>OX459046.1:21604580-22228404 GCA_949775005.1 Orthosia gothica | reverse complement strand
GGGTAGACTGGGTACGGTTATGCCAGGGTACGATTGTGACAATCGTAATATTAGCGAAACTATAAGGAATACGGGGACTGGTGTAAGGGGAGAGAGGAGCGGCATGCGAGTCTGAAAGTGTTTGACACTGACAGTGTTGCGTTAGCCCACGCGCGACATTGACGTTAGCAGGAGGGGCTCTTCACTTTTGACAGGCAAAAGTCAGTATTTTTATTCGATTTATTTTTATGATTGTTGTTATTTGTGTACAGATACCGTTAAGAGTGTTTTATTTTGTTTTAACTTAAACATTAGTGGTTTAAAAGCAGTGCTTACTTTGTTCGTACGTTATTTTATATTGCCATAGTGAATGTTTTTTTGCGAAGTATTGCTTTGGGTACGGTTGTGACATTTTTTTTGGGTACAGTTGTGACAAAATTAATTATGTATTTTTGAAACAAATGTTTTATTTTTGTTTTAAATGCCAAGGAAACGCTTGAGGAAGATGGCAAGAGGTCGATGTTTTATAGGAAAATATGAACAAGCTTATATAGAAGTGAAACAGCAACGTGGCATGCAGCAAGTTGAAGCTCTTACTTCATCTGAACGAGGCACATTGGTCACAGTTACTTTTGCAGTAAATGCCTTAGGCAATTCTATTCCTTCTTTATTTATATTTCCTCGGGTTCGTCATCATGCTCATTTTGTTAGAGATGGGCCTGTAGGATCGATTGGAGCAAGTTATAAGCAACCAGACTGTTATATTAAAATTGGAATGATATAATAGCTATAGATGCTACAGTGCTATATCTATAACAATATTATAAAGAGGAAATATTTTTTTGTTTGTTTGTACCGAATAGGCTGCGAAACTACTGGACCGATTTTAAAAATTCTTTCACCTATGGAAAGCTATATTATTCCCGAGTAACATAGGCTATATGACGTGTATGTTGACGGGAGCCAGGCGCGGGAGTCAGCTAGTTACTTATAAACATTAAATGTTATTTTAAGTTAAAACGTAAACGTATTTTTTTCAAGATTTTATGTGAAATAAAAGTAATTGATGACAATTTTAGTGTATTTTTGAACTTGTCACTACTGACCCCAACCACTGTCACAACCGCCCTTGGGATGTGGTCGGTTGTGACATTCTCTCTTTTTTTTCTAACTTGCTCCTACGAGTTAACCACAATGCTTAGCAATACTATTTTAATATTTATACGTAGTCAAATGTACTCTTCACAGTAAAAAACATCTTTAATACATCTAACTACACACTAACAAAACTATTGGCCGTCAAATGAAAATTGTCACAACCGTACCCAGTCTACCCTACCTTAAAATTTTGATGATCGGTGAGTGAGTGAGTCAGTGACGAAATTAAGGAATTTTGACTTGCAATAGTTCTTAAACTACAAAATTACAAATTCAAATGCAATGTAATTTGGGAATGTGCCAGGTTATATTATGTTCTCATACCCACTGAAAATTAAGGCTTCTAGATTTATTCACAACGAAGTTATAGGGCGTTGAAAATGTGCCTGAATAGTGAATGGCATTGATAAAAGGATGATACGATAGTTATTATTGAGCTCAATTGTAACTAATTTGCATTTCACAATTGAAACAACTCAAACTAAATTTTTGTTTAAGTAGTTGTTACAATCGACTTTGTAAATACAGCACGTTAAAGATATCTGAGCACCCGAAATGTCAATGTCACTCTGACGTTCGACTCTTGCTATTGGCTCACCTACGAAAAATTCCACCACTAGGGGATCCAGAAACACGTACTGAATCCATAGTATTTTCTTTCGCGTCGGTGTCAGTCACAACCTGTAAAGCTTACTTGAATTAGCAGGGGTTGACGTTAAGGACCTCCCGTAGAACAATTTTTTGCAGCTGATGACCCCATCTAACCCCTGTTCCACGACTTTTTGGCCACCCTGTATATCTGTACCAAATTTCATCCAGATCCGTTCAGGCGTGATTGAGTAACAAACATCCATCCATCCAAACTTTCGCTCATGTAATATTAGTAAGATAAGATTGTCGAACGGGTACCTAAGCTTTCCAACTGCAATTTTCCGATTTTCCTTACTTCGTCAACGACAAGTGTGACATTGTGTATTTTGCTTTAAACATTGACCATCTCATAAAGATTTTTAAAAGTTTCAACAAACTGATGCAGTAAATTTTCAGATATCGAAAATAAAAAACGTTTTCAATACAGTACATGGCGCACTTTCAGAGGCTATAGTTATGATTCGAAAATCAAATCTTTTGCACAGGCATCTTTCTGTTACGCCACAAAATAGTAAGTATACAGAAGGGCCACTCCCGCGGTTTAGAAAATTGACAGCTAAACTTGACAGATTCACTAGGGTTGCTACTATATTAATTCCGAATTAAAAAAAAGAGTAGGTTGCCCAAGTTACAAACATAAATACATAGATTCGTCTAAACATACATCATATCATGCTTACATGCCTTAGAGGGTAGACAGGGCATCAAATATCCATTTAATATAAATGATATAAAATATAAATGTGAAAAAACAGGTACCTAATAAAATAAAAAAACCAAAGATGATCTTAAACAAGAAGAAAATTATGCTGTGCAGTCGGAGGAAACATATTTGTAAGCTGTATGACTTGAACCTTATTAATATGACAAGTTCCCAATTTCATCTATGGGCTTAAAATAATTTATTATAATCCTAGATAATGAATTTCTAATTTGTCATCTTGAAAGATTAATGACCTTTATAACTTAAAAATAATTGAAAGAAATAATTAAAAACAAAAAAGTAAATTCGGTCTGTAACAAATAATAAAGGTAACCCATCCAATGCAACCAACCTCGTTACAGTACTTAATGAATGAATGACGTGACAAACGCCTGCACAAAGCAATCATGACAGCCGCGACTGAGCTCGGTCCAATATTGCCCAATATTCCCTGTAAAATCGAAATGTCAAAGTGAGAGTGGCCCCTCTGTCTGCGGCGCGCCGCCGCTTACGTACTTTGTGGTTACGCGGTCGTGACTTTTGTTTACGCGCTCGATCATTAGTTTTGCAGTTTAGTTTTAAATTTATAAGTCAATTTAAAAAAGTTTAGTAGCAAGGAGTTTTCATACATAGAATAAAATAGGATAGATTTTATACGAGGAAAAATGAATGAGTCCGTATAGGTCTACCAGAATCTCATGGCAAATGTGGAAATAAAAATTTGTTGTGTGCAATACAGGGGAAATTGGATTAAACGATCTTGATACTGTTTAATTTTTATTTATGTCTTTAGTATGAATGAACATGAGGTACCTATATTATAGTAGTCACAGCGGATCTTTGTGTATTTGAAGTGGACCCTGCCAACCATAGCGTAGAAACAGTTTGATATCGAGTATACTGCATATAGTAAGCGAGATAGGCTGCGACATACATAAGCGAGTAAAAGAGTCAGTTATACAATGCTATCTTCACCTTCAACATTGACACATTAATAGCTACTGCGCAGGGTCTTGCAACCAATTCAGAGACACAAAGATCCGCTGTGAGTATTTTAGGTTAGTGTGTATGAAGAATTTTGTTATACATCGGGTTCTTAACAAAGGAAAATATGTCATGAAAAATAAATCAATTGTATATTAATTACAATTGTGTACTAATTTATTATATATCATCTAAATCATACTAATAACTTAACACCTCATTCAGAACTAGAAAACGATTCCAAAAACTCCACTGGCATTTCAAAAACTTGTATCTTTGTAGTTTTATGTCATCTCTTTCCATCAAAATGGTTCTTTTTGATTGACATTTACCATATTCAAAACCAATCTCTTTATGTATAAGTCTGTAAAAAATAATTAAATTTATCATGTTACTTATAGTTTAGTCATTCATCATCATCAGGCTATATACGTCCCACTGCAGGGCACAGATTATTACTAAATATTTTTCTTACTCCGTTAAAATCAATATCTTGTCGAAGAATTAGTAACAGTTTCTTTACTGTTGGTATTTCCTCCCGGCCATCATTCGATGTGCCCTCACTTACGATATACCGTATAATAGTAATGGAAACCCCTGTAAAGAAACTAAAATTAAGTAAGAAAATATAAAATAAACTAAAAGTATCAAAACAAGTCAGTACAACTTACCGGTCCACTCTACGACGCGCTTTAAAATCAAAGATTCAGTTTGATTTACGCCTTCTTCTTCCCTTATTTTACGATACACTTTGAAAACAATATGTCTCGCTTGAGATCGAAGTGGCTTTTTCGAAATTTTCACAAAAACAACAAATTTTTAAGAAGATATCACAAAATCTCAGCAGCTTTTGACAAATCTCGTAATTTGATTTGACAGGTGACAATTGGCATTGCCATATGAAAATCACAATTTAAAAAAAAATAAGAAATGCCATGAGATTCCGGTAGACCTATACGTCTTAGCATTGAATTGTTAAGTCTTATTAGATGGTTGTTTAATATTTTTAATTTAATTATTTTCACATCAACATTTGTCAAAAATCGAATAGGCTGTATAGGCTGTTTTCGTTGTAAAAATAATATTTCCAGTTGCAAAAACGCGCCATTTTCTGAAAATTTTAATTTCATGTGTGATAAATTGATTATTTTTTTTTAATGAGTTCAAGTACAAGTGTTGAAATAGAATTAACTTTGCCCGATATTTTATCTAAGGAAAAAACTGCGCAGGATGAAATTTGGCCCTAAAAATCTCGAGAAAGATATATGGCGACTTACGATAATTTTATTTTATGGACAAAACAAATGTAATTCTTTGATTCGTTTTTACAACTGTATTGAAAAACGTCGTGTGATACTCGGGTGTGTAGGTTATTGCAAACTCGTGTCGTTAAAAACCCTCGCCTCCGGCTCCGTTTGCAATAACCTACTTTCCACCCTTGTATCACAATGTACTATTTTTCTTCGAGCATAAATTGTGATGGCAGATGGCACAAAACAAATGAAAAATATGATAATAAGCCATTAATAAGCTTGAATTGGTGGGTTATTGGACGATTTGCACGAATTACAATATGTGCCAATTGCCTAATACGTACATAATTTTGGAGTGGTCGATTCGCACACTGATAAATTAAATTCGTGCGAATCGGGACAGAAAAAAATATATTATTAAGAAGAGTCGATTCGCACATTTCGGGCGAGTTTAATTCGTGCGAATCTGCCAATAACCCGAATTGGTAGGTGTATCATTAAATATTAGAAAATTTAAATAAGGTGCGGTGTTCCGATTCCGACACACATTGCGCTAAAACATTATTTTCCTCACTTATCTGTGTTTTTCTTAAGCAAAATACGGCATTTGGACAGAAATTCATTATTTTTTTCTGCACTGGCTTTTTGATGTTTACTTAGTACGATATTTTATAGCAATATTGCCATCTCTCCATCCAATCACAAACGCTTCATATCATCAAGATCAATGAAGTGCAGGTCAGTCACGAACAGGAATGTCTTCTACCATATCGATATTGAGTTTTAGAAGAGTTGAATCCAGCTTATGACGTTCGTCTTCCTTAGATGCGTTATTATTCTAAGTCGCCATCCTTTTTTGAACGGTAATCCTTATCATTTCTTTTAGGATTATTATATCTTAGAAACATGACAGAGTGAGACAACTGTGAATTATTCACGCACATGGCACAACAGTAGTCAACATCCATCCTAAGTTGAATACACCGGTTCCTGTCCGATCACCGAAGTTAAGCAAAATTGGGCGCGGTCGGTACTTGGATGGGTGACAGCCTGGGAACACCGCGTGTCGTGTCGTTGACATTTTATATTTTTTCCAGAGTTCCAGAGACCAAACGCGTTGGCCGATTTTGATGATTCATACGTCAATCGATTTGTCTTAACCCTGCGAGTGTCATTGGCTACATTAAAATTGGACAATAGAAAACGGCGGCTTTTGGGTGCAATATTGTGGGGGCCCAATTTTTTTTTTCTTCCAAACCCATCGTGTGGGGTATCCAAATAAAGGGTTTTAAGAGGTGATTTCAAAAATATATAACACTTATATGTTTAAATGCATCCAATTCGAAAAAAAAACTAACTAAAAAGTTATACATAAAAAAACTTAATTCAAAAAATCAAAAAACCCGACTGCTTCAAAAACGAACTAAAAAGTCGTAAACAAGGAAAAAATCATGCTGTGCAGGCGGAGGATACACCAGATTTTGGTCAGCCAGCCCGCGATATATGTATCCGCCGACTGCACAGCATGATTTTTTCCTTGTTTACGACTTTTTAGTTCGCTTTTGAAGCAGTCGGGTTTTTTTATATTTTTATTTTATAATCTTGTTTCTAAATGTTTATATTTCGAAACGAATTTCTTAGGTAATGTGTTACTTAATAGACAAGGTAGTGAAAAAATTTAATTAAACAAGCTTGTCATTCTCCTATACAGAGAAGGAAGACTAGGTATAAAGTATTAGAACGATATAACTCTGGAGACTTAACTGTACACCTCGCTGGAATGCGACCCACTCCCGCCAACCGGCGGCACCCCGCGTTTTCCTCATGCGTCCAGTAGCGAGAGTCGAACGTCAGAGTAACGTCACGGCGCTAGGTACACAGATAAGTTGTCCGTGTTGTACTTACTTGTTTGCGGCTGCAGCTCTATGAGGTGTCCGACTTCTTAGTTTTTTAGTTCGCTTTTGAAGCAGTCGGGTTTTTTGATTTTTTGAAATAAGTTTTTTTTAACAAGGAGTTACTGCGTTCTGGATATTATCTGATTGTTTTGTTTGTAAGCCCAAGTATACGTGCATAATCTAAGAACTTTTGAGATCTTGCTAATTAAACAATTTGTACAGTTATTTAAACGAATATTGCAAAAAATTTGAAGTATCGACGTGTGTTTTCAACAATTTTCATAACAATGTTTATGTTTCGCCGTATGTAGGTAATGGTGCATGAAGAGCAGTGGTAACGGCCGCGACCTACAGGTTGTAGGTCGTGGGTTCGAACCCAGGCCCTGCTTTACTTTGTGTAAATTATTTCATCACCACTGCTCTCAAAACGGTGCAGGAAAACATAGTGATGAAACCGGCGGCATGTCTTGGATTAAAAAATTTGAAGACATGTGACATCCACCAACATGCACTGGGCCCGCGTAGTGGATTACGGACCATTCCCTCTCACAGAGAGGAGGCCTGCACGCACAACGAAACAAATGCGAGTCTAATAAGTGCGGCAAAGGGTACTATCTATCCCGATGGTGCAAAATTATAAATAAATATTTACTAAGAATGCTTTGATGACTAGGTACGCATATTTTGATTTCTATAGACAGCTGTCAAAATACAAGTGCTTTTAGACTCACGTGGAATATTTTTTTAAATCTACTTATGCCAAAGTATGTGCTCAGTAACGATCAGATGTCTCAAGGTAAACAGATTCTTATTGTGGTTTTAAGAAATAGATTCGGTAACGTCAATTTCGCTAAAATGCGTTTTTCATCAATTATAATTATTATTAGCCTCGAGTCACAACTCAGTCAATTAAGTTGGAGAGTAATTTGACCATAACCGGCGTGTGTGTATGCCTAGATGTATGAACGTAAGTGAAGCAAAAGTAGTATGTAAGGATCGTAGCAAGTGGCGTTCTGTAGTTTCTGCCTACTCCCTGGGGAAAAAGGCGTGAGTTTATGAGTTGTTAGACTTAAAACAGATGAATATACACGTTTTGCCGACATTTTAAACCATTGGTTAGCATATTTAACCATTGGTTGAGTTAACTACGGATCAAAAATTAGGCCATAAGTAGGTAGAGAGCTATTGTAATTTTGAGCCCAACAATCGCCAATGTCCATACTACGTTGAATACATCGGTTCTCGTCCGATCACCGAAGTTAACCAACATCGGGCGCGGTCAGTACTTGGATGGGTGACCGCCTGGGAACACCGCGTGACGTTGGCTTTTGCACTTTTTATTTCAACCCTTGATATTTTTACCCGACTGCCGAAGGAGGGTAATGTGTTTATCAGTCTATGTATGTATGTATGTATGTTTGTTCCTATGTGGCGTTCCAGAGACCAAACGCGTTGGCCGATTTTGATGATTCATACGTCAATCGATTCGAGTGTCATAGGCTACGTTAAAATTGGACAATAGAAAAATGGCGGATTTTGGGCGCCATATTGTGGGGTCCCAAATTTTTTTTTTCTTCCAAACCCAGTGTGTGGGGTATCAAAATAAAGGGTTTTAAGAGGTGATTTCAAATATATATAACACTTATATGTTTAAATGTATCTAATTCGAAAAAAACTTAACTAAAAACTTATAAATAAAAAAAGTTAAATCAAAAAATCTAAAAACCCGACTGCTTCAAAAGCGAACTAAAAATACGTAAACAAGGAAAAAATCATGCTGTGCAGGCGGAGGATACACCAGATTTTGGTCAGCCAGCCCGCGAATATGTATCCTCCGACTGCACAGCATGATTTTTTCCTTGTTTACGTCTTTTTAGTTCGCTTTTGAAGCAGTCGGGTTTTTTGATTTTTTGATTTAACTTTTTTTTTAACATCTCCTTTCTTATTTTTACCGACTTCAAAAAACGTATTATGTTATATTGAGGGAATTGCACAATATTCACATAGGTTATTGTGCATGGGTTTCTAAAACACGTGTGCCAAATTTCACAAGTGTAGGTAGGGTAAATACGCCAAACGTCGGCCACCCCCAATGTTCGGCCGTCTGCACATTTTCAGCTTGCATTCATTCAAAATATAATTAAGTGGCAATTTTGCCACTCGAATTGCAACCTTAGTTCATACTCTATAAGTACAAACCGTTTCTATTCAATTACGTCACTCACTCTTCGCACACTGAGCGTCAATAGCGATTGCGCCGTTGCAGCGTCAAATTAGCAGCTAAAGTAGCTTACTAGCTGTGAATACCCGCACTTCGGGGATTGATATTACAACGATAAGACCTTTATTTTTTTGTTTTTAAGCTTTGTTATCACTAAAAAGTTTGTTTTACTATATTTTGAGATAGTTTTCTCAACGTTTTGCGTATTGTTTTAAGGGGAAAATAGGGGGCCGCCATTAGAATACCAATTTCGACTTAAAACCGGATTCTCGGCCATGGCCGACTTAAAGTAAATGCAGTCTGTTTTATAAATTCCGATTCTACCAATTCCATTGGCTTAATAAGAGAATTTGCAAAGTTTATAGGCAAATAAATCTATTTTACGTTTAATCGTCAAATTCCGGCCGAGGTGATATTAGTTGAATCTCGAGAAATAAGGTACACAAAACAGGGGCCGACATTAGAAATATTAAAGATCATAATGTCGGCCAGCCTCGAATTACAGCGTCACTATACAGGCTGGTTACATTTGTATGTTTCATTAATTTTGTGGGTAGTCATATTTAATTTATTTATCAAACTTATTTTCTCAAAATTGAATATGTGTTATTATAATTTATTAATATCATAAAGAAGATAAGTTTCTTATCACATACTTAGTTATTATATTTTTTTTACTTTATTATAATTATAGTAACATTGTTTAAGTGCAAATCAAAAAATTTCTTTACTATTAAACACATACAAATGTTTACTTATGTGATATTAGACTGCTGCCAAAATAAATCATATTAATAATATTTTTCACTGTCTTAATTTAAAACACCCTATACCTGAAAAAACGCGACCGACCATGGGTCGTGAACGGCCGACTTTAGGGTTTTTTCGTTCTCGATGCATTTAAACCTTAATACTTTTTTCTTTTAGTAGAAATGTCAATCTTATGCCTATAAAGATGAAATAGATTTAACAAACTTTCCAAAACCGCATCACAAGCATCCTTTTGTTGCAAACTGATGGCGCCAGAGCGATCCCTAGTCAGAAAAGCCGTTAGGGGGCCGACATTTAGCGTATTTACCCTACGTATGTTTATTGGTATGTAGGTATATGTTTGTCCACACATTTCGCCGAAGCTATACTTTATTTTGGATTCTTCTTTTTGTTTTGGATTGAGTACCTATCTCTCAACTTAAGGTATAGTGTAAGTCTCATTAAAATCGGTCCAGCAGTTTTCATCATATGGAGCACACAACTGAACTCCGTAGCGACAAACAGCACCAATGTGTATATTGAGTTATAACGGGTATTTTGTCAAAATGTCAATCCTTTAGGTACCGTACTATAGAAATTGGTAATTTTTAGTGATGGTATAAAACTAAAAAGAGAGAGATAGCGCAGTTATGTGGGACTCGGACCCACTAAAACGCCACGGTGACCTCCTGTTCCGCTTATGGCGGGAACACGGGCACGCGTTAGCGCTCACTGCGAACCTGCCTCGGCTGTCCGTTACCGGACCCTCCTCTGGGGAGCAACCCCCATCACCGGCGCACCAGAACACACTGTACGCCGTGACCACCCCAGGGAGCAAACCAGCACATGGGCACCAGACGACCCTGTGTATGGCACCCTTGGTCGCCCTGTGACGGGTCAAGGTCAATGGCCCCGCCACCTACCATTTTTCGGCCGCAGGGGATAGGGAGAGCGGCCAACGCTATACCAACACTCCTCCTCCCCTGCGGCGCCACCGCGTCCGTCATCAAACGGTGGCGACCTCGTCCAGGCTTACCTACCAACTTTTATTTTCAGTTTGGAAATGATATTCGAGCAAACGACTCCGTTCACTCCAGTGGTGTTTATCCTGAGTCCCGGCTCCGATCCTACGGCTGATCTGATGAAGCTGGCTGATAGGTGCGGCTTCGGTGGCGGCAAGTTCAAGTACTTGTCGCTCGGACAGGGACAGGAAGTGGTAAGTAGTAACTTGTAAATCATACTAATTTAAGCTGCGGTAATTACTCAAAAATATAGGTACCCTATAGGATCCCGCCATAAAAAGATATGATATCTACTTACTGGGCAATTTATGATCTTCTAAGATTCTACAAAGACCACCACAATTATATTCTGAACGTGTTTAACGATGTTGTAAAAACTTAAATATTTTATCGGTTTTTTGAGGGTTTGGTAAATTTCTGCGACCAACCCGGCAAACTGAGTAGGTATTGACAGAGCAGTGAGCAGTACTCATGGACATGGGTTTATTTCGTCTTTCTGATTTATAACCAGCTGAGTCGGCGAGTACGTAGTTCTTCTTTTTACTTATTATTTAGTTTTTGTATTGCGCTTGCGCTATTTAGATCGAACGATGCAATCTTTACAACATCGGGTTTTAGTTAGGTGATTGATTGTAATAGTGTTCATCACGTCGATAATGCATGACAATTTTGATTGCCAGGCAGCCTTAGCTCTGCTGGAAGGTGCGATCTCCCATGGCCAGTGGTTGATCCTCCAGAACTGCCATCTGCTGGTGTCCTTCCTCCGCGAGCTGGAGAAGCAACTGGAGATGATGTCGAAGCCGCATCCTGAGTATAGACTCTGGCTGACAACGGACCCCACGCCGACCTTCCCTATTGGGATATTGCAGAGGTCGCTTAAAGGTACTATTAAATAAAATAAAATAAATCTTTAGGACTCGCACGAGAGAAAATAGTTCTGTAAGAGCGGCACAGATCTAGCAAAGCTTTATTTTTCAAGCGAATCAAATATCAACATTGCATTTATTAAAATAAAATCGAAAAAAAACAGTATATTATTTATAGGTATATATTTATTATTATTTAGGTACTTATTCCATTTGTTCGAGTATGTGTTTCCGCTCTCACACTCAATACTCTCTCGAGCAAATGGAAGTTTTAGTTTATTTTTAACTTTATTTCAACTGAACCAAGGTTGTTTTTTTGCTATGCGCACGGTGTTTGCTGCGTCGCCGTCGCCCTATTTTTTTTTTATTGTCGATAGGCTAAAAAACTATTTATGGGGCTACTTACTTGGGTTGTATGTGCTATGGGGCGCCTGTTTGGGCTGATAGGGCCACCATAGGGGCGGTACGACGTAAATTACTTCAAAGTCAGCGTTTGGCTTTGATATTCTTATGCAAAGCGTACAGGACGGTTAGTACTGAGGCCTTAGCGATACTTGCTGGTGTACTTCCGGTCGACCTTGAAGTGCAGCGACGTGCTGCAATGTACTATTCCGCACGAGAGACCGCGGACGCGAACTTTTTAACGACGGAGTGACCGTGAGAAAATCTCTAGATTATTTAAACCACCTATTGACGTCTGGGAGGAACTTTTATCCGAATGGCAATGTAGGTGGGGTAATTCCATCAAGGGCCGACACCTCCACCAGTTCTTTCCATCCGTTCGCGTACGGCTGGCCAGCACGTGGCTGGAAGTGGATCACTGTGTTGCCCAATTTCTCATGGGACATGGTAACTTTAAAAGTAAATTATTTTCTTTCAAGCTCGTTGCCTCGCCTTTATGTCAGTGTTCTACATCTGACTGCGAATATGTACAATCTGCACATCATATCTTATGGGAGTGTATTCTTTGGCAGAATGAACGTAATATTATGTTGAATAATGTACAGGCTGCATCAGGAGTTGTTTACTATACGGACCTTATATATATAATAATAAATAATAATAATAAATTTATTTGTTAGAATATTGTTGTTACATAGGTGTTACACAAAATACAATGTCCATAATATTCTGCTGTTTCCAGCGTACAAATATTTCAAAGAATTAAAATAATAATAAACCATACAATGTCGGGAATTAGGAAAACGTTAACTACTATCAAATACAATATCAGGGGTTATCAATTATAATGTAAGAATTATTAAATACAATTTAAGGGGTTATTAAATATAATGTCAAGAATGATTAAAAAACTAGAAAAAAATTCCGTGCGTTCAAGCGTTTTTGCCATACCTATTATTGGAACCAAATATAACAGCTCACAATGTTAGGACCCATTAATATGTATTAATGCTAATTTTTTATCCGTGGTAGGCAACTGGGCTTATCCCAGTTGTTTATGACCCTTTGTGCCTATTGGCCTTGTTTGTTCTGTCTCCTGCTTGATATGGAGGGAAGTGGAAATTTACATTTTTCCTACTCCTCCGTTATTCTTTTCTGATTAATTTCGTTGCGGGATCCAAGACAGGTAAATTCATTCGCCGGGACTTCGTCGAGCTTCATTGCCTCGGCGCTTTTCTGGTGGTCGCCACTGTTGATTCTGGCTTTCAGGAGTTGCAGTGGTTTGGGAATAGTGCGGTGGGATTGTCGATAGGCTCGCGCTTGATCACTATTTTTTTAAATCATAGAATATTTGATTATCATTGTTTGAGCTCCACCTCGGTTTTTTTTTTGTATTTTTTGCGTCATCGCTTAAAACTTTAAACACAATACCTACCTTTAAACACACAATACATATATATACATACACACCCCACAAGCCGGAATCATCCCTGTCAGAAGCCAATGAAAAGAATGAGGCATGATTAGTCTGTAAAAGTTATTTTATAAGTTAATCTTCAACGTTATACTCACAACGGATCTTTGTGGCTCTGAATTGGCTGCAAGAGGCTGCGCACTAGCTATTTTTGTGTCACTATTGAAAGTGAAAATAGCATTGTATAACTGTCTCTTTCACTCGCATACGTTTGTCGCATCATCCTATCTCGTTTACTCTATGCAGTTAATCTGTTTCGTGCGCAATAGTTGACAGAGCCAACTTCAGAGCCACAAAGATCCGTTGTGAGTATTAATACTACGTTGAATACACCCGGCAGCCGTATTGTGTAAGTGAATACGGCAACGCAAAGAGTTTGACTGCTATCCAATCGACCAAATGGACCAATCACAAAGACGGAAATCCACATCGCGTCATTCATCTCGCATTTGATTTGGTCGATTGGGTAGCGGTAAAACTCTTTGCGTTGCCGTATTCACTTACGCAATACGGCTGCGGTTCTCGTCCGATCACCGAAGTTAAGCAACATCGGGCGCGGTCAATACTTGAATGTGTGACCGTCGTATTCCGCGACTTGGTGCCTTTTTTTAATTTTAATTTTGCATTACTTTTGTAATAGTTATTTATGCTACAAGTGCGGAAGGTAGGTGATTTCCGATGAGTGGCATTTTTATTCACGAGCGAGCGAAGCGAGTGAGTGGATAAATCGACACGAGTCGGAAATCATCTTACGTACGTGTATCATACAATATTTTACTATGCATTGTGCGAGGAAATAATAAAAATAATAAAATGAAATTACTAAAATGGCGGGCTTATTCAAGCGCGTTCAGCATATCCACAGATTAACTAATAGTTCCTCGGGCATATGTACTGCGCATGTGTGAATAGCTGTCACATCGTAACGCAATAAGGCACGAGCAAAATATACGTTCTGCCAAACAGATTTAATTAATATTTAAAATTATTTTTTGATCAAAATCTAAATCAAGAATAATTAAAAACGCCTAAAATAAAGTATTAGTTTTATTTTACCTTTTATATGAATGATAATCTGTACATAACTAATTTTTAAAACTTTTCTCAAATAATAAAAACTCTATGCGTCGGGCTGACGTTGGAGTTAAAAATTAAAAAAGTACAGGAAAGTAAAAAGCACTAGTGAAAAAAAGTGACACTTTCCGCACAGTTTGGCTGCTTGGAAAACCGCTCTTTTCGAGGACATGCATTGTAATAGTTATTTATGCTACAAGTGCGGAAGGTAGGTGATTTCTGATGAGTGGCATTTTTATTCACGAGCGAGCGAAGCGAGTGAGTGGATAAATCGACACGAGTCGGAAATCATCTTACGTACGTGTGTCATACAACATTTTACTATGCATTGTGCGAGGAAATAAATAAATTAATAATATGAAATTAATAAAATGGCGGGCTTATTCAAGCGCGTTCAGCATATCCACAGATTAAATAATAGTTCCTCGGGCATATCTACTGCGCATATGCGAATAGTTGTCACATCGTAACACAATATGGCACGAGCAAAATATACGTTCTGCCAAACATATTTAATGAATATTTAAAATAAATTTATTGATCAAAATCTAAATCTAGAGTATTTAAAAACGCCTAAAATAAAGTATTAGTTTTATTTTACCTTTTATATGAATGATAATCTGTACATAACTATTTTTTTAAACTTTTCTCAAATAATAAAAACTCTATGCGTCGGGCTGACGTTGGAGTTAAAAATTAAAAAAGTACAGGAAAGTAAAAAGCACTAGTGAAAAAAAGTGACACTTTCCGCACAGTTTGGCTGCTTGGAAAACCGCTCTTTTCGAGGACATGCATTGTAAAATACTTTTCTGTTTTTATATAGGCTATCTATCTATCTATCTATAATATAAAAATGAATCGCAAAATGTGTTGGTAAGCGCATAACTCAACAACGCATGGACCAATTTGGCCAATTCTTTTTTTTAAATGGTCGTTGAAGTTCAAAGATGGTTTTTACGGGGAGAAAAATTCTAATAAATGCGAAAAAAAAAAAAATTGCCCTTTTCTTTTTCAAAAGTTTTCTAACTAAAACGTAGAGTCAATTTGAGCTTTATTGCTATTGTATAAGCTATTTTTGCTTTGTGTGGGGTAGGGTAGTGTAGGGTAGGGTAGGGTAGGGTAGGGTAGTGTAGGGTAGTGTAGTGTAGGGTAGGGTAGTGTAGCGTAGGGTAGGGTAGTGTAGGGTAGTGTAGGGTAGTGTAGGGTAGTGTAGGGTAGTGTAGGGTAGTGTAGGGTAGTGTAGGGTAGTGTAGGGTAGTGTAGGGTAGTGTAGGGTAGTGTAGGGTAGTGTAGGGTAGTGTAGGGTAGTGTAGGGTAGTGTAGGGTAGTGTAGGGTAGTGTAGGGTAGTGTAGGGTAGTGTAGGGTAGTGTAGGGTAGCGTAGGGTAGTGTAGGGTAGTGTAGGGTAGTGTAGGGTAGTGTAGGGTAGTGTAGGGTAGTGTAGGGTAGTGTAGGGTAGTGTAGGGTAGTGTAGGGTAGTGTAGGGTAGTGTAGGGTAGTGTAGGGTAGTTTAGGGTAGTGTAGGGTAGTTTAGGGTAGTGTAGGGTAGGGAAGTGTAGGATAGGGTAGGGTAGTGTAGGGTAGGGTAGTGTAGCGTAGGGTAGGGAAGGTAGTGTAGGGTAGGGTAGTGTATGGTAGGGTAGGGTAGTATAGGGTAGGGTAGGGTAGTGTAGGGTAGTGTAGGGTAGGTAGTGTAAGGTAAGGTAGATAAATGTTTGGTATTTTTATGGCAAAACAAAGTTTGCCGGGTCAGCTAGTTTAATATAAAAGTAAGTATGTATGTATTATAGACACCGAAACGGCTGGACCGATTTTAATGAAATTTTCAGACAATCTTTAGATTGACCCAGCGGATAATCCTATAAATATTTTTTTACATTAAACGCGGGTGAAGCTGCGGGCAGAAGCTATATTTTATAAATAACTTCTGATAAATTCTCCTACAGTGGTAACAGAGCCCCCTAACGGGCTGAAATTGAACCTACGCAACACGTACTTCAAGATGCGCAGCCATGCCCTCGAGGAGTGCATACATCCGCAGTTCAAGAAGTTGACCTATGTGCTGTCCTTCTTCCATGCTGTTGTACAGGTAAGCTTACCCCCGGATCTCCGATCCGAAGCTTTTTAATTACGAACTTTACGGCGAAAGTGTTAAAATTCTAAATACAAAAATGGAATTCAAATCCCAGTAGGAAGGTACTGTTAAAAAATATTATTATAGAACTCAGGGCGGCCCAGAAGTTTGGCGAACACTAACTACCTCATGTTCTTCCATGTTATTGTAAAGGTAACTAAAACCCTAACTATTACGGTGGTTTTGAATTTTGATCTCTGCGAAATAAAGGTATAGAGGCATTTTGAACCTTATTGTCACACTGTTAAAGTTCTAAATACAAAAACTGAGGTCAAACACGAGTATTCTTAAAATTTTACCTCACTCCGAATAAAGTTCGAAATAAAATAAAACTTGCATGAACCAAAGTAAGAGCTGCTTTGTTATGAGAAGGCAAATGTCTATTAAATTGCAATTCACGCTCGAGTATATAATATACCTACTGAATATCTATTTACGGCCTGCTTCTGCCAACGTCCATACTACGTTGAATACACCGGTTCTCGTCCGATCACCGAAGTTAAGCATCATCGGGCGCGGTCAGTACTTGGATGGGTGACCGCCTGGGAACACCGCGTGACGTTGGCTTTTTGCTTTTTTCTGATATTTTTTAGGAATAAACCCTCTTTACAATTGTTTTGATTTCGCATTATTTGGCACTTATTTTTGGAACTTATTATATTGACACTGCAACGCAAGTTGAACAATAATTATTGTTGAATCAACGAACATAAGGAATAATAATGTTTGTTCTTTTTCTTTTGTGTCGATTTTACTCAAATTTTTTGCCCACCAAAATTTGGCAACGGATAGCTCTGTCCTGTCGTTCTCGTTGGCCTCTTTCTAGTCGTTCAGTTCGTCGTTGTGTCGTCTATTCAGCGTTGGGAAATGTTTTTTAATGCTGTCTTTCTTTATAAATAGCTTTTATCCATGTCGGCCTAAGATATGGTAACTAAACTTCAACTATATTTGAATTTACATAGAAGTCGAGATAATTGTGATTTTAAATACTATGTCATACATGATAAAGTTCAATTTCGATTGAAACCCAAACCGCATTTTAAGGCCTTTTTAAAACAGATAGATGGTCACTAAAAACATGATGATTAAAATTATTTTCATGAATAGAAGTATAATACGTATATAGTTATTGTAAGTTTGAGTTAGGCATTCGCCAACGTCCATACTACGTTGAATACACCGGTTCTCGTCCGATCACCGAAGTTAAGCAACATCGGGCGCGGTCAGTACTTGGATGGGTGACCGCCTGGGAACACCGCGTGACGTTGGCTTTTTGCACTTTTTATTTTAGGGCAGATATTATTTATTGCCTTGTGTACACTTGCCCAAAACCGGGCGAAATGAAAGGAAGAAAGGGAGGCCTTTGCCCTGCAGTGGGACAACTAGGGAAGAAAAAAAAAACCTTCAATAAACGTTATTTAAGCTCTGCTATTTAATAGTTTTAAATCTGAAGGGGCTGTAACTGCATCAGATCTACGTCTTTTGTTATTTGTTTGTCTGAAGTTAAAATATATTTGGTGAGTTCCATGTCAATCATCGCTGTGGTTTTTAGGGAATAGTCTTATCTTAGTTAGCTTTATGCATATTTTGTGAGAACGAAAATCGGAATAGTCTTTTACTTACCTCGCTCATTGCGTTCTCATAAGTCATATAATCCTAGGATGATTTCACTTCAGAGTCTATTTCTTGCCTCAGTCCAATTTTCGCATTAAAATCTCCCAAGACCATATTCCATGTTTCACGTTTTTCATCACATGCCCTGTTAATGGTATCTAAAAAATCTTCCAGATCTGAATCTTCTGATCTTCTGGTCTGAATATTATTATTTTGGTGTGGGAGCGTAAGCCTATTGTTAGTGTTTTTCGGGGTGAAATGCGAATGCGAAATTTAAGAACAGCTTTAAATTCCAAGTATTGCAGAAACTCGATTATGTTGTTCTTCCACTTCTTAGCAACCAGAAAGCCAACACCGTAAAGTCCTTGGGATTCTCCGAAGTGGAAGAATACAGAGTTGTTTCTTTCTAGAGTAAGTTCTCCCTGTCGTCTCACCTCCAGTCCTATAAAGCCCACTTAATGTCTTTCAAAGATTTCTCTAACGCTATTAGACGCTCTTCCTTCATTAGTGTATGCACTTTATAGGTGAGAATATTAAGATTGTTAGAGTTCTTTAGTACTTTAGTAAAAGGCGTTTGACGGGTGGTCGATCCCACCTGGAGATTCACCTGGCCCGCAGCCTAATTGCGTAAGTAAATTCGGCAACGGAAACAATCTGGTTCTTTCCCAAAAACACACACATACACAAAAAAGTTGAATAAAGATTCAACCTTTTTTGTGTATGTGTGTGTTTTTATTGTGCTTACCTTATTTGTGCGGGTTTTGGGCCAACACCCGCCGCGCTGGTCCAGTAACTGCTGGCGGGTCGTCAGAGCCTCGTTAGTCGATTGCAGGGTTTACCACGTGCAGGTGAGGTTCTCTTGGGTTCCTAGAATGTTATTGCGGACCCCTTACAACTCAATTACAAGAGGTATAAAAATAATAAGTATGAACATGATTTTCCAGGAGCGTCGCAAGTACGACAAGATCGGCTGGAATATATCATACGACTTTGCGGAGTCAGACTTCACGGTGTGCATGCAGATCCTGCAATGTTACCTGGACCGCTGCTACGCGGTGCGCGGACCCACGCCCTGGGCCACACTCAAGTATCTATTCGGAGAGGTATGTGTCATTGTAGTCAAACTTCACGGTGTGCAATGTTCCTGCAATGTTACCTGGACTGCTGCTACGCGGCGCGCGGACCCACATAGGTATCTTGTCAGCTGTATATCTGAAAAGGTCAATCCAAGCGCATGGTGTGAGTGTTTAACCCTTATTTCATATTTTATGTCCCAGGGACTCCGCGCAAAGTATCATGTTATTATTGCTATAAAAACTTAAATATCGCAGTTGTGTTTTCGTGGGTCCTAGTACCTTCCTGCTCGGCTAGCACGGCCTACTGTGACATGGCTTAAGTCACAATTTTTATCACAGATTGGGCGATAAATCCATTCTGTCATAATTGCTAGCACGGCGGCGTGAGATATTTTCTTGACTTGTGGCATAACTTCTTGACGTTTATTTGTTTCTTTTTCGGTAATTTTCCAATTTTATTGCAGTTTCGGTTTAATCTTGGCCATAAAACCATTTAGGTTTTGAGAAGCATAGCCCTAAGATGCACTGTTTCCGAATTATGGGCCTCCGAATCTTATTTTATTTTGCATAAAACGCTCTATATTTCCAAAATGATATCTCGAAAACGGTATGTCCTAGGCAAAAAATAATCAAAATTTAGCCCCCCCCCTACCCCTCACCCCCCCCATACTAGCAGCATCCCAACAAGAATTTATGTTTTTTTTTCACTTTGCATGGTTTTCGACTTAAACTACAAATTCTTAACAGAAAATATTTAAAAAAGTTATGATAAAATATATCATGTCTTATAATTTGTCTTAAATGCTAGCACGGGACAACCATGTGACATAGTTTAAAGGCGCGACATGCCTTTCTTGTTGCTGACTTCATAGTGCGATATAATCTGAATAGACGACCAAATAAAATAATACGTATAAAAGTGTGCCGTTCATAAAGATAAACAACTTTTTAATTTTGTTGGGAACAAATTAATATTTGACCCACGACCATAGACTTATGCACACTTTATTTTTCTTTGTTTGTTTGATAACATAGTAAGTGTCTGTTAGAAAGATTTTATAATAACTTAAAAATATAATAGCTTGGACCTTGTGCCCGATACCGGTGGGCCCCTATTTTTTATATTTTAATTGTTTTTGGGAGTTAAATTAAGAAATGTTTAAAAATTTAGAAAGTAAAAAGAATATGGAATAAAAGAAAATTATTATAAAAAAAAAAAAAAAATAATAATATAAGAATAATATAAAATTAATTAATAATCCTGTAACATTTCAATTAATTAATAAGCATTGATCACCACACACAAAGTAAATGTATTGCCATTTGGTGCAGTATTAGAAGGAAAATTTTTGTTTTCTCAACTATAAAATTTTATCACCACCTCCGAACGAAACTGATAAATTTTTCTAAATCATCCGTCAAAATGTGACATTTGTGACAAAATTAGTGCGCCCGTATTAGCAAATAAGACCCGATGAGTCCCAAATAAACGTCACGAAATTTTCTTACGCCGCCGCCGCCGGTACTAGTATTTAAGACAAAATGGCTTTATCGCCCAAATTGCTTAGAGCATTTAATGCTCTAAGCCCAAATTGCGATGAAATGTGTGACCCAAGCCATGTCACAGTAGGCCGTGCTCGTCGGGCAGCACTAAGAAAGGCATTTCGCGCCTTTAAAATATGTCACATGGTTGACTCATGCTAGCATAAATGACAAATTGTAAGACATGGACAAATTTTATCATGTCTTGTCACAAACATCTAGGGTTTGCCTTGCTCGCCGGGCTGAAGTAGGTAACGTGCCAGCAGACACATCCGTCCTGCCTTACGAATCGGTGAGTAATTATGTCCAAGGAGTCCACTGGACTCATAGAGGGTATTTATGTGACAAATAATTTGCTTTGCTAATTTGTAATTTGGTCGTCTTTTTTTGTGTTTTTTTATGTATTTTAGTAGTACAAAATGGCATCGGCTTACGTCTCTGTAACCTCTGACCTAGACTAGAGTCAAGAGCAAACCCGTCTCAATAAAAATAGTTAGTTAGTCAATCCTTTGTGAGTTGTGACAAGATGCTGAATCTCTAGTACAAGACAAGCTCAGATGTGATGATAAGAAATGCAAAGATGAAGAGCGTAATAATGCCAAACGAATTCTGAAGGTGGGAGCATACCTTCTGATTATGACTCAGATTCAGAGTGCTCATCTGACTCAAGCCACGCGGAAGCACAGGTTTAGGTGAGGATGCAAGCAGTTCAGGTATGAATGGAGAATGGTGTATGAAGATAAGGAGTAATCGCTGCACGTTTTATATTTTTGTATGAAAGTATCCAATTTCTTAATTAGTTTTAAAAAGTTAATTATGAAAAAGTAGATTTTTAAAAAAGGATGAAAGTAATTTATAATTGTATTTTAGTCAGCACCTAGAAGTTGACGTTTACTTTTGTTTCCATATTTTTTATTTATTTCAATTGTTAACAAGACGGTTACGTAAATAAAACGAAATTGAATAAATAAGCCTATAACCTGTCGTCCGTGAGTCCGTGACTATTTTCAAATATTTTTTTGCTTTTATTTTAAACAAAATCAATGATTGATAGAAAGGAGTCCCGTGGACTTAATGGGGTAAATTGTGTGATTTCCGATATGGTTAGTGGCTCGGCTTCGATTCCCGGTATCGGAACCAAATTTTGAACCAAATGTTCGTGGCGTGAAAATAAAGGAAATATTGTTTTAATTAAAACTCACTTTATAGTTGAATTAATTACCTTTTTTTAAATAATTACAATTTTTTCTTCTGTCTATATGTTGCTAGTACAAAGCTCGGGTTCGATTCCCGGTATCGGAATTTCTTTTTGATTACACTTGCTTTTTGTAAGGGGTTTTTCTTTATTATATAGCTCAATAACCTATATTGGCCAAAATTCACTGATGTTTTGGATAAATTGATGAATTTTTGAGCTATAAAAAATCTCATAAATATAAAGTTTTTATTATTACCAGGGGATGACCATAATAAGCTCTTAGAGTAAGGTTATTTTGAGTGTGCGTAAGGGACAGATTTGTATGACCTATATACATCTGTCTCATTTTCTCTGTCGAACTATGATAGTTTTGACACGTCAGGGTATGAGGGCAGGTATCAGAATAGGTGCAGTATCTTTACTGGTATAGTGGATAATATAATATACTAGCTGACCCCCGCGGCTTCGCTCCCGGCAAAATTATAGCCTATGGCCTATATAAGCCTATATAAGTTTTTAAGCTGACATGGTCACAATCGTTAGAATTAATATTTGTTTCGGGATATTTACCATGTATATTTTGAATTTGGTTGTAAAAATATACATGGAAAATATCCCTGTTACGTATCCGAACTTACAAAATAATATATTATGTATCTATGGTTCACTGTTCCTTCAGTTGTTTTGTTGCCTTCCACCCGCTCGTCATGAATACACGTATAATTTAATACCAGAATCCAGTCGTCTTATTTCAAGTATAAACCCGTCCACGCACCATAACATGGTGTCAGAAGTATTCAGCAGTAGTATTCAGAAGTCGATGCCAGAAAGAACACAAAATCCAATAAGTCGCAAAGAAAATTTTCACCTGTAACGTCGCCGCGTGCTCCAGTCCTAAGATGGCCGAAAATGCAAGTACAAATCGTCCCCTACCGCCGAGTAATTTCTACCTTAATATCAACGCATCGAACATGCCACTGGCTTGGCGAAATTTTAAAACCAGTCTTGGCATTTATATGATCGCTAACAGTTTGGAGAACGAAACCGACAACAGAAAGGTAGCCATTTTATTACAAACAATGGGTCCGGACGCTCTTCAGATATTTTACTCGTTCAATACGGATATGGAGAAGATCACCTATAAGAATCTACTCGCCAAATTTGAAGATTATTTTACGCCACGTGTTAATATCTCCGTCGAAAGGCATAAGCTGTTCAACAGAAAACAAGGTCCAGGTGAAGAAATTGAGACGTATGCCACCGATCTCAAGAATTTAAGTATCCAATGCAATTTCGAAGGTCTTGCCGATGACATAGTAAAGGACATATTTTCATGGAACTTAAATTTAACCTGCTCGTACATCAGAGAACGTATCCTGATCGAGAAACCAACTTCATTCGATGCCGCCGTCAGTCTCGCTAAAACACTGAGAAACACAAGGTTAGAGGCTAGAGCGATAGCAAGCCACGAAGTAAGTGTTGTCGCCAGTCAATCGCGTCGTAGTCACCAAACAAACAGTCGTCAAAGAAGTCACAGTCGTCCAAGAAGTCATAGTCGTCAAGGAAGTCAAAGTCAGCAGTCTCAAGGAAGTCAAAATCGTCAGTCACAAGAAAGTCAACATCGTCGAACAAACAAAACGTCGTCCAGTCAAGAACCTCAACAGTCAACCAAGATCTGCTCAAGATGCGGTCAAGTTCACCGATCAAAATGTCCAGCCATAGGTGTCATCTGTAACAACTGCCACAAGCCGAACCACTATGCCAAATGTTGCCGTAGCATGCAAGTGAGATTCGTAGAAGAAGAAAGTAAGGGTAATCCATCTGATACATATTTTTTAAATAGTCTTTTCATGAATGAGATTTCTGTCAGCCAAAGAAACCCATTTAATGCAACTTTATTCATAAATAGTAAGAATGTAGACTTTTTACTTGATACAGGTGCAGACACTAACATTTTATCATTCAATACATACAATAAACTTAATTTGCCATTGAGTAGTATAGTGAAAAGTAGTCACAAACTCTCAACATTCAGTGGTGAAATACTACCTACCGTAGGTCAATGCATTCTGTCAGTCAACCATAACAACATAGCATACAAAGTCAATTTTCATGTTGTAGATTTACCTTGTAGAAATATTATTGGTCGTAACAGTTGTGAGATTTTAAAATTAGTTAAAAGAGTCCATAATGTCCAATTTCATGAGTCAGTCAATGTATCACAGATTGTTGAATACAAAGATCTCTTCACAGGAATAGGTTGTCTTAAAGATTATGAATGTCATTTGTCAATGAAGCCTGATGCTATTCCATCTGTTGATGCCTGCCGTAGAATTCCATTCAGTCTATTAGAACAATTAAAAGAAGAATTAGCTATGTTAGAAAAGGATCAAATTATAGTCAAAGTCGAGGAACCAACAGAATGGGTAAGTTCTATCGTGATTGCATCAAAGAAAAATGGTAAACTACGCCTGTGTATAGATCCAAGGAAACTTAATAAAGCAATTATGCGTCCTCATTATCAATTTCCAACGATAGATGAAATTAAATGCAGCCTCTCTGGTGCACAGTATTTTACTACCCTTGATGCAAACAAAGGATTTTATATGCTCAAGTTAGATGAAGCTTCTTCAAAGCTATGTACATTTATCACACCTCAAGGTAGATATAGATTCCTAAGACTTCCCTTTGGTATAAATGCAGCCCCAGAACTGTTTCATTCCATTATGACAAAGAAATTCTCTGATATCTCAGGAATTAAAATCATGATGGATGATTTTTTAATTTATGGTAAAACAAAAGAAGAACATGATTTTAGGTTAAAACAAGTCTTAGAAAAAGCTAGGGAAATAGGCATAAAATTTAATAAAGAAAAGTCTAACATATGTAAAAGTGAAGTCAAATATTTAGGACACATCTTTTCTAAAGATGGTGTAAGAGTTGATGAAAACAAAGTCAAAGCCATTTGCAGTATGCCACCCCCTACAAATGTCACAGAATTACAACGTTTATTAGGTATGGTCACATATTTAGGCTCATACATAGAGAATCTATCAGAAAAAACTTCAAACTTAAGAACACTTCTGTCTAAAGATAATGATTGGTCTTGGCAAGATAGACATAATGTAGAATTTAATACATTAAAGGAATGTATAACTAAAGCCCCTGTCTTGATATATTATGATCAAAATAAACCAATTACACTGTCTGTCGATTCGTCTAAAGATGCCATGGGTGCAGTGATTTGTCATGACAAACACCCCATCGCATATGCTTCAGCTTCATTAAGCTCATGTCAACAGTCATACTCTCAGATTGAGAAAGAGCTCTTAGCTATCTTATTTGGTTGTACAAAGTTTCACCAATATATCTATGGTCGCCACACCTTAGTTGAAACAGACCACAAACCAATAGTTTCACTGTATAAGAAACCAATTTATAACATTCCACCCCGTCTTCAAAGAATAATGCTGAGATTACAACCATATGACCTGAATGTAACTTACAAACCAGGCAAATATCTTTTTGTAGCTGATACTCTGTCTAGAGCAGCGTTACCAGAACAGTCATTACAAGATCTAGATTCAGACCTAGATTTGCATGTCAATTTAGTTATTAAATCACTGTCAGTTAGTCCAAATAAACTTAAATTAATTCAAGAACAGACTTTCCAAGATAAGGAATTGTCACTTTTAAGTAAATATTGCATATCAGGATGGCCTGAACATAAAAAATTACTTCCAGACATCCTTAGGACATATTTTCCTTTAAAAACAGATATACACATTATTAATGGTATTATCTTTAAAAATAATAGTATTATTATACCAGTAGCTATGAGGAATGACATATTGAAACAGATCCATGAAGGTCACCAGGGTATTCACAGTTGCCAAAGATTAGCTAGAAACCTAGTATACTGGCCCAATATGTACTCTGATATAGAAAGGTATGTTAATAATTGTCATATCTGTCTGACCAACAGACGCAGCAATTCCAAAGAGCCACTACAGCCACATGAAGTAAAACCAATCCCTTGGAATAAAGTCGGTGTTGATCTATTTGATCTCAATTCAGACAAGTACATCATAGTCGTTGATTATTATTCACAATAATTCTAGATTTGTAAGCTAGTAGGTGGATCCACTAGTAAAATTGTCATTAGTCATTTAAAGTCAATTTTTTCCAGACATGGAATTCCCAATACTCTAATTTCAGATAATGGTCCCCCATTTAACTCAAAAGAGTTTCATAATTTTGCTTTAGATTGGCAAATACAACATGTCACATCAAGTCCCTATCTTCCACGGTCTAATGGTCTTGTAGAAAGAACCATAGGCACGGTTAAGAACATATTAAAAAAATGTCTTAGTGATAGTTCAGACCCTCATTTAGCATTATTACAGTACAGGAATAAACCTAAAGAAGGCATGTATTCACCTGCACAATTACTTATGTCCAGGGCACTTAGAACTAAACTTCCAGTCTTAGAACAGACTCTGAAACCTAAATTACCTAACTACAGGTCTGTAACAAATAAAATTCAAATAAAAGATAAAAAATCACAGATTTATTATAATCAACATACAAAACCATTGTCTTCGTAAACATAGGTGATAAAATATACTTTAAGAAACAGCCAGATAGTATATGGACACCAGGTACTATATCAGACATAGGTCCACAGCCCAGATCTTATAGTATAGTTTCCCCAGAAGGTAATTTCCGTCGTAATCGCCAACATATCTTCAAACCAAAACTTTCAGCCACTTTCTCTGCTCCAAATAGTAGTCCACTACAATTCCCATCAGTTCCACTTGATACAAGTTCACCGCCGTCTTCCAGTACACAGCCGTCATCAACATCCAACCGTCAATCCCCTTGTTCAGCTAGTCCCGTCCAACAACCTGAAACAAAAACAAACACATTACATACACAGACACCAAATAGTCATACAAACCGTTCAGCAGTAACATATTCTTCATTCGGCAGAGCTATAATAAAGCCCCGAAGATTCTGTTAGTCATAAGTCTAGATTAAGTTCTTAATGTACTTAAGTTTAGTTTAAAACTATAGTTATTGTGTTAATGTTCAAACAAAGAAAAATCATTGATGATTTCTAACCTCATTTAGTTTGTTATTAGCTTTCAATGTCAAGTTAATTTGTCAGACGTCACTGTCATAGAACTGTCAATTGAAAATGTCAGTCAAGTCAACTTGATAAACGTTCCGTTTCATTCATAATATAAGTTAAAATTAGTTAATTATATAAAAAAAAAAAAAGTGTATACTTACAATTTGCGTACATTTTCCGCTTCGAGCAGTGTTTTCTTTTAATAAGGGAGATGTTACGTATCCGAACTTACAAAATAATATATTATGTATCTATGGTTCACTGTTCCTTCAGTTGTTGCCTTCCACCCGCTCGTCATGAATACACGTATAATTTAATACCAGAATCCAGTCGTATTATTTCAAGTATAAACCCGTCCACGCACCATAACAATCCCGAAACAAATATTAATTCTAATAGCCTATATTATTCGGGAATAATGTAGCTTTCCATTGGTGAAATGATTTTTAAAATCGGTCCAAATAAACAAACAAAAAAAATCTTTCCTCTTTATAATATTGGTATAGATAATATCGGAATAGGTAATAATCGCAACTAATTATTCTAGAAATATTTTTAACAGACTTTGAATACAACTGCACGGTACGCAAACAGACCACTCATAAAAAAAAATGCCATATATCCTAAAAGAACTAAAAACCTCTAATCAAACACTTCTGGCTCATTTGATTGCGGGTAGTCTTATTCTTAGCTAATCTTACATTTTTCGTCATAATTAACTCATTACTTAACCCAATATTTCAGCCACAAACCGGAAAATTATACCGAAGGAATCCCAAAAATTTCTTCATAATTTTATTTAATGGCTTCTTCTAGCAGTGTTAAGATTGATACAATAGCGCTATACTTTGGACGGGGAGCATAAAGAACTACGTAAGCACTCCAGAGCTCCCCAGTCAAGGTAGTTGTAGAACACCGTGTGGTTTTGGTCAGTAGGAGAATGACAACAGATCCTTCCGTTCAGCCCAGGACACGCATGAGGAGGAGATTTATTATTTTCCACACGATTGAAAATCACTACATCCACTAGTTGTGTAATTATTTTATTAATGTGATTATCAAAATTCACAATATTATGTATATGTACTTTCTTAGTTTATCTTGGAAGTTCATCATCGTGAGGAAAGCTAGGCTGGACTTATGTAGTTAAGAGCGGACTCTAATCAACAGGAATTTGAAAAATAGGTATTTGAAGAAACTATTGCCGTCGCGTCACCTCCAACCTCACCCCGTAAAGTGCGAAAGGGACAACTGCAGCTCAGGCTGATTTTACCTACAAAAACTTTGACTAAAAGACGTTTCGTATTCTGCTGTTTTCTTCATGAAAACTAGTCTGATCTAAAAATTGTTAAAATTTGTAAAAATTTAGAGAAAAAGTATATCTATGCTCCTATCATTTCCTTTTTTGTTAAAAACTTATAAATTTTGTCTGAAAGTCTTCTGAACATGGCGGTAAAAACGGGCATTTTTTTCGGATTTTTGTACTGTCATATTTCTTTTTGTGATTATGTTTTGGAAAAAAGGAAATGATACAGGCACGTATTAATTAGACCTAGATTTTATGGAAAAAAATCATTGCTCTAGAGGCATTATCCACGAAGAAAACAGCAGAATGTGTTTGTATGGAGAAAGTCTCACTAGAGTCCCCTCTTAATATAAGTTTAAAATCGCCAACCCGCCTTGAGCAAGCTCTTCTCTGTATGTAAAAGCCTCTGTACTGCAGTGGAACAGTAACAAGCTGGTACTATAAATCTTATACTTATTATTCCCGTTCGTAGGTAATGTACGGCGGGCGCGTGATAGACGACTATGACCGGCGCGTGGTAAGCACCTACATGGAGGAGTACCTCGGAGACTTCCTCTTCGACAAGTTCCAGCCCTTCCACTTCTACCACGATAGCACCTTCGACTACGTCATCCCGCCCGACGGAGAGAAGGAGCAGTATATTGGTATGTCATGCTAATTGTACTCTATCTCAATTGTATTACAATTCATTATGTATAACGAGGAGTACCTCTTCGACAAGTTCCAGCCCTTTCACTTCTACCACGACAGCACCTTCGACTACTTTATACTGCCTGATGGAGAGAGAGAGAGCAGTACATTGCGATGTAATGAAGATTGTATCCTATCTCAATTGGTATACAGTTCATTATGTATAACCACAGATTACTAAATAGTTACTACGGTATAACGAGGAGCGCCTCTTCTACAAGTTCCAGCCCTTTCACTTCTACCACGACAGTACCTTCGACTACGTTATCCCGCCCGATTGAGAGAAGGACGTATATTGAGACGTATATTGACGTATAAAGTTCATTATAACGAGGAGCTCGTTCGACTACGTCATCCCTGCTTTAGGGAAAAAGCCTGGCTCAATATTTTAAACCGCTGTAACTCCTGAAACCCAGAATAGTAAGGCATTAAACTAAAAATATTTTTCGAACCAGCTGTATAAAAACTTTTTGTTTGTATTGTGTGCAGAGTTTATCGACACACTGCCACTGGCGAACACGCCCGAAGTGTTTGGCCTGCACCCGAACGCAGAGATCGGCTACTTCAGCCACGCTGTCAAAGAAATGTGGGGACACCTCATAGAGCTGCAGCCGCAAACAAGTAAGTAGGTACAATCTGTGCACCTAGCGCTGTGAAGTTACTCTGACGTTCGACTCTCGCTACTGGACGCATGAGGAAAACGCGGGGTGCGCGGGTTGGTGGGAGTGGGGTCGCATTCCAGCGAGGTGTACAGTTAAGTCTCCGGAGCTAAATCGTTCTAATACTTTATAGTCTTCTCTATACAGGAGAATGACAAGCTTGTTCAATTACATTTTCCCACTATCTTGTCTAATAAGTAACACATTACCTAAGAAATTCGTTTCGAAATATGAACATATAGAAACAAGATTATAAAATAAAAATAAAGAAAACAAAATTACATAATAACAGTTACGAAATGAATTTTGTATGGAGTTTTGATATCATTATGTAACCGGCAGAATGATACTGAAACTGTTACCTCTCGAAAAAGCGCGCGTTGATTGTGTGTATATAGTCTGTGGTTTTTAGTCTGAACTTTCTAATAAATTGTTGTTGGAACTTATTTGCATTTAAATAAATAAACTCATCCTAAAAATAATCGTTCGTGTCTCGCATAAAAAGGTATTATTTGAACACTCGCATGTAAAATTGGCTACTTCGCTCGTGTTAAAATCTCGTCTCTTTATGCTCGACACAAAATGTGCTATTGTTCCTCCACCACTTCGGTCCGACCACAGAACAATTAAAAGGGTCCGTCACCGACAGTTATCGGTCGATCTATTAAGCCAATTTTCTTGTCAACTAATCGGGCCGATAATATTGGGTTGTTGGATGAGAGTGGTGGCGAAACGCTTTGGTACAGAATATAATAAATACTTACTACTTATTTTTTTTTAAATCCTTAAATTCAGCTAGTATTGATATCGGTCTTTGGTAATGTCAGAAATAGCGAAGTGTAATTTTGTAAACTACTTAAATTTATTTTATTGTTTCACGCGGCTTTAGCAAGAATATGGCACCGTAAGTATGGGGATTGATGAAGTCTATACAATCATGTTCATTGCTTATGTAATTTTATTTATAAACTGTTTAATTGTTTAATGCTGCTAGGCATTGTCAAAGGTAAGTTTACTACTTTATCATTATTATAAAATAATCAATTAAACTTAAATATATTATATTAATCTAATTTGTTTTATTTCATAGACTAAACAGACATTTGTGAGATTGCAACTAAATCGTTACATAAAAATAGTGTATAATAGTGTACCCTGAATATTCCTGAATGATCGAAAATGTAACTGTATCGCGGCAAAAAAAAACCATTTGTTAAGAAACTAGCGGCCATTATTTAATTTCTACTCATTTATACATTCAACTGTCCATTTCCAGACACAATAGAAATTACCATTGTTCTAATCCGATTCGGTCTGATGGACAGAATGTCAGATTTCATTCTATAGGTCGCATTTATTTTATAATTGTTTTTTTTTATTTATTGCAATAAAAGTTTATGTACTATGTGTATGAATACTGCTATATTTAAATATATTGCATTAATATTCATCAAACATTAATTTATACCAATTAGTAAAATTAAGTTGAAGAGTCAAAAAAGAACTTCTATGCCTTAACGATAATATCTAAATCTACATGGGGTCTGTCTTTTTTAAGATTAAAGACTATATTATGTGGCTACTTACATTAGTTGTATGTGCTACGGGGACCTGTTTGGGGCGATAGGGCCACCAATAGGGGTGGATACCATGTAAATTACTTCAAAGTCAGCGTATAGCTTCGATATTCTTTTGCGAAACGTACAAAACGGTTAGTACTGAGGCCTTACTGGTACTTCCGGTAAATCTTGAAGTGCAGCGACGTGCTGCAATGTACTATTCTGCAAGAGAGACCATGGGCGCGGTTTTTAGCGCAGAATGACCGTGTTAAAATATCTAGATTATTTAAATCACAGACTGACGTCAGGGAGGAACTTTTATTCGAATTGCAATGTGGGTGGGATAATACCATCAAGGGCCGACACCTCCACGAATTCTATCCATCCGTTCGTGAGCGGCTGGCCAGGACGCGGCTGGAGTTAAATCACTGTATTGGCCAGTTTCTCACAGGACATGTTAAATTTAAATGTAAATTATTTTCCTTCAAGTTTGTCGCCTCGCCTTTTTGTCAATGTTCTACATCTGACTGCGAATATGAACAATCTGCACATCATATCTTATGGGAGTGTATTCTTTCGCAGAATGAACGCAATATTATTTTGAATGATGTACATGCCATATTTATTGGAATCAAATATAACCAGTTCACAATGTTTGGATCCATTAATAGTAATGATATTTTTTTATCCGTGGTGCTAGGTAACTAGGCTTATCCCTGTTGTAGACGACCCTTTGTGCCTTGTCTTCTTTGTTCTGTCTCCTGCTTGATATGGAGGGAAGTGGCAATAATGTTTTTATTCCTACTCCTGCGTTTTTCTTTTCTGATTAATTTCGTTGCGGGATCCAAGACAATTACATACATTCTCCGGGACTTCATCGAGCTTCATTGTTTCGTCGCTTTGATGGTAGTCGCTATTTTTGATTCTGGCTTTCAGGAATTGCAGTGGTTTGGGCATATTGCAGTGGGATACATAAACTCACGCTATTTTCAGCAACTACAAAACGCCACCTGCTACTATTATATCCTTACAAACTCATTTAGCTTAATTAACGTTCGTACATCTAGTAATATCTACGCGTGTGTATCTGCAAGCCGATTATGTATGAGCAGGTACTGCGCACCTGCAGCCTAATTGTGTAAGTAAATTCGACAAAGGAAACAATCTGTTTCTTTCCCAAAACGACTTTTCGCGAACGCACGAAAAGTCGTTTTTGGGAAAGAAACAGATTGTTTCCTTTGCCGAATTCACTTACACAATTAGGCTGCTGGTCTTTCTGAAGAACATCACCCTATACTCTAGGGCGTCGTAGGGTGTGAAACACCAGGAGGTTTCCATTCACTGTTTTGTTCACAATTAACACTTACATCGGCTAACGTTTCTCATTGGCAGGCGAAGGCGGCGGCGCGATGAGTCGCGAAGACTTTATCGACGCCACGGCCGTGGACGTACTCGGCAAGCTGCCGGTGCCCTTCGAGATCTGGCGCGTGCGCAAGCAGTTCGAGATGAACATCACGCCGACGCTTGTTGTGCTACTGCAGGAGTTGGAAAGGTATACATATTTGGCCCATCAAATTACCAATCGCTAAGTAACAAGTAATACTTATAGAGGTAGGTAGGTACACAGGCTTAGTCTTTCAGAAGCGATGATCTTAGCAGGAAAAAATATAACTCTAGCGAAGTGCGAGTCGAACTCGCGCACGAAGGGTTTCGTACTGTTATCGCAAAAAAAAACACGTTTGTTGTATGGGAGCCCCCACTTCAGAAATACATAATCTGTGAAAATTTCAACTGCCTAGCTAACACGGATCATGAGATATAGCTTGGTGGTAGACGGACATACAGACGGATCTTAGAGTCTTAGTAGTAGGGTCCCGTTTTTACCCTTTGGGTACGGAACCCTAAAAAATAGAAAAATATATAGGGTCCATAATTGTTTCGGTCGCAGCAAAATTGTCGTGAGCGTCAAAATGAAGGGACCAAATTTCCAGTGTCTGTCATACATATATAAAAAAATAATACCATTAATCTACTATTTCCTACCTTTGCTATAATTTTAGCTACCTCATCATATCATATTCATATTATTTTATAAAAATGCTTGGTCCCTCAATCATGATATCAAGATGGAGGGACCAAACAGACTACTCTCTGGAAGGTATTTCCTACTTAGTGTTATAATACCTTAATTCTACCTTTGTCGAGCGCAAAATCTATACTTAGATGTTATAATTATAATATAATAATATTATAAAGAGGCAAGATTTGTATTTTTGTATGTAACGAATAAAATTAAAAACTACTGGACCGATTTCAAAAATTCTTTCACCGTTGGGAAGCTACACTATCCCCGGGTGACATAGACTACTTTTTATCCCTGTATTCCCGCGGGAACTGGAACAACGCGGGTGAAACCGCGAGGCGTCCGCTAGTACATCATATTTTAACAAAATGCTTGGGCCCTCCATCATGATATCAAGATGGAGGGACCAAACTGATAGACAGGGAGCACCCTGGAAGATTCGACCTACTTATTATTATAATACCTTACTTCTACCTTTATCGATCGCACGAAAAATTATAGATAAGGAGAGAGGAATAGATATTAAGTTTCTTATGAAATGTTTCAGATTCAACCGCCTCATCATAAGGATGCGCTCCACTCTATCGCAGCTCCGCAAGGCTCTAGCGGGCGAGATCGGCATGGACGCCGTACTGGACAACGTGTCGTACTGCATGTTCAACGGACAGCTGCCCGAAGTGTGGCGGGAACTGGCGCCAGCTACGTGCAAGGGGCTCGGCGGCTGGATGGACCACTTCATCGCGCGCACCAAGCAGTATACTGACTGGGTATGATTCAGCTTATCAGAATAACAGTATAGCTCTCGCCAAACTTCTTGGCCGCCCTGAAGTTGGCTACAACAGCTGCGCAGTAGTAAATCTCATACAAAAACAACACCGTTTCGTGCCTCGCTTTTCCGGTAAACCAACTTCAGGGCGGCCAAGAAGTTTGGCGAGGACTATAACAGTTTGAACTTATAACGTCATTGTCTATGTAACAGCACAGATAATATAATACTAGCATACAGATGCCTCATCCTGAGGAGCTCATCGCTAAATAATAACAGCCGCACGGGTCGATCTTCAAGGTTAAGCAACGCTTGACGAGGTCAGTCTGTGGATGGGTGACCGTTGCAACATACCGAGTTTCCTCCGTGCCTCGGAAAAGCACGTTAAGCCGTTGGTCCCGGCTGTCATTTGAAAATCTTTGAGTAGTCAGAAGCTTGAGATTTGATACCAGTCTAGCCAAGGGGTACCGTGTTACCCAGTTACTGGGTTGTGGAGGTCAGATAGGAAGTCGCTCCATGTAAAACACTGGTACTCAGCTGAATCCGGTAAGACTGGAAGCCGACCCCAACATAGTTGGGATAAGGCTAGGCAGATGATGATGATACAGATGCCTCATCCCATACAAAGAAACCGCGCTGGCGTAACTAGCTTTTTAGGGTTCCGTATCCAAAGGTCCCCTAAAACGGGACCCTATTACTAAGACTCCGCGATCTGTCTGTCCATCTGTCACCAGGCTCTATCTCATGAACCGTGATAGCTAGACAGTTCAAATTTTCACAGATGATGTATTTTTATTGCCGCTATAACAACCAATACTAAAAATATAATAAAATAAATGTTTAAGTGGGGCTCCCATACAACAAACGTGAAATTTTTGCCGTTTTTGTGCGAAAATGGTACGGAACCCTTCGTGCACGAGTCCGAATTGCACTGGGCCGGTTTTTTTTATCCCAAGGGAACATTATACCGGAATGAACAGCTTATGTGCTATTCCAGACTATAATCTATCTCTGGGCCAAACATGGCCGATCCGTTCAGTCGTTGTTGCGTGATTGAGTACCAAACATCATCCATCCATCGATCCAAACTTTCGCATTTACGAGCCGGGCGAACGAAATATAATAAAAAAATCATAAAACCCGACTGCTTCAAAAGCGAACTAAAAAGTCGTAAACAAGGAAAAAATCATGCTGTGCAGTCGGAGGATACATATTCGCGGGCTTGCTGACCAAAATCGGGTGTATCCTCCACCTGCACAGCATGATTTTTTCCTTGTTTACGACTTTTTAGTTCGCTTTTGAAGCAGTCGGGTCTTTTTGATTTTTTGAATTAAGTTTTTTTATTTATAACTTTTTAGTTCGTTTTTTTTTCGAATTAAATACAATTAAACAATAAGTGTAATATATTTTTGAAATCACCTCTTAAAACCCTTTATTTGGATACCTCACACGATGGGTTTGGAAGAAAAAAAAAATTGGGCCCCTACAATATGGCACCCAAAATCCGCCATTTTTCTATTGTCCAATTTTAATATAGCCTATGACACTCGCAGGGTTAAGACGCATCCATTGACGTATGAATCATCAAAATCAGCCAACGCGTTTGGTCTCTGGAACGCCATATAGGAACAAACATACATACATACATACATACTTACATACATTCATACATAGACTGATAAACACATTACCCTCCTTCGGCAGTCGGGTGAATACTGTGCTTCACTCGCCCGGCTCGTAAGTTGACTCACAGTGATCGCGCTGGTTGAGAATGGGCTCGTTCCGCAAGCTTGGCTTGTAAGTTCGCAGCGTTCACTCTAATTTTGTCCGCAATCGTTTTGCTCGCTCGTCTCTAGCTGTGGCTGCTTTGAATGGGCTTGCTTCGCTCGCCTTATACATGGTTAGACACCAGTCACAACCGTCGTGGAATTTCATAAGCCGAGCATATAGCGACGCACGCATACGAAACCAGCCTCCTTACAAATCAAGCGAGCGAAGCAAGACTAGTTTCGAGTAAAGCGAGCTCAAATACGAATCGATAGAGCGTATTTGCGAGTCGACTGAGCAAGCCATGACCGAGCGAGCGAAGCGAACAATGTTAAGATTCGAACGAGGGAAGCTACCACTCTTTGCGTACCGCAATTTCTTGAACGCAACACTGGGAATTGTTGACAACTTGTAGGAAAATAAATATATCTGATTTACAACCGAACATGTTTTTAGGCGACAATTGAGGAACCGGTGGTGATCTGGCTGTCGGGGCTGCACATCCCGGAGTCGTACCTGATCGCGCACATCCAGATCGCGTGCCGCCTGTACACGTGGCCGCTGGACCGCTCCACGCAGTTCACGCGCGTCACCAAGTGGACGCAGGTCGACGAGATCGAGGAGAGACCCGTCTGTGTGAGTATCTACAGGCAGAGAGTTACTTACCTTAGTCACAGATAATATAATACTAGCTTACACATGCCTCATGCCATACAAAGAAACCGTGCCGACGTAACTAGTGTTTTTCATCTTATTAATCTTGTTATTTTTGTAAGTACATCAATCGCGTTCGATCCCGTTTCACGGACGCCGAGTTCGAACCTCCAACATCTGAAAATACTTTGTAATTTATGGTACAAGTGCGGCAGGTAGGTGATTAACGATGATTGGCATTATGAATAAATCGACACGAGTCAGGAATCATCTTACGTACGTGTAGTATACAACATTTTACTATGCATTGTGCGAGGAAATAAAAAAATATACCTGAACCAAGCAAGAAGTTAATAAAATGGCGGGCTTATTCAGGTGCGCTCAGCATAGCCACAGATTAATTAATAGTTCCTCGGGCATATCTGCTGCGCATGTGCGCATAGCTGTCACGTAACGCAAAAAGGCACGAGCAAAATTTACGTTCTTCCAAACATATTGAATACATACCTACATACATAAACTCACGCTTTCTTCCCAGTAGGGCGTTCTGTAGTTTCTGCCTACCTGCCTGGATAGGCAGAAACTACAGAACGCCACCTGCTACGATCCTTACATACTTATTTTGCTTCACATTTTTAATGAATATTTAAAATTAATTTATTGATCAAACCTAAATCTTAGTGTAATTAAAAACGCCTTTAATGAAGTATTAGTTATATTTTACCTTCTGTATGAATAATAATCTGTACTTAACTAATTTGTAAAACTTTTTTTGAATAATAAAAACTCTGAGTCTGGCTGACGACGGAGTGAAAAATTTAAAAAAAAGACAGAAAAGTAAAAAGCACTAGTGAAAAAAGTGACACTTTCCGTACAGTTTGGCTGCTTGTAAAACGCTCTTTTCGAGGACATGCATTGTAAAAAATATTGATTTCTGGATTATAACATGTTTTGTAAAACAACTGGTCTTCTCTTCAGCACAAAAATTCTAACATTTGTGACCCTAAAAAGAGCAAAAATTACAATATGTTTACGACATGTTTCTGCCAAGGGTTGCTACGTGCGAGGCCTGTACCTGGAGGGCTGCCGATGGGACCTGGAGGACGCTTGCCTGAGACGCTCACACCCCAAGGTGCTGGTCACAGAACTGCCCATTATGTACGTCATACCCATAGAGGCACACAAGCTCAAGCTACAGGTATGTTGTTACTTCTGAATACTTACTATGTTTAAGGTCCCGAAAGATATGTGGACTATTATTTGTATTAAGTAGGTACAGTCAACCACATGTCAATGGTTTGACCTTAGACCTTGAGCTGGCCCAGCTTAGTACGGAGTTTATTAAAACTTCGTATTAAGCTAGGCCTATACTTGTTTTTTTACCACTTAGTGCGTCCTACTGTACCTATTGATACCCCAACCATGGCCGCGCTACTAAAAATATAGGTACCTTAATCCACCATAAGCAACAATTCATTGGCTGCGTCTTTCAAACAATTATTGCCCCACTATAGTGTTCCAGTGTAATATTTTGGTTTTACATAGTGCACACAGCAGGAAGACCTCCACCCTTGATCGATTTAAGGCGCAGGCCACATAGAAATGGCGTCGGGCGCGGACATGGCACGCGCGGCTTTTAATTCCATTCAAATTTTATACAAAATGCATGGAAATAAAGCGCCTTTAAAAAAAAAATGCTTTGGATCAAAACGTAGGTAATTAAATTGTCTTTGAGATGATGTCGGCGATTTTGTTGCGATTGTGTTAGACATAACTTTACAAATTAATTACTCATAATGTAATACGAATAAATCTCAAAATTTTCTTAGATCAAAGTATTAAGAAAATGGTATAATGTAACATATATTTTTTCAAAATAATTAAATTAATTGTTTAAATGTGATTCTCATTATAAAATCAGCTACTCAGGGGTATCTGCGCCTAAAATAATGTTGACTCTGTCAACTATTGCGCAAGAAGCGGTTTAACTACATAGAGCGAGTGAAAGAGACAGTAATACATTGCTATCTTCACTTAATATATTGACACAACAAGTAAAATTTCAAAATTTAAAAAAACCCTGACCCATTTATCTTGCGAAAACACCCCAATTCAAACAGTAAAACGCTCATAACTTTTGAACGGCTGAACCGATTTTATTCAAACATAGCTAAGAACACTCTCGATAAAATCACCTTTCAATAAAAAAAAAACTAAATCGAAATCGGTTCATCCGTTTAGGCGCTATGATGCCACAGACAGACACACAGATACACAGATCCCTCTTTTTCCGGCGGGGGTTAAAATAGCTACTGCGCATGGTCTAAAAGCCAATTCAGAGAAACATAGATCCGTTTTGATAATTTATATTTATAAAATAAAATAAAATAATAAAAATAGCTTTATTTCATTCCATACATGCATTTCATTTCTTTATAGTAATCGCTTTTTCAATTGGTAAAATAAAAGTAATAATAAAATCAATCTTTCATGTGCCTTGATATGAATTAATTAATATTAAATAATTTAAACATTCAAATATTGCTATGATGTCAATAAAAATTTATATTTATACCAACACTTAATTCATTTGATGACGCCTAGAGAACTTAGACAACCTTGACTATGTAGCCTGTCCAGACGGGGACATACCCGATAATGACTTGACAAATGGTCTACTAAGCAACCACTTTTTATGTACCTCCGTAAACAATAGAAAAAAAGTACACAATAACACGGATTTTCCTCACAATGTTCGTGTAAGTGATTTTTTTTCTCGCAGATAAAGTGCTGTGACGCAATAATACTTCCGAGTATTGTTTTGAATGAATGTATCTGAAATCTGTGTTGACGTTGTGCTAAAATAACGTTGGGACAGATACTCCCATTTTTGTTTGAATCGATTTTTAACCGACTTCCCAAAAATGAGGAGGTTCGCTATTCGGATGCTTATAATTTTTTTTTTATTTGTATTTGGGATTCGGGCATAACTCCGTCTTATATAAAAGCAAAATTCTATTTTTTGTTCGAAATAAGTTTATTCCGAAATTTTCCCATTTAAATTTGGTAAAGATCTGATAAAGAACTTCGGAGATATACAACCGACTCTTCAATAAATGAAATGAAAAGAATATGAAAAAACGACCAATCACATAGACGGAAATCCACATCGCGTCTTTCATCTCGCATGTGATTGGTTGATATTTCATACACTTTGCGCTTAGCCTTGCCGATTTTACTTACGCAATTAGGCTGCAGGCCATTACTTTAGGCCGCCGAATAGAATGGAAGCGATTTTTGCAACGAAATTGTCAATTGTGTAACAAAAAAAGGTCGCTCGAATTCCGTGGCATTCTCGAGAATTCCCGTAGCTACTGGCTCGTATTAAGTTTGTACTTTACACGATCGACATAAAGTTCATTATGTTATGTACCTACAATTTCGTTTCCATCCCGCAGCAATGTAAATAGAGCCTTAGATAGGATGAGATGGCTATTTTCATATATTAAAAAATATATAAAGACCTAAAATTCACTGTCCGGAATTATCTTAGAACCCCGACGTCGTGATTAGGTAGACACGTGATATATAATCTTAATGTTTATTAACAAATACAAAATAGTCGTTAAGTATGCCTATTTGACGAAATCTCTCGACTTATGAAATTATTATAAAGCTTCGTATTCACTGTCCCTTCTAATCAGTAGGTATATTATAATAACTTGTATTATTCATACAAATTCTGGTGGGTGAAGGTTGCGGGGATCCGCTGGTAGACGCACAGGACCGGTCAAAGTGGCGACGCTTGGCGGAGGCCTATGTCCAGCAGTGGAAGTCTTTCGGCTGATATGATGATCCATACAAATTTGACATCAGCGGACCAAAATTTGTAATTTTATTTCTGAGAATTGAATATGACTAACTACCGATAGTTGTTAATTTTTATGGGCAGAAGAAGTTAGTAAAATATGACCACACATTGCCGTTACACCTTGTATTGCTGCTGTGAAAATGTAAAATTATCAGCATTTAATTTTTATTAGTTTCACCCATAGATATAATAAATATTTCTATGGTTTCACCTCTTCCTTAGCTACATCTAGGTACATGTTTACTTCTTGTCAACGCGGTACACTTTTTAATTTAGAATCATGAATTCCACTTCTCGTTTTTCCACTATCTCACCTACGACACTCCGTTCTTTATCATGGCACCAGTTCTGTGCCTTTGTGCCTACTTCTAAATCTGCGTCATAAGTGATGAAAAAGTGATCCTTTTTGGTCTCGAACTGGGTTTTTTCCGACTTCTTAGAAAAGGAGGTTATCAATTCGATAGGTGTGTATGTAATATTGTTGGAATTGCACATGTCAGGTATGCCAAATTTCATAAGTGTATCTATGTTTGTAAGGATCGTAGCAGGTGGTGAGTTTATGTATGACTGTTTGTTAATTTGTATGTACCTACTGGTATGTTCCTATGTATGTATGTTTTTCCACGCATTTCTCCGAAACTAGTAATCGGAACGTGATCTTTCTTTTTATTGGATTAGGTATCTCTCAAATTAGGGAACAGTAAAATTTTATCAAAATCGGTTCATCAGTTAAGAAAAACAACATACGACCGTGGTATTTTATTAGAAAATATTTTTTCATCCCACCATCTCAGAAAGAGTATTTTTAATCTTCAATATCTGAGTGGAAAAGCCGATTTTATTCACTAGAGGATAAAGTAAATTGAATTTAGAACATCGTGTGCACTAAGTTTGTGAATAAAAAAAAAACATTAAACCTATTTACTGCTACCTCTATGGTGCCGAATATATCATACAACTTTTTTTTAATTTGTTAAAAACTCAGACTCGGAACCTTCTTGGTGTTCTTTTTTCAATTTGCTTTGTACGCGGTTCTTTACGCGGCATTTTTTCACGTCATTGTTAAACCTTATATTAAAAACAAGAAACTTGAAAACAAGTGAAAAAACTAAAATGAGTGATTCTAGCGACGAGGAAGTTTGTTTGACGCCAACAGAATTGACTGAAACTGTTAATAATGCGCAAATGAGCTTTCTCCCTCAACAATAACTGTAGCAACGTTACTTTAAAATTTTCTTAATTATACCTTAGTATTATTTTGTTATAATTTAAAGATTATTCTGTAATACTTACCTGTCATAATGTAGTAATTAATACCTAAACTGAAATAAAAGTGTACCTATCTTGTGATTGTAAACGTTTTTTTTTTTGCATTTAGTCATTTCCTCGCTGAGGTAGAATGAAAAGTTACGTGTTGCACTCGAGTGCAAAGATTTTTCACCTCGTGCTCTTTTGATTCCCTCGCTAACGCTCAGGATTCTAATTTTGAATCACTCGCTGCGGTCAAGATTCAATTTTAGAATCCTTCGCTTGCTCGGTCATCAAAATTGAACACGCGGTTAAAAAGCAACTTTGCACTCTTGTATAACAAATAACTATTCTTGTCTGTATCTCTTGTGCGGGCCCTAAATAAATGTTTGTTCTTTCTTTTTACTCATTTACGAGAACAATCTCAATCGAAAACCAAAGCCATTGCATTTACATGCATCCCAGTGGGTATTAGACTTAAGCTACGCATCTACAGTGACCTCAGTTGATGCCGATAACCTCCATATTAAACACATTCAAGGCTAAAAGTTTATCTACTAAGTTTTGTTTATAGGTAGGCAGTTTGTTTGTCTACAGACTCTTCTTTACATCCTGTTATCTTCACTAGTTTTCAGAATTCGTTGCAGATGATAAGATATTTATTATTAGTCTGCAAAAGATTTGCGTTTCAAAATAGGGAAAGTTATCGTACCATAGGATCTAGTGTTATTGGTCCGAATAGCGGTACCTAACACCAGATACTAGATACGTACCTATAACCTACGTGGGGACGATCAGCGGTGGCGACCTCTCGCTTATGGCCCTGGTTCAGGCGTTTTTTTTTTATGTTAGCCTACACGGTCCCACTGCTGGGCAAAGGCCTCCCCCAAATCGTTCCATCTATTCTTGGCCTGGGCTACCTCGAAACAGCCCTTGTAGTCTTGCGTCTAGGTTGTCTCGCCATCAAATTTTGTGCCGTCCTCGGCGGCGCCGTCCGACCTCAGCCGCCCAATTTGTACCTTTATAGATAACTAGAAATTGCCCGCGACTTCATCTGCGTAGCATTAATATTTTAAATAGCTATTTTTTTATATCGCGCCATAATTTGTACAGGTGTGTGGGCCGTCTTACATGACAGATTACTAGTACACCATACAAACTTCTACCCACCTGTCTACCCCCTAAAGGATGACTGCCGGGATAAAAACTATCTTATGTCCTTTCCAGGGTCTCAAACTATCTCCATACGATGTTTAGGGTTCCGTACCCAAAGGATAAAAACGGAACCCTATTACTAAGACTTCGCGGTCCGTCTGTCACCAGGCTGTATCTCATGAACCGTGATAGCTAGACAGTTGAAATTTTCACAGATGATGTATTTTTGTTGCTGCTATAACAACAAATACTAATAACAAAATAAAATAAATATTAAAGTGGGGCTCCCATACAAGAAACGTATTTTTTTTTGCGATAGTGGTATGGAACCATCCGTGCGCGAGTCCGACTCGCACTTGGCCGGTTTATTTTTGTTATCTTTAGGCTTGCGCTTGAATCGATTCAGCGGTTTAAGAGTGAAAAGGTCACATACAGACATACAGAATTACTTTCGCATTTATAATATCAGCATGGATGTGCAGATTAACAAAAGCTATAATTAGCAACCAGCCTGTAAAAATGTAAGGAATATATAGATCTAGCAAACATAGAGGCACGCACGGAAATTGTTTTGAGATGATATAAATTCTTTTATCAGATTGATAAGTAGTATCTATCTGATATAGCTACTGTGACAGACATTTCCGATATTATCATAGCAATGTTTGTTCTTTAGGTTACGTGTTAGTCATTTCAGTAATGTGACAGCAGGAAGAGATTTCTGATATTCTTATCAAAATCTCTTCATCAAACATTCCTTCGTGTTAGTCATGTTTGTTGTTCATGATCGCTTCAACGAATGGCTATTTCATTGTAAATGTCTCTTGGCCCTTGAGACTTAAAATGTAATAGGATGCAAGAATATTGCTATCAACTGGGCATCAATCCTGTCTAATGCCACAGATAATATAATACTAGCATACAGGTAAACCGTGCCGACGTAACTAGCGTTTTTCGTCTGATTAAGACGGTACCCTGACCAAAAAATCGGCATGAGATATGAGCATTCCTATTGGTCTAGCGGCACTGGTGGCGCATGAATTACAGTAGTGAATACGCCCAGATTTTAGAATAAAATCTTTATAAAATCGAATTTTGGTCTTTTGAAAAAAAAAATCTACCAAAATGTTCGTTATTAAATTGTCTATCCATTAGTGTTAGTACAAAAAATAATTAATGAACACTTTACGAGGAGATGCATAATATCAATTATTATTTCTCATTTTTATGTTTTTTTGGAAGTAGATTAGTGAAATATATACAACATTAAAAAAAAAACTAAATCTTCCATTTTAGAATCAATATTATGTAGAAATTTAATGTATTTTTATTAATTGATATTTCTTTTTAAATAACGAGTAGATAGCTCCTAAAAACAGCACAAGAAACGGCTTGCGCAGCGTTTTGCTCGGGGTACCGCCTTAAGATGATTATTTTTATAAATACATCGATCGCTTTCGGTTCCGTTCCACGGCTATTGATGGTGTTAGCAGCGACTTGCAAGTAAAAGTATTTTATCGGAGCGTGACTTTATTTTCTTTAAATACATTGACGAATTGTTTTATAGTATTTTCTTGCAAGTTTTTACAGTTTCATTGTACCAAAATGTGTTATAGATACAAATTAAAAAAATCGAGTGGCATGCCTGTTTAAAACCGCGCCATCTATTGCAATCAATTTTAAATGATCCGTTTATATAATCTTTGAAATGTGAATTAAGAGCCCAATATTCCATAATTTTGTGCTTAGGAGAATTGATCATAAAAATTGTATGTTTTAATTTTATACACAATTCAATAAGGAATCAATGCATATCGCGCCATCTAGTGTCATTTATTTGAACCAAATTTTATGTGTTAGCGCAGGGACCCCGTGCTTCTGCTAAGATATTCCGTACGGACTAAACCTAATAACACGTAGCCGGACCCAAAAACCGAAGTCAGATCCTCTTAATCAACAGTAGCGCTTGCGACTACTAGAACAATCAAAAGACTGAACACTCGAGGCACTTTAAACATTTTTATTTAATAACAAGTAAAATTTTAAATGCTAGATATTATCCCCGGCCAAGTCATTTCAATCAAGATATTTAAAACCCAAAAAGATATTGAAAGCGATTAAAAACACAAGCCATTTAACAATTAGAGAAAAACCCTTTATTTAATAATTTTCTTCCTTTCCCCAGAACACGCTACGCACGCCAGTGTACACCACATCGCAGCGACGCAACGCAATGGGTGTGGGTCTGGTCTTCAACTCAGACCTATGGACTGCAGAACACCGTAGTCATTGGATCCTGCAAGGAGTCTGCCTTATTATGAACACTGACTGAGTTGGGAGGCTAATTTGTCAAAGACAGTGAAGGCGCGTCTGTTAATTGCATCAAATGTGTATTGTGAAAAAGAGAAGTATGATTTTGATTGTGCTACATACAGTGATTGGTGATTTTTGGGTCTATGTCCAGCAGTGGATGTCTTTTAGCTGATTTGATGAAACAGTGGACACATTGAGTTGCCCAAACCTGAAAAGTTCTTGTGAGTTTTCCATGCATTAAAAAAAACAGTTTTTTTGATTCATGATATTCATTCTACTGTTTTAGTTAATAGAACTGTTTAACCATCTAATGCTCAAACGTTTAAGATTATAGATTACTAGCTGACCCGGCAAACTATGTTTTGCCATAAAAATACCAAACATTCATGTACCCTACCTACCCTACCCTACTATCCTAAATTATGTCCGTCTCCTGGTTCTAAGCTACCTCCCCACCAATTTTCAGCCAAATCGATTCAGCCGTTCTTGAGTTATAAATAGTGTAACTAACACGACTTTCTTTTATATATACAGGGTGTCCCAGAAATCGACGTCAAGCCGTAAATGGGTGATAGACCAAGTTATAACAGTTCTCAGAAAAATACGAAAAAAAATCTATCTCATGTTTTTAAAAAATTATGTTCACTTTAAAAATTTACTAAAAAAATCAATCCCTGTAATGGTTCTTTAACTCCAATTGCTACAAATCCCATAATTTATCATTTTTTTTTATTATTATGTAATCTTGAATAATGCTTGTGTAGATTTTTGCCTAAAATTTAAAGCCAACTCCTCCTACTTAGAAGAAAATTAAACTTTTTCAAAACCAAATTATTCAAATTTACTGTTTCGCCCAACTTTAACTGACTGTACTGAAAAAAAAATGTACTACGCTAGTTTGGCAAGTAACATGAAAAATTGGCGCATTTAATAAGGATTCAAAAATGGTGTAACACTTGCTAGATTACGTTTTCAATAATTGGTCAAATTTTTTTTTGTAAATAGTATCGGTTTTTACCCAAAATGTCCATACTTCCTTAAAATGACTTTAGCTTACCTAAAGCTTTGCTAAACTCCGTTTCTAGTTCGATAGAGACGGAGAGAGTCATTTTAGGAAGTGTGAGCGAGATAAGAAATCGAAATTTTACGTAATTAAACAGAGGAATTAAACAGTCCAAATCACAAGCAATTAAGTCCAGAAAACAACGCAAAAAGTGGTAAGTACGGAATCAACATGAACGAATACGGAGATGCGCAGTAAACAAAGCAGCGTAACGTACTGATTTGTAATTGTGTGTGCGTCTGCGCTTACAAAACAGAACAATAACTACTGCTGTCTCATTCGCACTCATCGGTAAATTGTATCTAAAATTACTCTCTCCGTCTCTATCGAACTAGAAACGGAGTTTAGCAAAGCTTTAGGTAAGCTAAAGTCATTTTAAGGAAGTATGGACATTTTGTGTAAAAACTGAGACTATTTACAAAAAAAAACTTGACCAATTATTGAAAACGTAATCTAGCAAGTGTTACACCATTTTTGAATCCTTATTAAATGCGCCAATTTTTCATGTTACTTGCCAAACTAGCGTAGTACATTTTTTTTCAGTACAGTCAGTTAAAGTTGGGCGAAATAGTAAATTTGAATAATTTGGTTTTGTAAAAGTTTAATTTTCTTCCAAGTAGGAGGAGTTGGCTTTGAATTTTAGGCAAAAATCTACACAAGCATTATTCAAGATTACATAATAATAAAAAAATTAGATAAATTATGGGATTTGTAGCAATTGGAGTTAAAGAACCATTACAGTGATTGATTTTTTTAGTAAATTATTAAAGTGACCATAAATTTTTAAAAACATGAGATAGATTTTTTTTCGTATTTTTCTGAGAACTGTTATAACTTGGTCTATCACCCATTTACGGCTTGACGTCGATTTCTGGGACACCCTGTATAGATTACAAAAACGTGTGATGACGCAAACTGCTCAGTTTTGTCCATCTGATTAAACACTGCATGGATTAATTATTAGTTGCTGCAATATGAAATATACATCCAAAACGTCTCGCCACCTCTTAAGTCAGTGTAGTACATACCATTGTTTAGAATTTGTTTTATTATAATAATTAATTACTTATGTTACATTATAATTATATAAGGTTCTAAAATAGATGTTAATTTTTAAACAAACATAAGATCACGCCTGCTTTCTCCAAAGAGTTGGCAGAGGTGAACCTGTGGTGTTTTTTGTTATGTTAATTTTTAAATAAAGACTGATTCGAATTTATATGACTGTTTTATTGTACAAAATACATTTATTTACTTACAATTTATTTAACATGTCTAAGGAAGAAGTAATGTGACCGCCAAGGTTGTCTGACCACAAAACTGAATAACCTTGACCCACTACCTAAGTTTGTACTTGCTAAGGTCAAAACGCTTCTTTGTATGTTTTGTTTACTTGTTCTTTCTATGGACCGTGTTAGTTTAATCACAAATAATAAAATATTTTTTGAGTTTTAAGTCAATCGGTGGTCTATTAGATTTCAGCTCAGATTTTCTGATGACATTGAAGGTTAGGATAGGATAGATGAACCCCTTTTCCTCACTGACTCCCATTTGGTCGGTTGTGAATGCAGGCCTCTTCTTTGTGAGAGGGAATGGGCCGTAATCCACCACGCGGGCACAGTGCGTGTTGGTGGATGTCACATGTCTTCGAATTTATGGTTCTAAAACATGCCGGTTTCCTCACGATGTTTTCCTTCGCCGTTTTTGAGAGCAGTGGTTATGAAATAATTTACACAAAGTAAAGCGCCTGCCTGGGTTCGAACCCACGACCTACAACTAAGTCGCGGCCGTTATCACTGGGCAACCACTGCTCTTGATGACATTGAATAATTTACTTTATTATCAGTATCTTAAATTGCAAAAGACCTCGGCAAGCCAGCTTGAGGATGGTCGAGCAGTCTGTTTTATATCTGAATATTTGAACAACTTTGGACTTTATGTCACTGAGAATACAGTTTTTTATTCAATGTTATTTATAATCTAGTTTTTTGTCATTGTATTCTAGGTTTGCTCATAACCAAACTAACACAATTTACTGTTGGCTTTCACTTGAGGTAAACATAGATTATAAAACGAGCTACTTATAAAATCAGACAGCCGCTGCCACTTCACCCAGCCTTTGTTGAAGAGAAACTCTTTTGTTTGCTCCTTTCCTACGAAATGGGGATCCTGTAAACAAAATAAAATATTACTAAAATAATACGAACATTGATGACAAATGATATGCTGTTAGAGAGTACAAAGGCGAGCTTAACCCAATTCTTCGTCTTCTTTTCGAGTTGATGGGAAACTCTTTAAAAAATTTGGGCCCAGTAGGTGGCCACCCTGATTGAGGCGTCAGTGGCGAGCATGTATGGGCTCTTGGGATACTGCAGCATGTGTGCCGTATTTTGCAAAGGGGCACCGCACTCACACTGGGTGTCAGACGGGTCTATAAAACCCCATTTAGCCAAATTGGCAGCCAAATAACCTAATTATGGGTTAAGCTCGCCTTTGTACATCAGCTATCCATTGTATTTGTACCTTCATTTCATGTTTTGTGTGCAATAAAGAATAAAATAAGATACCCTTCAAAGTGCTAACAGAAGTGACAAAACATTTAAAAAGTTATTTTATGAAAGAGAATTACTATATATAATCTTTACCTGACACTAGACAACTTTAGCTTGCTTTTAAAATTATTATTGTTCTTTTTTATTTTATATTTGATTCTAAATAATTACAATATGCATTTCTGTCATTGCAGGATTTTCGTTGAATCAAATATTTGATTAGATCAAAAATTCCAATCAAATATGAAAGAAATGGAATGGTTTTTTCTAAGAATTAGACAGCAACTGGGCTGGTAAGAGTGGCACATAGTCTTGTAGTTGTCTAGCTGGTGTCGAATTATCACTATTCATACATCGGCAACTCTAGAAGAGTTCTACACACAGTCTACATGTGATTATAATTTATCTTAAGTTGCATATCAGAAAACATTTCTTACCACAACTAACAGACTGGCATCTCTATGTCCTACATGAATGCCCACAATTCCTTTAGAAGAGGCATCCACATCACCACCCATCATCACAGGACTTCCGAACTTGTCAAAATGGAAGACCAATGTATCCACTAATGTCTTTAGTTCATCACCCTGGTTCACGTGAAGTATCTTGCAGGGTATGTCATACAATCTGTCTATTACAAGACATACCTGTAATGGGTTTAAGGGTTTTTGAGATAAATGAATAGTTAACCGAAGATCATCTTAGCCTAGTCCTGTGCTTAGGTGTAGACTGGGTTTAGCAAGTGGATTCTGTGTTGCATTTTGAAATCATTATCAAGGATGTGTTTTTGCATTTTGAACAAGTCTTAGATTATTTGCCTTTTATACAGTTCTAGCTGTTACATGCGACTTCATCTGCATAGCATAAGTACTTCGAATAGCATATTTTTTATATCACGCAGCAATACTGGTACTGGTAGGTGTATAAACTGTTAACTATACAATCTTCCATGCCCTTAAGGATGATTTCTGGCATTAAAACTATCCTATATCCTGCCCAGGGTCTCAAACTATCTCCATACTAAATTTCATCTAAATAGGTTAAGCGTGAAAAGATAACTTATAGACATACAGAGTTATTATCGCATTTAAAATTATGTATTGATGGCTTCAATTTAGAGCCTAGGATGCCTAAGTTAAAAAGAACATTAAATCATATCGTTTAGGTAGATATGTACCTCAAAACTACCAATCCATTGCCTTGAACCCAAAAATTCTTGGGGTTTGTCTTCTAGTTGTACCAATATCTCTTGAATCTCTCTTACGGAAGGGACTTTGACGTTACAGTTTTGATTATCAGTCATCCAGGAACATACTGTTTGCAAAGTTCTATAACCACAGCCCCAGCCCTGCGAAAAAATATTTAAAAAGCTACAGGAAAACACGTAAACAACATAACCCCACAATGAAAAATATTACAAGAGAGAAGAACTAAGGAATTAAGTATAAAAAAAAGTATCATACTCTGTCGTCAAAACCATCGCAAAGGTAATGATAGTATTCATATTTTCCAGAAACTAAATATGTTTTCCCTGAATCTTTTACAATCCCAGCACTGTCGTGGACGTTTGTCAACAAAACTGTCATTTTTTTTTAAATGGTTTTGTTTGGGCAGGCTTAGATATAAGACCTTATGCCAACCTGTTTTTTTTTTAATAGTTGTATAGGTTGGCTGTTGAGACCCTTAGGGTATATAAATGTTCTGTGGTTGAGACCTTAATAGAAAAAAAAACAAGTCTTTAGTAGAAAAGTTTTAATTTGTGAAACCTGACATTTTATTTAACAGCAGTGTTGCTTAATTATTTTAGTTCTTTTTAATTATTCGATGATCATTCATTGAAGGTAAAATAACGATGTACGCTAAATAAACTGAAGATTGGGAAATTATGTGCAATTGGCGCAGATAGCATGGCATGGCGGGCGACAGCGAGGCATACCTACCTATTGTTTTGAGACCAGTGCTGCCAACTCGTTTAAGTAAAACCGCGCTGTGAGCTCTTTAAAAAAGCGCTAGAACGCGCTAAATGGTCGCTGTCAAAAACACTCCAAAAATCGAACAATTCGGCACCAAATTCAAACAAAACGCCCAATAATTTGAGACTAGAAATGTTTAAACGCATTTTTTTATTTTTTATTTAATCAAATTAGGTCATAAAAAGAGTTACATACATTATAGTACTTATTTAGTAATAATAAAATAAAGCAGTGACGTTTTAATGTAATTATTTTATAAAATAAAGGGATTCAATTAATTCATCATCGTCTGATACTACTACAATTGCTTCTGAGGCTGAAATAAGGTAAATAAGGTTGGTCTTGATCAGTTTTGGACTTGACACGTCGCGTTGCCGCGTCGTTGGGAAGTTAAAAGTTTGCGCATTTACGTTTTTTTTAAAGAAATTACAGAGTTTCAAAAAGCGCTAGATTTAGCGCTAGGCGCTAGAACGCGCATTTGAACAAAAAAAAGCGCTAGATCTGGCGCTGAAAGCGCCAAGTTGGCAAGTTGGGTTCGCAGAGTGCAAACAATTTTTGACAGTTTGGCGTTTATTCATAGTGGACCTTGGGCTGTCAGTTCTCTAAACTTAGTTTGTTTATGTAAGAACAAGTTTTTCGATTCGACTTAGCTGGTGATTTATTAGTCTAGGCACTAGGCAAAGTAGGCAGATCTTGTCTGTTTCTATCCAAATATTACGTAATTCTTTACACATCAATATTATGTTTTAAAACAGGAATATCTACATAGCAACTGGTTTAAAACATAGTTGGTGCTATGTTTTTAAAGTCAGTTTTTAAATAAACTATACTTGAGAGCAATAAAATCGCACACCTTGACTTTTTTTTGTTATGGCAGTTTTTTTCATGATCTGTCATGAAAATAACTGCCTTAACAGTTTGGCTGCCAGAGAACGAGACACAATAGAAAATGTATTGTTTGTCGGGCATCTGGCAGCCAAACTGTTAACAAAAAAAAGTCAAGGTGTGCGATTTTATTGCTCTCAAGTGTATAATAAAATTCGGTTTTTTATTTTTTGGGGAGTCACTGTACCGTCAGTGACGAAGGTCTAATTATCACTTCATCATCATACTGCTGGGACACAGGCCTCCCCAATTAACACTTAGTTTAACATAACTAGCCCAGGCATCTTCTGGAATCGCTCTTCCATCATAGACTTCAACCATCGTTTTTCCTGGAGACACTTAATTGGTAGGCGGACTGAGTCTCCAATCTGAGCGCCCGCGACCCCGGAGTCCAGCCACGTGTGTATATGATGCAGAGCGAGGTTTCAGCGTTTTAGGCATCGAGGTGTTTGCCTTCCCGATGACGCTTCTTCTCCGACCGGGATCGGTCCTCTCACGATCCCGCTCTGCGGTCTCCTTCTGAACTATCACTAACACAAGGAGGCCATTTCCATCCAGTTTCCTGTTTCTGCCAGTATGACCCTCACTACTGCTCGCAGAGACAGGTCTCACCTGACCCTAGCAACCAAGTCCGCCGCTCAGATATTCCTTGAGCGTGTGCTGGGCAGAATCGAGGTTGCCCCGCAATGGGATAAGTACCTACACAGAGCAGGAAGACAGGTTGCAGTGAGTGCAGCTGCGCAAAGACGGTAATTTTCAGCTCTGTGGATAATGAGAAGGAGGCCTTCGCCTTGCAGTAGGACACGCTAAGCTTCAATAATACTAATTAATAGTTGCCCAGTGGTTAAGACCTTCACTGCAAGCTTGAGTTGGTGGGATCAAATTCGGTCAAGTAACTACTATTGTGACTTATTAAATTCAAATGGTAGGTACCTATTTACAAGTTTATCATGGAAATTGCTGGCATCGTTGAAGGAAAACGTCGTTAGGAAACCCAGACTTATAGTACCTAAATATAGTTACCTAAGTTTGAAATCACCAACCTGCTTTGAGCAAGCGAGGCGATTAATGCTCGTACCTTCTTTGTATGAGAAGAGGCCTTGGCCTTGCAATGGGATAGTAAACAGCCTGGTATAATTATTATAATCATAGGTATACCTACCTACTCCATCATACGAAGACACCTATCTACTAACCAATGGACTTCCGTAGCTGAATGTACCTACATCACTTCCATTGATCCTGATGAACAACTTACATGTTTATATCTATATTTTACATTTATCACCTACTTGCTAATAACATACAAACAATGGCGAGATGCTAAGTAGGGGAGACTGCGGAGATTTGATCCTACGGAAGAATTTGTTCATAAATTTAATAAAGTTAGGTAGGTACTTAGGCCGAGTTCCCCACCTTTAAATTATCGCAGAATTAATGTGACCAATTGTCAAGCACGCGATATCTGCTGTGATTGGTTGAATCAAATGATGGTTGAAAATTGACGGTTTAAACCGCCAATTTATTTAATAAATACTTTGTTGTAGAAGATAAAAACAATATCACTTAAGGAAACCATAAAATAAAAACAAACACACAACAGGCGGCCTTATTGCGTTCTGCGATCTCTTCCAGGCAACATAGAATGGAGAGCCAATATTTTTTTACAAAATATACAACCGACAACCAAATAAAAACACTTCAAAGTGAAAACTAATTTCAATTGCGGCAGTTGGTTGGTTTATGGTTTCGTTTCTTCGTCTTTTGACACCGACTTCCAAAATCTGAAGTTTTATTTGTACTTTGAAATGTTTTTAGGGTTCCGTAGCCAAATAGCAAAAAACGGAACCCTTATAGATTCGTCATGTCTGTCTGTCTGTCTGTCTGTCTGTCCGTCCGTATGTCACAGCCACTTTATTCCGAAACTACAAGAACTATGCTGTTAAAACTTGGTGAGTAGATGTATTCTGTGAACCGCATTAAGATTTTCACTCAAAAATAGAAAAAAAACAATAAATTTTGGGGGTCCGCATAATTGAAACTGAAACTAAAATATATTTTTTCCATCAAACCCAAACGTGTGGGGTATCTATGGATAGGTCTTCAAAAATGATATTGAGGTTTCTAATATCATTTTTTTCTAAACTGAATAGTTTGCGCGAGAGACACTTCCAAAGTGGCAAAATGTGTGTCCCCCCCCCTGTAACTTCTAAAATAAGAGAATGATAAAACTAAAAAAAATATATGATGTACATTACCATGTAAACTACCAGCGAAAATTGGTTTGAACGAGATCTAGTAAGTAGTTTTTTTTTAATACGTCATAAATCGTAAACCGCAATTTACCAAGTACGGAACCCTTCGTGCGCGAGTCCGACTCGCACTTGGCCGGTTTTTTTTAATATCAATAGGCTCGGGCTTGATCACTCTCTCACCTGATGGTAAGCGATGATGTGGTCGACGGTGAAGCACGCTTGCCTAGAAAAAATCCATTCACTCTTGACTTAAAGACTCCTAGATTGTAGCTATTGGGAAACACAGACTCCGGCAGGGAATTCCACTCCTTAGCTGTACGCATAATAAAAGTGTCCCCAAACGTTTTTTATATGGATGTCGGTTGTATTTTTTGTAAAAAAGTTTTTAATTTTCTCTTTTTTGTTGTGGCTCCTAGTTAGTCAATTTAAGTACAATAATCTCACTTCTTAATAATATTATAAACGCGCAAGTTTGGATATATGTTTGTTACTTAATCACGCCAGAACGGCTAAACAGATCTAGATGAAATTTGGCAGACAGATGGATTATAGTCAGACATACACATAGGCTTATTTATTTATTTATCCCGGTATAATGTTCCCTTGGGGTGATAAAACACGTTTTGACGCGGGCGAAGCCGATACAGACGTGCAATCCCGGGTGATTTGCCGTAATTTTTGACGAGTAGGTACCATTGTATTTCTCCGAATTTTTTCATCAGATCTTCACCAAATTTAAATGGTTCCAATTCGGGTGGAGGTATGTGGAACAGGGTGTATAGTCCCACAAACCTCCATAGAAAAGGGAGGATCCTCCGACCAGACGGGTGTTGTGTCTGGTTCGGGCAACTGCCCAACGGTTATTGTTGTATGTGTTCAAATCGCGACGAAAACTTCGCTTTTGCGATGCAGGATTTGTGTGACGACATGTCATTAGTTCGTAAGTGGCGGCATTGGTGCCACTACTTCACTCCCCTTCGGAGACCGGCGGGCGATAGCAGGTCGAGTTGTCCGTACATCTCATGATACGTGCCAACTGCCAGGCCAGTGGAAGGTCGGTTCCCGTGAATCGGTACTGGAAGTCGCAGAGTTTGCGTTGAGTCGGCACTGTATGCGGTTATGCCCCAGTGAGTCGGATTGATGATATCCCAGTGAGTCGGGATAGTGCTGATGGCTCTTGTGGGTCAGAGCGGTGATAATTTCCCAGTGAGTCGGGACTGTGTTACTGGCTCCAGTGGGTCGGAGCGATGTTGACCGGCGTAGTGGCTTGACTGCTGGCGTCAACCAGCCGAAGCTGCAGTGTGCTGGGCCATGGTCGCTGTTGTGGTTGAGGGTGATGAAGAAGGCTGAGGGTGTTGACCAGGAAAGCGCGTCCACTGCATGCTGGTAGTTAGGATATCCCCGTAGATGCCGCAGCCACTGGCTGGCTGTGTGACTCGCTGTACGAAAGCTTGAAGAAGTGGTGATGACGTCACGATGAAGTAGCTCTACCTACACGTAGGCTGCGCTAACTTTCATGTTCGAGGGTCACCATTTTGGAGGTATGCGGAACAGGGTGTAAAGCCCCTTAAACCTTCATAGAAAAGGGAGGATCCTCCGACCAGACGGGTGTTGTGTCTGGTCCGGGCAACTGCCCAACGGTTATTGTCGGACTGTTGAATGAGTTCAAATCGCGCCGAAAACTTTGCTTTTGCGATGCAGGATTTGTGTCGTCATGTCATTAGTTCGTAAGTGGCGGCATTGGTGCCACTACAGAAAGTAGTCAAACAGCGGGCGGACAGAAGACAACATGAAGTAGGCATTATGTTTTAAAGAATTCGACACCTACAATGTTTCGTTATTGCAGCTACGTAGGTACACACTTTTTAAGACAGACAGCAATTATTTGCACAGATGGCATGAACACAGATCGCCGAGCCAAATTCGCTTGAATTCAAATTTATTATGTTTTTCCAGTGTAGGTACATACTTTTTTGGAAAAACAAAATTTTATAGTTATGTATTATTTTTCCAGATAACAAGGTACTATAGTGATGAACTCTAATCGAAAAAACCCTAATCTGTTAAGATTAGGGTTTTTTGGTAACGATCTACATCTAACGATCGAAAAATTCTAGATTTTAGAAGAGAGAGCAGCAGCATGATATCTATCTATTTAATCTAAAATGGTAGGTACTGCTGAAAATAACTGACAAAAATTTGGGTATCTTTCATACAAGTCTGAATAAGATAAGCTGGCGAAACTCCATAGACGTGATGACCATACGAAAATCATTATATTTTTCTTAATCGTAACTTCAAATAGGTTACCTTCTGCTGATTACGGGGTCAACGACTGCGGTTAGTATAATTAGTTACTTTAAATTATGATTTGTGTTCTTATTATAGTTATTAGAAATCAATAGGTACCTACTCATAGTATCTGCGGAGTTTTATTTTGACGATGTTTTATACACAGATACTTAAGCACCTATCGTTTTTAAGAAAACAGATTTGACGGTAAATTTTTACCTACCTTTAACTGATAGATCTACCTACTGCTATATATTTCCATCATATTATCCACTAGATAGATACCAACTTATGCCAAATTCGCCTTTCGATTCCGAAAAGGAAAAAAAAAATATGGTCGACCTTCTTTCGCCTTTCCAGAAAATTAATTAATATAATATTAATATGTAGTACATAAAAATAATGACAACGCAGCATATTTAATACTTTACCTATAAGAATACATAATGGTTTTCGATTGATTGCAAGAAGTTAAACAACAAACAAAATCAATTCACAGAAAATTATAAGAAAACATTACGTCTTGGACCGGAACATTTGAACATAATAATATGAACGATAACAACATGAAATTATTGGAACTGGTACAGGAAAATACATATTATATTCCGGTACTATTTGTATATCACAACGCGCCAAATATTTGAGCGGTTCACTATTTGAACAATATTCACTTAGGTCAGACAGGTTATCGGCAACGCGGTATATAAGACGCTTCTCCAAAAAAATTCGGCATATTCTCGTCTATTCTTAAAGTTCTCTCATCATCTGTGATATTTCATACTTTAACAAAATGAGGGCATTTTTGGTGAGTCCACTGTGATTAAGTTTTTGTTGCTTTTACCACATATATTTAAAGTAATACTAGCATACTTTTACTAATAGTTAGACTTGGCGCGTCTATAAAATTACCTAACAAACGACATTTTATAATTAAATTATTTATTTTAACAGGAAAAACATTGAAAAATATTTTTTCTTGTTGTTTTGGTAACTTTATTATTATTCTTAGGCGCTTTTTTATTTTATTTATTTAAATTAACGTGGAGTAGTGGTAGGGTAATTAAAAAAAAAAAACCTCTGTTTTAACTTTTGCTAATATAGCAACTATACAAGTGAACTTTTATATTTCTTAGACTTATAACTGCGCGGTAAATAATACCTATATTTTCTTTTGTGTAACACTTGCGTGTTGTTATAAATTCTGTGTCTCATTAGAGGTAGTAGACCAACTGACCAACATTGTCCTTAAATATTTACTAGACTATTTCGATAACATAATATCGGACCTAATTTATATCCCTGAGGAACACCACTGAATGGGAGCTCAAGAGTACCACAAGTCCACAGTACGCTTATTATTAGTATCAGTCATATCAAATCTAAAATATCTGTATTTAAAACAAAATGAGTCACGTCTTTTATAGGCATAAAAATAAATTTATGCTTTATGGAAATTATTTCAACAATTTCAATTATTTTAAATTTTTGTTTTAGCAAAAGTTATGGTTCGAAATAAAAATAAGTTTTCTATAAACCGCACATCTACGGTCAATAACTTTCCTAATAATTACACTGCCTATAGATAAGGTTACTTTAAACTATAAATAAAACAGTTTCAGTTCCTAAGTAAAGTATGATAACCCATGATAAGACAGATCATTAAAAACGCAACAAAAACAAGCTTGCGCAAACGCAAGTCATAATAACAAAAGAGTGACTTGTCGACTTATGTAGATTGATTGGAAGCAGATAGCGAGATAATTAAATATACAGTTTTTAATTGAAATTGTCCGTATCTAGTTGTCATTTCATTGCACGGCATTGTCTTTCTAACTAGTGTAAATAAGCATTTTTTTTATTGCTTTTATGTGATTAATTTGTTTAAGAGGTAAATGTGTCATTATATTTTTACTGGTCTGCTTATAGCTATAGATGATATTCTAATCGAAGTCGCTCGTTGGCTGTAGGTTTTCTTGTAGCATTCCTAGCAGGAAAAACATTAAATTGATCGATGTCTATGAACAGCACGATGTTTTATTTGGACAGTGAGTGGACTATTCTTTGTGTGTGTATTCTTATTATTTCAAGATTGTTATTGTTTTCACTCGCTTTAGTAAGAGCTTAGTGTTAGTGGTTCCCAGGTCGGGCAGAATTATTTGGTTTTTCAATCTGGAATTTCTCAGTTAACAGCCCGGAGTCTAGATTTGTGCCTAGTTGATGCGCGATGGCGTATATATTCCCCAATGTTACCGCAATACTGACCGTGCGCCCCTTTTGGACAGTTTTGTTTGCAAAATATTGTTTGATTTACATTATGCAAATTCAGTTATGAAGAAGTTCTAGCCATTAATTTTTCTGTGTAATTTTTTTTTAAACATCCTAGTCCTTTTTGGAGGAGTATCCAAAAGTAGCGAAAAAATATCGTTTTGTTATTTTTTTTTAAAGTAAAACTTGTTACACGAAAGAACCATGTTTCACAAAAAAAAAAACCATTAATCAATAATATATTTTTTCAAATCTTTTAACCTAGCCGTTACTAAGGAATATGCTTTAGAAAGTAACCGTTTTACGGCACTAAAGAAGTGGAAGACCCTTAACTAGCAAAATATGGTGGATTCACCTCTGTCCATACCTTCGTGTAGGTAATAATGGCGTGATGTTATGTTACGTTATTATGTTACCTCACTCGAAATATTTCGCAGTTTCCTGTTATCTTGCATATATTTATCAAAACGATGACACTTGTAAAAAAAGACGTGTCCAATTTTGTTATTTCAAAACCATTGTGCCTAGAAAACCGAATGGCTTAACCAAATTGATCCTTTTGTGCTCAAACAATGAGCGGCAAATCAAATTATTTGAATAGATAAACAAACGGCCCGGCACAAAAAACGAAGGCTATGTGTGTGATAAGATGATATTTACATATCTACTAATGATTCAAATCTCGGAAACAGGTCTTATTCAGCAGAAGTCCTTGACATCATAAATTCCATTCGTTAGGTTTTTTGTACTATATTACATAATTTTATGAATTCTTTTGTTAGCTTAACTATAAAATCGATGTTAGAAATATCAGCAAGCATGGCAATAATAACTTCTTAATTGTTTGTTTTTAATAACGTCTTAATTCACGCTTGTTTTTCCTGAAAGGGTTGATGGGTAGGTATTCTTTATTTATCTCGACATCAAAATACAGTGACTATCATAATACGTAACCTTGTATGGAGAAGAGTTTCTGAGATAGGTAAGGGTGTCTAAAGACGATAAAACAAAAATAGCCAAATTGTTCCAACTTGCCAGCCGTTCTCAAGTGAAGCACTTACAAACGAACAGCATTTAATTTTATTGATTTCCAAAAAATCCTGGAGATCAGTGTTAATCCCGATGAATAACATTAGCTTAGCTACCTACTTAGGTACTTACTTCTAATCTTATCGATAAGATAATCGAGCCAGTATCAAAAAACTGTCGCTCGTTTATATTTATTTCATAGTTGCATCAGTCTGAGAGTGAATCAGTGCTAAAATGAAGGTGTTAATCGTGTTCCAGGTCTTCTTTGTATTGGCGCTGTTCGCCATGGCTGCTGCTTTCCCGCAAGGAGGTTTGTTAACAATCTAATTATCTAGCTTCTGAAAGTCGAAAATTATCACGAGGGAACACATTCCCTGGATAAAAAGAACCACATGTGCTATTCCTGACTATAATCTATATCTGTGATAAATTTTATCCAGATCCGCTCAGCCGTTTTGGCGTGACGAAGTAACAAACACACTAAATCACAAAAATTTGCCTTTATAATATTAGTGTAATATGTTTATTTATTTATACACCACTATTGACCCGCCCCAGCTTCGCACGGGACAAACTCGCTCTTTCTTTTAGTGAAACTCGTATTAAAATAAATACATATAGAAACTAGGACCTATATATTTGGACTTCAAGGTTAGGTTAGACCAATAGATTAGACCAGTCATTATAATGTCTGAGAACTTGATTGATGAGCGCATTAACCATATCACTACCATATATTACCGTAACTCGGATAATAATGCGTTCTCATCAATCTGCTTACAATAGATTTACCTGACTGTACCTACATTAATTATCATATCTAACTTTTTACGGCCATTTTTGTTCTACTTCTTTCCTATTTCTATAAGCCTCTTCTCAATAACAATAATAATTATTTTCATCCACAAGACGATGGAAACGCTTTGCTTAATTGTGCTTATGTATTGTTTTCAGTGAATGTTGTCGACAACAACAACCCTGGCCAAGGTAAGCTGCTTGATAGTTGATGTAACTATTAAGTTTATGGAGAGTTATATAAAATATTAACTATACTCTTTGCGCTGTAGCATGGAGCGGGTGACAGTTTCAATAACATTTTTTACGCATATACGTAAACACATTTTTTGTCAACGTCATACAGGCAACTATGGTATATGGTATAACTATGGTATGACGTTAAACTACAAAAAATGCGTATACGTATATGCGTAATAAATGTTATTGAAACTGTCAGCCGCACCATGCTACAGCGCAAAGAGTGTAGATATACTAAAATTGATTTTTTGGAACGAAGAGATCTCAATCTTTCGCTAAGTTGTCACTTTTTAACCGACTTGTGTATGATAATAATTTATTTTCGATTTAATTAACATGTACTAACCAATAACAATTTCTTATATATACGATTATATTCTTCTTGATACTTATACATAGTATCACTTGTGAATGCACGAATTGGAGACACTTAGAGTTTAAGATGGGGTATTTTGCACATCACACTTCAGCTAAAGCACGGAATGCTGTAAGAGATCTAGGACTAAACGAATGGTTGGTTTAGCCCTAGGTCTTTTACATCACCTATTCGTTATTATGATTCGGGCACTTAATTGAGAGAATGATTCGTGAAAGACAAACTTAGTCGCAATATCAATACTACAATACCTACATTTTATTGTACTGTGGGTGGGTACATTATTTTACCTCTGGTTCTCTCTTAACAAGCCAGTGCCAAGATTCACTGAGTTAATATCACAATGAATTTTCACTCAGGGAATGCTCACATATCCTGGTCAGTTTTACAACCCAGAATGCTTGCTTTCATAGATAAATTTATTTTCAGGCAATTATGGGGTTAATAGACCTACACCTGGTGAGCACATTCATTTATGAAAATAAAATATCTAATTCAAATTAAGGCATTCGAAACGTGAATGCTACGAGCATCAAGTGATTTCTTGAAATGCTAACAGCCTGTTATGTTTTTGGTTGGCCACCTAACCTTTAAAAACAAACATATTATTATGATTACTAAGTTTTGCAGTAAGTATCATGCATAAGATAGCAAGCTTACTGTCATGATGACTGACTGAAACCTACTTTTTCAATGAAGAGAGAATGATAACAGATATGCTCGATACTATTCACGTTGTGAATGCTCGCTTTTTAATAATTTCATTTTGTATGCATCAAAAGTGCTTTGCTCATCTGGGACATATTATTTTCAGTGCACTTTGTGAACAACAGACCAGGCAATGGTGAGCACACAACCTTAATTACATATGTATTTAATTACGAAACGATCAGCTAGGTAGAAACTTGTGTAAATACGAACGCTCACTTAGGAGTACTTGTGGTTACTTCGCACAAACCAAATGCATGGCTTAATCTATTGGTGAAATTATTTTCAGGAAACTTTTGGGGTAATAGACCTAACAGACCCGGTGAGCATGTTTAGTTACTAAAACATTTAATTTAATTGTACTTTATTCAACGAGTATTGTTTTTTTAATAATGAACACTACGAAATTCTACTAGGCAACGCAAATTATATAATATTGTCATATTTATAGCAAAAACACAATCATAATAAATATCTACAAAAATAATAGACAACAGTGTATGGGCTCACCATAAGCATTGAGCATAATAAACTTTTTCGTACCACTTGCTCAAAAAAGTGACATTCTATGCCACAAAAAGCGAACATAACAGTAGTCATTTTTAATCTGTTAAAAACAGGGAAAGAAAATTGTACTGAATTTCATTCATCCTCTAGGGGGAGAATGTGATTTAAATTTGGAATACTTACCGAAATTTATACTGAACTACATCTGTGTTTAAACCATTGAGTTTGTATATAAAGCATTATACATCTTTTTGAAAAAGAAATACGCATTTTTATGCAGTTATGATTATTAAATAAAATTACGAAAACCGACGAGGCCGTATGAGGTTGATGCCTTTACTTTTCCGACAAAAAAATATTAGTCTAGGAATTTGCCCCGTTTTGGTTTTCTTCAAATACATAAACGTTTAGTTTATTTTAATTTATTTTACTTTTATTTGTCATTATTTTCAATAAATGCTTATCTCATATTATTATTGTGTTAATTTTTTCGCAAATGGTACGAAAAGTAGAGTATTTTCCTCGGTGATAAAGCTGTCTTAGTCTTGGGTGAACTTAAATCCCTCGCTACACTCAGGACTCGTCTTAAATCCCTCGCTTCGCTCGTGATTTAAGTTTTTAACACCCTCGCTACGCTCGGGAGTAAACCACGAGTCCTTTGTTACGCTCGCGATTTAAATCGTCACCCGCGACAGAAGACACTGCTTTATCCCCTTGGTTAATAATCTACTATTTAAGTAGGTATAGTAGTAGTAACATGTTGCGAATGTTTGCTTTTTGAATGATGCGCAATTACACGCAAATGCTTTGCTCATGTTTGGCATATTATTTTCAGTGCACATTGTGAACAACAACAGGCCGGGAAGTGGTGAGCACATAACATTATAAAATAAGTTTTTATTAATACGTAGTTTTAACTAGTAATTAATCACCGTAGGAAACTATTAACTGTGTAAATGAGTAGTAGGCGAAAACAATAGTATTTAATTTTAAAGGTTTTCTCATTATCAATAAATATGTCATTAATTATCATAAGAGCACTTTTCACATTGTGCATTCAGGCTCTCGAATGCTTTTATTTTTTGGCGTAGTTGCAATGCTTTGCTTATAATGCGTTAAATTATTTCTAGTGCACTTTGTCGACAACAATCCCTACAACCCCAACAATCCCGGAGGTAAGCATGATCATATTTCATCAATAAATAAATAAGTACATTCTTGGATTGAAAACCATAAGCACTTTGGAATATAATATTCGTGGCATGAAAAGTATAAGCACTTTCGAAAGTAACGATAATATTCCCACATCGTGATTTACCTTACTTTTAGTAGATACTGTTATGAAGTGTGCACGTAAAGCTTGTCGATAGGTGCTATACCTTTTCATTCCTTGAAGGTAGCTTTTTAAAGTTTTACAGTCATTTTAATTGTTATTTCAAACAAACACATATGTATGTGCCAAATGTTATAATTTTCATTAGTACATGTTTACATTGTGCATTCACGCTCTCGAAAGCTTCCGTATCTGGGCGTAGTGTTGTTATGCTTTGCTTATAATGGGTCATATTATTTCTAGTGCACTTTGTCGACAACAACAATCCTGGACAAGGTGAGCATGAGCATACTACATTGATAATATAATTATGTACATTCGTGAAACTAACTGATAGGCACTTTAGAATATAATATTCCCACAAGGCGAGCATTTACCTTACCTTTTATATTGTTGTTATGAAGTGTAAAAGTAAAAATTTATCGATAGGTTCTATGCCTTTTCATTATTTGTACTATAATGTAAATTCAACGCTGAAAGTTCTACAGCGAAAATTAAAATTTAAATGATTTAATTTCTTTTCTTATTAAATCATAATCAGCTACTTGAACATAATTAAAAGTGAATGCTCGCTCTCAAATACTGCTGGATGTGCTTTGCTTATTCCGTTCATTGTATTGTTTCTAGTGAACTTTGTCAACAACAACAACCCCAATGACCCAACATCTGGTGAGCATACTTCCTTGCTTAAAAATAAAATAAAGTTAAAAAGTAGAAGTGACAGGATGTGAAAATCAGTGCCTGTTAAGCGGGATTTACATTTTTTGATTGCCATTTAAATAATAAAGAGTAAGATGCTCTTGCAAAAATCGTAGTTGATTTGCTATCAGAGTTCAACTTCTATCTTCGAAGGTCTAAATCAGATCTTCGAAAAAAAAACCTTTTAATCAAAGAAACTTTAGATAGTTTAGATTAACCAAGGACAAATAGCGAATGCTCGCTCTTAGTTTAAAATCGAATACTCGAACTTTGTTTGTTTTTAAACCATGCTTTTCTTATAACTATCCTGTACTGTTTCTAGTGAACTTTGTCAACAACAACCCGAGTGACGGGACTTCCGGTGAGCTAACTTCTTAACTTTAAAATTTAATTAAATAAAGTTCTCTTTGATTTGGCATTCAAGGGCCTTACTCTGACGTGTCAAACTATCATAGTTCCACTGTAGAGAGAGACGGAACTATACAGGACGAATAGCACTATCCCTTTTTTCGCAGTGGAATCATAATGGCGTTGGCACATTATAGTACGGCCTCAAGTAACCTATTTCGATTGAAGTTGAAACAAAGATAGATACGCAATTGCAATGATCGCAGTCGATTTGCAATTACTTGTTTTAAAGTTTAATCAAAATCTTAATCAAATAGTTTATTTCACATGAACCTTTTAGGTCCTTTGAATTGATAAAAAAAAAGAAAGAAAGAATCTAGTTGTAATATCTGGCAAGATTTTTTAAGGTCTTACCCAAAAAACAGAATTAGAATGTACTACAATTTCAAGCAATAACCAAAAAATCAAGTTCAAATATTCTTATAAATAATATACTTAATGCACACTCTAAAAAAATGTTGTTGAGCTTTGCTTATAACTGTCATGTTATTGTTTCTAGTGAACTTTGTCAACAACAGCCCAAGTGACGGGACTGCCGGTGAGCAAACTTTCTAAATAAACTATAAGGTCTAACTAAAATGGTGTAAAATGCTCATCCAATTAAATACCACATTCTCGTTTGCTGGTATGTTTTTTTTCAGAATGCTTGCCGGGCATTTCAGTAGATACGCTTATCGTATTCTTATGACAATCGCTACTGCTTTTAAGTAGCATCTGCATTAAATTAACATTTAAAAATTGCCAGCAAATTACTTTTTCTTTTTGTTATTTTTGTACAGATCTTTTATCTACTTAATTATTGAACACTATTTTAGTTAGACCTTATAATTTAATCTGCTAAACATACCATAGCCAACGACTGCTATGTACAGCTTTGCTTTAATCATCATGTTTCATATTATTTTTCAGTGCATGTGGTAGACAACAACCCTGGAGAAGGTTGGTATTATTTCTAAGAAAACCTCTAAAATTAGTGGCTAAGATTTACAGTAGATACTGAGTATTTAAGTATCATAAGTCTAACGTCAGTTTTTTTTCAAATATATTAGAGTATGGCGTGGAACTTCATGTTTTTCCTTCGAAATAAGTACCTTGCCTTAAAATTACACATCCGTAGTATAAAATATGAAATTAATGGGTATTCAAAGCATAGAGAAAATAAAAGCCGTATCTACTGAATAAAATCTATCTGAAGTCGTAAGCGTTTCAAAATCTATGCAGAGCAGAGAGAGATCCTGCTCTGCTATCATCTGACGTCATAAGACAGAAATGTCATAGCGACGTCATGATGTTAGTTACAAATGACGTTTTGCGTGACAAGAGGCTCTAGGGTCGCGAGTAAAATGTCAAAAAAGTACGGGCTCGTCCAGCGCTATCGAAATGATCAAACCCTTACATTTTCGCATTTTTACAATCGCTTACGATGATATAATGACACTGTGTCTAGAGCCTAATGATATGATGATATTTATTATCGTGTACATTCTTGATAGGAGACAAATACCTTTGAAAAAATTGCAAATTAAGTATATAAATCACAAGTGTCTTACTTCTATTTTTGTTTCAGGTAACCTGAACACCCGTAAGTACATACAAAGTATTCTTCTAAATAAATTACCTACAGGTAGTAGGTGATTTATTTAAATGTTAGGTTAAAATTAAATTAAATGCAATGTAAGTCAGGATATCCGGCAAGAGACTTGTAATCGAGTGAACGATTTTAAGTCCTTTATTTCTTGATAGGAAACAAATACTCGTTAAAAAAAAACTAAGTAAATAAATCACAAGCGTCTAACTTATATTTGTTTTTTTTTGTTGCAGCTAGCCTGAACAACCGTAAGTACATACAAACTATTCTCCTAAATAAATAAATACCTCTTTAAGTTAGGCTAACGTAAGCTTTAGGTTTAAATTAGGCAAATTCTAAACTTTATATCTGTCGAGAAATGGAAGTGTCAGTGGAGTGATCTTATTTAATTTAATAATCTACAAAAAAACTAAACATTTAATAAAAAATAAAAAAAACTAGTTTCCAACTTAAATAAAAGTTTGGAATTAATTCCATCGTCATTAATATATATTGATTGCCAACAAATCTGTGTTACTTACATCCTAGGTAATAAAGAAGCGAGGCTATTGCCATTACGAGAAATTCAGCACCCACTAGTGCTATTCTGTAAAAATCTCACCATGAAAACTTGGCTGAAGAGAACATGAATGGAGTTGTCAATCGGTCCTATCAAGGTAAAAGATATTTCTCTTCAAGCTCAGCTTCCCCTAAGTTGTTAAGGTGAGATGTTGGCAGAATAGACCGGCTGGTTATGCTACGAATATTTTCTGAGAAAAAGAAAAAAAAATAAAAGAAAATAACTTGTGGAAGAATCAAATAAATTTGTAGACCGTCCACAATATAATTTCAAACTCAAATTCAAATTGTCACTGCAAAAATATAGGGTAAGCCTTTGCCCATCTGTGGGCAACGGAAAAAAGTTAATAGGTTCTTTCAAGATCTATAGTGTAGTATTTAAGTATGTTAATCTCTTTGGTATCATACTAATGTGATATATTTTAATGGTTTACAGCTGACCCAGCTTTCGGCAGACCCACAGCATACGAGAGACCCGGTAAGACTATTTATTTATATTCAAATAATCCTTCTTACGTCATGTCCGTTTTCGTAGCACGTCGATAACTTACCTCACTGACCCTCGGTTTCTGAATTGATCAATCGAAGTTGGGACACAGAATAAAGTCGGGGGCCTGCGAAACTCACCTACGCAACAGCACAGATAATATAATACTAGCATACAGATGCCTCATCCCATACAAAGAAACCGTGCTGACGTAACTAGCGTTTTTCATCTGATTAATCTTGTTATTCTTGTAAGTACATCAATCGCGTTCGATCCCGTTTCACGGCAATAGATGGTGTTAGCAGCTACTTGCAAGTAAAAGGGTTTACTAGGTTCGTGAATATTTTTTCTTTAAAGACAGTGAATGTTCGTTTTATAGTATTTTTTTGCACGTTTTTACAGTTTTTTAGCATCAAAATGTGTTACAATGCAAATTTTAACAATCGAGTGGAATGCCTCAGAAATTTAAAAATGCGCTATCTATTGGCATCAATTTTAAATGATCCGTTCAAATAATCTTTGAAATGTGAATTAAGAGCCCACTACTCCAAAATTTTGTACTTAGGAGAGTTGATTAAACAAGAACATACAATTTGTATGTTCAATTCCAGAAAATGTTAATTTTACACACAATTTATTGAACATGTCGCGCCATATAGTGAGATTTATTTGAACCAAATTTTCGTTCTTAGCAATGAAACCCCGTGGCAACAGGAACTTTAACGGAACCAGTTCATTAAAGTAGAGTTTCGTAGGTTCTAGACTTGAAATTCTCAATACAGAAAAATATTCTGATAAAAAAAAAAAAAAAAAACGTTTATATCAGGTCCTTGACCCATATAAATAAAATAATACACAACAATACAAATACACTATAGTCAATTCAAAACAAAATGAAATATGACAATGAATAAAATTGAGGAATGAAGTTATGTCAGTAGCAAAAAAGGACGTAAGTAGTGGAAGTATAAGGACGCTGAGTGATCATATAATCTAAGTATGGCTCGCAAAGTGTTAAATTACACTGTACGACTCAAAGTTAGTCAACAAAATAAAAATCATGCATTTAGGCTACACACACTGGGTCGCGGATAAATTTGAAAAAGAGTTACCGCGGCCCTGGCTCAAGCAACTGAAGGAACACGGGTAGGTTTCAGTCAGTAAAAATCTGACCGGAGGAGCGGGAGAAGTCATTGATTGATGGCACACACAAAAAACAAAATGGCAAAACATAGATGCAGAATGAGTTCGTACTTTACAAGTACGATTTCGGCTGTTCGATTAGAATAAGCCAAAATTATACTGACCTCCAATCCGTGCAACAGACTGCAGAATTATACCTGTTAGATCATGATACAGTTTTGACCACAGGTGTGTTAGATATGTATCTAAATAATCGAGATGCTCATAATATTTTTCTTGTTTACCAGACATCTCCCCAGCCTTTGTCCAGAGACCCCCCGGCAAACAATGTAAGTACGAGTATTCAAGCAGAGTGGAATAATCTAAAGCTTGACAAGTAACATTCTGTTAACAAAAGCGTTGCGATAGCGATTGGAAAAATTTATTTAATGCCAAACTTTACTCTTCGTCAAATGCACGCTAAGAAGATTCATAATTAATGACAGGCAACCATAGAGAATAAAATGCAATACTTCATGTACCATGATTTCATGGACGTTTACATTAGTGAAGCGACGCGTGCTTGTTCAATCCGTTATTCCAATAAATTGAAATTCACAGATAAATTTAATTTACCTACATAGCAACAATTATCGCAGTATAAATTGAATATTTTTTACATATTACTAAGAGTTTTGAGCAAAAATAATATCACAGCAGATGGTTGGATATATGTTTATTACCTGCCTGATTGATGTTGCAAAATTATAAATACATTGCCATTAATAAATGCCACCGGAATGTGCATTATGGTTGCAATAAATTGGATTTCAAACAATACAACATGTTAAGCAAAAATAAAATAAAAATGTGTTAAATCGTTTCAAATTTCTTTATCCATAAAGTCGATTGTTATAAGAAAAACTAATCGGTACCGCATTAGTTCATCACTAAATTATTAGTTTTTGAGCTGTTAAATGCAGTCTGGACGGTGAGTAGGTAACTAGCTAAATTTCAAATGACCAATCTTAAAAAAATGGTATTTAGATGATCTCATTAGCTGATAGATTGAGACTTTGCACATATTTATATACATCCTCTGGACAAATGGACGTGACAACCGTACGCTAGTACACAACACTTGAAATAGGAAAGCCATTATTCCAAAGGTTGTCTGTAAAAGATCACTTTTAGCGATAAGAAATGTGTAAATTCAAATCAAAATCAAATAATCTTTAATGACATAAAATGGTTACAACATTTTTTTAAGTAGAACTAGGCAGACCTGTATGACTGGAGTCAGCGCCCTCCCCATTTTATTTCATCTTTATAACAAACTAGCTGACCCAGCAAACTTTGTTTTGCCATAAAAAGACCAAACATTTATCTACCCTACCTACCCGACCCTACACTACCCTACCCTACCCTACCCTACACTACCCTACCCTACCCTACCCTACACTACCCTACCCGACCCTACACTACCCTACCCTACCCTACCCTACCCTACCCTACCCTACCCTACCCTACACTACCCTACCCTACTCTACCCTACCCTACCCTACCCTACACTACCCTACCCTACCCTACCCTAACCTACCCGACCCTACACTACCCTACGCTACCCTACACTACCCTACGCTACCCTACACTACCCTACCCTACACTACCCTACCCTACCCGACCCTACACTACCCTACACTACCCTACCCTACACTACCCTACCCTACACTACACTACCCTACACTACACTACACTACCCTACCCTACACTACCCTACCCTACCCGACCCTACACTACCCTACACTACCCTACCCTACACTACACTACACTACCCTACACTACACTACACTACCCTACACTACCCTACCCTACCCTACCCTACCCTACCCTACCCTACCCTACCCTATGTCCTTCTCCTGGTTCTAAGCTACCTCCCTGCCAATTTTCAGCTAAATCGATTCAGCCGTTCTTGAGTTATAAGTGAAGTAACTAACACGACTTTCTTTTATATATATAGATGTCAAATCAAATTAAAATTAATATTAAATTTCGAAGGAAAAACAAACAAGATACGAGCAGGTATAACAATTTTTAACAAATATATCCCTCCCTCTCGCGAAAACGCCATTTTCTATGCCAGATTTATGGGGCGTACTTACTGACGTCAGAATCCGTGTCGGACTTCTTTTCCTAATTGTCAACTATAAATCTTTATAACTTTGTCGCTGAGAAGGTTTTTAAAAAAATCTATCATATTTGTTTACTAGACCTATTAAGTATTTTATTTGGCAAATTAAAACGCGATGCATATTTCCTATTCAAGTACTTGCAGGATTATATCTCAGAAACGATAATTTCCTCATGTTATTGGTGTAGACTTGAATTATTTAAATTCGTTTTTTTTTGTTTTTCAGACGACAACCCCTACCTTCGTGGCGGCAAGTGAACTTCACTAAATCGATCGATTTACCAATAATTTTAATTATCTAAATACCCAGAACTTTTAATAAAATATTAATGAATAACCATTAGTTGAAAATTTTTTGTTCAAGCAATCTATTTGCCACATTGTTTTTTTTAATATGCAAAGTTATATCTGTTAAATAAACACATTCTTAATTCTAATTGTATTTTTATTTTTTATGATAAAAGGGATGATTTTAACTGCCTTAGTTGAAGTGAGCATGGCATTATGTAGGTCCCGATAATCATCATGGACATCATCCACAACCTCACTTATACCACAGCAGATCATAGGCCTCTTTCTTCTTGTCCTAATCCCCACGTACCTTTTTTACGGTACCGTACCTCGAAAGGAAAAAAACTGAACCCTTATAGGATCACTTTGTTGTCCGTCCGTCTGTCTGTCAAGACCCTTTTTCTCAGGAACGCGTGGAGGTATCAAGCTGAAATTATATCAAATACTTAGGTCTACTGTCCCTTAAAGCTGTGAAAAATCAAACTACTAAGCCAATGAAATCAAAAGATACAGCAGTTTATGCCGCAAATTGCCGCAAATTTTCGACACTCGCAAGGGAATCAAAACTTACAGGGTACTTCCCTTGAACTGACAATCATGAAATTATGTACGAAGCAACGTCTTATAGCAGAGATGAAGGAACAATTGCGAAAAATATAGTAATTTTTTTGTTACATCATACAATAAAAATATTTTTAATAATTTTAAACTTACTACCCCTTTACTCATGTACGCGTAGAGGTATTAAACTGAAATTCATATCAAATACTCAGGTCTATAATACCTTTAAGCTGAGGTTTGAGAGACAACGTGGTTATGTGGGGCTTGCACCCACTAAAACTCCGCCTGTGCACGTACTTTTGCCTTGATGGGTGGGCCGCGAGAACTACTATGACATTCGCGGCCCATCCAGTGTGGCCTACTTCTGGCCTCCCTCTTCTTTGTCCGCCTCCGGGCGATCCTCCTTCGGTGATGTCCGGGTGCACTGGGACATCACCACAACTCCAGGAAGATCGACAAAATTACTTGTCTTCGTGATCTTGGTATTGGCATAACAGATGTATGGCTTTGTGATGAGAGCATTTAGAGAGTTCCGTCGACCCTCCACTTTCTTGCACTTGTACAAGTCCATAGTTAGACCACAGTTAGAATACGCAGTACCTATCTGGAATCCCTATTACTTATGCAAAGTATCGTGAAATTATAGAATTAGTTCAACGTAAGTACCTTCGAAGGTACTTACGTTGAACGATGTATCGATGTTTTTGTAAAAAACGTCATATCAGTCGATTCTCAAAAAAAAATGGTCTCCTTACATTACAGTCAAGGCGCACGCTCCTTGCCACAATTACTCTATACAGTGTATGCCGATACAAATTTGATTGCCCCGACTTGGTGAACATTGTGTTACCTGGTTCCTCGAACAGTGCAGGGGCGAATATTTGCGCACCAGGCAAATATTCGCTACTAACTCTTGCAAATCTAAAGCTGGCGTGCGCTCACCGCTACGCCTACCGTTTAGTCGATACATACAATAACCTATTTTGTGCAATTGACATATTATTTGTAAGCAGATATACCTATATATCTGCTTACAAATAATATAAATAAATCGTGTCTCCCCGCGATTGTCCCAGCCCTTACTCATATCTGCAATCGCTCTATTGCCACGGGCTGTTTTCCCAGGGTTTTTAAAAGGGCAGTTGTTCACCCAATCTTCAAAAAGGGTGACAGACACAGTGTAGATAATTATAGACCAATCTCTGTCTTGCCTGCCATCTCTAAAATATTAGAAAAGATCCTTAATAAACGATTGGTAGACTATCTTGAGTCCCACAAATTACTAAGTAATAACCAATATGGTTTTAGACGTGGCAGGTCAACTGAAAACGCTGTTGCTGCCTTGGTAGACCATGTGGTATCTAAATTAGATAGTAAAATGAAATGCTTGGCTATCTTCTTGGATCTTTCTAAGGCATTCGACACTGTGTCCATTCCCCACCTCTTATCTAAGCTGGAAACTACGGGCATTCGCGGACATGCCTTGAAGGTTTTCCAAGATTATCTGTGTGATAGAACTCAATGTGTCAAAATAAATGATGTTATTAGTGACACCATTTCATTGAGTTTTGGCGTTCCTCAAGGCTCAATTCTGGGTCCTACCCTTTTTCTTATTTATATTAACAACTTATGCAAAATGTCTCTAATGAATTGTTCAATTTTCACTTACGCAGATGATACGGCTCTATTAATTCATGGTAGTGACTGGCCCGAAACAGTAAAATACGCGGAACTTGCTCTAAACTCAGTGATGAAGTGGTTGTCAAATAATATCCTTACCTTAAATTTAAATAAAACGGTATACTTACCTTTCTCCTTACGATCCACCAACCTTCCCTCACCAGATTCAATGGTGCTCAGAGCTCATACCTGCTCACTTGGTCTATCTTCTTCACAATGTAGCTGTCCTCAGCTCAAAAGGTGTGAGTCTGGCAAGTATCTCGGCGTCTGTGTAGATAGTTCTCTGAGCTGGAAACCCCACCTTAGTAACCTCATATCGCGAGTCCGCAAGTGTATATTTATTTTAAAAAAACTAAGGCACTCCGCGGATCGCCTTACTATTAAAACTGTTTATTATGCCCTGTGTCAAAGCATAATAAACTACTGCATCACAGTGTGGGGTGGGACTCCCAAGACAATCCTCCTGCCTTTGGAGCGAGCACAGAGAGCTGTTCTCAAGGTTATGGCCTCGAAGCCTTTTAGGTATCCTACCGCAACTCTCTACACCGAATGTCAGGTTCTTACTGTGAGACAGCTGTTTGTCCTTGGCACTATTTTACGCAAACATCCCTCTGTGGTATATGATCCGAATGCTACCAAAAAGCGAGGACACTTCGAAGTATGCTCAACTCACGGTTGTAGAACGGCCCTTGCTCAGCGTCATTTTGTTGTACTGTCAAACCTCTTATATAATAGGATAAATAAAATCTGCTCCATTGCTTCCATATGTCTAAACGGGTGCAAAACCAGGGTCATGAAGTGGCTCTTGACATTAAATTACAATAAGACTGAAGGTTTACTACAGATTTCTATCGCTTAACTCGTTCCACACCAATTAGCAGACAAAATAGGCATTTTATTATTATTGTTTTCTGCACACATGGTGTGCAATCGACATTTGACCGGTGATGTTTACAGACTTACATAAACACAAGTTTTCCTAATAATATTTACCTCTCCCTCACACACTTATACACATACATATACACATCCATACATAGGCACATAATTAGGCCACATCATAGATGCATTAGCTAGTAAATTTATTATAATTTAGTAATGATAATTGTACTGTGTTCGTCTTACAACTGCTGTTACATGTTTAAATTATGGGCGAGGACGCTGGCACCCTAAACACAATTTAAATCTTACACTTGGTGCCAGAGTTCATCGTAAACACACTTTACCCTAGTTGTAACGCAAAGTGTTTAGATATAGTGTTTTGTGGTACAATTGAAGTAATAAAGACTTTCTTTTTTAATTATATTATTATACCTTTGGAACTAACATGAACAAATTTTTGAAGGATCAACAGTAGCTTCTAATGTTTCCACATATCCTGACAACGTAAGTATTATAGTAATCTATGGAAAATGTAGTGGGTAGTATATTTATTATGACATATATTTAAGACATTTTGTATATTTTTAGTATACTACTGTTTGGTTTACCTATAAAAATAATTAAATAAAAAGATCCCCGCGTACCTGTGCCAGTCTCATCCATGTTCTACTCGCCACGACAACAATGTTGTCTGCCCATCTCGCCGCCCCGTAACAGCTGCATGCAATATACCTTTTCTATTAATTTTCGCAAAGAATAAAAAGGATAGCCTAAATTTATTAATCTTCTTTGTTTCCTAAGTAGGAATAAAGACAGAAAGCCGTCCTGAATCAAAAGAGCCGCTTTTAGCATATTCGGCGGCCTCGCCTTTCGACAGACAGATGGATTCCCTTTTTCTTGCTAACATAGCCAGCCTAGCGCCACCCAAAAGCACAGAAGCTTCCTAGGGGCTACAAAGGCTTCGCTGTCGTCACTGTTCCGAGGATTTCTGCATGTTGGGAAGCCACGGCCTTGCATTCCATGATGACACGGGGGCTTATTCTTTAGGCTTTAAAGAGCCCTTGCAAAGTGGGTTATATGTGGCACCTAAGTTGAATAAATATTTAATTTTGTTAATCATAGGAACAATTACGGGCCACACCCCCCCCCCCGTTTGGCCCGCAATTATTCAAAGGTTATTTCTATTTAAGCTAAGAAGTTTCTTGGCTAATCGCGGGTATATATTCGGTGAAGCCATTTTTTGGACTGTCTACAGTCTGTTGCCCATTACCATCTGTTATTATGAACTATTATTATTATTTCTATTCTGAACTCCAGGAAGGGAAACGGGAGCGTGGTGGGCAGTTCCTGCGCTTCAAGGATGTTCAGAATAGACACATGAAGAGAGGTGAAATTGACCCCACACTTTGGGAGAATCAGGCACAAAATCGGCATGAGTGGAGACGTCGAGTGCAGCGGCAGGTGCAGGCATTCGAGGATAGAAGGAGGTCGGAATTGGACCAGAAACGCGACGACCTCAAAGCTAGACCACCAACAGCTACTATTTATCACGTAGTCAACGGTGTTCTGACGTGTACGCTTTGTGCTCGGAGTTTATCGGCCAAGGGTGGATATGCAAGTCACATGAGAGCACATAACAGAGCAGCAAATCTGAGTTCTCAACCACATTGAGCAGCCAATGATTGCGGTCGCTGTGGCCGAAACCGGCTGGATAGTATCAGTCAGAAAGTTATTATGAAGTTCGGTTGATCTCTGGCAAATCCACGTACGAATTTGAGAGAAAGACAGGGGGAAAAGTAGGTACAGGCCTAGCACTATCATCTCGGCACCTTTTTTTGCAAGTTTATCTGCGGCATCGTTGCCTAAGGATCCGCTATGTCCCTTGGTTCATTGGAGGATGATTCGATTGGATATCAATAATAGTATCTAGGGCGAGGTGGCTTTCAAAGATTTTTTGAGCTTTTGGTCTTCAGATTTTTTCAATGATTTCTTGATTTTTCGTTTGAGCACGGCTAGACTATCAGATAGGAATCTAATACCTTAGTTTTCCACGAATTACCACACGAATTTAACGTTCCAAATTCAAATCGCTTTCTTCCTTGGGAATTTGCTTTATTTTACTTTACGTTGACATTGTACGATATGTAATTGGATATCGTTGAGCAGATGGTGTGAAAAAAATATTTACCTCTTCCACCAGGACCATACAGCACATACAAGGCGAGATCCAACTCCCCATGTCTATGTTGCCAGAAGATCGTGCTCAAAATGTAATGGAGATCGTTGACCAAAAGTTGGTGTCACAGCAGCCATATCTTTATTAAAAAAAAAGTTTAAGACAGTAAGAAATACCAAGAGCAAGCTTAAAAATTTTAGCATCTCGGCTGGGACAGATTAGGTTCTCTTTTGTCCATTCATACCGGAATAGAAATACATTGTAACTTAATGTAACTCCATTCTTGATTTGACCAATTTAACAATATTAATAAGATAAGCAGACGATACGAATAAGAGAAGCCGATTCCCGGCCACAGTAGGCGCGGGCTTGCGGGTGGCGAGTAATGGGTAGCTCGCCTTCCGGTAAAGACCAGCCCCGTGTCGACAGCGCGTTGTGTTCCACGCGCGCCTCAAAGAGATGTCAGCAGAACTGACGGGGTCCGTGATGGCCGATGCCTGTCTGGGACGCGGATAAATTTCAAAAAGAGTTACCGTGGTCCTGGCTCAAGCAACTGAAGGAACACGGGTGGGTTTTAGTCAGTAAAAGTCTGACACGCCCTCCTGCCTCACCCAGAGCGGGAGAAGTCATTGGATGATTTAACCAGCCAAAAAAAAAAAAGGATTTTGGGCCTGAGATTTTTGCACCCTTTGTACTCCAGGGCTAAACTTCTGTGTCACGATGAATAAATGAAATAAGATGGCTATTTGTAAAAGTTCTCCCAGGGTAGTAAATAATAGTGATGTTAGTTTTTCGTACTGGTCAGCACAAAGTTAGCAAGAAATTTGGAAAATTCACCAGTAATTATATTCGATCCGTGCGAGTCCGGGGCGGATCTTTTATTATAAAAACTTCAACACTGTTTAATTACTGATTTATGTTTTAAAGAGAATATTAGAATCTGTTTTTCAGCACACTCAACAGATTTTTATACAGGCTCATTATGTATAACAGTCGATGTAGCGACACTTGGTAGAGGAGACCCATAATATGTTCAGCAGTGGACATCTTTCAGCTCAAATGATGATGATGAATGAGAGTATCGATCTAAATCGGTTTGGGACTCAGAATATAAATCTAACTAGATGACGCAATTGTATGTACTTCGCTTGTCAAAAATCGTAGTAAAATTACGATCAATGATCGTACTTCGAGGTTTTTATTTAGCGTTATCGGCACCGAAAATCCACCAATTTCAGAAAAATGCCTAAATATGCCGTATTGAGCTGTAAAGACTGAATAGAAAAAGTTGTTCGAGGCATTTGAAATGTTTTCTTACATTGGATAAGTCAATTTGTTTTCAAATTGTGTGTGAAAAACTGGCACGCTTGGTTTACATGCAGATGAAGGGACTTGCGTTAGCTAGTTCGATTTATGTCTGTGGTGTGGGAAGTTCCAAGTCTTACCAAGTCCGATCCTAAAATACGAATTAAGCTTATGCTCTTTAAACAACTATACGTATAAATTAAGGTCTAATATTAGGTATTACCGCATCGCTGGTTTAATGTTGCCTGTTTGACTGCATACATACTTAAGTATAAACTACTTATGTATAGTTATAAATATTATTTTAAAGTCACTATCAACCTATTTATCCTGTTAACGTTTACATCTTAACTTAATTTTGCTTATTATTTTTTAGTTTGGCATTAGGTAAACCAGTAGAATTATTTGATTTACTAAATTATTTTTAGTAGACATTTCATTTAGATTTATTGATCGGTTTAAAATAACGAAACATACATTATTTTAAACCGATCTATAAATCTAATGACATGACAACGATTCAGTTTGTTTTTTGTTATTCTGTTCGATCTTTTATTTAAAAATTATTTTGTATAAGATAAAACAGTAATGAAAAAATGAGGAAACAAATTAATACACGTTAGGTATTATGATTTATGAAATCAGGTATGGACTTCAAGTAAAATAGGAACAGGGCTGGCCCCAACGCACTTCCTTGTGGGACGCCATATTTGTAACGCTTATATTCAGATTCGTAGATATGGTTCATACGTCATAAATACGGTAAATTCCTTAGTACCTAACCTCATATCATCACGCCTGCACTCCGTAAAGGGTTATGAAGAGGTGCAATTCTAATAGGAGGCGGGCCTATTGCCATCAATGGTGCTAAAGTCCAGACTCACAGATACTACTTAGAAATTCCTGATGGAAAAACCCAATAACACAGCCCGACCCGGGCATTGAATTCTCTGCAGTAGCACTCTTTCGACATTAGACCAACGAGTCAGGCTACTAGAAATGTATGTACATTGTACACATATGAGTATTGCAGTCTAAGCCACAACACAGGCTTTTTGTACTACTCGGTGAAAATAACACCCGAACTGTCCCGCGTTCTTCTCGTGAGCCAATAGCGAGAGTCGAACGTTAGAGTGACATCGACAATTCGCGTGCTCAGTTATTTTCACCGTACTGTATATTCACCAATCTTGCTAGCTAGGTACCGCTTTTTCTCTTCTAATAATCGGGTAGTATTTAAACGCAAATCAAAAAATATCCTTTTTCTACGCAATAAGATTCCGAATTCCCATCAAAATTACTGATTGCACAGCAAAATATTCAACTCAAAATAACACTACAATTTATTTTCGCAGCGTACAGCGATTTTTCGAATAAGTCGACGTAGCCCCGCTGCGCGGGGCTCCTATTTCTGTCTGCAGGGTCAAAAGTAACCTAACACGAACGAGATGACGGGAGCTGAGTTCGCTCGCTTTGCTCGCTCACTTCAGCTCCCGTCATCTCGTTCGAACCTAACCTGTCCGTGTCGGGGTGCCCTAAGTTCCCGAGCTCGCTTCGCTCGCTCTTGGACTGATTCTTTGACCATGATTTATTCGTAGATCAACTAAAATAGACTATGAAATATGGAAAATTTGCTGTGCAGTCAGTATTTATGCTATGTATGTAGTATTTTTGTACAAAAATAAATTTAACAGTATTGCATTATGAGGAAAAAAGTAATGTTGTATTGATGTATAATTTCGTTTTATCTGCAGTTTGAGTTTTGATAAACATTTAGTTTATTTGTAGTGAAGTAAGTTATTAGATGTAAATAAGAATATAAATGATGAGTATGTATTGATAGGCGATTATTTATTTGATATGCAATTTATAATATCCCCTAATAATCCGGTTCTAGACAAACTTTTCTCAGTTGTTTTCTTAGCGCAGAAAGTATTATTCTCATCACTTATTCCCAAAGACCTTAAGAAATACGTATAAGGTCTTTGCTTATTCCAGTGACATTTGAATTTGAATTATAAATAAGTTTTTATTCGACATTTGAGATTAGATCGAAACTAGATTACAATGTTTTTTTTTCAAATACCTACTTTACTATTGCCATTCCTGTTTGAACAGGTTTATCTTTGTAACAGCTATAAAAGACGCAAAACTTAAGGTAAATCGGCAAATATTCGCTTGGTCTTATAGTTATCGAACCGATTGTGTTATAATCCACTAAATAATAAAATGAAGGCTTTTTATTTGGTAAGTTTATTTTTATTTTTGATATTATCGATAGGCTTGCGTTTGACCACTACCTCGCCTGATGATAAGCAATGAGTAAATTGAGTTTAATCTTCTATCACCTATATAATCGTATTAATGGACTCGTATGCGCTTACTCCAGGTTGTTGAAATAAGACTTTGAAGTTGAGAACTTGTTAAACTCTTATTCAGTATGAAAATCTGTCAAATTCTTTTCATTTGACAAGATCTGAACTTCAAATTCTTAATTCAGAAACCGGGTGTAAGACTCCCATTCGATCCACTGGCTAACAGCGCTACTCCGCCCAGAAGCACAAAAGCTTCCTGGGCGCTTCAGTGTCACTGGCTTCACTGTTCCGAGATTTATTGCGAGTCCGCTGATTCGGCACTGAAACAGCCTCTGCAAAGAGTCTGTGTATGTGTTTGGTATTTGGGGGGTATGGGCCATACGCCTACAGATAATTACGGGCCATACCGTATGGCCCATAATTATCTGTAACATCGGTTTTCTGAGGTAGCTTCTTTTAGGCTTAGAATTCGTTCAGATATTCGGAGCCATTAAAATTTAAACCGTTGTTAGAATCCATTTGTTGATGTTTTTCTCAAAGTTAAAGCTATTTATTTACACTAAATGCAGTATAAAAGGTACAAAAGAATTGTTAGTGTCTCAGCTAAATCAACAGTTCATGCATGCATATATATAATTAATTAATTCTATCTTTAATGTAAAGTTTATTTACTCTAACAAGTTCGACCTTCCTGTTAGTAAACCGGTTAAAATATAAGATTATTACAATAATAAACGTGAATTCATTAAATTAATAACTATCTATATGTTTTTGTTATTCCAGTTCTTCTTTGTGCTTGCGCTGATCGCAATGGCTGCTGCTCAACAAGGTTAGTTGAACAAAATAACTATTATTTATTATACTACTACCCGTGGCCTTACCCGCTTTTCCAAGGGCTCCACTGGAATAAAAACTTATCAACAATAAAAAAAAACCTAATTATCTCTTAATACAGGTTAGGGTTATAACGAGTTCTTACTTTAGTTCAAACCTATTAAACTCTTAAGACAGTTATTATTCTGAATAGAAAAAAGTTCTGTATATACAAGAAAAACGAAAAAAAAAATCTTCTGACACATTTTAATTTCATGCTACATAATTTATCTAGTAGTAGTAGACACGCTTCGATCGAAGATCTATTGAACATTGATTATGACATGATGTCTTGCGAAAACACCCCGGTTCAAACAATAAAACGTCCATAACATTAGAATGGCTTTACCGGTTTTCATCAAATATAGCTAAGAACACTCTCGATAAAGTCACCTTTCAAACAAAAAGAAAACCAAATCAAAATCGGTTTCAGATGGATGATGCCACAGACAAATACACAAATACTCAAATACACAAACACACAAACACTCGGTTACACACGTCAAACTAATAACACCCCTCTTTTTCCATCGGGGGTTAAAAACAGACCGAATTGTTTGGTTAGGTTAGGCTACAAAATTAAAAAACACAGGTGAGTACCTGTGTTTTTTAATTTTGTAGGAGCTCTAGAAGTACTGGGGCCGTACTCTGACGTGTCAATGCCATCATAATTCCAGTGTCAAAAATGGAATAGTACTTAAGTCTTTATAATTGTTCCGTCTATGTCTCACACAGTAACCATGATGGCTTTAAAACGTCATAGCCCTTTTTTTACCCGACTGCCGAAGGAGGGTAATTACTTGGATAAATGCTCGTGCATACTGCGCTACCACGGGGAGATAGCACAGTTATGTGGGACTCCAACCCACTATAACACCACGGTGTCCTCCTGTGCCGCTTATGGCGGGCACACGCGCGCGTTAGCACTCTCCACGAACACGCCGCGGCTGCCCGTCACCGGACCCTCCTCTGGGGATTACCCTCCTTCACCGGCGCACCAAAACACACTGTGCGCCGTGACCACACGTCATAGCCCCTAGCTCCTGATCCGATAACTAAATTATTTTAGTGAAAGGAAGCTACTCCATTCCTGCGAGTATACGAGAAAAGCTAATATAATATTGGTAACTTATAAAATCGGTATTAAAGTCTTCTTGTGATGAAGACCGCGGTTAGAACTACGAAGTGTAAGCAACGTTGCTGATGGCTCGATGAGACTCAATTTATATCACACGTCGCGAGTTTACCAAGCGAAATTGCAAGTACGCTTACACATGGACGCAATGCGATACAATTCGACCGATATGCACATGAAAGGAGATGTTTGACTTTGGGCCATCACTATGTACACTACATAGATAAATAGGAAAAAAATTGAGGAATTCCATAAAAATGCTAGCAAATTTATTTGAATAAGGGTACAGGCGTACAAAAATCATCATTTGAAAAGGTTTTTATACGACCCTATTTTTAGGGCAGCCATGACAGTTGTTTTTGGCATGACGTTTGACGACTTTGACAGTTTTAAGAATTTACATCTTTGAGTCTTTCTTTGCTTTGACTTTGAATTGGATATGTTTCAGAGTTTTTAGTGATGGTTTTAGTTTTGCAATCCAGTTTGCAATATGGACATTGATTGATTGCTTCTCTGTTGCAATATTGAATTCGTGTTGTTGTTTTTAACCAGATATTACGATGAAACGTCAATCAAATGTCATTATCAAAATGAAATTTTTCGCATACTGCTGATCTGATCCACCATGTTTAATTTTATGTCTTGTTGCTCTACTTGACAAAGTTTATTTGAGTGTACATTGAAACGATGTGAAATTAAAGAAAATTATCAATAAAAACGGTTACTATATTATAAAGCGATTTTTTCATAAAGTGTACATAGTGCTGGCCGTGGCTCCATACATTTATGGCACATCTCCTTTCCGTAGTAAATACGTGCGCGATATCGCCTATCGACACAATTTAAATAGCGTCTGGCCATCACTAACGTCCCTTAGAACTATATACATTAGAACCGATGTACTTAATTGTTATACTTTTCTTTGTTTCAGGTTTCAGAAGCGGTAAGTACTAACCAAGTTACCATCCAAGCTTGCTATAACGTAAATACCTATGCGAAGAAATAAGAACAGGGGCCTCACCATGACGTAAAAAAACTGTCGTGGTTTTTTTTAAATTTATTTATTTACCTAAAAAATATTGTACATGAAATAACAACTTAAAACTAGCAATCTATTATTAGTTCAATACAATGTAGGAGCATCTGCAACCGAACTAGGTAAAAACCTGTATCTCGGTAAACAGCGCCAAACCTCTCAGAAAGCTATTTGCATACAATAATTGAGCTAACACACGGTTCCACTGTGAGAAACAATACAATTGTATAGTTCCGTATCTTTCTCATAGTGGGATTAGTCGTCATAGTACAGCAGCAGAGCGTCAATCATCAAATATTTCATCCAGTTCGCCGTTTAGGGAAATAAAAGGAGTCATAATCATTATGTTCGTAAAATCCTGTCGTCACTCAAGACTAATATATATTTTTTTGTTTTTCAGCTCATTACCATCCAGGATGTAAGTACTGACCTACTATATATTAATATTCAAATTAGCCCTAAGCCTCGTTTACACGACAAGATATTCTCTACCGTTGAGTGGTGAGAATGTCCGTGCATTTATAGCCATCGTGCAAAAGATGTGATTCTTCGTATAGCTTTGGCGAAAAAGGTCACACCGTTTCACGGCACCGCTACGCCTCTTAGCACTACTTACCTTCCTCGTATTTTAGAACAAGAACTCAGCTGAGTCAGTTTAGCTTAGCTCACATAACTTTTCTGAGGAAGTTTACATTAAATAGTTTGCGGCTCGCACAAGTTTCAAAAATTACCTTAGCTGAAACAAAGTCTAGCTTGATCATGAGCAAGCTTTGCAACTGGTTGTTGATTATCGCGCAATAAAAATTCTTACTAACTCACAACCGCTGCTTCTGAGCATAAGGTCCTGGGTTCGAGTTCAGGGTCGGGCAAAGTGATATTAGGTTGTTCCATCATTTATCAGTTGAGTCTAGATTTGTGCCCGGTAGATGGCAATATGCTCGCCCTCTATGGTGGGGTGTAATAGAGGTGCACCTCTGCCTAAACGTTCGTCGAATACAGGCACGATCTTTATGTATCATTATTATTCATTACTAGCTTTTGCTTCGCCCGCGTGATTGTCGAAAATTATCCCAAGGAAACCTATTGCCGGGATAAAAAGTATCCTATGTACTATTTCAGACTATAATCTATCTCTGTGCCAAATATCATCCAGATCCGTCAAGCCGTTTGAGCGTGAAGAAGTAACGAACATACGAACACACACACATGCTCACAAACTTTCGCCTTTATAATATTAGTGTGATGTATTGCTCATCATCTTTTGTTTTCGCAGATCCGAGTAGTCATAAGGTGAAAAATGACGACCCGCGATCACACCCAGGATGTAAGTATTCAATCAGAGACTATCTGACGTCATGATGGACGAACTATGATAAATATAGTGACGATTTCTAATGAATACATCAAGTCTAAATATGTGTATGAAAAAATGGCCGTTTGTAACTGTATCACTTGAGAACGACTGAACCGATTTGTTTATTTTTCTAATATTCTGAAAAAAGGTAGGATTTTTTTTTTATATTTGAACGAATCCCGAAAAATTGGGCTAAACTGAAAGTGCTTTTTTCCAAAGGATTTTTGTTTGAACTCAGTTTGGACAAGATAAAGTTTGTTGGGTCAGCCAATTGCTAATAAATTTTATATGTATTACAGATGGAAACAAGGCCGGACGGCCCTAGCTTATCGGAATGGACTAAGAAGATATTGTCAATGAAAAATCAACATCTGCATTATCTTTCATTATAAGATGTAAAGCACATTTAAATGTACTTTTTTTGGTGCATAATCTTTTCATCAATATGCAAATTAATGTAATTATTGAAATAAACATTATTACGGCAGCGCCCAAACGGAGGTTAAAGTTTTAATGCACCCACCACCACCTAATTACTTACTATTCACATTCGTGTGGTCAAGATAGATTAGGTAGGGTTAGGTCCCGAGGTGGCGGCGCGTAGTGTTCCACGCGCGCCCGTCTTAGACGTCGCGGGGGGAGTCAAACACCTCACTCCCCCTCCAACCCGAGACCGTGGCCCACACAGGCGGGCCGGCACTAGCCGAGGGTTGCGGAAGTATCATTGTTCCCGCGACCCCCAGCGTAAGTTTGAGATGGAACACCGGGGTGGTTTTTCGTCAGTAGGAGTCTGACAGACCCCTGAGGAGACGACATCCGATGAGGATTTTCCACACCGGAACAAAAAAAAAGTTAGGGTTAGGTACCGAAAGAAAAAAAAAACCAGCCAAGTCCGCGTCGGACCCGCACAGTCAAGGGTTACGTAGTCGGAATGAACATTAGCGCTTGCGAAAAATATTGATTTTAACGACTGCAAAAATTAGTTTTCATTTCGCAGTATTTCTCAAACTGAGACTATGGAGGACCTCTCAGTACAATGCTCGATGAGTTCAGTAGAGCTTCCGAAAGAGTGGGTCTAAAAATTAACATGGACCATAGGTGATGTTGAATACCCATGTTGCACCCATTCCTATCAAAGTCGGATACATTCCAAGTTGTGTTGTGTAGATCCAACTTCGAGTAAGAGGTCAACCGTCGAATCCGACTCGGCTGGGCAGCGTTCGGGATGTTTCGCGGTATCTTCTTGTCCAACTTACCACAGTGTCTCAAGACGAAAGTCTATGACCAGTGTGTGTTGCCAGAGAACAATGGGCCTCATCACGAGGTTTAAAGTCACCCAAAGGGCAATGGAGAATGCTATGCTCGGCATTTCCTTGCGTGATCGAATAAGAAATGAAGACATCCGACAGAGGACCAAGGTTACCGACATAGCCCGAAGAATTACAAAACTTAAGTGGCAGTGGGTAGGGCACATTTCTCGCAGAACGGATGGCCGATGGGGTTGAAAAGTTCTAGAGTGGCGACCGCGTACCGGAAGACGCAGCGTTGGAAGGCCTCCCTCTAGGTGGAGCGATGACCTGGTCAAGGCTGCGGGCGTCTGATGGATGCAAAACGCCCAGGACCGATCAGTTTGGTGACGCTTGGGAGAGTCCTATGCCCAGCAGTGGACGTTTTCCGCTGAAATGATGATGATGATGAGTATAACTTAAAGCAATTGAAAAATAGGTATTAAAACCACCAGACCAAACGGGAGGGCCCGATGGAGATTTCGGAGGGGCTCGGGCGTCCCCGCAATCTCCAGACTAGTGCCCCAATGATGCTGTCCATTCAGTGCGTGTCTGTAGGTTAGCAGCGTGGAACCATCGTCTCACTTCCTTCTCCTCTATTCAATTCACTCTTTTATTTTGTAAAATGCAAAGGAAAAAGAATACCGGAGTAAAACAGCGGCTGCACCCCCTCTCCCACAAAGCGCACCTTACAAATATTCGAGGTAGCCAGCGCTCTTTTTCCTTACGGAGACGCAGATAGCGAATCCGTCAGACGTGTCGTACTTGTCTTACCCAAGGTTCACCATGGAGTACAATTTTAGACCACGGGCGACGATATTTGCTATCAGCGTCTCCGTAACCTTGAGGACTCCCGATTCACAACGCTCTGGGCTCTGGTGGACACAGGTCTGGATAAAATTATCTACTCCTCTGTCTACCGTTTGCACAGCGGAGATCAGGAGACATCCAGGCTCAGGCTCAGAGTACCTCAGTGAGGCGGCTGATGTGGCACAGCAGCGGTACCCTTCTGCCCAATTAGTGTTACTGGGGTACTTTAATGCCCACCACCAAGAGTGGATCTTCCCATACCAGTGCACTGATCATGCTGGACGGGAGATGCGTAAGCTTTCGCTAGCGCTAAACCTCACCCAGCTGGTCTAGGCGGCAATGGGGGTACCGGATGTTGATTTGCACACAGCGAATTGCTTGGACCTTCTGCTGAAAACAGATCCGGACAGATACTCTGTGTCGATAGCTTCACCTTTGGGTTGTTCCGACCACTGTCTGGTGAAGTCTGGGTCCGTCTATTCCCCGCCCGATCCCAGCCCAAGAGGCATCCGGCTGGTTTGGCGTTACAAGTTAGCAGATTGGGATGGTATGCGATCTTTCTTCGCGTGCTATCCTTGGCAGTCTACTTGCTTTTCATCGTCGTGTGCGGACGCCGTGACGGATGTGTTGCGTCAGGGAATGGAGTACTACATTCCGTTCTCTGACGTAACAATGTCCAGCGTAGACCGGCCATGGTTTGGCGCCGAATGTAAGCGCGCCGACGTACTTTAACGTCAGGCGTACCTGGCTTGGGTTGGAGCTCGATCGCGCAAGGTGAGTGATGTGGCTCGGAAGAAGAGGGCCTTCAACAATGCTGCCAAGTCCTGCCACTTGGTGTTGCAAAGGGCTCGGTTCGACCACATTGGCCGAATAAGGACCAAACTTGCTTCTTACCCAGCAGGTAGTAAAGCGTTTTGGTCCCCGGCTAAGTCGGTCGAGTCGAACTTTTGCCGTCCATCACTACCACCACTGCTGAAACCCGATAGGTCATTGGCCCACTCTGCTGAGGAGAAGGCAAATTTATTTGCCTCTCTTTTTGCGGAATCTTGACGTCTGAATCTTGGTGACGCGCGGCCCCCTCCTTCTCCTGATGGATGCAAGACGAGTATGTCGGACATTTGTATCCACCAAAAGGACGTCCGTAGGGTGCTGAGCAGCCTTGACGTGAACAAGGCTAGCGGCCCTGACGGCATTCTAGCAATTGTTCTTAGAACCTGTGCGCCTGAACTGTCTCCGGTCTTGACACGCCTATTCCGCCTTTCGTATGAGGCTGGAAAAGTGCCGAATGCTTGGAAGCAAGCTAACGTACAGCCCCTGCCCAAAAAGAGCAGTCGAGCTGACCCCGCCAACTACAGACCCATATCTGTAACCTCCATAATCTGTAAGAGTATGGAACGTTTACTCAATATAAAGCTCCTGGCATACCTGGAATCAAACGATATCCTTAGTGACCGCCAATATGGCTTCCGCCGAAATCGGTCTACTGGGGATCTTCTAGCGTTTGCCATTCACATCTGGAGTGAGGCCATCGAGAGGCACGGGCAAGCGCTTGCCGTCTCCCTCGACATCTCGAAGGCTTTTGATAGGGTCTGGCACGAAAGCCTTATTGGTAAGCTTCCTTCATTCGGTCTGCCCGGTGGTCTGTGTGATTGGTTTGCAGACTTCCTGAGGGATCGGTCCATTCGAGTGTTTATCGATGGCTGCTCGTCGGACCAATTAGATATTAATGCCGGGGTCCCTCAGGGGTTGGTACTCTCAGCAACTTTATTCTTGCTTCACATTAACGATCTGCTAAAACCCGGCACCTTTGCGTATGCAGACGACAGCACTGTTGCTGAGAGATACATGTCCAACGCTCGAGCTACCGGGCCTTAGATCCAGTCTCTGCGGGAGGCCATGGTGGAGCGCTTGAACCTGTCCTTGCAGGCAGTCTCCGAATGGGACGATGCCAATCTGGTCACGTTTAATGCTGATAACACCCAGGCGTGTCTTATTTCCGCTAAAAAGAGCCAATTTCACCCGGCTCCAACTTTTCGAGATGTAACCGTGCCAATAACTGAAGACCACTTCTTGACGTTACATTGACATCGACTCTCAATTTTGGCCCATACATTGAGGCAAAGGCTCAGCTGGCTGCCAAAAAGCTGGGTATACTTGCAAAGGTTAGAAGGTACTTCACGCCAAAACAGCTGCTCAGCTTGTATCAAGCGCAAGTTCGATCATGCATGGAGTGCTGTTCTCATCTCTGGGACGGATCAGCCAAATACCAGCTTGATGCACTAGAGTCGACCGAAAAGCGGGCCAAGAGGCTCATCGGCAATGAGGCACTGGTTAACTCAAAGCTCCAGAGCCTTGAACATCGTCGCCGAGTTGCCAGCTTGACGGTTTTTTATCGGTTGCATTTCGGAAAGTGTGCGATGGAATTGCATGATCTAATTCCGCCAAGCTCGTTTCATCATCGGACTACAAGACGTACGGCGATGCGCCATCGATACATGGTGGACATCCCACCCATACGCACTAAACGTTTTGAAAATACTTTCATTATGCGTGCTAAGGAGTGGAATACCCTGCCGGAGTCTGTGTTTCCCGATAGCTACAATCTAGGCGTCTTTAAGTCAAGAGTGAATAGGTTAGTTCTAGGCAAGCGTGCTTCACCGTCGACCACATCATCGCTTACCATCAGGTGAGATTGTGGTCAAGCGCGAGTTTATAATATACGGAAAAAAAAAGTTTATTGCGGACAAAAAACGTGCATAGACAAGGCAAGGTTGTTAGTAACAAGAATTGTATAACTATGTTAGTAATTACTAAGGGTTCCTTGTTGACTACGGAACCCTTACAAAATAAAATAAAAGAAGAAACTAGACACACCGTCTACCCCTGCACTGGCGGTCTCGCAACACATGGAGTCCAATGAACCTACTGAGCAGAACAGTATCATTTTTTTCGCCAATCATCCTTAGGACACTATTCGCACTTAGCAAGTCATTAATGCGGTTGAAACTTAAGGAAATTAAAAATTTAATTAACTTCAATTAAGAATTCAGGCCGGTTACTCATAACCGGCGTGCGTTTATGACTAGATGACTGTATGAACGTAAATTAAGTAAAAAGAGTATGTAAACATTGTAGCAGGTGGCATTCTATAGTTTCCTCCATGGAAAAAGAGCATGGAGTGTATGTATACCTACTAAGAATTCACTTCACAATCTTTTTTTAATCATAGGATCGAAAAATACCCCACATGCTTTTGTGCACTGATTTTTTCAACCCAAATTTGATTGCGGAACCCAAAAAATGATTTTGTCGCGCCTACGTGCAAGGAATCGCGTGAGCCTGACGCAAATACCCATTCATTCAACCATTTATCTTGCAGTTTTCCTTAACGATTACAAGCTAATAAATATAAATAGCAAAAGGATGTTTCAATTAAATAATTAGGTACTTAAAGGAACCTTGATTGACAACGCTATAGTTAATTTCTCGTATCCTAGATTATCCATTGTAATGATTGTTATCGTGGCCTGTTTTTATGAAATAACGCAATTACGGCTTACGTATGTATCCCACGGTAAATAGGACATGTACTTATGTAGAAAGCTCATATAAAAGATCATCGTCTTTGCAAAGAGTCAGTCAGTGATAAGATTTAGTAAAATATAAGTTGAAAATGTCTCGTCTAGGGGTAAGTTCTTGTCTTCTTTTAGTTAATCAAGGATTTATTATTTATTGTGTCGTTTATTCATGTCGTTTCTTATAATTTACATTTTTAAATATTTTATAAAATAAATTATAAAACAATTAAAAATATAAAAAAATAGAGGCCCACCGGTATCGGGAACAGGGTCCAAGCTACCGGGTGGCGGTCAGGGCTCCACCTTCTAACAATACGAGCCGTGTCCAGCAGTACTGCTTTCTGGATCAGGCCATTGGCCCAGCCGCCTAGCGAGAGAGGTGTTGGTCGAGATTCGTGGCTAGGCGGTACCCCGAGCAAAACGCCGCGCAAGCCGTTTTTCGTGCTGTTTTTAGGAGCTATCTACTCGTTATTTAAAAAGAAATATCAATTAATAAAAATACATTAAATTTCTATATTGATTCTAAAATGGTAGATTTCGTTTTTTTTTAATGTTGTATATATTTCACTAATCTCCTTCCAAAAAAAATATAAAAATGAGTAATAATTATTGATAGCATGCATCTCCTCGTAAAGTGTTCATTAATTATTTTTTGTACTAACACTAATGGATAGACAATTTAATAACGAACATGTTTGTAGTAAAATTGTTTTCAAAAGAACAAAATTCGATTTTATAAAAAATTTATTCTAAAATCTGGGCGTATTCTCTACTGTAATTCATGCGCCACCAGTGCCGCTAGACCAATAGGAATGCTCATATCTTATGCCGATTTTTTGGTCAGGGTACCGTCTTAAGCCATTGGCTGACACGACTATCGGCACAATGTTCGCTGTGTCCACATCCCACATGTCGACAACCTCGTGAGCCAAGTCAAGATACTTGATTTGCTTATCTTTCTCGGTTTTCACGAGGTTCGCGTCATGCTGGACGGTAATGTCAACAATCATTGCACGCCTCTCGATTCGGTCCACCACTGCAATATCAGGCTTATTGGCTACAATAGCCCTTTCAGTGATGATGAAGCGATCCCAGTACAATTTGATATTACCATTTTCGAGAAATAATTAATTTTATTATTAGTATTGAAAAAAATGGGGTATGCGGATTTTTGCTTTATCTACTAGGAACAAAACTAGTTTATTATTAAAGTTCATTTTATTATAACTAAAATTTGCTTAAACGAGATCACTTTATATTTATTTATTTATCTATCTACAATTGTTACACTAATAATAACCTTAAAATACAAGCAATAATATAAACTTAGTGTACAATATGATGCGATATACACAGCATGCAAAAACAAAATTATTACAAAAATTTACATTAATAGTGCAGAAATAAACATTGAAGTCTCTAGAAATTATAGTCGAATATATTTTATACAGGCAGATACAAAATAAAAAAACAGCATGTGTATTTTAACAGTGTATTTTCAGTTAACACATTATAATTTAAGCAAGCTTTAGTTATTAGAGAATAAACATTAATACAAATACGAAAGAAAAGAGCAAAAATCGAAACTCTGTTTTGTTGCTAGTACGAAAAAAAAGTTAACGAGTCTCAATAATTTTTTTCAGTGAGAAATTTTATTTTTGTTTGTATGTTAAGTATCTGAATTGATTGATGAAACCGAATTTATTTATGAATCAACCCTGACCTAAACGCAAAGATGTACGTGCATTTAAAACTGTAAAGTTTGTGATCGAAGGAACTTTGGTTTATGACTGAATTAATAACGTTCTTGCTTGCGCAAATGCACAATTCCGTCATGCTTGTACAAGTAGATAAAAGGTGAAGTAATTAATTAATTTTATTTAGTGCGTAAATGCGCATTGCTCATAGTTTAGTACAAGGTAAAAAAAAAGGGAATTAGACTGCCGTCAGAAGTCAAAACGTAAACAAGTAATTTCAAAATTTTAAAAACCCCTGACACATTTATCTTGCGAAAACACCCCGATTCAAACAGTAAAACGCCCATAACTTTTCCGGCGGGGGTTAAAATAACTATGTTTTTGTGTGACAGACAATTATGCCATTAAACGTCACATACACATGTCAATAACGCTGTCAGAGTAGCAAGTCACTGATTTGATGCCATCAAATTTGGAAATTGTTCAACGCGGCTAAATAAATTTTTACTTCAAAAATATCATGCAATTTTTCATTATATTTAATGATTCACATAAATAATAATTACCTACCTATTTACACACAAGCTTTATCTATTGCATGATCAATATACCTACGCGGCAATCATTCACAAAGTTATTCCTGCTTATTATTTGCTAGCTTCTTCAGAGGTTTTCCTGCGAGAAAGTTGAAAATTATCGCAAGGGAATAAAGATGTTACCTGGTAAAAAAAATGATAATTCTATTTAGTCCGTCAGTGAGATTATCGAATAACATTGGACACGTATTTTATGCTGTACCAAATCAATAAAAAATGACAAAGTTAAAGCGCAACAAAGTTCAGGAGTGAGGACTTGTGGTGTCACTAAGGCAGTATAAAGTTTACTAGCGACTAGTGACTTCTTCTTCTTCACTTCACTTTAGGTGGGGTCGGCTCTCCTAATTTTTTGGCGCCAGGACAATCTGTCCTGGGTTGTCGGGTCGGGCAATTTTTCCTCCGATAGGAGTTTCGTCATGCTAGTCCACCACGTAGCCGCAGGTCGTCCTTTACCTCTCTTATGTTCAGGTAGTTGCAATGCTTTTTTCACTACGTGTTCCTCGTCTCTTCGCATCACGTGACCATACCATCTGAGACGACTCTCGGTTAGTTTCGCCGATATAGGAGCGACTTTAAAAGTACCGCGGACCACCTCAGCATCCTCATCTCGGCAGTGTGAAGCTTTTGTACGTGCGTCTTTTTCACTGGCCAGCATTCTGCTCTGTACATCATTGCCGGCCTCACCGCCGTTTGCAGATCTTGCCTTTGGTTTTGACTGGCATACGAGCGTCGCATAAAACTCCTGTTAGTGATCGCCACTTCAGCCATGCCACGTTTACCCGGTTTATTACATCGGCGTCGACGTCTCCTTGGTCTGTGATTACTGAGCCTAAGTATTTGAACTTATTTATTTTCGGCACAGGAGTACGATCTGGGTAATAGACTGTGGCTGGGCCACTGCTGTTGTTGAACTGGCACTGTAAATATTCAGTCTTTATACCGACGTCAATTTATGTTTACGAGTCATAAGAAAAATACGTGTCCAATATTTTTTTAGTAATCTACCTGACGGATAACAAACAAATTTTCTGTGCCCTATTATCTACCGTGAAAAAAAAACCCATATCCTAACCCAGGACAAAGTATATCTGTGAGAGTAGGAAGAAGCGATGCAGCCAGGGGCTCTAGACTAGACAAAGTGTCACTGTATCAGCGATGGTGATGGTAGAAATGCCAAAATGTTAGGCATTGGTCAAGTGACATTATGATAGCACTCGGCATTCACACACATTTGTTACTTTTATCCGATCGCTATGGCAACGCTATTGTTGATGGAATGCCACTTGTCTAGGGCCTCTGGTGTACATACATCTTACATATATAAACCCACGCCTTTTTCCCAAGGGGGTAGGCAGAAACTACAGAACGCCACCTGCTATGATCCTTACATACTTTTTGTTTCACTCATGTTCATACATCTATTCATACACGCACGTCGGTTGTGAGTACTGGCCTGGCCTCTCTGAAGAACATCACCAATAAGGTCTATGTATGTCTTTCTAGGGCGTCCCCTGCCGGCGTTTCCATTCACGTCTGCCTTGTATATACCTTTTGTTAGTCGATTTTCATTTATCCTCTCTATATGGACAAACCATCTGGTGTAGTTTTGGTTAAATAACTTCTCTGAGCACTTGAAACCGTTGCATACAGATCAATTAAGCAATTATAATCGTAAGTTACTCGTAGTCAGTTACCCCACAAGTCTGAGTTACCTAAATGATCTAAATAATTGCCTAGAATCATAATAAGTAGGTAAAAACGAGATTTATTCATGTTAATGACAAATAAAACAAGAATTTTCGAAATAGGTTTTTATATGATGGATCTTTTGTAACAAAATAAAAAAATGCAACTGAACTTAGAAGAAGAGTTTCTTTGAAGTTTGTTTAAAATAACATACTTTACCGTCTCCAACACAGATGTTCGCGTGCCTGTTAATGCTGGTGGCAGTGGCCGTCTGCCTCGATATGCCACCCAACATGAAGACTCTGGACCCGCCTAAGGATGGAGCCAAGCTCGACGCATCTCGGCACGACCCTAAGATCCCACCCCACCCAGAAGGAGCCCCACCACGCCCCGAAGGATCCCCAGCTCGCCCCGAAGGAAGACCAGACCTACCCAAGGGTGAGAACCCTAAAGCTGACACCAAGCCACCTCAAGATGCCAAGAGCTAAACGTTTACCTGGACCAGAATATTAGACCAAATCTATCCAATGATTCTTTTATATTATTATGTATTTTTTACATGTTTATAGAGCATTATAAAATCAGCTGCAGCTAGACGAATTGCTTTTTATTTAAATTCCAACTCTTCGTATTACCATCGCGACGATTTACATAAAATAAAGTGTTCAGGCATCGCTGACAGCCATGTGTGGCAGGAATGAGCTCAACACCATGTATCCAAAATAACCCACGACGTTCTGGACAGTTTCTGAATGAAGAATCTGAATTTGAAATATTTGTCAAACTCTAGTTTAGCCTGAAAACATGTAAAATTTCGGCATTTAAATAGGGTTGCCACGTTTATAGTAAAAAAATCTCAATTTGCTAACCGGTCACAAGGGTCATTCTGTCAACGATAACTATTGACAAAAGTCAAAAGTGTTTCGGGATTAACCACGCGACGCCTGTCATTCGCATACATGTTTAAGCCCGACAGAAAAAGGGGGTGTTATAAATTTGACTTGTGTTCCTGTGTGTTTATATATTTGTGTATCTGTCTGTGGCATCATAGCTCCTAAACGTATGAACCGATTTTTTTTTTTTTTTTTTTTGTTTGACGTTTCTTAGCTATGTTTGATGAAAATCGGTTCAACCATTCTATAGTTGTCACGCTTAGCGATGACAGCCGACTAGCCCAAGCAGAAGCAGTAATGCTTAGCTACAACCTACAGATACTAGGTCTGAGCGAAGTGAGGAGAAACGGTTTTGGTGAGCTGAGAACATCCGGGGGCTTGACTTTGCTGTATTCAGGTAAAGAAAGTGAGGAAGATGTGCACGAGTATGGCGTGGGGCTCCTCCTTTCTAATGCATCTAAGAATAGCATCTTGGACTGGAAACCGATCTCAGACCGGATCATGTGTGCCCGTTTCAACTCAAGAGCCCGGATGATCTCCATTATCCAGTGCTACGCCCCAACCAATGCATCAACAGAGGATACCAAGGACGACTTCTACAATGCTCTCAACACCACCCTTAGTAGCATAATAAAGCAAGATATCGTCATCGTCATGGGGGACCTGAATGTTAAGGTTGGGAGTGTTAACACTAACCGCGAGTGGCATATGGGTACACAGGGACTTGGAGTGTGCAACGAGAATGGGGAGCGATTCATCGAGTTTTGTCAGAACCACGACCTAACCATCGGGGGAGCATTATTCATTCATGGCGACCATCATAAGTACACGTGGAACTCCCCCGATGGGGTCACCAAGAACCAAATTGACCACATCGCCATTAGTTCCAAATGGCGGTCTTCTCTGCTCGATGTCCGCAAACGCAGGGGCACCGATATTGATAGCGACCACCATCTGGTAGTTGCTGAAGTCCGGCTCAAAGTTGCAGTAGCCCGTGCGGCTGGAGGACCTGGCAAGTTTGAAAGAAGGTTCGAGGTGAGCAAACTGCATGAGTCAGATACGCGTAAAACTTTTCAACAGGAATTTCGTAATCGCTTTTCTGTACTCGATGCTGCTACGGAACCGCAACAAAGTGGCCTATACAGAGACCAGTTTCGACGTTCTAGGGCACAAATCGACTTATTCTCGGGAGGACTGGATGTCACAACGCACTTGGAACCTGATCGAAGATAGAAGGAATCTTCATCTGAGACTGCTTGATACCCATAACGATGCCATACGAGCAGACCTTAACACGCAAGGAAATCTATCGCAGTATTCGCAAAGATAGGAGAAGGTGGGCTGTTGGTATTGCTGATCGTGCTCAACAAGCTGCAAACTCCGGCAACTTGAAAGAGTTGTACAATGCTACCAAAACCTTGGCAGGGAACAGCAAGTCGAGGGAGAAGCCGCTGAAGTCCAAAGATGGTCAGCTCATTGTGACGTCAGAAGGGCAGCTACTTCGCTGCAAGTCAGTTCTCCACCATCCCAGCTTCTCAACATTAACACGGAACCACCGTCAGCCTCTGATGTGGCGGAGGCAGTCCGCTCTTTGAAGACGGGCAAAGCACCAGGACTCGACCTGATAACTGCGGCGATGCTACAAGCAGACTTACCCACCGCAGTCGACGTCCTGACGCCGCTTATTGAAAAGATCTGGATCGCCGAGGAACTACCAGACGAATGGAACAAAGGTCTTCTTATAACTGTTCCTAAATAAGGTGATCTTAGCCAGTGCGATAACTGGAGAGGTATAACGTTGCTCTTGATTGCCTCTAAGGTAAAAAACCTTCTATGCAAGGAGCAGGATCATCTTGGATAGATTGTCGAAGACCATGGATCTCTTCTATGCAAGGAGCAGGCTGGTTTCTGCTCGAACCAATCCTGTACGGACCAGATCATCACTCTCCGTATCATACTGGAACAGGCATCAGAATGGCAGAGGGAGAATAAATAATCTTTGTAGACTTCGAAAAGTCCTTTGATACGCTGACGTGGTCTAGTATCTGGTCCTGCCTACTGGACATTGGAGTGCCACCGAAAATAGTCCGTCTGTTGCAGAGTATTAACAATCCTCATATCGGATGCCGTAACAGCTTGTACGCGGGTGTCCGTCATGGCTGCCTCCTGTCGCCACCCCTCTTCCTAGTCGTTCTTGATGGAATTATGTTTTGCATCTATGATAACAGGCGCCGCGGCATAGAGTGGGGATTATCCGACGTCTTGGAAGACTTGGATTACGACGATGACCTATGCCTGCTGAGTCATGCCCACGCCGATATGCAAGCAAAGCTAAACAATCTACTAAGCATCCGGAAGACCCAGTAAATGAGAACTGGTGTGAAGAACCACTCACCGTTGCTGATTGGCACAGAGGCAGTGGAACGCGTCCACAAATTTACATACCTCGGGTGTGTCGTGTCAGAGACTGGGGGAAGTGAAGAGGACATCGCTTCACGGAAAAAAGCCCGAGCAACCTTCGCGCAGCTGAGACCTGTTTAGCAATCGCGGAAACTGACCTGAAGGATTAAACTCAAAATGTTCGGGTCCAATGTCAAATTCATGCTGCTCTACGGGTGCGAAACGTGGAAGGTCACAAAGGAAATCTCACGCCAAATACAAGTCTTCGTCAACCGCTGTCTTCGACGCATTCTCGGCATTTACTGGCCCGAGACCATCTCCATTGTAGAGCTGTTGGAGAAATGCCACGAGAGCCCGATCGACCGCCAGATCAAGCGTCGCAAGTGGAAATGGATTGGCCACACGCTCCGAAGGGATTCCGATCACATACCCAAACAAGCTTTGGACTGGAATCCCCAAGGGAAAAAAAGCGTGGCCGTCCCCGTCAAATCTGGCGTCGCACCGTGTTGGGAGAAGCGACGAGCATCGGAATGACATGGAGCAAGGTGAAGCGTGAAGCTCGAAACCGATCGCAATGTAGGACATCTGTGGACGCCCTCTGCCCCATCTAGGGGTTATAGGATATTAAGTCAATTAAGTAATTCTAAAGTTATGGGTTTTTTACTTAGTTTTAAGCGTTTCTACTATTAGATAAATTATATAGTATCGTCGGGGATTTTTTAAAATTTCATGCTACATATTGACTAACCCGGTTAATAAATTATGTAGCATGAAATAAAAATGTGTCGGGGGTTTTTTAATTTTTAAATTTTACTTGTTGACTTTTTGCAATCGTTTTCTACGCCCCATGGTCAGTTTCTATCGAAAAAATCGTCGCGATGCGATTGGTAAAATGTCAAAACATTATCACCATCGAAATTAAATTGTTGCTCAAAATTTCAGGTTTTTTGTTGACTGTACTTTAACTTTGTTTTTCTTGTGGTCCCAACATACTACTCAGAAATAATATTGTATTTATAGATAGAATCCGGGACCGCGGTCCAGGTGCCAAAAGTCCACGACCCGAAATATCACGGGATCAGTTCTTTTCTTTTTTGGCATTCCGAACATAGCCAACGCTGATAGCATGAAACTTTGTATAGAGCCACTGCTGCACCATCTGTGAGTGGCGCAACTACACCTTTTAAGATGCCTAGGGAAGATTTAGATTGGAAGCAATAGCGTTTCCTGCCAGTAAATGAACATGAAACTGTGGTCTGTCTGTTAAGTGTGGTATGATAAGGGCAATATAGATAACTAGCGACCCGCCCCGGCTTCACCCGTGACAAATTATATATAAAAACGATCCTGGTTTCACACTCTTTCTATTGGTGAAAACTTCATGAAAATCCGTTCTGTAGTTTTTGAGTTTATAGCGAACAGACGCGCCGGGAGAGTTTGCTTTAATCCCCGCCGGAAAAAGAGGGGTGTTATAAGTTTGATTTTGTCGAGAGTGTTCTTATAATACTCACAACGGATCTTTGTGGTTCTGAAGTTGGTTCTGTCAACTTTTGCGCACGAAACAGATTAACTGCATAGAGTAAACGAGATAGGGTGATGCGACAAACGTATGCGAGTGAAAGAGACAGTTTATACAATGCTATTTTCACTTTCAATATTGACACAAAAATAGCTAGTGCGCAGCCTCTTGCAGCCAATTCAGAGCCACAAAGATCCGTTGTGAGTATTATAGCTATGTTTGAATAAAATCGGTTCAGCCGTTCAAAAGTTATGGGCGTTATACTGTTTGAATCGGGATGTTTTCGCAAGATAAATGTGTCGGAGGTTTTTTAAATTTTACTAGTAAGAGACCCCCCTCTAGGTGGAGCGATGACCTTGTCAGGGCAGTGGAATTCCGCTGGATGCGATACGCACAGGACTGATAGAGGTGGCGACACTTGCGGGAGGCCTATTTCCAGCTGTGGACGTCAATCGGCTGAAATGATTATGATATTGATGATAATGGCAATACCACCTTATTTTTATGGGTCCTAGGTAGAGCAGTGATGGATGGAATGTGAGAGTAAATGATATGAAAGAAAAGGGAGTCAGTGATGGCGTGACGGGGGACAGGACGGTATGGAAAAAGAAAACGTGTTGCGCCGACCCCAAGTAACATGGGACAAGGGCAGGACGATGATGAGGTGCACCAACGATCTTCACAGAGTGGCTGGTAGGAGGACGAGAGTTGCGGCGAATCCAGGTGAACGCGGATAGAGCTACATCCAGCAGTGGACTAATCTTCGCTGATATGAGTATAGCGGATTAATTCCCAGCAAATAATAGTCTGTAGCACTGGTAAAATAAGTGGGACTTGCGAACTTTTTTATTTATAGCAACACAACTAGTTTTGTACTTTATTAACTTTTCCAGTTAAATTCGAACGTGATTTGTAACTTAAAATTTATTCAAATATAAACTTTAAGAAAATAATACAAAACGAATTAGCAAATATCAAAACTCTATTTTGTTGCCAGTAAAAAAAAAGTTCGCAAGTTCCAATTATGTTTTTCAGTGTAAGTAGTGATTACGGCGATACTAATTTAATTGTTATGGGTATTATGTAAACTGCTTGTGTAATAAAAAGCCCATGACCAGTGTGTGTCGCCAGTGATGACATATGGCTATGCACGATTGCCTTATGTAGCATATCTGGAGGAGGGCCAAAGTAACCGTCTTGGAGTGGCGAACGTGTCTCGTTTCGTCAAAAGTTGAAACCATCCTTGTCAGCCTAATCCGTAAGAGAACTACTTTTTTTAAATTTGCTTACTTTATGTAGTTAATAGTTTATAAATAATATATTTCTCAAGACAAAGTGACTAATTGCTTATAACCATACAATAAACATTAGTGTCAGGGAAAAATTATTTTGTACCTAAAGAAAAACACACCATACCTGACTATTGTTCACGCAAGCGATAGGTATTGTTCACGACGAAGCGTCACCATAAGATAGCATAATGTAAATAGCTTATGTAGAATAAAAATAATGTGCGCGAGACCCATGCAGGAACACGGACTCAGATCGTGCGTAGGGCATTCTATCGACGCGCCAGTCTCGAATATTTATTTCTAGATTTATTTTGTCTGAAAACACCAAACAGATGTTTTATGTCATATAACTTATGTACTTGATTAAGAATCACTACACAATGACAGTGGATAGTGAAAGCCAATAGAATTTCACCCTAGAACGGTAAATACAGACGCATTTGCCTAAATTAAGTGGTCTAGAGCCATGTTATTGTTGTTTTAGCACATCCAGGTAACCTAGACCAAGACCTAGGCCCTGTATCTAGATTAAAGTCATTTAGTTCTGAGACATTGCGTTTGTACGAACCAGTACAATGGTTTCTGAATGCGTTTTACCGGGCTGACCGCTTTCAGGTGCACTTGGTGCCTGAAATGTATGATAGATATGCTTTCTGAAGCTCTTACCTCTCGGTAGCCTTCTAGCACGTACTCAGAACCTGATGATGAAGATCGCTTGGATGGCTTAAGTATAATTCAACTCGCAAAGTGGTGGGATCACGCAATTTTGTAAAATAGCCGCTTTCAGGTGCACTAAGTGTCTGAAAAGTTATAGATGTACCTTTTGAAGTACTACTATTCAACAGCCCGTTTGCATGTCTTCCAAACCATCCTACTAGAGTGAGGTTGGTTTTGATGGTTTGGGAGATAGTCAACTTGCAAGATTGCGGGATCACACAATTTTCCGTCCCTGTTGGTCCCAGTCATTTAGCTCTCGCTATAGATGAGCAAATTCCTCACTAGTACCCGATACGTTGTGGCTGTTATTTTTTGGTCCAGAAAGCCCATTCGGCAGTCCATGCCATCCATTCGCTTAACATACTGCTCAAATGGCATAAGATCCCTTTCCACTTTGAGTTGAGCTAAATCTGTACAAAGACTCTGAAATTCAGACTGGAATTGTTTTTGAATCATTCGTAACTCCGCCAGCAACTCTTCCTTGAATATAAGGTGCATTTCAGCCCAAAGATCCTCTTTAAAATTGCTTAAGGAGGTAGATAAACTGGGAGGGATATCCTCCGTATATATACAACATACAACACACACACCACACCATTTTTAATGGTATAATGTAAAGGGACCGTCATAGATTTAAGATCATACTTTGTAAACCTACATTCTGGCAACTAAATGAATTCGAATTTTGTTTTTTTTTTAATCACTCAGTGTGCTGCAGCTTAAGACGCTAGTATCCAAGGGGTCCGCCGGCGCATAAACCTCCGTTAGCATAGTATCCGCCCTGCCCGGTACCGATGCATGTTTACAGTTCGGACAAGCACAGGTGGGATTTATAAAACCCGACAGTGGCAAGAAACCGCAAGCCCGATGAAAAAGAGCGTTGCAATTGCTGCACCTAGCGGCCTCTAGTGGCGATATAAATTTTGCGCAACCACCATGCTTCGCTTCGGCATATTGTCGCGAGTATCTTATCTGCGCACTTGTTAGCGATTGATCCTACTGATTTGGTACACCGGAGTGTCCATAGATGGCTCTGTGACAAATGATTCGTAGGCTTTTTAAAGGGTGGTATTGGAAATGCAATGGTATGACGACACACAGACCGGATCAACTTTTAAAGCAGAGCTTTAATATTTAAATACTAATTTATTATTTACTTGTTTATTTAAATACTAATTTATTATGTATTTGCGAATATCTACAATCTGCACATCATATCTTATGGGAGTGTATTCTTTGGCAGAATGAACGTAATATTATGTTGAATAATGTACAGGCTGCATCAGGAGTTGTTTACTATACGGACCTTGTGGAAACTAGAACAAATTTCCGTGCGTTCAAGCGTTTTTGCCATACCTATTATTGGAACCAAATATAACAGCTCACAATGTTAGGACCCATTAATATGTATTAATGCTATTTTTTTTTTTTTATCCGTGGTGCTAGGCAACTGGGCTTATCCCAGTTGTGTATGACCATTTGTGCCTATTGGCCTTGTTTGTTCTGTCTCCTGCTTGATATGGAGGGAAGTGGAAATTTTCATTTTTCCTACTCCTCCGTTATTCTTTTCTGATTAATTTCGTTGCGGGATCCAAGACAGGTAAATTCATTCTCCGGGACTTCGTCGAGCTTCATTGCCTCGGCGCTTTTCTGGTGGTCGCCACTGTTGATTCTGGCTTTCAGGAGTTGCAGTGGTTTGGGAATAGTGCGGTGGGATTTACTTGTTGCATTTAGTAGTTAAGTAGTTTTTTCCACTTTCGTTTTTAAGTTTATATTTTTGCACGTTTATTTTGTTTTAGGTTACTGCTTCATTTGAATCTTCTTTGATTTTGACAGTGAAAGCCAGACTTCAAACAATAAATACTTTGGATAAGAGCACTTTTGATATAAACATTATATATTGTAAACAAACAGCTGACCGTTTGACGTCTGTGCGTCTAGTCCGGACCCGGAACCTGAACCTAAATCGTTTACATTATTAGTTAAACACCTGAACTCAAACACTACTAAAGCACAAATTATAGCTTGGTTGCATCAACATAATATTCCTCATAACCCAAACTCAATGAAGATCAATTTATATGACATTGTAAAAAAACACAGAGGTCGCTTAATTAACCATAAAGCCATAATGGTCGTTTTCAGTCATTAAGAACAATTTCTCATCTTTTTGTTGTTTTACAGGGAAATTTACTTAATTGCTTTTATTTTTTAATTTACACTAATAATAGAGTAAATTACTTGGTAGACAAAAAAAAATACAAAATTGCACTTTTTCGAAGTTTTAGGCATACATAATGGTGGACGGTTCATTGTGCCGATAAGTGTATTCAGAACACAAACATTAACACACATACACATCAGTTTCCTCCACGTTCACTACTGGACATTGGCCTCTCCATCGCAGGCCATTCGTCTCGATTTTTGTAAGAGAATCTATTCTGAATGCAATTCTATTTAAACACAATCAGAAAAATATGTTCACTAGCAGTCTGCATGAGTAACATGCTGTGAAGTGACTGTATACTCAATGAATTGCGTTAGAGGCGTTAGACGCCAACGCTGACGAGCGAATTGAGGATAGAAGTATATAATTATAGTAATCGCGTCAGCGCCATTCTCTTTATTTGCTTCATATAATCTCATGCATACTGTACTACCACGGGGAGAAGCAGTTATGTGGGACTCCAACCCACTAAAATTCCACGACCGCATTTTTTGTTTCTCCTGTACCGCTTGGGGCGGGAACATAGGCACGCGTAAGCATACATCCGCAAATCTGCCGCGGCTGTCCGTCACCGGACCCTCCTCAGGAGAGCACCCCCCATCACCGGCGCACCAGAACATGTTGCACGTCGTGATCACCCCAGGGACCAAACCAGCACATGGGTGCCAGACGACCCCGTGTATGGCACCCTTGGTCCCCCTGTGACGGGTCAGGTCAATGGCTCCGCTACCTACCACTTTTCGGTCGCATGAGATAGGGAGAGCTGCCGACGCTATACCGACACTCCTCCTACCCACCGCGTCTGCCATCGCCACGGTGGCGACCCCGTGCAGGCCACGGAGGATAAGGCGAGCGGCGCACCTTAATACCGGCACTCCTCTCTCGCCGCGGCCTCAAACCCTCAGCCACGATGCCTCCCATACCACATCGCGGCCAGCCTCATTTGCGATGGCACCCAAGCGGCACCGCAACCTACTTATTGGCCGCTACGTCGTCGGCTTATCAGCAAAAGCCCTGACAAGCAGTTTTTCCCCGGGTTACTCTTCGCTTCACCGTGGGGTCTAAGCCACGGCTACTGACCGTACTGACTGTAGCTAACCCCGTGATATTTATGTATGACATTTATTAATTTAACCTCATTTGAGTGCATGAAAGGGGTGCATAAAAGGAGCCTTCCCAAGTGGCGTTAATATATATCGCACTGCGATTCCGAACGTCCGGTGCACCAAGACAGCTAGCACTCGGTTAGTAACGCAGAGTCTAGCTGAAAAATCCATTCACCACGATGGTAAACCCAAACGGCTCTCTTCAGAGCCATGACCAACTGCCCTCTTAGCGCCAAAAAACAAAAACAACTCCTCTAAAGCCACTGTCTGTCCAAGCCTGCACTTATCGTAACCTTATTCATATTGAAGAGTTTTCAGACAACAAGTCTGACCTTCGGTCTCTACTAATGCCAGTCCACAAACTGTGACATCCTCTGTGTCCAAGTTCGATGAACTGATGAAGATGTGTTCACATCGCGGTACCGAACACATCAAACCGCACATCCCTGGCATTATGCTGGTAATGGTAACACGACGCACAGTATGGCAGTACCATTTTCGTAAATCCACGTATCACTGTTAAATCTGCAACCTCAATTAATGATAACTCCATAGAAGTCCTCAGCGTGGACATAGGTACCTGCACGATCACTTCAGTCTACAAGCCCCCTAAGATACCTTTCGAGTTTCACAAAACAGCAAATTTTTAAAGCCGACCTGTAAGAATAGTTGTTGGTGACTTTATCTGTCTTAGCATGTCCTGGGGGTCCAGAGATACTAACGCTGACGGCAACTCCGTCGAGGCATAGGCTGATGCCTCTGAGTTAACCCTGGTAAACAATGCCAATCAACCTGCATCCTTTAACAGACGGCGTTGTCAATGTTAAAGTTACAATGATTACAATCCAGATTTAATTTTTGTGAGTGAAAAACATGGTTACAATCCACACATAATTTTTGACGGCAACGGCATTAAACACCTAAGCTGAAAACTTGTTTGCAAGCCTATTGCTAACACACAACATAGACCCATAACGTGCGAGGTAAGTGCTGCAATCAAACTGACACAAGTTCTTTCAGGATTCGGTTTAATTTCTTAAAGGCTAACTGGGCAAAATTTTCCGTGGAAGCTGACGCAAGATTGAGTAACGTAGAATCAACACTTTCTAACTACGAAACACTTTGTTAATGTTATTTGGACTGTATCACGTCAATTCATACCCAGAGGATGCCGTACTTTATATATACCTTGTTTGGATCCAGAGTCCATGGAGCTTGTTGAACCGTAGTTTTCAGGCGTTCTTCTAATCACACAAGAGCAGATGGCACCGACTAAAAAATTATCTCCCGCAAGGCAGTGTGCTGGCACCGACTCCGTTTAACATCTACTCCCACGACCAGCCTACTACGCAGCACATTGAACGCTTCTTGTATGTAGATGACCTAGTTTTGGTGGCTCAATCTATTCATTACATTTCTCAATTTCATTGATGTGGAAAATAAATTGACACCAGCAATCGAGCCACTTGGTTTAACTCTATTCGCCTAAATCCATCCAAAACTCAATCATGCGCTTACCATCTCCGCAACAAATTTTCAAAAAGGAAACTGTACATGTGTGGCGAGGAACTATCGTAGAACATTGTGATAACCCAACGTACCTAGGTGTTGCATTTGATAGAGCCTTAACTTTTAATGTGCACTGTCACAACACGAAGCAAAAAGTCAGTTCCCGAAACAATCTTTTACGTCGCCTTGTTTCTACCAACTGGGGAGCAGCACCCGATGTTCCTCGCACAACTGTCATATCCCTCTGCCTCCCAGCTAGCAAATTCACGTGTGCAGTGGGGCACCGATCTGCCCATGTAAGCAAATTGACAACGCCCTAAACGAGACGTGTCGAATTATATCGGGTTGCCTTAAACCAACTCCGCTCAACAAGCATTACCCGTTGGCTGGTATTGCACCACCAAAAGTACGAAGGGAAGTCGCATGCGCACTAAAAAAAAACAGGAATCTGATGCCTCCAATCCCCTCTATGATCACTCTACAGCCACGGGTAGACTTAAGAGCCGGAAGAGTTTTCTTCGCTGCACATAGGCCATTCAAGACCAACCACCTACATTAAGAAGCAAGTTATGTTCACTCACCCCCACCTAACTTCTTGAAACCCCAGGAACACCCCCAGGAACCTGGCTGTGAACTGCAGAAACACCTACCACCTGGCCGTAAATTGATGGAAAGGCAGGAAAGGTTGCCTGTTTGAAAAGCACTCAATCGATTGCGTATCCAGGAAGGCCGCTGCAAAGACAATTTGTCGAAATGGGGTTTTATAGTCGTCTGACACACAATTTGAGTGCGGTGCTCCAGTGCAGAATATGCCACACATGCTGTAGTGCCCCAAGTGCCCATAAACCTGCACCTTAGAGGACCCAATGAACGCCACTGACGCTGCTATTGGCCTGGCTTTCCTATTGGTCCCAAAATATCTAGAAAGAGTTTTCCATCGAGCCTAAAAAAAGAACAAGACCTCATTCTAGCAACTAACTCGAGGGTATAGATTTTTATGTAAGTGGCCTAAGTTATCGTGTTTGACTCTGATTCTTGATTATAAATTGATCACGATATTTTAACCCTGAAACTTATCTCGGTGGGTATAAGGGGTAATCTGTATCGCTGGTTTACATCGTACATTGAGTAAAAGTGTCAGACTATTGTCCTTAAAGGTTATTCCTCCAGAGCAATGCAAACCTTCCGGGGTGCCACAATGCCTAATAATGACCCCCTTTTATTTAACATCTTTATCAATGATGTCACGTCCTGTTTCGTACACTCGAAAATATTGCTTTATGCAGATGATATGCAGATCATGAAACAGGTCTCTACATACGAAGATGCCCTTTTACTACAAGAGGACTTAAATACTATAAAAAAATACTGCAAAACCAATAAATTGGATTTAAATGTATCAAAATGCTATGTGTGTTCGTTCACTCGCAAACCGAAACCGATCCACTTTGAGTATGAAATCTCGGATACACCAATAAGCAGAGTAAACCTTATTAGGGACCGAGGAGCAGGGACGGTTACCGTTACCAAAAAAATACCGGTAAAAGTACCAAAACATTTCGTTCCAATATTTAACGTTAAAGATAACGTTAAATCGCAGAATTTACCGGCATTTAAATAGCGATACTAATAGCGTTATTTCGCTTAAATCTAGCAACGTCTGGTGCGACGTTGCCAAACCGAAACGTGAGCCGCACGCCTTGCGTTCGCCGGGACTTCTAAGCGAGCGGAGCGGCAACAAAAATATGAATACGAGACGGCTCGCGCACACGCGATTAATTTTAATAATCATAACAAACATCGCGTACGTCGGGCATACTTTTACTGTTTTTATTTATTAACAAGTTTATTTATTTATTATATGCTTTATTGTACACCTTAAAATAAAATATTATAATAGATACACAGATAAATACATATGCTATGTAATATATACATACATACTAAATATAATGGCAATAAAAAATAATGATGAATGACTCAATCAATCAAAATCAAAATTTCTTTATTCAATTAGGCCATTAAGCGGCACTTTTGGACGTCGAAAAACATTAAATTAAAATGCAATAATTGATTCTACCGTCCATTCGGAAATGTAGCTTGTTATGGAGAAGGGACAAGAAACTACACACTTACTCTTTTAAAAAAAGTGTTTTACAAGTATTTGGTTACATTGTTCTTGATAATCACAATCACAAATCAACACGGTAAGACGAAGACAGTGACAGGTAATGTTCCTTTACGAGTCTTTTGAACACAGGCAATGACTGAGCACGTTTGATTGGATCTGGCACATTCCAAAGACGACTAGCCTGAACTGTAAAGGATTTGTCCAAAAATGTCGTGCAATGTATTAGAATCTTGCCTTCTTACCAGCTGTTTATGATAAGTATTATTATGGGCCGAAAGAAGTGCAAAAAAGTGTACCGATATTTCAAAGACGCATCGCTGGCTGCAGAGTGTCATTAAGCACTAGTCTTCTTGATATATTAAATAAGATGCCTAACTAAATTACTTACCACCATGAAGGCATTTTGGAGGCTGAGTCACCCGCGTCCGTAGGTGAGTACCCCTTTTGTTATCCTACCGTGGTCCCCGGTTGGTGCTAATCAGGTGAAACTAACTGGTGGTAGGTTTCGGCCAAAGGCTTGCGACCACCCACCGAGCAAAGACGTACCACCAAGCGGCCTAGCCGTATTCAGGTACGATGCCTGGTATCGCCACAAGAGGGGTTGGGTTGAGATAGTATAGTAGCTAGTATAGTTGCTCCACTGCAGGCAGACCACCCTGACTCGCGGTGTTATGGGTCTATCGGGAGGTTAGTCGCGGAGGGTAGCGGGATCCAAGGCACGGTGCGCCGCTGGCCGACCGCAGGTAGTTGGTGGCCCAAGTAGTGTGCCAGACACACACGAAAGGCTATCCCGCCAACTGCCGAAAAATCGAAAAATCGTGCTGGTTGGCGACCAGACGAGATTGCACGAAGGACATTCCCGGAAGGGCTCGGGCGTCCCCGCGGTCTCCAGACTAGTCCCCCAATGATGGCATCCTATCTGCGCGTGTCTGAAGGTTGCCAGCGTGGAACCTCATCTCACTTCCTTCTCCTCACCTTCCTTCACTCACAGCAATAATGCCAAGGAACAAAAAGCTGTACAGCGGCAGCACTCACTCTCACATAAGGTGCACCTCAGCAACATCCGAGGTCTGCACTCGAACCTTGTCGCAGTCTATCACCACCTTGAGACTGAGAAACCAGCACTTTTGTACCTTACGGAGACGCAGATCGGATGTCCGTCGGATGTGGCGTACCTATTTTACCCAGGATTTACCCTGGAACACAAATTCAAGCCACGCGCGGGTGTATGCATGTACGCCCGTGACGACATCTGCTATCGGCATCTCCGTGACCTTGAAGACTCAGTGCTATGGGCCCTGGTGGAAACAGGTCTGGATAAGATTATCTATGCCTGTGTCTACCGATCTAATGGCGGTGATCTGGAGACAACCAGCTGGGCAGATGTGGCCCAGCAACGGTACCCTTTTGCCCAATTAGTGTTACTGGGGGACTAAAATGCCCACAATCAGGAGTGGCTCTTCCCATACCAGTGCACTGACCATGCTGGACGAGAGATGCGAAATCTTTCGCTAGCTCTAAATCTCACCCAGCTTAAATTAATTTGAATTTGCTTGTGCAGGGAGCTACGAGGGTGCCGGATGATGATTTGCATGCGGCCAATTGTCTAGACCTTCTGCTGATTAACGATCCAGACCGATACTCAGTGTCGATATCATCACCTTTGGGTAGTTCCGACTACTGTCTGGTGAAGTCTGTATCCGTCTACTCCGCGCCCGATCCCAGCACAAGAGGCACCCGGCGGGTTTGGCGGTACAGATCAGCAGATCGGGATGGGATGCAATCTTTCTTCGCATGCTATCCTTGACGGCCCACTTTCTTCGGAAGATCCATCGTCATGCGCTGACGCCGTCACCGATGTGTTGCGCCAGGGGATGGAGAACTATATTCCATTCTCTGACGTAGCGCTGTCCGGCGTTGACCAACCATGGTTTGGTGCCGAGTGCAACCGCGCAAATGCGGTTAAATACAAGGCTAACCTGGCATGGGTCGACGCTCGAGTGCACAAGGCAAATGACGTAATTCAGAAGAAGAGAGCCTTCAACAAGGCTGCCAAGTCCTGCAAAAAGGCGAAGGCATGCAAAGGGCACGTTTTGACCATATTATCAGAATCGGGAACAAACTAGCTTCATACCCTGCTGGTAGCAAAGCGTATTGGTCCCTGGCTAAGCCGGTTGAATCAAACTTCTGTCACCCCTCACTACCACCACTGCTGAGACCTGACGGGTCACTGGCCCACTCCGCCGAGGACAAGGCAAACTTGTTTGCATCCCTTTTTGCGGCATCTTCGCGTCGGAACTCTGATGGCGCGCGGCCCTTTTCGTCTAATGTTGGATATGGGACGAGTATGTCGGACATTCGCATCCATCAGAGGAAGGTCTGTGGGGTGTTACGTAACCTTGACGCGAACAAAGCTAGTGGCTCCGACGGGATACAATGTATTAAAAACTTGTACGCCTGAATTGTCTCCGATCCTGACACGCCTATACCGCGTTTCGATAGTGACTGGAAAGGTGCCGAAGGCTTGGAAGCAAGCTAACGTTCAGCCCGTGCCCAAGAAGGGTAGTCGGGCTGACCCGGCCAACTACAGACCCATCTAAGAGTATGGAACGTGTGCTGAACAACGACATCCTCAGTGACCGCCAATACGGCTTCCGCCGAAATCGGTAAACTAGGGATATTCTAGCGTATGCCATTCTCGTCTGGAGTGAGCCATCCAGAGGCATGGGGAAGCACCTATTGTCTCCCTTGACATCTCGAAGGCTTTCGTCAGGGTCTGGCATGAGAGCCTTATTGGTAAGCTTCCTTCCTTCGGGCTGCTTAGTGGTCTGTGTGACTGGATTGCTGACTTCTGGACTGCTGAGGGATTAACGTTAGGTATTAACGCCGGAGTCACTCAGGTGTCGGTGCTCTCGGCTACACTGTTTTTGCTGCATATTAATGAACTGCTAAAACCCGGCTCCTAGCCCTTTCCATCACCAGACAACAAGACGTACGGCAATGCGCCACAGGTACATGGTGGACATCCCACCCATACGTACAAAGCGTTTTGTGAATACTTTCATTGTGCGCACAGCTAAGGAGTGGGTGGAATTCCCTGCCAGAGTCTTTGTTTCCTTATAGCCACAACCAAGTTAAGTCAAGAGTGAATAGGTTACTTCTAGGCGAGCGTGCTTCACCGTCGACCACATCATCACTTACCATAAGGCGAGATAGTGGTCAAACGCGAGTCTATCGATAAATAAAAAAATAAAAAAACTATGATGGCAATCTTTAGGAACTGGTGATTCCAATGGGGTTTGGGCGTGTGATTCAAGAATCGTTCCACTCGGTCTTCGATTAGCTAAAACAATATCAAAAGAAAATTTTGTTAGTGCCATGTCCAGTAGTAGGTAAAGTCGGTCGACCTGGACCCGTCATTGGATACACGTGCACTATGATAACTGCTCTTACTACGTAAATATAGTGCTGTCAAGATCAAATTGTATACAGAGATGTGTGGTCAACTGTTCATGACTATACCTATATGTTTCTGGCCGATGTTTTACCAAAACAAAAAAAAAAATAGAAAATATGTGTACTTACACATTATACGGTTCTCGTAAACGTTCTCTTTTTATTAAGTACTAGGTGACAAAATTACGGTTCATGAGATACAGCCTGGTGACAGACATACAGACAGACTCATCGCGGAGTCTCAGTAATAGGGTCCCGTTTTTACCCTTTGGGTACGGAACCCTAAAAAGCGAACTTAGCCCAGAATTTAGTTCTCTAAGAACTAAAAATAAATCTCAATGCGATATAGAGATTGTCAATAAGAAAAATACACCATTAGTTTGAATAATTTTATTTACAGGAATAGAAAAACTTATTAACACTACCCTACATAGGTAGGAAAGGTATTTTTTATTTCTTAATTATTTTTATCTTAAAAACCTTTTTCTAACAAAAACAAACGCAACAAAAAAATAAAGTGAAATTGATCCAGCCGTTCACACGTGATGCCGTGACCAAGGGAAATAGGGATTCATTTTTAAATATATAAAGATACGTCGCAGGATGCAGTACAGAAACAATATTTTATACACGCTGAAGCTAGTCGTACTAACACCAAAATATGCTAGTCTCCCCAACTTCATTGTTAGAAAGAGATATATTACCGGTATAACAATTGCATTTTTTACCGGTTCTAATACTGGTAACTAGATAACGTTAACTGACTTATGGGTATCGTTATTAATATCATTACTTTTTTATCGTTAACGTAACGGTAAATGGTAATGTTATAGCTACGTACGTACTACGTACTACGTACGTTATTTGTTTTCATAGCGGCAACAGAAATACATCATTTGTGAAAATTTCAACTGCCTAGCTATTACGGTTCATGAGATACAGCCTGGTGACAGACATACAGACAGACTCATCGCGGAGTCTCAGTAATAGGGTCCCGTTTTTACCCTTTGGGTACGGAACCCTAAAAAGCGAACTTAGCCCAGAATTTAGTTCTCTAAGAACTAAAAATAAATCTCAATGCGATATAGAGATTGTCAATAAGAAAAATACACCATTAGTTTGAATAATTTTATTTACAGGAATAGAAAAACTTATTGATTTATACCTAAAGAAATATAAATTATATGGATGAGACAGCACCTAATTTATCTTGGTTAGTATGCAACTGATGTTTGATAGTCAGACACCAACTTATTGTACTCTTATTTCGTTAATTTCGGCCATACTGTAGGGCAATTTGTGGAGCAAATTGGTGCAGGGCACCTTGTGACGTATATTGCTTCGGAGTCCCTTGTGAGGCATACTGTTGGGCAACTTGTGCAGCATATTGATGCAGGGCGCCTTGTGAAGTATATTGCTGCGGGGCACCTTGTGGGGCATACTGTTGGGCAACTTGTGCAGCATATTGATGCAGGGCGCCTTGTGAAGTATATTGCTGCGGGGAACCTTGTGGACCATATTGCAGGGGGGCTCCTGGTGGACCATATTGCTGGAAGGGAGGTTGTTGTGCATAACCATATTGCTGTGGGTTGGGCAGTTGAGCGAACTGTGGGACAGTTAGAGGCCATTGTGGGGCAAACTGTTGCATGAGCTGTGTAGCAAACTGTTGACTAGCTTGTGGAGTATACATGAAGTACGGTGAGCCAGTTCCTTGATTATACGGAGAGCCGAAAAAGTTTTGCGCAGGTAACGGACTGATTACGTGGTTAATATCCTTTTGGCCGTTCTCCTTGCGACCTCCGACGTTAACAGCGACGTGTTTTTTAGTCCCGAGAACTCCATGCCCATCTTTCCACCTCGCTTCTAAACCAACGTTAGCATCGAGACCGGCATTGTAGGCCCAACTGCTTGAAGTGTTAGTTTCTTTAAAACTTCCATTATCGCTGCCAATCAATGGTGCACCTGAAATTCGATAATATTAACATAAATGTCACACTTGACCAGTAATGTTGTTCACAAATATAGCAGATATCTTCTACATAAAATGTAACCTAACCAAGAGTGTGGCCCGGTGATCGAACCCAGAGACTTACGCTAAGCTGTCGTATTTGCGACCACTAGATCAAGGAGGCAGATACTTACGATCCAGTTACATATTAGTAAACCAGGCGTATACGTATCATACTAGTAGAGTCCGCAATATCTTTAAACACTATACCAGTTACTAAAATAATTTAAAAAAAAAGGGAAAAGATACTCACAGCGGAACAACTCCAAAAGCGTCAAACTCAGGATAACGCTTGCCTGTAACAAATGTTAGGTTCGTAAGTAACGATTATTTTAATTTATTTTTTGAGCTAAGTTTGGCGTATACGTAGTTGACCTGTATCCATTATCATATCATATCTGTATTGGTACAAGTAGGTGTGGTTTCGGCATTTTATATTTAAAATAAAATAGGTTCAAAAACTAAAACTCTACTACTGAAAAATCACGCTCTACATACATAGTTCGAGTATGAAGCAAGAAAATATTCTCATCTGAAATTGTTGAAATAGGATAACCGTGGTCGTATGCCACCTACAATAATATTCTTTGCAAAGTAGCACACAACCACGGTTATGCCACAAAGTACGTAAGCGGTGGCATGTTCTATTTTGTGGTTATATATACTCTGAACACCACTAGGAAAAAATGTATGAAATACAATAAATTATTTATTACATGTAAGTTGTTTATTTAATACCCGATACATATCGAATTGTGTGTACATAACAATTTCAGATGAGAATATTTCATTGTTTCATAATTTTAAGAGCGTGATTTTTCGGTAATCGCGTTTTAGTTTTTGAACTTATTTTTATTTAATGTGTTTTGGGGTTTTTGCACGGCTACATCATATTTTTCTGTTTAGGGTTTGTTGTTTTGCATGTATCTAGATAATGCATAAGTTACAAGAGTGGAATCTAGATAACGTATAACGATAACGTAGTTGATTAAGGAAATGTACTATTCACTAAAGGATAGGTATTAGGTATGTGCTATGTGTGTGTATTTATGTAAGCTAACGAAACATACACTTAGGATTATGATTCGAAATGTGAGAGACTCAAATGAGGGAACAAATTAACATAAATGCATACATACTAACCGATCAACAAACACGACAACCGAACAACATACGACGCCGTAGTCAACTAAAATAGTTATTTGTTATACAAATAAAGTGCAAAGTTGCTTTTTAACCGCGTGTTCAATTTTGATGACCGAGCAAGCGAAGGATTCTAAAATTTAATCACGATGATTCAAAATTAGAATCCTGAGCGTTAGCGAGGGAATCAAAAGAGCACGAGGTGAAAAATCTTTGCACTCGAGTGCAACACGTAACTTTTCATTCCACCTCAGCGAGAAAATGACTAAATGCAAAAAAAAAAACGTTTACAATTACAAGATAGGTACACTTTTATTTCAGTTTAGGTATTAATTACTACATTATGACAGGTAAGTATTACAGAATAATCTTTAAATTATAACAAAATAATACTAAGGTATAATTAAGAAAATTTTAAAGTAACGTTGCTACAGTTATTTAAATTGAGTGTAATATTTTTGTTTGGTACTGTAATATTGGTGTTAGTCACTTGTGTACTGTTTTTCGGTAAACTATCTGTCATACTTAATAGTTGTACCGATTCATCGGATTCCCTTGGCGTGAATGTTGGAGAGAGAGGGAGATGGTTAGAACCGCGTACAAAGCAAATTAAAAAAAAGAACACCAAGAAGGTTCCGAGTCTGAGTTTTTAACAAATTAAAAAAAAAGTTGTATGATATATTCGGCACCATAGAGGTAGCAGTAAATAGGTTTAATGTTTTTTTTAATTCACAAACTTAGTGCACACGATGTTCTAAATTCAATTTACTTTATCCTCTAGTGAATAAAAACGGCTTTTCCACTCAGATATTGAAGATTAAAAATACTCTTTCCGAGATGGTGGGATGAAAAATATTTTTCATGACTTTGACGGGATATTATATCTCGCAAACGGTACGCTTAAAAAAAATATGATGTGTCAAACCCTATCTATATTTTAAAATCCCTGCTCAACGATACAACACATGATGAAGTGGGGCGCTTTCTTTTTTTATTTTTGTCTTCGGGCTCCCTAGAGGGCACCATATTCAATTTAATGTTTCTAAAGACACCTCGTTTTTCAAATTATAATGAGTAGTTTAGAAGTTATGAGGGAACAGATGAATAAACATACATACCAGTCAAAAATATAACCCTCCCTTTTGCTTCACCGTAGCTGGTAAAAATTAATGAAGCTATATTGTTTTAAATTTATAAGCTGTCATAGGCGCCAACATAAATTGCCGCTGGTAGACACAGTATTTAGCAAGGCTCATAAATAAAGGAGTAAATCTCACTTTAGGGTCAGGTTCATCAAGATCTAAGGTAAATAAATTTAGCTTGGTTCTTGGTGTGCGACCGTGTAAACCACAGGGACTATGCCTAGGTGCGAAGCCGTACCCTTAATACCAGAGTTAGCAGAAGCTTGGATAAAGGTACAAACGTTCATTGCAAAGTTCACAAAATTAGCAAACAACACTTTAAATTAAAACGCAGTTCATATTCTTGAAGTTTTACTTAAACAGTGCAATGGACGAGATTCTAACTCACAAAATGCCGCTCGTATCGCCAACACTCAAACAAAATCATAAAATGATTGTTATATAATATAAACACACATACAAGTAGCTTCATGATGGCTGCAGAAAGGTACGAAGTGACTTGTGACAGTCGCTTCACCAACTAACTAAGCACCAAACAATACTACCGGTAATAAACAGCCAGGGTGACTTATATACACGAAAATTCAGCTGTCTATTACCTGTGACATCAGTCTTAGTTACTTAGTAAAACTACCACCATCAAAGTACTACATTTTAGAATTCACAATGACGCCTCATTATTAAAAGGAAAGCGGTGATTTTAATGACAGACCTAATATAAAGCGGTATTCACGATTGGCCTTGTCAAAATTTTCCTTAAAGAATATTATGTATGGTGTCTTACAATCCCAAATTGATCAACGAAATGAATCAAGCGCCTTCCTGACTAACCCTTTTCGGTACAGATTCTTTATCAAGTATATAAACATACAGCACATCTACACCCAAATTATGTAAGTTTAAAAAGTAGCCCACGATAAGCTTTCCTTGCATTCAGAGCTTCATATGTTCAAAAACCGTCTACTGGACAGCGTAAAACACGCAATGAATACTGTTGAGTAATCAAAATGAAAGCGATTTAATGTGTTTCGTGCTGATAAAACAGATACGCAATTAAGGCTCTGTACAGCAGTACAGAGTCGATACAGAAACGGAAAATCCGACCCGGTTAGGAAGGCGCCTTAGTAAGATATTTAGCAATATTTCCATCTCTCCATCCAATCAACAAACGCATCATTAAGATCAATCAAGTGTAGGAAGTAACAAACCGTAATTTCTTATACCATATGGATATTGCAGTACAGGGCACATTGCTCGCAATACGGATGGTCGATGGGGCGAAAAGTTATGGAGTGGTGACCTCGTACCGGAATACGCTGAGTTGGAACGCCACTTACGAGATCCAATGGAGTTGCGGGAATCCGGTCAATGCGAGACGCACGGGATCGGTCAATGTAGGACACTTGGGGGAGGCCCATATTCAGCTGTGGACGTCTTTCGGCTGAAATGATGATGTCGATTGTAGAAAAGGAGAATGCAGCGTATTAGGTTCGTCGTCTTTTTCGGAACTCTTGTCATTTCTTTAAGGACTATACAATCTTAGAAACGTGACAGTGTGAGTCAACTGTGAATATTCACCCAAAACAGTACATTTCAGGCAGTTATGCTTACCGTTGAAATTGACAACTTCTATGACTGAGGCTGGGGAATGACAAATGCAAGCTCTTATTTTCAAGGGGAATTGCAGCAATTCTGTTACTAAAGGATTGAAAATAGGGCATGAATATCGGAAATTTCGTAATATCGGAATCTCGGACCGAAATTACCGATATTTCAATTCCTATATTGAGTGATCCAATATCGGCATCTCGGAATCTGAAAAAAAACTTATTTTAGCTCCTTGTGTAGCGTTGAGCGAGAAAGCGCGGTTAAGTCCGTTGACTACGGTGATTAGAAGTGGTCGCATAATCTGTTTACTAATTGGGCGATTATTTACTTAAACTTCATTTCATGAAAAAATAATATGTCCCTTTGAAAATGTTCACAAATCAGATGGTTTCTTTTCGCCCCGTTTATATATATCGAAGGGAATGAGGATACCAGGGATTTCTCGAAATCCCTAGGGATACCACGAAATTACAAGAGATGTCGAATATTCTTGTTTATTATGTCTTCTTACTAAAAATGTTTAGTGATATGACAAAACGCTAATATAATGTCGGTGATGATATGTCGTTTCACTAAACTAAATCTAGTTAAATGAGAAAAGTATTGACTGATAAATAAAATGTTATGTTTGTTTATTGTTTCTAACATTTCATAACAGAACATCACACCGGTACGTTCTAAAGGGGTACGCAGATGTCTATTGTTAGGTTTATGTTAACCCCAAATCTAGGCGGACATCTCACTATAATCTGGATTGGACTATGGATACGTAAGCTCACAACAGAACTCTATCAGTCTTATTACAAAAAGCAGTTTAACTAAAAACCCATGTTTAAACTTTGTTTACACCATATAGAGGTTTACACCTGGGTTTTAATTATACCGCTTTTTGGAATAAGACTGCATAAGTTTCATTGAGTCACTATGGGCATTGTAGGTATAGTTGTTCTATATCACGAACTCGGATGAATCATAGCAAAATGACTCTTATTTCGACGTCATAAAAGTCACGTAACCCACCTTCGTGAGATAGAACAACTATACCTTACTATGTGTAGAATTTGCCCACTTGGTACCATATCAAAAAAATAAAAAATAAAAAAAATACGAAAAGAATACAACCGACTTCCAAATAAAAACACTACAAAGTGAAAGGTTACTTCAATGTCGGTAATCGGTTTCAAAAAATGAAAGTGATGTTCGAAGCTCTGTTCAAGCTTTGATTCGACCAGTGCATCTTTGATGAGCCTCTTGGTCGACGGACCAGTTAAATTCACTTGAGTCGAGTCCAGTGTGATGCGATTGATACGTCTATCAATCGACTCAAGTGCATCAAACTGGTATTTGGCAAAGGTGTGATCCGGGCATCTGCCACGCATGACCGAAGTTGCGCTTTATACAAGAATCTTATTCTCTACTGTCTGCTTTTTACCCGACTGTCGAAGGAAAGTAACGTGTTTATCAGTCTATATATGTATCTTTGTTCCTATGTGGCGTTCTAGAGACGCATCGGTCGATGTTGATGATACTTATGTCAATCGATTCGTCTTAACCTGAGTGTCATTGGCTACTTTTAAATTAGAAAATATGAAAAAATGGCGGATTTTGGGCGCACAAAATATAACACTTATATGTTTAAGGATAATATTTTTGTGTTCACCAAAAATCTAAAGGTACATCTAAAATACTGATCGTGCACCAAATATTAGTTGATCTACGAATAAATTATGGTCAAAGAATCAGTCCAAGAGCGAGCGAAGCGAGCTCGGGAACTTAGGGCACCCCGACACGGACAGGTTAGGTTAGGTTACTTTTGACCCTGCAGACAGAAATAGGAACCCCGCGCAGCGGGGCTACGTCGACTTATATGAACATATTTTGGTGCACATTCAGTATATTTGGTGGAACACAGGCAAAATTAGGTAAATGAAATGGGAATAAATTGAAGCACTTTTAAATACCATCCTATGTTTAAATGCACCTAATTCGAAAAAAAATGTTAACTAAGAAGCTATAAATTAAATAAGTTAATTAAAAAAGTCTGAAAACCAAAACGACGTAAACAAGAAGAAAATCAAGCTGTGCAGTTAGAGGATACATCTAGTTTTGGTCAAACAGCTCGCGAATATGTATCCTCCGCCTTAACATTTATTACGACAGATTATAATATTTATTACTTAGCTTACTTACCTATCTATCATCAGTGGAGTTGCATTATTTACTAACGGAACACAGTGATAGGAGCGCTTCGCTTACATTGAGAAATACATTACTTTGAATTATGTTCAGGCGGTAACCTGACCAAAAAATCAGCATGAGATATGAGCATTCCTATTGGTCTAGCGGCACTGGTGGCGCATGAATTACAGTAGTGAATACGCCCAGATTTTAGGATAAAATCTTTATAATATCGAATTTTAGTCTTTTGAAAAAAAAAAAAATACGATAACAATGTTCGTTATTAGTGTTAGTACAAAAAATAATTAATGAACACTTTACGAGGAGAATGCATGTCTTATCGCTATCAATAATTATTTCTCATTTTTATGGTTTTGTTGGAAGGAGATTAGTGATACATATACCTCTTTAAAAAAAAGTATGCGACCATTTTAGAATCAATAATATGTAGAAATTTAATGTATTTTTATTAGTTAATATTTCTTTTTAAATTTTTTTTTTTTTTTTTTTTTTTTTTTACAAAAAAACGTTGCCCCACTCTAGGAATTTCTTCCTGTATCGTGGGTGCGTTTACAAACATATAAACTCACATACACAACACCCAGAGCCGGAACAACTATCTGTAGGTCATACAAATATTTGTTCCGTGCGGGAATCGAACCCGCGACACGAAGCGCAGCAGTCAATCGCTCAACCACTGCGCCAACCGTGCGCCCATAAATAACGAGTAGATAGATCCTAAAAACAGCACGAAAAACGGCTAGCGCGGCATTTTGCTCGGGGTACCGCCTTAATGAATTCCATGACAATAGTCTAAAATCACACCCTAGTGACGTGAGACCGCTTTACAGCAGCAGGCACGTGGTACGTGTAATGCTGGTCCCAGTACGCGGGGCCTAGAGATGACCTGCAGCGGTGCCAGCAATACAGGTTCCCTACGCTTCTGCATGTTTTACATAATGCTAAGACTGGACAGTGTTGTGCCGTAGTGCCTCTGCTATTGAGCGAGACATGCTACCAGTGTATCTGTGTTCTAGTGCTCTCACTCGACCTACTCATCTTTTACCAAAACATTACAAAACTATTGCAAGCGTACCGTAGACTCAGTCTGATGCAGGTTCCCCAATGCCGATTACGTGTCTCCGTGATATCATACTTTTTTATCAGTTATTGGGCCAAAAGCCTGGTTTAACGACATACGAACCCTAACGTTCATTAGAACAGCTATCAACCCAAACTGGCTGCTTGGTGATGACAATCCCCGTTGTTAGGAAGTATCCATATATCAAACGCAATGCAAAGAGTCCCGCAGTCAGACTTTCTATAGGAAACAGTATTCATCAGCAGCACTTGGTCATCCTAAGATCTCAATCTACCCTATTTTATACAAATTGTGACTATTAACGGTTCCGCCTTCCATGTATGTAATGTCAGTTAAAGGTCAATAATGGTCCATAATCAAATGAGTAATTGTCTAGTGTATAAATGGTGGATTAGGGTATGAAAGTGTGGCGGAAGACTTCACCACTTCCCTAGACCAAAGGCTAATTTTGGGACAATCCCACCGCACTATGCCCAAACCATTGCAACTCCTGAAAGCCAGAATCAACAGTGGCGACCACCAGAAAAGCGCCGAGGCAACGAAGCTCAACGAAGTCCCGGAGAATGAATTTAACTGTCTTGGATCCCGCAACGAAATTAATCAGAAAAGAATAACGGAGGAGTAGAAAAAATGTAATGTAATGTAATGTAATATTCGGATATAGGTACAAGGTCACGCCAAGCTAGAATAAATAAGTACATTAGTGAAATGTCCCTACCTATGAAATATAAATGATTAAAGATTTAACCAGTCACACTAGCACACACTCACACAATATTGATACGAGATGAGACTAAATTATAATTATCTTAATGATAAGCACTCGTTTCTAGTGTAGTTACAACTAATTTTGGGTCACAGACCTATGGTATTAGACGTGCCCTAATTCCATTCCAGGAACATATATGATAAATTTAACAGTATTGAGACCAAAACTAAAGAACTCGAATTTAAAATTGAAAAACAACAAAAAACCATCGATTACATGGACAGACAAATAAGAAAGAAGAATTTGGTTTTCTTTGGAGTTGAAGAGAAGGAGAGGAACTATGAAGATTTATGTTTCTTAATACGAGATGTTATTAACAATAAAATGGAAATAGAGTGTACTAAATGGGAACTCGAAACCGTCAACAGAATATGGAAGAGGACAGGAAAAGTCAGACCCATGGTAGTTACACTTACAACAACAGGCAGGAAAATAGAACTTCTAAAGAAAAAGAAATCATTAGAAAGTACTGGAATATATACAGGGTGTCCCAGAAATCGACGTCAAGCCGTAAATGGGTGATAGACCAAGTTATAACAGTTCTCACAACAATACGAAAAAAAATCTACCTCATGTTTAAAAAAATTTATGGTCACTTTAATAATTTACTAAAAAAATCAATCCCTGTAATGGTTCTTTAACTCCAATTGCTACAAATCCCATAATTTATCTAATTTTTTTATTATTATGTAATCTTGAATAATGCTTGTGTAGATTTTTGCCTAAAATTCAAAGCCAACTCCTCCTACTTGGAAGAAAATTAAACTTTTTCAAAACCAAATTATTCAAATTTACTATTTCGCCCAACTTTAACTGACTGTACAGAAAAAAAAATGTACTACGCTAGTTTGGCAAGTAACATGAAAAATTGGCGCATTTAATAAGGATTCAAAAATGGTGTAAAACTTGCTAGATTACGTTTTCAATAATTGGTCAAGTTTATTTTTGTAAATAGTCTCAGTTTTTACACAAAATGTCCATACTTCCTTAAAATGACTTTAGCTTACCTAAAGCTTTGCTAAACTCCGTTTCTAGTTCGATAGAGACTGAGAGAGTCATTTTACGAAGTGTGAGCGAGACAGAGAGTGACGCCACCTTTATCAGTGACACAACCTTTATCATGAAACGGAGATACAATTTACCGATGAGTGCGAATGAGACAGCAGTAGTTATTGTTCTGTTTTGTAAGCGCAGACGCACACACAATTACAAATCAGTACGTTACGCTGCTTTGTTTACTGCGCATCTCCGTATTCGTTCATGTTGATTCCGTACTTACCACTTTTTGCGTTGTTTTCTGGACTTAATTGCTTGTGATTTGGACTGTTTAATTCCTCTTTCTGACGACCTGTGCTTTACTCTGGACTGTTGCTGATCCTGTGATTGTGTAGTACTACCATGGCTGTGTACACTGCATTGGAATATGCGAACATGCACCTCGTTTATGGGGAATGCAGATGCAATGCCAATGCAGCCGCTAGACTTTATCGTGAGAGGTACCCGAACAATCGTCACCCAGATCATCGAGTTTTTATTAATGTGCACCGTTCACTATCAGAGGGACGATTCCCTAACCAAGTACATGGTGAAGGAAGACATCGTAATCCGTACGAAGACGTCGTACTACAAGCAGTCCAAGAAGACCCAAGTGCTTCTGTACGTGGAATCGAAACAAGCACAGGTGTATCTAAGAGTACCGCCCACCGAATCTTAAAAAAGAACGAGTTCCACCCGTATCATGTACAGCGAGTACAATCATTACTGCCACGGGATTACGCTCCCAGAGTTGCGTTTTGCCAAAGGATGCTAGAAAGGCACAGAGAAGACCCTCGATTCTTAGAGAAGATTTTATGGACCGATGAGTCAACATTTAAAAAAGATGGCTACATGAATTTGCACAATTTGCACGAGTGGCATGTAGAAAATCCAAATTTGATGAGGCAAGATAAGTCACAGTATCGATTTAAAGTAAACATGTGGACCGGGATACTAAATGGCAAAATAATTGGACCTTTTGAGCTGCCAGAGATTTTGAATGGCGCAGTTTATTTGGATTTTCTTCAAAATACTTTACCAGATTTATTAGAAGACGTGCCACTGAACGTTTACAGGGAAATGTGGTTCCAGCAAGATGGCTGCCCAGCGCATTATGCCCGTTTAGTAAGAGAACATCTTGATGAAGAATACCCGCTCAGGTGGATAGGGCGCGGTGGGACAATCTTGTGGCCACCCCGTTCGCCTGATTTAAATCCCCTAGATTTTTTTTACTGGGGAGCGGTAAAAGAGAAAGTGTACTCAAAAACAATAGAGAATTTAGCCGAGCTGCGGGAAAGAATAACGGAAGCCGTTGTCTTTGTAAACAGGGGAAGATTTGCCCGGAAAATAACCAGATCTTTTTTAAGAAGATGTCGTGCTTGCATTGCCGTCGAAGGAAGGCAGTTTGAACATTTATTGTAATAAAAAAAAATTAAATCTGATAATTTGTTTTTTTTTCTAAGATGAGAAATCTGGTCCTGACTTAAAGTAAAAAGGTTGAGTCACTATCATAACTTTGCTCTTAAATTACGTAAAATTTCGATTTCTTATCTCGCTCACACTTCGTAAAATGACTCTCTCCGTCTCTATCGAACTAGAAACGGAGTTTAGCAAAGCTTTAGGTAAGCTAAAGTCATTTTAAGGAAGTATGGACATTTTGGGTAAAAACCGATAGTATTTACAAAAAAAAATTTGACCAATTATTGAAAACGTAATCTAGCAAGTGTTACACTATTTTTGAATCCTTATTAAATGCGCCAATTTTTCATGTTACTTGCCAAACTAGCGTAGTACATTTTTTTTTCAGTACAGTCAGTTAAAGTTGGGCGAAACAGTAAATTTGAATAATTTGGTTTTGAAAATGTTTAATTTTCTTCTAAGTAGGAGGAGTTGGCTTTAAATTTTAGGCAAAAATCTACACAAGCATTATTCAAGATTACATAATAATAAAAAAACATGATAAATTATGGGATTTGTAGCAATTGGAGTTAAAGAACCATTACAGGGATTGATTTTTTTAGTAAATTTTTAAAGTGAACATAATTTTTTAAAAACATGAGATAGGTTTTTTTTCGTATTTTTCTGAGAACTGTTATAACTTGGTCTATCACCCATTTACGGCTTGACGTCAATTTCTGGGACACCCTGTATTAAGGAGGACTACCCTGCGAATGTCTTGCAAAAACGAAGGAAACTTCAAGAAAACCTTAAAGTGGAGCGCGAAGCAGGAAACAAGGTTGCCATACGTTACGATAAAATAGTCACATTAAATAAACATAAACCCGAAGCTCACCCAGCGGCTACAGGGAAGAAACCTACCAAGAGGTTCATGTCGGCATCGCCGGAGAATATTATTACATCCACAAATCCCAAAGATATCATAGTAGGAGCAAAACAAGTCCAAAAGAAAAACAAAACACAAGCAACTACAATAACCAGCTTCTTGCGATCTTCGCAATTAAACCCTACAAGCCAGGGTCCAAGGCATGATAATGAAGATACCTCCTCCAAGCCGAATGGTCATCGTGGAGGAGTTAGACCAAAACCCCCTAAATTGGAGTAATAAGACCGAAAAAATAAAAATAAATTATATACGGATAAAACTAAACCTAACTAAACTTCGGGTTTATGTAACTACTTTAGCTAATTTTAACTGGTCTGGAAAGAGCGACTCTTTGAAGCTTTTATTAAAAAAATCAGATAGAGGCAAAGCCAATGTGTCTATATTCTCCTTCAAAATAGAAATGGGTAAGTCATCAAAACCGCAAGATTTTTTATTGGCCATCTTCCTTACCATCTTTACGATTTCCGATGGTGTGGTCGGATCGAAAGTTACACTATTTTCTACTCTTTTAGTAGTTTCCAACAGAAAATACATTGCCCTTTCCTTTTCATTGCTATCTAGTGACGACTTGAACACAAAAGTGACGATGAACTGATTTGCAACCTGCTGGGGATCAGTTAACACTTTATTGTTTACTTTTAGGATTAAATTTCTACTTTGCCTATTTTTTGTCGTATTAGTAATTTGGTTTACAAGTTTCCACGCCTCTTTTGTTATATTTTTGGCACTATTTAGGTGATTTAATGTAGCGTCTTTTTTAGCTTTGCTGAATAACCCTTATATACATTCGAACATAGCTGTTTTTGTATTTTTTTATATTGGCATTATGTAGCGTACCAGAGCATAGTACTCTCTTCATCTTACTTGCATCTTTAATCCCTTTAGTAATCCACTTTAATATTGTATTTTTAAATGGCTTTATTCTAATTGATTTCTTTCGGTAACAATCTTGGAATACTTTTCCAAGGCTGTTTATAAAACTATTTATCCCCATATTAGTCCAATTTATTGCTGATTAAATATCTTTGCTAAAAACCACAAAATAGTGCTGATACTTTTGGAACTATTTATCATAAAAGTGCCATTACAAAGACAGCTAAAATCAGTGATTTAAACAAAAACGTTTGGCAAACCAACCTAATTACGTCCAGTGAAGTGTGTGTCCTTCATCTATCATAAAGCTAGACTTGATATAACCTAAAAAAGTACCTGGGGGGTGACCACAAGCTCTTAGAGTAAGGTTATTTTGAGATCGAGTAAGGGACAGATGTATCTGACTTGTATACATCTGTCACTTACTCGATCTCAAAATAACCTTACTCTAAGAGCTTGTGGTTACCCCCCAGATATAAAAAGTACAATATCATCCTCATCTAAGTTGGGACCAGCGCCATCTCGCGTAGAGTGGCGGAACAAATAAGACAACTAGATCAATCGAAACCTTGCCGTCACAAACTTACGTTCGACGTACGTTCGGCTACTCACAGTGAGAGGGCGTGATTGTCAAATAAAATTACTGGTAGCGAAAATAAAAAAAAACATTGCAATGGAAGAACTTACAACACTAATTAGAAATCTACAAACAAAGTTCGACGAACAAACCAACGAAATACGCGATATGAAACAAAGCATCCCACAGATCATAAACAACAACATCGATGAAAAATTCGCATGCATGGAACTTAAATACAATAAACTTCAAAAATCTGTGGACGATCAGAGCCATACAACAACTAGAACTACCATACAACAACTAGAACGAACAGTAAGGAAAAAGAACTTAATTTTCTTCGGGATTGAAGAAGGCGAATGAAACTATTTTGATCTACAGAAAAATATACTAAATATTTTAAATAAAAAAATGGGTTTAAACTACAATGAAACCAACATAGAAGAAGCAAGGCGCTTGGGGAAAAAAGACGCCGGGAAAACAAGACCTATTGTCGTAACCCTTACCACTCTGGGCATAAAAATTAGCATACTAAAAAACAAGAAAAAACTCGACGATACACCATATTACATTAAAGAAGACTTCCCCTGGGAAATACTAGAAGAACGCAAGAAATTAAGCGCCCAACTAAAGGAAGAAGGAGATAAAGGTCAGAAAGCTTTCTTAAAATACAATAAACTTATCATTATTCCTGAAGAACAAGGAAGTCAACCACTCCAGGGAGCCGAACGTAACCAAAACTCTAATAAAAGGAATATCTCCGAGTCCCCAGAATACACCAACGGACCACCCTTAACAGGTTGACTGCCACATCGGTCACCGGTGACCCTCAAACAATACATTTTCTATTGTGTTTATTGTCTGGCAGCCAAACTGTTAAGAAAAAATTATACCCAAAACCCTTCGAAATGACAGAATACAAATATCCAGCAATACATGCTAAAAAACTCTAACCAGAACAAGGACTTGCCTTCAATTTCCACACACGTAGACAACACCTCTACTGTGCTTCAACAACCAAACCTGAATATAAAACATTGATATAAAGCGACCTCTCCACAACAGCCCCCAATACGGCTGGTCACCGCGGGGACTAACGACCACAACCCTCCACTCAAACCACTTTACATATGTACTACATACAATACACGATCCCTACTGTCTAACGAACGGCTTCTAGAGTTAAAAGACGCTATCTCAAAAATAAATTATGATGTTATTGGTGAGGTGTGTTACCTCGCTGAGGTACGCAGAACAGGCTACAAAATACTGGAAGACAACGATCATATATTCTGCCACTATGGTGAAACCAAGGGCCGTCACGGTGTGGGATTTCTACTGAAAAAACATCTTAAAGAAAACATAGAAAGCTTCATTGCAATCTCAGAAAGAACATGTATATTGAATTTAAAATTAGACGGAACAGACATCTCTATTATACAAGCTTATGCGCCTACCAGCACTGCGAGCGATGACGAGTCTGACATCTTCTACGACCGGCTACAAGAAGCACTAGATAAAAGCTACAAAAATGTCATCATAATGGGCGACTTCAACGCTTGGATTGGTCAACGACAGTCAGAGGAAGAAAGAACACTAGGATTATACTGTTACGGCAACCGGAATACAAGAGGCAAAAAACTAGTACAATTTGCTCTCCAAAATAATCTAACTGTAATCAACACCATATTCAAAAAGAATTATAAGAATAGGTGGACATGGATGTCACCTAAAGGAACTAAATATCAACTCGACTATATTAAGTCTAATAGAAAAGAAAAGTTTACGAACATAGATATTTTAAACGAACTCAATTTTCCAAGCGACCACCACCTCATAAGAAGCGAGTTTCAAATATCAACAACCAAAAAATGTCGAGTAAAATATAACCTAACAAACTGCACTTTGAAAACAGTAGATGATGAAAACCTATTCCTAGAAAATCTAAAACAGAGATTAGAAGAGACCGAATTATCAACATGCGCAAATATAGAAATATATTATTCAAATATAAAAAAAAGCTATCACTGAATCCATAAATACTATAAAGAAAACCATAAAAAAACCAAGACAAATTAATTATCCGAAGACACAAGACTACTTTTGAACAGGAGGAAAGATCTACAAAATAATAAAGCACGAACAAAAGAAGAAAAACAGGAACTAAGTAACTTATATAAAAATATACACAAAAGAATCAAGAAAGAGTACGAAGCCCACAGACTGAAGATAATAGAAAAACATATATCTGACACCGGAAGTCTGAAGAAAGGATACAAAGAGCTAAACTTGACAAAAAACTTGGATACCGACTGTGAAGGAAAATTCGTCTGATAGAGAAATATCGTCGAGGTCAAAAATAAACTTCTACAAGGATTTATATTCTAGAAAAGATAACTCTTCAAATGACTATATATGTGAAATATCAAGAAACGGACCATCTTCTCATCGACCACCACTTCAAAGATTCACAAATAACGAAATCCTTACGAAAATTGAATCTTTAAAGAAAGGTAAAAGCAGTGGCCCTGACAAAATACCCAACGAAATAATCATAGAAGGAAGATATGTACTAACACCCTATTCAACAGCACTTTTTAATGATGTACTAAACTCTAGACAGATTCCAAAAGAATTGGCCAAATCTGACATCATCTTACTTTATAAAAAAAAAGATCCTGCAAATATTGCAAATTACCGGCCAATAAGCTTACAACCATGCCTCTACAAGTTATTCGCATCATGTCTAGAACGACGCATATCTGAAATCACTGAAAAAATCCAACCAGTAGAACAGGCGGGGTTCAGTAAATCTTTCTCAACAATGGACCATATTCACGTTCTAGAACAAATAATAGAAAATACGAAGAACAAAGACGTCCCTTATACTGTGCATTCATCGACTATGCTAAGGCTTTTGATTCAATTTCCCACGCTAGCATATGGAAGGCTCTACACGAATGTAATATGCCATTAGAAACAATTGAACTAATGCAAGACATCTACAAAAAAAGCATTAGCCGAGTGAAACTACATAAAACTGGCCCCAAAATAGACATATGCAGAGGTGTACGACAGGGCGACCCCTTGTCCCCGACATTATTTATAACTGTTTTACAAGACATCATGAAGCAACTTAATTGGTCAAAAAAAAGGTATACATATTAAAGGAAGTTACATTAGCAACCTACGTTTCGCAGATGACATCGTATTGTTCTCAGAAACCGCATCACAACTTGAGGAAATGATCAACGAACTTAACAACGTCAGTCGCTATATTGGTCTAGAATTAAATATCGAAAAGACTAAAATCATGTGTAACAAAACTCAAAGACCCATATTTGTGGAGAGTCGACAGTTGGAATATGTTCATGAATACATATATTTAGGAAAATAAATATTTTTCTCAAAATCAAGACACCGTGACGAATTAAAGAGACGTATTAAAATGACATGGAACAAGTTCTGGAGCTACAAAGAAGTTCTAAAATCTGATCTACTTTTAAGATTAAAAAAGAAAGTCCTAGACTTATGTCTTTTACCTTGCCTCTCCTATGCAAGTCAAACCTGGATTGACACACGAAAGAAAGAATTGAAAAATGCCAAAGAGCCATGGAGAGAAGCATTCTTAACTTGAAACTAATGGACAAAAAACGACACAGCGAAATAAGAAAAACAACAAAAGTTATTGATGCGTTAACCCACTGCAAGAAACTTAAATGGAAGTGGGCTGGTCATATCGCACGTCAGGATAAAGAGAGATGGACTAGAAAAATTACTACATGGGCTGGCCTCTCCGGAAAAAGAAAAAGAAGTTGCCCCCTGGAAATATGGGAATACGAACTTATAAAATTCGCAAACAACGACTGGATGAGAACAGCCCAAGATAGGAAAAGGTGGAGTGAGATGGAGGAGGCCTATACTCGTCGAGAGGTCCTTAGTTATGTAAAATAAAAAATAAAAACTCCGTATTATTTATTACTAAGGAATTAAAAAGGCTTAAATAAATAAATAAATTAGTCCAATTTATATAATTAATACTGTTCTTGAAGGCAATGCTATTTTTTCATTAAAAATTCTTTTTTTAATCACTATAGTTTGCTCACAGTTTACGAGTTTCTTATTGATTTTGTCAAGAAATACATAGCAGAATAGTCCACCGTGGCCATCTTCTAATCCATTGTGATCAACAAAACATTGATCTATGTCCTCATCAGCAATATTTGTAATTACGTTGTCAAGACACGAATTTGCGTTATGCCGAATGAAAGTAGGAGTTAAGTCAATATACTTAGAAATTCAGCAGATTTTTTACTCTCAACAAATACGTCAATATTAAAATCACCACATATAATGCACGTCTTATTAATAAAATGTTCCAACAATTTTTCTCAACTAGATATAAAACTTTCAAATTTTTTGTCATAAGGACTTCTGTAGCAACAGCATAGAGATAACCCAGTTTCAAGATCTTAAACCCCACATATTTCATTACTGTCTGATCTATACAATTAAAAAAAAAAAACAATATTTTCACATACCTTATATATATGTGCTAAAATAAGACTACTTCCCCTTTTTTTGTTAGTCATTGTGTTGTATGAAACTAAATCATAATTATCAATATTGAACACTTGAGCAGATTGTGGATTTAAAAAATGTTCTGACAAACATAGGTAGTCCACAGGTATACATGTGGTTGTAATATATAATTCGAGGTCAGTTTTTTTATTACTAATTCCATAAACATTTTGATGAAACATCTTTAAACAGCTGGTATCATTAAATAAATTATGTTTACAGACTGTATTTGTCACTGGATTAAGCACGAACAAGATCATTGTCATTAAAAACTAAGCTAGATTTTGATAAAACTTTAGATGACCGTGGGTTTGGATTTGACAATTTATTAAGAGGAAACGGGGGTGGTCTTTTCTCCATACAAACGCTCTCGTCTGTTTTCTCTCTGGTTTATGAACTTAAAGCAATGATTTTTTACAGTAAAATAAATATCAACTTCTTCTATGTCCCTATGTTTTCCTTTTTGGTGATATATTATCCGTATAAGAACTAGAACCCTCTCAAAATGCTCAAAATTGTCTGTATTGAGTCGCTGTCTTCAGAGCCTTAGTGTACAAATTTGACAACTATTAATGAAAAAAGGAAAACATAGGGACATAGTAAATATCCTTCTTATTCAGTTTATGAAATATCTTTTAAATCGGTCCAATATTGGAGGAGAAAACAGACGAGAGCCAAACCTCGAATTATGACTTTTTACTTAAGAAAATTTGTCGAATCTGCAGTTGTCCTTATCGCACGAATTTGTGGGCGGGGTGAGACGCAAGGGATCTGAATAATACGTACACAGACGGAAAGGTGATGCGTAGTGGTTGAAAATAATATCGATATACTAGTGTTGAAAACAGTTATCGATAAACACATTTATATTGTTTACATGTGCTGTTCGTGAGAAATACAAATAGAAGTATTAAAAAGTATTGGATACAAAATAAAATAAAGTGCATGTCTATAAATGTTTATTACAAAAAGTTTTCAATACAAAACAGTAAATTATATATCGGATAGGTATCCGCAATCTCTAGAGCGCCTACTAGGTACATCAGCGAAATTAAACTTATTTCAACGTCAGCCGCACGGGTCAATCGATCAGGTTGTGCTATGCTTGCCGTGGTTGGTCCGTGGATTTGTGACCATCTTTACATACCAAGACCCGTCCGTGTCTCGCCAATCACGTTAAGCCGTTGGTCCCGGCTGTTATTTTCGGCTTTGACAGCCCGAAAGTCTGACCCGTTTTACCAAGGGGTTGCATATTACCCAGTAACTGGTTGTGGAGGTCAGATAGGCAGTCGATCCATCAAAATACTGGTATTCAGCTGCATCCGACTCCAACATAGATGGGAAAAGGCTAGGCAGATTATGACGACGTGCTTTCTCTCACTGGTTTATTCTTTGGTATCCAACCGTCAATGATTTCTGGTAAAAGGCTATGCTTGCTACTAATGTGGTAGAACTTTTCAAATCAAATCAAATCTATCGAACTTTTCTAATAATGGTTCCATTTTTATGCCATAGTGCATCGTCCCTCTTAATATTTTGAAAAATAAAAGCTTTTGGGACTACCTAAATAAAATAACAGAAATCTCGACGAGTTTTGTGTAGTTGGTCTTGTACTTGGTAGAAGTAATTGTGATTATGTTTTAATTGTAACATTTTGCCTTTAAACATACATAAATCTATTTCATCATCATCATCGTCATCATATCAGCCACTGCTGGACATAGGCCTCCCCCAAGGGTCACCACATTGATCGGTCCCGTGCGTCTCGCATCCAGCGGATCCCCGGAACCTTCACTAAGTCATCGGTCCACCTGGTGGGAGGCCTTCCAATGCAACGTCTTCCGGTTCGCGGTCGCCACTCCAGATCCTTTCTGCCCCATTGGCCATCTGTTCTGCGAGCAATGTGCCCTCCCCACTTAAATGTAGCAATTCTCGGGCTTGCCAAATTCTATTGCTCGGGCTATGTCGGTAACCCTGGTTCTCTTGCGGATTTCTACATTTCTGATTCTTCATTGTCCTTTGGGTGACTGTAAGCTTTCTGCTGAGGCCCATAGTAAGCGACCATGTCTCAGAGCCATATGTCTGGCAACACACACTGGTCGTAGACTTTCGTCTTGAGACACTGTGGTAAGTTGGACCAGAAGATACCGCAACTTCCCGAACACTGCCCAGCCAAGTCGGATTCGACGGTTGACCTCTTTCTCGAAGTTGGTCCTACCCAACTGGATCGTTTGTCCCACGTAGACATAGTCACCCACAACTTCGAGTGTAGAGTATCCGACCTTGATTGGAGTGAGTGTAACATGGACATTCAACATCACCTTGGTTTTGTGCATGTTCATCCTAAGACCCATTCTTTAGGAAGCTCTACTGAGGTCATCAAGCATTGTAGTGAGGTCCTCCATAGTCTCAGCCATGACCACTATATCGTCGGCAAACCGAAGGTGAGTGATGTATTCGCCATTGACATTTATGCCTAGCCCTTTCCGGTCCAGAGCCCTGAAGACATCCTCCAGTGCAGCGGTGAACAGTTTTGGAGATATTACGTCTCCCTGTCTCTCGGAACCCGTCCTTATACCTCGCTGTATAAGGACGGGTTCCGAGGTCTGATCCTGAAGTCGAACTGAAATGGTAGCGTTTTTATACAAACATTTCAACACTTCAATGTACCGGTAGTCAATTTGGTACCGTTGGAGAGACTGCAGTACAGCCCAAGTGTCGATCGAATCGAAGGCTTTCTCGTATTCCACAAACGCTAAACAGAGAGGCAGGTTGTACTCTTAGGTAGTTTAGGTAGTTTAGTTATTTTTTTTAAAATTTTTTTTTTAAAAACGTTGCCCCTCTTCGGTCTTCTGTATAACCTACCGCGTATGTGTGTGGTCTACGGAGACGATTAGTGATGACCCTTGAAAACAGCTCTAAATCCATTTATTTTTGATGAATTCCGTCTTCAGGTGTCATACTTGCAATTTCATAAGGACAGTTTAGCTCTATTATCGAGTCTTCACCTACCAGACCATCCGGGCTTGCCGCTAAAAAGGGTTTGTTTTCATCGATAAACATTCCACATTCTAATACCTGTAGCCCCGTGTGCTTGATAAATTTATCGATCGCTTCAGATTCCTTTTCCTTGCCATAATTGGTAGCCACGGTTCCTTTAAATTTGTTATATAATAACGTTTCTCATATTTTGCGAACCGATGTTTTCGGTCGCATCTTAAATATTCGCCCAAAATTCGATGCCGTAAGCCACCTTAGTCTTTCAATTTCCCATAAGCTATTATCGCTTTGGCCCCACTATTTTTCTTTGAACATCCTTAGTTGAGAGCAATCTTTCAAGAAATTTATTTTTCTTTTAATTTATATAAATCCAAAGGCAGGAAGAAGATATTTCTTCCAACTCTAAGCGACCGTAGTGTTAACAGGTTATGTAGTTCTTTTTATTTTGCTCGTTCCGTCTTTGGGATACGTCAGTTTCCTTTTTCGGTAAATCTCTGTGATTTTTTTCGAGCGCTGCTTTTGTTCTATTTTTTTTTTGTATATTGGCCCGGACTGCAGCCCTGTATTATTTTTTGGAATGCGTGCATGAATAGCCCTTCGCTATTCCATGAAGTTACTAATCCATAACATCTTGTCTGATGTGATATGAGCCACTTCCTGCAAAGTTAATTATTTTTCCGCCAATAAATTTAGCAATTACATTATTAAATTGCTCTACAGTATTATTAGCCACGTCCAAAAAAATATTTTCTGCGTTTGCTGTTAAGAATAACATATATTGATGGATATCTGTCCACAATCCACAACAACAAAAGTATCGAGTGACTGGGGCGATTACAAGAAATGCGAGAGCCGCGGCCGGGAGCGTTTCGGAGGCACGCACACACTATCAACTTACACACACATGGATAGGGCGGCCGGACGCCACGCGCTCGCAGTTCGCAGAGCGACAGCAGTAGTTTTTTCAAATACCTTCCGCCCGTATTTCCTCTTAAAGTAATAAGGTATAGTACCAGGTTTAGGCTGGCACTTTCCACTGTCGTCATAATATACTTGCGTAATATCAAAATTATAGTTATATTCATGTCTTGAATGTTTAAAAAGCTCTAAATAGTTTTTTAAATTCCAGAAGACATTATTCATTGCAGTATTGTTAACTTTTCCAGAATACTTATAAAACATTTCCTGCCTATATTCAAGTCGTTTATTGGTATCAAAAGTGTATGCATACTTAAAACTTAGATACAAGAGTCGATTAAAAGCTTCTATTCTGGAATTGGACAAACTCGTATTCCATTTTAATTTAAAATTAGGACAACATAGAATAACATTCGTATGCATTATCTTTTCGAATTTACATTTTATATGATCAACCAATGAAGCATTTTTTTTAGAAACTAAAAAGTCCTTTTCATCGAGGAAAATTATACAACAGTAATTAAGAGAGTAATTTAGAAGTTTTTTTCCAATGCTTCCAGGAGTTCTACGGTACCCGCTTTTGGCATACAAAAGTGACAGATTTTGTACTTTGGAAAGGTGTTTTCCGCAATTCCTAATATATTATTAACATTATTATCACTTATTATACATAATTTATTCTGATGAACATTTCTTACAATTTTCCGTTGTGTCGTCGAGGCTGCTAAGTCTAAATTAGAGGTGCTCTCTAGGGTCACTTGTACTTGTATATTATCTTGAGTCACGGTAGGTACATGGATTTTATCTATTGACGGCGGTTCGTTTATTTATATTTATTAACAGTTTGTTGAACAGGTGTTTGTGTATTTTTAAAGTCAAGCTTGGTTCTTTTTATTTTACTCGCAAGTTTTTTGGAGGATGTACTTGTACATATGTGTGTCAATTTGTCGATTCTAAGTTTGTAGTCGGTGATAATTTTAGCTTGAGAACTATTTTCTAACAACAAGTTCTACAATTATTAACTTCTCTTTTAGTTGACTTATTCTAGTTTTTAAATCTTTCACATGGTCATTTGATTTTAAATATAAATCCGGGTAGCTACGGTTTAATTCCTGAGAGGCCGTTGAAGTAAGCGATGTATATTCTTTTTCCTCTTTGTCTGACAATTCAGCTGCAACCTCATATGAACTGTTAGACAAGGTAACCGAGTTGGTTTTGTTCCTTAACGTTACATTGTCATTATAAATATCCGTATTTGTACTGCTAAGACTGTCAAACAATTGCCTTGAGTTGTCTGCCATCCTGTTTTTACTACAAACCAACGTTTGATACTGTTTATAAATGTTGTGTAAATACAAAAAGTCCAACAATTCCTGAGATGCGAACCAGCGCCGCGCCGTGTGCGTCAACAATATCGGATATACGGACCACTAGACAAATCGTACTTATGTGGTTAGATCGAAAATCTTCTTCTGTTTACGCGTCAACTTTGTTCCGCCGAGGGTAGTCCACACACACGTCATTGTAATGGTATAATTTTAACCGATTTTTATTTTACAACTAAAGTACCAAAGATTACTCACAAACGAATCTAATATTGTCGTGAACACACTGGCAGGTTTTTTTCAAATTCGAGGTAACAACTTGTTCCGCACAAATAACTGTTTGTCAAACTGCTTGTTTTTCGAATTGAACCATACTGTAGTCACTTTAAATTTTATTGTTTTTGTCCTGAATGTTGTGTTAAGTTACTGGATAACACTATCACACACTAATTACTGGTATTTCTAATGATTTAACTCAGATCAAGTAAAAAAAGGTAGGTAGATCACTTAGAACAGAAAAATGTAACCACTTTTTTAACTATGTGTGAGTCACTAGAGTGTTACCACTTTTTAAAAAAAAGTCCCACATATTATTTATATGGGATTAAATATTAATTTCATAATTATAGGTAAGTACTTTGCAAATCTGTCTGTTTGTTTTTTAATAAACGCGTGCTGTCATAAATCATTTATTTCTTTGCAAACATGGGTAATTGATACATGGATGTTCTTTTTTACATAATAAAGTCCTCCATATTCTACCGTCGCATGGGCATGCAAATAATATTCAATTCTAAAATTAAATCAATAAAAAATACAATACGAATAGAGATAAATGTCAAATCATAAGAAATTATAAATGTCAAATTTAGTTAAATAAATGTTAAGTAAAAATGTCGGACTGGTTACGTTAGTAAAAATAATCACAATGATGGCAAAATAATAAGTCGTCCCTGTCACATGTTCATGTCTGTTGACATGTGTCGCTCGTGTGTAGAACACCGACCAGTTCAGAACAAGTTTTTTTACTAAGAAATAGAACAAAGGTTATGTGAAACATGATTATTACAAAATTTACATTTTTATTACAAAAAAAAACCGGCCAAGTGCGAGTCGGACTCGCGCACGAAGGGTTCCGTACCATTATCGCAAAAAAGGGCAACAAAATCACGTTTGTTGTATGGCAGCCCACCTTAAATATTTATTTTTTGTATAAATATATATATAAGGTGGGCTGCCATATATATTTGCTTAAATATATATTTCTGTTTTTAGTATTTTTTGTTATAGCGGCAGCAGCAATACATCATCTGTGAAAATTTCAACTGTCTAGCTATTACGGTTCATGAGATACAGCCTAGTGACAGACAGACAGACGGATCGCGGAATCTCAGTAATAGGGTCCCGTTTTTACCCTTTGGGTACGGAACCCTAACAACCATTCCATAGAATTCCAAATATACTTTTTCAGATGAAATGAATAGTATGAAAATTTAAATAAGTACAAAATGGAGCATTAACTATTAGTCAGTCTTCTCAAAATGGTCTGAACACACCACGCTAGACGACGATGGCTGCCATTGTGGTTCATTTCGGCTCAGTCTTATAGCATTTACGCATTCGTATTAAAGTCTTAAAAGTTTTCGTTGGAATCCTAAACCATAATATTCGATAGCAAAATAGAAGGTACTCATGACTTTAAACAAAAATAAATTAGCTTAGAACTAAATATTTACCTAGACTTAGGTTTATGTAACATACATAAAATCATGTGATTTAAATAGAAAATAAACATTAATTAAGTCAACACTACTTAAATATTTTTCTTTGACATTGCCTACAATTTACTTACCCACATTTTGGGCAATTAGAAATCAGAATTACTGGCAGCATTCTCCCAATATGTCAATTTCGGGAAAATAACATTATCTGCTTCGAATAACCTCAAAATAATGTTGGAAAACAAAAAAATAAACAGTTTTGCGTGTAATTACGGGTGAAACGATACTCCTAAAGACTTTTTGTTTTCTACAGGGTGTCCCAGAAATCGACGTCAAGCCGTAAATGGGTGATAGACCAAGTTATAACAGTTCTCAGAAAAATACGAAAAAAAATCTATCTCATGTTTTTAAAAAAATATGTTCACTTTAAAAATTTACTACAAAAATTAATCCCTGTAATGGTTCTTTAACTCCAATTGCTACAAATCCCATAATTTATCAAATTTTTTTATTATTATGTAATCTTGAATAATGCTTGTGTAGATTTTTGCCTAAAATTTAAAGCCAACTCCTCCTACTTAGAAGAAAATTAAACTTTTTCAAAACCAAATTATTCAAATTTACTGTTTCGCCCAACTTTAACTGATTGTACTGAAAAAAAATGTACTACGCTAGTTTCGCAAGTAACATGAAAAATTGGCGAATTTAATAAGGATTCCAAAATGGTGTAACACTTGCTAGATTACGTTTTCAATAATTGGTCAAACTTTTTTGTTGTAAATAGTATCGGTTTTTACCCAAAATGTCCATACTTCCTTAAAATGACTTTAGCTTACCTAAAGCTTTGCTAAACTCCGTTTCTAGTTCGATAGAGACGGAGAGAGTCATTTTACGAAGTGTGAGCGAGATAAGAAATCGAAATTTTACGTAATTTAAGAGCAAAGTTATGATAGTGACTCAACCTTTTTACTTTAAGTCAGGACCAGATTTCTCATCTTAGAAAAAAAAAAACAAATTATCAGATTTAATTTTTTTTTATTACAATAAATGTTCAAACTGCCTTCCTTCGACGGCAATGCAAGCACGACATCTTCTTAAAAAAGATCTGGTTATTTTCCGGGCAAATCTTCCCCTGTTTACAAAGACAACGGCTTCCGTTATTCTTTCCCGCAGCTCGGCTAAATTCTCTATTGTTTTTGAGTACACTTTCTCTTTTACCGCTCCCCAGTAAAAAAAATCTAGGGATCAGGCGAACGGGGTGGCCACAAGATTGTCCCACCGCGCCCTATCCACCTGATGATGATTCGCACTCATCGGTAAATTGTATCTCCGTTTCATGATAAAGGTTGTGTCACTGATAAAGGTGGCGTCACTCTCTGTCTCGCTCACACTTCGTAAAATGACTCTCTCCGTCTCTATCGAACTAGAAACGGAGTTTAGCAAAGCTTTAGGTAAGCTAAAGTCATTTTAAGGAAGTATGGACATTTTGTGTAAAAACTGAGACCATTTACAAAAAAAAAACTTGACCAATTATTGAAAACGTAATCTAGCAAGTGTTACACCATTTTTGAATCCTTATTAAATGCGCCAATTTTTCATGTTACTTGCCAAACTAGCGTAGTACATTTTTTTTTCAGTACAGTCAGTTAAAGTTGGGCGAAATAGTAAAATTGATTTGGTTTTGAAAAAGTTTAATTTTCTTCCAAGTAGGAGGAGTTGGCTTTGAATTTTAGGCAAAAATCTACACAAGCATTATTCAAGATTACATAATAATAAAAAAAATAGATAAATTATGGGATTTGTAGCAATTGGAGTTAAAGAACCATTACAGGGATTGATTTTTTTAGTAAATTATTAAAGTGACCATAAATTTTTAAAAACATGAGATAGATTTTTTTTCGTATTTTTCTGAGAACTGTTATAACTTGGTCTATCACCCATTTACGGCTTGACGTCGATTTCTGGGACACCCGTTTTTGCAACACTTGAAAACTCAGGATGGCATTTTTTAGGCAAAGTTATTGCACGAGACTCCGTGAGAGACTAACAAAAATCAGCGTAGTTTTATTGCATGTGTGTGAGTGAGCGCGTGTGTTTACTTGAATCGGCTGAGTTTTGTGGCTTCACCTAAAATTTAGGCCGTGCGCTATCTACCTTTTTTTACTTGATCTGAGTGATTTAAGTTGTTTTTACTGTAAATGACTCAAAGTTTACTTTTTAAATTAATTAAATAGACAGAGCCGATGTTGTCACACAATCCAAGATGTAGGTGAAAAAAAAGTTGTGGACGACTATGTCTACCTGGGACAAACGATCCAGTTGGGTAGGGCCAACTTCGAGAAAGAGATCAACCATCGAATCCGACTCGGCTGGGCAGCGTTCGGGAAGTTGCGTGGTGTCTTCTCTTTCGACTTACCACAGTGTCTCAAGACAAAAGTCTATGACCAGTGTATGTTGCCAGTGATGACATATGGCTGAGACGTGGTAGCTTACAATTGGCCTCATCAGAAAGCTTACAGTCACTCAAAGGGCAATGGAGAGGGCTATGCTCGGCGTTTCCTAGCGTGATATAATCAAAAATGTAGATATCTGTAAGAAAACCAATGTCACCGACATAGCCCAATGAATTGCCAAACTTAAGTGACAGTGGGCAGGGCACATTGCTCGCAGAACGGATGGCCGATGGGGCAGAAAGGTTCTGGAGTGGCGACCGCAAACCGAAAGACGTTGCGTTGGAAAACCTCCCACCAGGTGGACCGATGACTTGATGAAGGTTGCGGGGATCCGCTGGTTGCGAGACGCACGGGACCGGTCAATGTGGCGACGCTTGGGGGAGGCCTATGTCCAGCAGTGGACGTCTTTCGGCTGATATGAAGTAATGTACAAACATCTGATAAATGAAGTGCTCTTTTAAGCAAAAATAGCCTGTAGTAGGACACTTCACTCTTCCAAACATATTATTACAGCAAGTAATGTACAAACATCTGATAAATGAAGTGCTCTTTTAAGCAAAAATAGCCTGTAGTAGGACACTTCACTCTTCCAAACATATTATTAAAACAAGTACAAGTGGCAGTACAGCATAAAATTTTGTGGATAAAAGAATTAAAATCAGAATAAAAAAAAATACAATTGTAAAATTAAATTAAATCAAAAGAATCAAAATTAAGATCAAAATGAAAATGAAACAAAATCAACATGAAAATGAAATAAAATTAAAATCAATTATAAATTAAAATGAAATCACAATCAAAAATAAAATAAAATCAATCATAATTATAATAAAATCGCTGTCAAAATTAAACGTTGACATCGACACTCAATTTTGGCCCATACATTGAGGCAAAGGCAGCCAATAAGTTGGGGATCCTTGCGAAGGTGAGACGATACTTCACGCCAGAACAGCTGCTTAAGTTGTATCAAGCGCAAGTTCGGTCTTGCTTGGAGTACTGTTCTCATCTCTGGGACGGATCTACCAAATTTCAGTTTGATGCACAAGAGTCAATCGAAAAACGAGTCAAGAGGCTCATTGGCAATGAGGCACTGGTTGAGTCAAAGCTCCAAGGCCTTGAACATCGTCGCCGAGTTCCAGCTTGTCGGTTTTTCATCGGTTGAATTTCGGGGAGTGTGAAAAATTGCATGGTCTAACTCCGCCAAACCCGTTTCATCATCGGACTACAAGATGTACGGCGATGTGCCATCGGTACATGGTGGACATCCCACCCATATGCACTAAACGTTTTGAGAATACTTTAATTATGCGTCCAGCTAAGTAGTCTATGTTTCCCGGTACCTACAATCTCGGGGTCTTTAAGTCAAGAGTGAATAGTTTACTTCTAGGCAAGCCTGCTACACCTTCGACCACATCATCACTTACCATCAGGTGAGATAGTGGTCAAGCGCACGACTATCTACTATAAAAAGAAACATTCTCGTTATGTATCAACACTAAAGAGATAGAGCTTTATATACTTTTTATGAGTAGGTAGGTATATGCTGACTGGTTAGCGGGAAAACCAACCGCAAGAAGGTATTGGTATAACAGATAAGTAACAAAGGGTCAGCTCATACCGAGCCGTGATACAATAAACTTATACTACACAAAAGGAGTGACAGAATTTGAACTTCGAATTTATTCGAATTCTTGCACGGAAATGTGTTCCTTTTAGGGTAGCAAATAAAGTTAAACATTGCATCCCTACATTACAAAGACCGCGGATCGGCATCGCGTCGTGTCCTTGTGTGACCTGTCCATTACATTATTTTGTTATTAATTTTATTTTTATAGCCAGCGCTAACGGACAGGCCGATAAAGAAAAGAAAAATACGGAAATACCCAAGTGAAACTTATCAATATATGACAACTTAGGTGAACATTACTTTTTTTTGTTACTGGTGCCCGACTACATACTATGAAACATTATATCAATATCGGTCAATATTACATTTTAGTGGGATTGTCCGACCAAACGGTCTATGAGATAGCATGCGGTGGGGTCCACGAAATGACGATCACCTGCCTTATACTCAAACTGATTATAATGCCGCTAACCGCTACCGATAAACTTTTGGATTGTCCCAAATCACAATAGTAACCGAAAACAGTGATAACCTAATATATTTTATATGGAATTAGGAACCAGTCCACCTTCGTGGTTTTTTTTTGTGAGCTGAATGGTCCCACTCATGGGCAAAAGCCTAGCCCATTCCTCCCATTTCTCTGTGTTGTGCTTCATCTCGCGTATTCTCGAGGAAGTTATCCAAGGCGTTCTGCCATCTTTTACTTTTGTCCAATTTAAGCATGTATGTACGCGAATCCTACTATCCTATTATTAATATTATAAATGTGAAAGTTTGGATGGATGTATGTTTGTTACTCAATCACGCCAGAACGGCCGAACGGATCTGGATGAAATGTGGCACAGAGATAGATAATAGTCTGGAATAGCACATAGGCTTTCCAGGTGGTAGGTCCCTTTGAGATAATTTCTACATTCACGCCGGTGGAGTAGCGGGCAAATGTTAGTTATTTTATACTAGCGGACGATCGGGGTCTCATTGCATCTCTCCAACAGCTCTACATTAGAGATGATCTCGGGCCAGTAAATCCCGAGGTTGCGACGAGCACATAGGTTGACAAAGACCTAGATTTGGCGCGAGATGACTTTTGTTACCTACCACGTTTCGCACCTGTGTGGTCGTGTGGGTTGTTTTGCGGTATTTCTTCGCAGGATATACTGACTGAGTGACTTGACATATTTACCGAGCATATTTTCTCTTATCTGGAGGTTCCTCCAAACCTTCGCTAACAAATTGTGTCGTATTTTTTCGCAGTTTTCGAGGCAAACGAGTCACATTCTGGCGGTATTTCAAATGTTCTGAAATATCTTGCTCTGTTTCACTGAGATAACTACGCACATTGTCCCAATCCCCTTCATCAGCGGACTCCTGATCAGATGACATGAAATCCGAGCCCGATTTTTCAAGAATTGATAAAATAAGTTGACGTTCTCCTTCATCTTGAAACATTTTTTATCGATCTACCGACAAAAAAGTAATTAAATAACATGAAACGATAGTTCAAGCATAAAATGTAAAAATAACACCTGAAGCAATGAAAAAACTTTAAAACCCATCTATGAATAAATGGCCCAAAATTGTTACACCGAGTACGGGGATAGGTCAAATTTACCTTTTTAGGGTTCCGTAGCCGAATGGCAAAAAACGGAACCCTTATAGATTCGTCATGTCTGTCTGTCTGTCTGTCTGTCTGTCTGTCCGTCCGTATGTCACAGCCACTTTTTTCCGAAACTATAAGAACTATGCTGGTGAAACTTGGTGAGTAGATGTATTCTGTGAACCGCATTAAGATTTTCACACAAAAATAAAAATAAAACAAGAAATTTTGGGGGTTCCCATACTTGAAACTAAAACTAAAAATATTTTTTTTCATCAAACCCATACGTGTGGGGGCTCTATGGATAGGTCTTCAAAAATGGTATAGAGGTTTCTAATATCATTTTTTTCTAAACTGAATAGTTTGCGCGAGAGACTCTTCCAAAGTGGTAAAATGTGTGCCCCCCCCCCCCCTGTAACTTCTAAAATAAGAGAATGATAAAACTAAAAAAAATATATGATGTACATTACTATGTAAACTGCCAACGAAAATAAATTGGTTTGAACGAGATCTGGTCAGTAGTTTTTTTAATACGTTATAAATCGTAAACCGCAATTTACCAAGTAAGGAACCCTTCGTGCGCGAGTCCGACTCGCACTTGGCCGGTTTTTAACTTTGGGCACAAGCACAGCCGCCGCATAATTGACTCTTTATAAACAACGCTTAACGGTTTTCTAATCTGAGGCTTAACGGAACTCATAATTATTTCAGCTACTGAGAAGAGCAGCAATGTTGCTTGCGTAGTTACAAATCTGTAAACTTACAAAAAAGTTTTGGGTTATTTTGACCCAACCCGGTGAACCATTACAAACAACCAGACAAAGTTCTTGAGGATGAGAGGTATACGCGGCATAAAACCTTTTTCACTTGAGCCATACCTAGTGAGAATTTCGGCTTCGATAATGTTTCTATGAAGAACAGTTTTCTTAAGTCGAGTTACATTGCACAGCTTGGGTGGAAATAAGATTTTAAGGTCGATTTTGTATGAAGGAAGACCTGCTCTAAGTGAGTTTAAAAACTCAACGTGGTTGTTAGTAGCGTTTTCATAACGCCAAGACAATTTGAAAAATTGCCCAATATGAGTAGCTAATATGCCAAAAACTTTTGAAATAATTAAATTGTCTTGTTTAGGGGCCGAGTAATACAAATATGTATTTTTTTTATTATTTTAATGTTGACATTCATTTTAATAATAATAGGGTAAGTACGGTTGCTATTTAAGCAACAAAGTCGACGTCGTGTTTCTGACTTTAGGGTCTAAATTAACCTAACATGAAGGAGATGACGGAAGCTGAGTTCGCTCGCTCACTTCAGCGCCCGTCATCCCCTTCCAAACCTATCCTATCCGTGTCGGGGTGCCCTAAGCTCTCGAGCTCGCTTTGCTCGCTCTTGGACTTATTCATTGAACATAATGCTGCAATCTCATGTTTGCTCATTGTTTACGCCATTTCATAACATAACATCACGCTAGTACGCTCGAAACGGGTACGTAGATGTGTACAGTTCACCCAGGTAAACTCTCATTTCACCGGTTATGTTCAGGTTGTATGTTATTCGGGTAATCTATTCTGACATAACTTTGTGCACTATAGGTACGGTTCCTTACTATAGAACTTGCTCATTATGTACCACAACTAAAAAGTACAAAAAAAAACAAACCACTTCTAAACAAAACACTATAGAGTGAAAAATTACTTCAATTTGGAAGTCGGTGTCAAAAAACGGAGAAACAAAAACACGAGTTCCGAAGTTGAAGTTATTTATTATTTTATAGTGTTTTTAGGGTTCTATACCCATAGGCTAAAAGCGGGACCCTATTACTAAGATTCCACGGTCTGTCTGTCACCAGGCTGTATCTCATGAACCGTGATAGCTAGACAGTTGAAATTTCACAGATGATGAAAATGCCGCTATAACAACAAATACAAACAAAATTAATTAAACATTTAAGTTGGGCTCACATACAACAAACGTGTTTTTTTTACGGAACCCTACGTGCGCGAGTCCGACTCGCACAAGCCGGTTTTATTTTTGGAAGTCGATATTTTTAAATTAGTTTTCACTTTTTAGTTGTGATACATAATGAGCAAGTTCTCCAGTAAGGTACCGTACCTATAGTGCACTAAGTTATGTAGCAGACAAACAATCTAAAAAAAAAAATTGCGTTACCCGTTGCTTTTACTTTTTATCAAAAATATTCAATGTACAGTTTTGACGTCTTTACGATTTTATTATATGTATATATACAAGAGCATGATAAAATCCCACACACATATTATTTAATTATTGTTCGGGACCGGACGATTCTTTGGTATATATAAGCTCTGCGTAATTGATAAAACTTCAGTACGAGTACGTCTTTCACAAATAAACTACGCCGTTCCTAGTTGAATCATTAACATCAGCCGCTATGAAGCTCTTGGTAAGTGTATTTAATTTTATTTTAACATTTATATTAGGGTGTTTTTGTTAATCGCTCCATCAATCAGCCCAGGTGGTCAGATGCGTCCGTTAAAGGGGGCGTTCATTAGATAAGCAGCACGCAGACACTAAAGCAACAGGTAGGCATGCTTTTCTGCAACAGTCAGACACTAAAGAGACATAGGACCAACCTATACTAACGACCGCTACCGTGTACCAGAGGACGGAGCGTTGGAAGGCCTCCCACAACATGGACTGACTGGTGAGAGCCTTGGGCGTATGCTGGATGGAAGAACAACAACCGATCTATTATGTTAAATATCACCGTGATAACTTAGATGGAGTAAGCTTGAAGTGAACTGGCATTCTACATTGATCTGATAGATGGATAGCTTATTTCAAGTTCACCTCACCGAAGTTTTTCCGGACAATTATTATAGAACAGCATTATAAGAGCAGTCGATGTGCCGATGCTTGGCCTAGCGCCTGTGTCTAGTTGTGAACGTCTTTCAGCTGAAATGATGATGGTAATAGGGTGACAAAGGAACTCTCCTCTTCTAGAGATTGGAAACAACATTTGGCCACTGTCGGGCATAATTATAGATCTGTAGTAGGGCAAACACGACTGTTAGATATTAAGGTGATGCAAATTGCGACTACACACGTCTTATCTTAATTCAGTTTTGTTCATAGCTTTAAGAACAAGACAATAGTCCCACAGTATTATGTTTCAATTTTTTTTTTGTTCTTGGGCTCAATGTATTTTTGTATTTCAGATTTTCGTCTCGTTGCTGGCGTGTCTAGAAGGATACTACTGTAAGTATTGTTAAACTATTTTACGAAATTTATTAGCATCAGGTAGGAGGATAAGATAAGCTTGTGGCTAAATAATAAAAGCCGCACGGGTCGATCTTCAAGATTAAGCAACGCTTGCCGAGGTCGGTCCGTGGATGGGTGACCATCTTCACATAGCGAGTTTCATCCGTGCCACGGAACGCTCGTTAAGCCGTTGGTCCCGGCTGTCACTTGCACATCTTTGACAGTCAGTACGGGTAGTCAGGAGCCTGAGATCTGACACCAGTCTAGCCAAGGGGTATCATGTCACCCAGTTACAGCAGTTGCTTCATATAAAACACTGATACTCAGCTGAACCCGGTAGACTGGAAGCCGACTTTCACATAGCTGGAAAAAGGCTATGTATCAGATATTGTAAGTGTATGCAGTTGGATTCGATTCCAGAATGTCATAACCATTCAACCCGGCCCCATTTACCCGGCTGCAAGGAAAGGGCGCGCGTATCTTGTATGTATGTTTGTATGTATGTAATATTCTTTATTACCTCGTATCTTTCAAACCACTAGACGGATTTTTATAATTAAGACATCGTTAGAAAGGTCTTGGCCACCTAAGTGTTCTTAGATAACTGCCGTTAAAAAAAAAGAAACATGGTGGATTTTGGGCGCCATATTGAAGAGGTTGCAATTTTTCTTTTTCTTCACTACCCACTCGATGGTTTCTTCACTACCCATCGAGAGGGTAGTGAAGAAAAAGAAAAATTGTGGTATCAAAATGAAGAGTTTTTAGAGGTGAATACAAAACTATAAACCACTTCTATGTTTAAAACTCTTTATTAAAAAAAAATATTCACTAAAAAGTTGTAAATAAAAAAAAAGTAAATTTGAAAATCAAAAACCCGAATGCTTAAGAAGTGAACTAAAAAGCTGTAAACAAGAGAAAAATTCATGCTGTGCTTTCGGAGGATCAGGCAGTTCGCGAATATATATCCTCCGACTGCACAGCATGATATTTTCTTGTTTACAGCTTTTTAGTTCGCTTCTTAAGCAGTCGGGTTTTTGATTTTTTAATTAGCTTTTTTAATAATATGAAATCCCACTGCAAAAATCTGGAGTATGCCCGTTTAATCATTTATTTTTGGGCACCTATGCATTGACTACAAAAGATATTCCCATCTGAGCACCAATCAATATAATAGCTTGGTGCTCAATGGGGAACAATAAAAATTATTAAATTTTATTCCCTTTTCAGCACCTACGGTGCGGTAGCAACTAGTGATGGGGTGGGGCTAAATCATATCGATAACAATCCTCAGTTTTATTACAGAATGTTGTCATTGTATAAAAACATATGATCATTAACATAAAAGTTTACTTCATTGTTATCCAAATTTTATTTTTCGTTCCCCTTTGAGCACCATGTTAAAATATTGATTGGTGCTCAAATGGAAAACCTTTGGTGCTCAATGTGTAGGTGCCCAACAAATATGTGCTCAAAGGGAAATATACAAGTATTTTGTTTTTTATTAAACTTATTTTTATTAATTATTTATCTAACTAACTAGCTTTTGCCAGTGGCTTCGCCTGCGTGAAAGTCGAAAGTTATCCCGAGAGAACATATTCCCGGCTAAAAAAGTACCCTATGTGCTATGTCTGACTATAATCTATCTCTGTGCCAAATTTCATCCAGATCCATCTGCCCTTTGAGCGTGAAGTAACAAACATACAAACACAACACACACACTCACAAACATTCGCCTTGTAATATGCCAAGTGATGTTGCCAGACTTTTATATGCGATAAAGTGGCCTCTCTGAAATTATGTATGCTATCGTATCGAGTGGGATACCAAATCAAAGTGGGAAAAACTACCTACACATACCTAACCTACAATATTAAAATAAACCAATCAACAGAAAATGAATTGAATTATATTTTTGAGAGCAGTGGTGGCCCAGTGGTATTGGCCGCGACTTACAAGTTGTAGGTCGTGGGTTCGAGCCCAGGCAAGCGCTTTACTTTGTGTAAATTATTTCTTCACCACTGCTCTCAAAACGGTGAAGGAAAACATCGTGAGGAAACCGGCATGTCCAAGAACCAAAAATTCGAAGACATGTGACATCCACCAACCCGCACTGGGCCCGCGTGGTGGATTAGGGCCCATTCCCTCTCACAGAGAGGAGGCCTGTGTCCCAGCAGTGGGAACATTAATAGGCTGATGATGTGATGTGATGATATTTTAACGTTTAAAAATACTTCTTGTGTAATAATGTTTTCGTAGAGTTTTTTAACTTTATTTTACTTTAACTTGTTGTTCTAAACTATAAAAACTATTAATTATTTCAGGTGCACCGTATTATCAACCCTTCATTCCTAGTAACAGTCTGAATAACGGCGGTAAGACGGACTTAGACATCCCTAATATGATGCACTTTAAAAGAGATGACGGCTTAAATTTGAATACCCAAGGCTACGGGTACCAGCCGCATGGATATGGCGACCCCCCACAAGGATATGTCTACCCTCCGCAAGGCTACGGCTACCCTCCGCTAGGCTACGGCTTCCCTCCGCTAGGCTACGGCTACCCTCCGCAAGGCTACGGCTACCCTCCCCAAGGCTACGGGTACCATCCGCAAGGAAACGGCTACCCTCCGCAAGGCTACGGGTACTAACAGCAAGGAAACGGGTACCAACAGTAAAGCTACGGGCACCCTCCTGCACCCCAGGAACCGTCCGTACCGTCAAATGACCGTCTGTGGTGTCAAATAATTTGTGAGAGTAGTTTACCAGACGAATGTTATTAACATAATAACATTCGTGAGGACGTAAGGTTCATAATTTTTTTATGTTTTCAAAAGTAACAACACTTGTATAAAATGTTTTGTAAATATTCCGATTTATTTTTAGTTTAAAAGAGTAAACATTTTATACAAGTGTTGTTACTTTTGAAAACAATTTTTTTTTAACCTTTTATCCTCACAGTTTGTGGGAGTAGTTTACCAGACGAATATTATTATGTTAATAACATTCGTCGGGTAAACTACTCTGTTTTCAAAAGTAACAACACTTGTATAAAATGTTTTGTTAAGTAGATGCCGATTTATTTTTAGTATATAAGAGTACTGAATATTACATTTAAGTAAACACGAACGATTATGAAATAAAATGTATTTTTCTTCTATAATGCCAAATTTCACCAAAACTAATGGGACATTTACTACTAGTATCTCATACGGGGACAGCACAGTGCCTCGGCCCAAGCAAACATCCACACATTCAGAATGTTCAATCGTTGGAGACACTCAACAAAGCTAACTCCTAAGACTATGAACTAACTTCCTATAAAATAAAAAATAAATAAAAAAAAACTCTTTTATTATTTACTTCTTAGTTGTACCTACCTAATATGCATGGTCTTTAGTTAAAGTACCTATAATGCTAGAATAGATTACCTGAATATCATGAAACATAACTGGTAAAATGAGAGGGTACCAAGGCGGACTGTACACATCTGCGCACCCCCTTAGAGCGTATTGGCATGATGTTATGTTATGAAAAAATATTTATTTTAAATCGGTCCATAATTGACGGAGAAATCGTTGAAAATATACAAAAAAAAGAAAATCAAAGTTGAACATAGAACCTCCTCCTTTTTGGAAAGTAGGTTAAACAATAACTTTGCATTTCCACATAGGAAAAATAACTACATAACATAATATCATGGCTGCATTCCCTGACGGGCCCTACAGAGGTGCACCTATATAGCACGTCCACATTTCACCAGTTAGCTTGAAGTTTCATCTAATGGGGTGAGCCACTTACACTCAAGCAGGAACAAGTGCAGTCTCTGGACTGCTACTGAGAAAGGTGATAAAACCTAAATCACTTTATCCGCCCCTGAAATCGAATCTAGGACTTTATGCAGAGAGATAAACACCGAATTAATCTTAATCTATCATTATCCTTATTTATATCATTATTATTATATATATCCTTAGCCTATCATTTTGCATAAAGAAGTCCACCGCTGGACATCATCATCAGTTGTGTTTGTCCAAGTTTAATTACAGTGTTATAGTTCTTATTTTGCTCGTTAGTCTATGTGTCGCAAACGCTACAACTGGTCTAGGTTCGATTCCCGGGGCGGATAAAGTGTTTTTGGTTTTTTCCATCTAGAATTTCCCAGAAACAGCTCGTAGTCTGGGCTCGTGCCCGCTTGATGGCAACAGGCTCACCTCGTTCCATGACACTTAAACATAACAGGCGAAATGTGGCATGTCAAAGTTATTTTCTACAGATTTTGACGAAACACGCTGGTCTTAGGAAGGTTCTCTTGGAAATCTTTAAGCCCGATCTATTAAATCCTAAGGTTTGCCAGTAAAACTTAAGAACTTATGTGTCTCCGAGGGAAAACCTAAGATTTACCAAGTAAATGCTAGTAAAAGTCCGAAATTAGTGATTATCACAGAACAGTTCTGACTTTTACCCGTAGGACTTGTTAATTGGCTTTTACATTTTACTGTACCAGTTAAACGTAAGAGTTTAATTTACATATCTTATAAATAAAAAAACAAACGGTGTACCCTCGCATACTTTCTCTCAAAGAACACAGAGTGAGAAAAGCGCGCATAACTTTATTTCATTCGTCATTGTCTCGCATGCAGCGGATTCCCGTACCCTTCACCAAGTCATGGTTCCACATTGAGAAATGCCTTCCAATGCTGCATCTGCCGGTAGACGGTCGTCACTCCCTAAACTTTTCGGCTCCCTCGAACATTCGATCTGCGAGTAATGCGCCCTGCCCACAACCACTTCAATTTGGCAGACATAGACCTCGCGAATCGCACGCCATTTACATCAATCGTGTTTTTCTCAACAAGTCTTATCTGCAGTAGGTTTATCCCAATCACTTATCACTACAATGTAGGGTCAAAGGGTATATCACTACAACGCAGGGTGAAAGGGTTTTTCAACAAGTCTTATCTGCACTGGGTTTTCCCAATCACTTATCACTACAATGTAGGGTCAAAGGGTATATCACTACAACGCAGGGTGAAAGGGTTTTTCAACAAGTCTTATCTGCACTGGGTTTTCCCAACCACTTATCACTACAATGTAGGGTCAAAGGGTATTACTTTAAAATAAATCTGAATTAACTTACTTAAAATAAAATAGTTACCGAACCGGTTGTTTAACCTATCATTAACGCGATAACCTTTTTTAACTCCCGCCGGAAAAAGAGGGGTGTTATAAGTTTCACGTGTGTTGCTGTGTATCTGTGTGTCTGTCTGTGGCATCATAGCGCCTAAACGGACGTACTGATTTCGTTTTTTTTTTATTTCAAAGGTAATTTTGTCGAGAATGTTCTAAGCTATGTTTTAATAAAATCGGTTTAGCCGTTCAAAAGTTATGGGCGTTTTACTGTTTCAATCGGGGTGTTTTCGCAAGATAAATGTGTCTGGGGTTTTTTAAATTTTGAAATTTTACTTGTTGTAAAAATATAAGTGTTGTCCAGTTAATACTAGTAGAAACACGAATCAGTAGCTTGTTTACATAGAGCTTCATATTCACTCTCTGTACCCAGAATCCAGAATTATTACGTATCTTGCAAGAGCAAAACGATAGTGATTGTTGCGCAATAATTCTGCCATTCCTCAAGTTTGAAACGGAGAAAAAACGGAGAAACTGAAACTTATAAATTGTTTTGTCATCAAACCCATACGTGTGGGGTATCTATGAATAGGTCTTCAAAAATGATATTGAGGTTTCTAATATATTTTTTTTTCTAAACTGAATAGTTTGCGCGAGAGACACTTCTAAAGTGGTAAAATGTGTGTCCCTCCCCCTGTAACTTCTAAAATAAGAGAATGATAAAACTAAAAAAAATATATATGATGTACATTACCATGTAAACTACCACCAAAAATTGGTTTGAACGAGATCTAGTAAGTTGTTTTTTTTAATACGTCATAAATCGTAAACCGCAATTTACCAAGTACCCTTCGTGCGCGAGTCCGACTCGCACTTGGCCGGTTTTTCAGATAGTTTCCCCCGTATTTGTAGTGAGATGTTTGAGTCTTTTCTTATTGTTGTTAGGTGTGGTGTACTACGCCAAGCCGCTTCTTGTATCAAATTAGTTATATAGAATGTTGCTTCATCTATGTCAATTTTCGTTTTTAGTTTGACCTTCAATTCTGTTTTGTTCACTAGGTACTCTGCAAAGGCTGCCCAGTCGGTTTTGTGGTTATTTAAGGTTGATTTTGGTTCTCTGTGAATTATAGTTCTACTAAATGTGCCCATGAATGGCATGTGATCTGAAGTTGTATCCAGACAACCATCAATAGCAAGATAGATATCTGTAAATCCCTTAACAAATGAAGAAGTCTAACAGATCAGGCAGCTTGTTCATGTCTGTTGGCAAATAGGTTGGTTCACCAGTTGAAAGGGCTGTTAAACTTAGAGTGTCCATCCACTTCTTTAGTTCCCTTCCTCTTGTGGTGGTGAATCGACACCCCCAGTGCGTGTGTTTACTGTTCCAATCTCCACCGCAGATGTATTCGCTTCCAAGGTCTTCAAAGTATTTTTTAAATGTTACATCTTTAATTGTATATCTGGGTGGGAAATAGACAGCACTTACATTTACAGGTCCATCTCGATTTTCGATAGTGATTGTAGTCGCATGCAGGTAATCTTCCCGGACCTGGCTGTGTATGTTTTTTTAATGATTGGTTTTTATAAAGAAATATTTAAAAATGTAAATATAAAGTGTACAAAGTTGAATAAACGGAATAATAATCTCTTAGCGTCCGTGGCCTGGCTGCGATTTGGTGACCTTTTCGGGGAAACCAAAGGTTTTGTTTTTGCGATTATGGACGACGTGATGATGACTAACAACTCCCGGAAATATATTGTGAAGTACGGCAAGGTTGACATCTGTCAGGTATGTCAACAGACGTGGGAATCAATCCGTCACATTATCTCCGGTTGGTCTAGTACAGCTAGCGGAGACTATTTGTATAGACACAACCTTGTAGCCAGGATTAAACTTGCTCATGCATCAGCAACTTGCTCTTAAATACAATCTTAAGAAATCGGAAGTACCGTACTATAGGTATGTGCCCGACCCAGTTCTTGAAAATGGCAATATCACGTTGTATTGGGATCGGTATTTCATCACTGACAGGTATATTGTTGCCAATAAGCCTGACATAGTAGTGATAGACCGACTAGAGCGTGGCACAATGATCGTTGATATAGCGGTCCTCCATGACGAGTAACTCGTGAAGGCTGAAAGAGATAAGAAAAGTAAGTATCTTGATCTGGCTCGCGAGGTTGTTGACATGTAGGATGTGAATACAGCAGTCATTGTGCCGATAGCCAAGAGCCTCGACGAACATCTAAGGAGGTTCTCGTTGGGAAACTGGATCAAGGGCTTGATCTAGAAAGCGGTACTCCTGGACACGGCGCGTTTAGTCAGGAGGTTCCTCTCTCAACAGCCCTGACCACCGGTAGCATAGACCCTGTTCCCGATACCGGTGGGTTCTTTTTTAATTGAGTCATCAAAGAATAATATTTAAAAATGTAAAAGTATGTACATATAATAAATAAATGTAATAATAATAATGAACAACATGCTTAGGGTGAGGGGCCAGACTAAGAGAGATACAATCCTCAGGGCAGCTTTGTGGTGAGCTGGTGGGCTGTGGCACCCCACGGGCCTGATTTCCAGGGATAAGTCTTGTCCCTCATCTCCGGCTTGCCTTTATTGGCCCGGAGTGAATACTGACAAGGAACAGAGCTCCCACCTCTCTCTTGACTTAATTGGCTGGCTTGAGTGGAGATTCGCAAGAGCAAATTTGCTCGGAGGAAGGAAGTTAACCCAGTAAGATGCTGGTAGGGATCTTGACCGTATTTCTGGAATTGTCCTGATAGCCGTGGTAAAATATACTAATAGGTCTTATGTATTGAGTAGGTACAACAATTTTAGGTGGTATTAATATAACTTGAGTAATAGGGTGACCAAATAGTGGAACAATACTCCAAGTTGCTCCTCACCAGTGCGTTATAGAGTAGAATAATGCTACTATAATTACGGAAAGGTTTTGACATGCGGATTATAAAGCCAAGCATTCTTTCAGCCTTAGCAACTATAGAATCTACATGATCACGGAAGGACAGGGATGTATCAAAGAGTACACCAAGATCATGGATGACTAATACTCTGCTCAGTATGGATCCAACTATATGATAATCAAATTTAATGTAATTCACTTTATTCGTGAATGTAATAGTCTGGCATTTTTTAACATTGAGCGTCATTCTGTTGTTGAAACACCATTGTTGAAGGACATCAAGATCTTTTTGAAGCTTCATACAATCATTCATGTCAGATATCCTGCAGTATATTTTTAAATCATCAGCGTAGGCTAAATATTGCAAATTTATTAGATCTAAAAGATCATTTAAGAATACCAAAAAAAGCAAAAGGCCCAACTTAGAGCCCTGTGGAACACCAGAGCTAGGCGAAAAAGGTACAGATTCATATCCCGCCACGGCAACTATTTGAGAACGATTAATTTAATAACTCTCGAACCACCGCAACAGAGAGCCATGAATGCCAGCGCTATTCAATTTTATAGAAAGAATTGAGTGATCAACACGATCAAAGGCTTTTGCAAAATCAGTGTAAACAGCATCAACCTGACCCCTAGCTTCAAAGGTGTTGCCAATGAAAGTAGTGTAAATAAGTAAGTTAGATATAGTAGAACGGTTAGACACAAACTTATGTTGCTTCGAACTAATTATATGACGGAGGTGAGAATAAACTGCATTGTATATAAGACACTCAAACATCTTTGCAAATTGTGATATAATAGAGATTGGTCTATAGTTAGTTACGTCAATCATAATACCAGATTTATACACGGGGATAAAGTGTGAGATTTTCCATAAATCGGGAAATGTACCTTCCTTAAGGGATTTATTATATATTATCTGCAGTGGCACAATAAGAGCATCCATGCAGAGTCGAATAAAAATAGGATGAAGTCCATCCGGACAAGCTCCCTTATTAAGATCTAACTTTTTGATGCTATCTCTAACGTCACTTTCAGTAATGCCAATGGAATACATACTGTAATTGGACGAAGAGAAACCTGGAGACATAAGTTACTAGGCTGTTGACTAACACCGTACACAGATGCAAAATACTCTGCACATAGATCAGCCACACCACTACCACTCTCACCAACACGATCACCCCACGAAACCTGGCTGGAACACCTCTGAAATTTTTTTTTGACTTAGTATAGCATCAAAAAGCCCTTTCATTAGTTTTCAAATCACTCTCAATTCTTTCTATATAATCTTTAAAACAGTCATCCATAGCTATTCCAGATCGCATCCGTAGGGAAATAAAGTATCGTAGTCCCGAGGGTTTTTGTACCGTTTGAAACGAGTCCTGTGTCTTTTCCTTAAGAAGTTTAATCAACGAAGCCGACAACCATACTGGATAACAATTATTCTTAGGTTTACCCTTCGGCGTGTATTTATCTATATTTTCCCATAGTATATTATAAAATGTCAGAAAATAATCATTACAATCCAAATGACAATAATCCTCCAAATTTACATTACGCATATCACGAACACATGCCTCATAATCTGTTTTAATGAAAATATATTTCAACTGTAAACTATTATAATTTAAATTAGAAATTAAAGTTTTAGTAAGAGCTAATTCTAGCGGCGGATGATGCACATCTGGTTTACTGATGGGGGTTGCACAAGAAACGGAAAGACTGGAATTCTCATCCACTTGTTATTTTTATTGGCGATATTATTCATTTGAACAAACCCGGTGATATTAAGAAAGTCTATTAACGCTAAATACTTAGAGTCACTAATTCCTAGAAAGGGATCATTCGATTTAAGCCAGTTCAGATTAGGAAGATTAAAATCAACAAGAATCAAAGTTGTGCAATCTGTATAACGCAAACAGATTTCTTCAGCCCTGGCCAAGAACTGCGCAAAGACATGGCAAGGTATATTAGACGGTAAATACACAAGACAAACATTCATACAGACGCCACCAGCACTAATACATAACCACATATCCTCAACGGAGGTTTGCCACTCAGTTTTATTAACAAACTTATATTTATTATTAATAGCTACCAATAACCCACCACCATAACTTGTAGAATACATTTTTTTAAACTGTGCACTACGGTCACGGCGTACAACAGTATATCTTTGATCAAAGTATTCAGAGGATAAGAACGAGTCATCTAACCACGTTTCTGTCAGACATATAATGTCGTAGTCAGGCCCCTCACATTCTGATAAAAAATGGAAATACTATCCATTGAACTAAGTAAAATGTAAACATGATAATTAGGAACTAAACTTATATTTAATTCAAATAATTATACAATTTTTCTAAACTCTGCTCATCCCTAATCAGAATAGTACCCGAATTTTCCCTTTCACATACAAAAATTTTACCGTAGCGAACCAAGACAAACTTATATGATTTGAATGTGTACTACTTGGAAGCGTAAAACATGAAATGAATACTGTAGATTCCTCAAAATAAAAGTTAGCGCGCGTTCATTGATCTTTCAATATAGTTACGTAATTAGGGTGCAGTTTAACTACAAAAGCGCAAAATTTGGTTCTCTAACAAAAAAACAAACCTGTGCTATAAGACAGATTTGCAAATAAGAAAATACACATATAGTTTTGCACAATTTTATTTATATAGGAACAGATAAACTAATTTAATTACACCTGCCTGCCTAGTCACAAAATTAAAGTAAATATAAATTATAATTATGGACGAGGCAGCTATAGTACGGGTGCTGAAGACCACAATTTTTGCCTCATCGTTTTACGGCCAAAACCGGATACAATCGATATATTTCAGACAATTTTCAGACACCAGTAGCGTCAAATGTACCCAGGAGACCATTTGAGAAAAATAAATGGAACAAAAATGAACTCATGTTTTCAAAATCATGTTTTTAAGTGAACATTATTTAGTTCATAGAATAAATCATTTTTCAGAAGAAAGGATGAGCATTATTTGTGTTGAAACAAGTTTTTAGAGTTATATTTGGCATTTAAAATGTCTGAAAACAATCTTTTGGTAATCTCAGCAGCCGTATGAAAGATTTAAAAAAGAAAACTAGGATGCTATGAGACAGGCCTGTTAAATTTTCAAACATTTAAAAAAATGCGCTTATACCACATGTGACGCGCAAAATGTCTGAAAATGTACTTTTTCGATACAAAATTACGAAACCTATGTACATTTGTAATCTCAGACTTATTATAATAAAACCGTCTGCATTTTTTTGACAGAAGTGCTGAAATGAACCCCCCATAACACTGTGGCGTTTTTAGCCGGTACGGGCAGTACCTAGGCGGGTTTATACGGTTTTGACCGTAAAACGATGTGACATGATTTTGGTCGTGGGCACTCGTACAACTACTTTATCTTGGTTTGTATACAACTGATGTTTGAGTCAGACACCAACTTATTGTACGTTTTTTTTTTGTTGTTGGAGCATTCGGGGCATACTCTTGGGCCCCTTGTGGGGCATACTGTGGGGCCTCTTGTGGGGCATACTGTGTGGCCCATTGTGGACCATAATGTAGGGAAATTTGTGGAGCATATTGATGTAGGGCGCCTTGTGAAGTATATTGCTGCGGGGCACCTTGTGGGGCATACTGTTGGGCAACTTGTGCAGCATATTGATGCAGGGCGCCTTGTGGAGCATATTGCTAGGGTGGCTCTTGTGGAGTTTATTGCTAGAAGGGAGGTTGTAGTGCATATTTATATTGTTGCGGATTAAATTATTATGTGAACTGTGGGACAGCTTGTGGCCACTGCGGGATGAACTGTTGCATGAGCTGTGTAACAAACTGTTGCCCAGCTTGTGGAGGAGACATGTAGTACGGTGAGCCAGTTTCTTGATTAAACGGAGAGCCGAAGTTATTTTGCGTGGTTACTGAACTGATTATATTGTTATTAATATCCTTTTGGCCGTTCTTAACGCTTGCCTGTAACAAATGTTAGGTTGGTAAGTTACGAGTATATTTAGGAAACTATGCAATGACAGAAGTGATTATTCGCGTTAAGTTTGGCATAAGTAGTTGACGCTATTGTGCTCATATGGTTAAGGATCGGCATTTTTCTTATAAAAAAAAATAACGAATGAAGCTATATTGTTTTAAAGGACATTTATTCAACATGTGTGGTAGTTGGACCAAATGCTGCCCAGACATGGGAGTACTTTCAAATGTTTCTGGTCATCAATATAAACAATTTACACGTATAGACACATTATACGTATAAATTGATGCCAAGAAACATTTGGCAGTATAAAGTGCAGTTGGTAATCACAATATTTAGCAAGGCATATAAATAAAAGAGTAAATCACTATTCTGGACCAGTTGCACCGAGATCTAAGTAAAACAAATTTTGCTTGGTTCTTGGTGTCATCATCATCATTTCAGCCGAAAGATGTCCACTGCTGGACATAAGCCTCCCCCAAGAGTCGCCACATTGACCGATCCCGTGCATCTCGCATCCAGCGGATTCCTGCAACCTTTACCAGGTCATCGGTCCACCTAGTGGGAGACCTTCCTACTACAGAACTTTTCGGCCCATCGGCCATCCGTTCTGCGAGTAATGTCCGCTGCCACTTATGTCTCGCAATTCTTCGGGCTATGTCGGTAACTTTGGTCCTCCTGCAGATATCCTAATTTCTGATACGATCACGGAAGGAATCTCCAAGAATAACAATCTCCATTGCTCTTTGGGTGACTTTAAGCTTTCTGATGAGGCCCATTGTGACCGCGACCACGTCTCGGTCCCATAGGTAATTACTGGCAACATACACTTTTTTTTTTTTTTTTAGCGTGGTGAAATGCTCATACATACTGCGCTACCACGGGGAGATAGCGCAGTTATGTGGGACTTTTCAGCCGCAGGGGATAGGGAGAGCGGCCAACGCTATACCGGCACTCCTCCTCCCCTGCAGCCCCACCGTGTCCGCCATCAGACGGTGGCGACCCCGTCTAGGCCGCGGAAGGTAGGGAGAGCGGCGCACCGCAATACCGGCACTCCTCTCCTGCCGCGGCCTCCAACCCTCAGCCGCGATATCGTATGGGTATGGGAGACCCCATACGACATCGCGGCCCGCCTCAGTTGCGATGTCGCCTAGGCAGCACCGCAACCTACATTTTGGCCGCTACGTCGTCGGCTTATCGGCAAAAGCCCTGACGAGCGGCCCCTCCTCGGGTTCCTCTTCGCTTCACCGTGGGTGACCACGCCACGGATACTGAGCCCCCCCGCATCGACAAAGCGGGAACCCACCGGGGGGGTGGCAACATACACTGAACTTTTGTTTTGAGACACCGCGTTCTTGGTTCGTGGTGTGCGACCGTGAAATACACTATTCAGAGACTATGTTTGGGTGCGAAGCCTCTTGATATCAGAGTTAGCGGAAGCTAGTATAAAGGTGCAAACGTTAGAAAGCCGAAAGACTTCCACTGCTGGACAAAGTCCTCTCCCAGGCGTCGCCATATTGACCGATCCCGTGCGTCTCGTAACCAGCGCAACCTTAATCAGGTCATCGGTCCTCCTAGTGGGAGTCCTTCCAAATCATCGTCTTCCAGTTGGTTGGGTGACGGCACGCTTTCGATGACAGAATGTTATTTGTCTAAGACCTCTGGGTTCAATTCCCGGTCGGGCAATGTGTTATTTAGTTTTTCCATCGGGAATTTCTCAGTAATAACTCGGAATCTGTACTTGTGCCCGGTTGGATCACCTCCTATTACATGTGACTTAAAAACATTTTCTCAAACATGCATGGAAGTATTATCATTATTTTCAAAAAAAGAAAACGCGAGGTATCGAATTTACGGACAAAGAAAATCAAATCCATTGCAGCAGCGTTTTGTAATGCTCCAGCAATGTTGTTATAACTTTCAATATTAATTAAATTAAATGTATAATATAAAAACCGGCCCAGTGCGAGTCGTACTCGCGCACGAAGGGTTCCGTACTTGGTAAATTGCGGTTTACGATTTATGACGTATTAAAAAAAAACTACTTACTAGATCTCGTTCAAACCAATTTTCGGTGGTAGTTTACATGGTAATGTACATCATATATATTTTTTTTAGTTTTATCATTCTCTTATTTTAGAAGTTACAGGGGGAGGGACACACATTTTACCACTTTGGAAGTGTCTCTTGCGCAAACTATTCAGTTTAGAAAAAAAATATATTAGAAACCTCAATATCATTTTTGAAGACCTATTCATAGATACCCCACACGTATGGGTTTGATGACAAAACAATTTATTAGTTTCAGTTTCAAGTATGGGGTCCCCAAAATTTATTGTTTTTTTTTCTAATTTTGAGTGAAAATCTTAATGCGGTGCACATAATACATCTATTTACCAAGTTTCAACAGCATAGTTCTTATAGTTTCGGAAAAAAGTGGCTGTGACATACGGACGGACAGACAGACAGACATGACGAATCTATAAGGGTTCCGTTTTTTGCCATTTGGCTACGGAACCCTAAAAAGTATGTTTTATTTCCCTGCATTCTTTTGAGAAAAGCACTATACGAGTACATGCCTCGGCAGAAATGGCAATTGCCTGTCTCGTATTAGTGAAGTCCTCGCTTACGGTTCAGCCTTCAAACTCATACTCGACCTGCAATTGTGTAATTTCACGGCCTTTGCAATAATGTACTATTAACTGATGGGGGTGTACTAATAGGTACTTCTGCTTAACCTTATAGGCGTGGTTATGATGCCATATGAGGGTTTAGGCAGAGCATATTCTAGTAATAACAAAACAAAAATGGGAAATGAGTTTGCGACAAACATAAATAATTGAATGAGTTTGTTTTTAAATGAGCAAGATAAATATATAAACGAATTTGAGTAAAAAAATTGTAAAAATAAAAGTTGATGATAAGTAAATTATCGATTAACCTTAGAATTGTTATTACTGACCCGTAACTCGGAATTTCCGAGAGTGAAACATACTAATATGTTATCTGCCAGTAACAGAAACCAGCTTGATGCGGTAAACAGATGATATTTTCTTATCAGTAGGTCTCTATCTAGAATCTAGACAGGCCCATTTTTTATATAAAGAAGTAAAGAGTCCTCCATAGTATCCAGAATAATATTTTAAATTCGAATGTGTCTGTCTGTTACCTTTTACCATTATGGATGAAACTTGGCACACGGGGAGACCATTTCCTGGATTAGGACTTAGGATATTATTTATGCCGGGAGTATGTTCCCTTGGGATAATAAAACACTTTTTACGCGAGCGAAGTCGTAATGCGAAATTAACTTTGTTTATCTGTTTGATAATTCTGACCATTTGTGAGTTTTAAGGCGCAGATACCCTTGAGTAGCTGTTTTTAAAATGCGAATCAATCACGTCTAAACGGCTAGTCGTAGTTATTTGGAAAAATACATTAGGCCATTTTCTTAATCACACATCATCAGCCTATTAATGTTCCCACTGCAGGGACACAGGCCTCCTCTCTCAGAGAGGGAATGGGCCGTAATTCACCACGCGGGCCCAGTGCGGGTTAGTAGATGTCACATGTCTTCGAATTTTTGGTTCTAGGACATGCCGGTTTCCTCACGATGTTTTCCTTCACCGTTTTAAGAGCAGTGGTGAAGAAATAATTTACACAAAGTAAAGCGCCTGCCTGGGCTCGAACCCACGACCTACAACTTGTAAGTCGCGGCCGATACCACTGGGCCACCACTGCTCTTTTTCCTAATAATTTGATGTAAAAAAAAAATAGTTTTATTCATGATGATGATGACTAACGCTATCTGTCGGCAGTTCTAAATATTTTGGTTTATTTCAGATGCACCATTTTTTAACCGTGCTCCTGATAGCAGCTGCAAGGCCTTCGGCGGTCGTACTAACTTGGACTCCGATAATCTAGTGCACTTCTTAAGAGACCGTGGCTTCATTTGAAATGTAGAGTGGCCAGACCGGAACCCACGAAGACATGATGACTACCCTCCGCAAGGCTACGGGTACCCTCCACAAGGAAACGGCTACCCTCATAGTCGAGCACGGGCGTGGGGGTCCCGCAACCCAATACGGTCAATAAGACTAGGTAGGCCTTACAGCAAAGACTGGGGCCAGTAACCACCAGTATTTGTAAGAGTAGGTTAATAGACGAATGTTACTAATAGTGTAAGGATTTTATAATAGCAGTACAATGTTTTATGTGTTTATTTTATTAAGTATAGCTGACCCCCGCGGCTTTGCTCCCGTCAAAATTATAGCCTATGTTACTCGGGAATATTGTAGCTTTCCATAGGTGAATTTTTTTTTAAAATCGGTCCAGTAGTTTCGGAGCCTATTCGGTACAAACAAACAAAAAAATTGTATAGATAGAAAAATTGGTATAGATGAGTTATGAAGCTTATTTTTAAATAAATACGAACGTTTATCAAAGTACAAAAAAAAATCGTTTATTGTCACAATTAGCATATTACATTAAGACGTGTTTGGAGCCTCGCTTTAAGCAGGCATTGTGCCTGTATTAGGATACTCCGATCTTCCATAGCATTGCCGTGTTTACTTATACTAACTGTGAGTTACTATAAATAATGTACTGTGATGTGACATCTATGATTATTTAATTTAAATTTTGTTGTTCATGAATTGAGTATTAAAAAATTAATTATTTATTTCTTTAAACGTTAAAAAGTAAAATAAGATTAAAAATAAAATCAAATTAAATTGATAAATGATTTTACTAACAATAAATAACACATTTTCTTGTTTTTGTACGTGGAGTGTGGTGTAATGTGGTGTGTGTGCTGGGGGGTGACCACAAGCTCTTAGAGTAAGGTTATTTTGAGATCGAGTAAGGGACAGATGTATCTGACTTGTATACATCTGTCACTTACTCGATCTCAAAATAACCTTACTCTAAGAGCTTGTGGTTACCCCCCTGTAGTGTAGTGTGTTGTGTGTTGTGTTTAGTGTAGTGTGTGTGGTGTAATGTAGTGTGGTGTATTGGATGTGGTGTATTAGATTAAGGTATATTATATGTCATGAGTTTCGACTACTCATCGTGTTTCAGAAGTGCCTCGGAAAAAAAAGACAAAATGAAAAAAAAAAGGAATGTATTTTTCTTCTATAACACCCAATGATACCAAAAATGTCATAAGGGGACAACGCAGTGGCACTGCCCGAGGAAACAAACCCCACTTTCAGAATGTTCAATCGTTGGAGACATCCAAGAAGACTAACAGACCCTTAAATTAAACATACCTTAGACCTGCGTGTGTTGCTAAAACTTTGTAGAAAATGACTTTGCTATAGCAAGTAGAAAAAAAAACTTTTTAACAAAAAAAAAACCGACTTCCAAAACAAAACACTACAAAGCGAAAAGTAACTTTCTTTTCGGCATTCGGTGTAGTTACGTTAAAAAAGTAGTTACCAAAGACATCGACTTCCAAAAAAAAAGTTATTTTTCACTTTGTTTTGAAAGTCGGTTTAATTTTTTTATGCCAATCTTATCCAAGTTTTTCCAAAAAGCCTAGCAAGTACCTACATACAGCAATCATTCGTCGGATAAACCTTATTTACACAAGCTCCATTAGGCAATGTCTCATAATCCGGAAAGAGATTAACGAGCGTGATAAACTCAAGGTCAAAGGTCACTAGATGAAGACGCTTTTAGCATATTTTTAAGCAGTCTAAAGTAGGGTAGCGCCATCTGAATTCACAAACAGTTCCGATAGCCAAGGTTTTGTGTCAATTTAGTTTTTGGGGCAATGTGCTACCTCTGCAGTGTTTATGGTAGGTCTAGGTAGACACTTTTATACATAACAGAACATACCTCAGACCTAAATCTAACTAGATAACGCAAGTCCCTCCATCTGTATGAAAACCAAGCGTGCCACTTTTTCACCCATAATTTAAAAACAAAGGAGAATGCCCATGGACAGTACTTAAAAAAAAGAATTGTGTCATAATCATTTCTGGACAATAAATAAAACAAAAATATTTCAAGTATTTTAACTTCTTTTCTAAAAGATTCCTAGTGGAGTTTAATTTTCTTGAATTAATTAGTATGTTCACTTCTGTTTTACAATTCAAAGATATTCCGCCATTTTTGTTAGGGTTGAGGCATGTTGCCATGATCTGACATTTATTAATCGAAGAATCGTTTTTTTTTATAATCTACCTGAAACACTGAATCAATCCAAGGATCTCCTGTATCGAACCGATTCACCTCTTTATTGTTAAGAACTAATTGTTTTTTATATTGGTGTGGTTTACTTGTTTAATGCAAACCAAGATAACAAATGAATCATGTTTTTAGATGTCGATTATATTACCGATTTGGTAACATGCCTACAACTGTCAGTCATTTTGGTAGTCGTCTTTTCATTTGATTTGTTTGTATGTTTTGTTGTGTCAAATTGAGTTTTCCGTTTACCCGTTACTAAATACTTATCTTATCAATACAACACAGCCGTGTGTTTGTGAAAATAGTGCTTAATAAGACAGGACTTTATATTTATTATTTTCGACATGGCTATGGCTTGAAGTTTGTGTTTCAATTGTTCTTTGATGTTTGGCCATAAATGCGCAGACATAATATTTTGCCGACGATTCCTGATAATATATTGACCATATTACGGGCTAGAATCTACACCCGTAAGTAAGAATAACATTATATATCTTGCCAGCACTTGAACAAATGTCTAACGAATGCAAATCTTAAATATAGATATATCTTAAATATAGAGCATAGAGGCCATATTGCTGTGAATCGACTACAACCTAAAAAAAAGGAACATATTTCGTACAATATCTCTTAACTCCGGCAATGAAAATTGTCTAAAGTTGGTACGTGTAATTAATTAAGGTAACATAATCAAATAAAGGTGTTTTTATCAGGACACGAAAATGTTTCGGTCAGTACATTTCTCCATACAAAATGGGCACTTACCAATGAAAGAAAACATTTCCAATGCCTCGGCCAACTTTTTCTATACAGTATTTACAGCTTAATATGGCATAATTATTAAAAAAGCTACAACAATATTTTCTATTTTAAAATATAACTTCTTTAATTTGAAAACTAGAATTATTTACAGCAGATAACTTAGGATACATTGTAACTCAAGATTTGACTTAGCTGGATAAATAAGTTATCTGCTGTAAATAATTCGACTTTACAAATTTAATATTGTTGTAGCAGAAAAACCGACCAAGTGCGAGTCGGATTGAGTTTTTATTTTGTCTAAGGCATTTTTTATGGTATTAAATGTATATGTAATGGAAGAATAAATTCTGTCAGTGTGTGAAAATTTTACTAGAATGTGTCATTATATGTATTGCAAAATGATTTAAAATAAATAACGAAGTTTATTGAAGATTATGTGCCTTGTTATTGAAAGCCAAACTTTAAGATGGTAGCAGAGCGTAAAAGCTTGTTATTTTTATAAAAAAATAAGAAGATATCTACTGGGTTGCGATCCACGTACGTACATAAATTATATATGTTATATTTGAGTATAACGAACAAAAATGGCGAGCGCTGCGGTGTCGTCGTTACCGTGTCTAACTGACAAAAAATACTTTAGCACGTGGAAATTCCGATTAAAATTAATGTTTAGAAGAAAGACAAGTAGTATATGTTTTGACATCAAAAGATGTCGAGAAACCACAATGGAAGAAAGATGACGCGAAAGCAAGGTCGATTATCGCACAAAGCCTGTCGGACAAATATGTAGAATTGGTAAAGGATGGGGAAACTGCCGCGGATATGATAAAGCTACTTGAAAGTATCATTGAAAGAAAGTGTGTATACAATCGTTTCCACCTTAAGCGAAATTGATATCCATGAAATGTGAAGAGCCATTACGGTCATATTTAATTAAATTTAGGTCTATTATCAGTCAACTGCATGCTATAGATGTAAAAGTGGAAGATGGAGACCAGATTTGCTATCTGTTATCCTAAAGAGTATGATCGTGTTTTCACTTCGATTGAAACAATGGCTGCGGAGAAAAAGTTGACCTTCGATTTTGTTAAGGCAAGGTTGTTAGATGCTGAAACTAAGATAAAAATAGAAGGAACACAGTACATCGAAGAGAATCTTTTTTTAATATTTCTTGCTATAGATGTGGAAAGAATGACCATAAGTCATACGAGTGTCAAATAAACAGTAGTTATACAAATGACAGAGGAAAATCAAAGGCAAGAGGCCAGGGGGCCACTTTGAGGCAGAGGTTTTCAAGCACAAGGATATAGAGGACGAGGATCAACATCAATGATGACGGATGTTGAAATTGGATTTATTGCAAGTGATAATGTTTGAAGTGTAATTAGTGTAAAGGACTTAGACTATGATATTTCTTTTATAGTAGATTCTGGCTGTACTCAAAATATTGTAAATAATATATTTGAAAAATTCATGACTAATGTAAGAATATTAGACAAAAGTGTCAAAATACTGGTTGCTAATGGTCAATATCTCATAACAAACAAAAAAGATAATTTAAAAATAAAATGTGACAATTTAAAGATAAATATTGAGGCATTAATTGTTAAAAATATATCGTATAACTTACTATCGGTACACAAAATTACTGAGACTGGACATAATGTACAATTTAATGATCATAAAGAAACCATTAAAAGTAACAATTCTTATCTTGAGGGAACATCAGAGAGCAAGTTGTATAAATTGTATGCTAATATTTGTAATGAGTCTTGTAATATTAGTAAAGTTCAATGTGATGATGATCTTTGGCACAAGAGGTACATTTAAATAGAAATCATTCTTTAGGAATGATGAATTTACCAATGTCTAACAAAGTATGCAATGCATGCAATGAAGGGAAAGCTTCAAAAGGACCCTTTAAGCAGACACCAAGACCGAAATCAAGGCAAGTGGGGATATTGCTGGGCCAATCAAGGAGTGTGGATTAAATGGTGAGAAGTATTTTATGACAAAACTAGATGATTATTTTCATTTTTGTGTAGTATATACACTAGTTAGTAAATCACAGGCAACAGAGAAACTTATCAACTATATAGTACAATTTGAGAATGAAACTGGAAATAAAGTAAAAAGGATTCGCTGTGATAATGGCGCAGAGTATACCGCCAATAAAGTTAAAGATTTTTACAGAAGGAAAGGGATACGTTTAGAGTATTCTTTACCTTATGAAAATGGATGTACAGAGAGATTAAACCGAACGTTGTGTGATAAAACGAGGACTCTATTCGCAGAAACTAAGCTCCCTAAGTTTCTGTGGTGTGAAGCTATTCAATGTACAGCTTTTCAATTGAATAGATCTCCTTCATGGGCAATTAATTTCGAGAGACTCTGCTATATGAGATTTGGACAGACAGATTTGTCAAGATTGAGAATTTTTGTTTCCAAAGCATGGACCACTATTATACCAAGACAGGATAAATTGAGCAACAGAGGCTAAGCAACAAGAATGGTTGGATATGGAGTAGTAGGTTACAGATTGTGGAATCCAGAAAAAAATTCCATTATAAAATCCAGAGATGTGAGATTTGATGAGACTAATATACAATATAAAGAAGAAGTAGAAGAAAAAGTAGTGAAATGAAATATATTGAAGAAGAAGAGGAAAATATTAGACGTACCTTATCGAGGGTTAGTTGGAAGTTTGATTTATCTAACAATGACTTCAAGACCAGACTTGACGTTTGTTGTGTCTTACCTTAGTCGATTTTTAGATAAGCCAAACGAACAGTTCTGGAAAGCTGGTAAGAGGGTGATTCGCTATCTCAAAGAAACAAAAGATAAAGGACTTGTATTTAGAAAAACCAATGACTCTAACTTATATGGATATTCTGACGCAGATTGGGCTGGAGATAAAAATGATAGGAAAAGTGTGAGTGGAGGTATTATCTTACATGGAGTAAACCCTATATTCTGGTTCTCAAAGAAACAGTCTTGTGTGGCTTTGTCAACAGCTGAGTCAGAGTACATAGTTGCTGCTGCCACAGCACGCGAGCTAGTAAATATAAAAGGGTTATGCGAACATCTAAGAATTAACAGTGATACAATATTATTTGTTGATAATGTAAGTGCCATCTCCATGTCAAAGAGTTACGAAAATTCAAATTAGAGCACATTATTTAAAAGATCTTGTTGAAAAGAACATCATCAGCATTGAGTATGTAAACTCAAATGATAATTTGGCAGATTTGATGACAAAGAGTTTATGTAAAGAGAAATTTAACAATTTTGTTAATCTATTCTTGTGTTAACGTGAATACTATTATAGTCATTCAGGAGGACTTTTATTAATGTTATTTTTTTATTGTGTAACATTGTCTTTGAAACATTGTCTTTGTTTATGCTACTATTAATGAGAAGTTTTATGTAGCAAATTTCAATTTTAAGTTTGATTCTTAAAGTTAAATTTGAGGAGGACTGTTGAGTTTTTATTTTGTCTAAGGCATTGTTTGTGGTATTAAGAAGAAAAAATTCTGTCAGTGTGTGAAAATTTTACTAGAATGTGTCATTATATGTATTGCAAAATGATTTAAAATAAATAACGAAGTTTATTGAAGATTGTGTGCCTTGTTATTGGAAGTCAAACCTTAAGAGGACTCGCGCACGAAGGTTCCGTACCATTATTGCAAAAAAACGGCACAAAAATCACATTTGTTGTGTGGGAGCAACAAACTCAAAAACTACTGATCGGATTTGCATGCGATTTTCACTTTTTAGTGAGACATGAGCAAGGTGTTTGTGAATAGTTTGTCACGGGTGTAGCCGGGCGGGTCGCTAATAAGCTATATTTCTATAAATAAATAAAAATATTTTATTGCAGACTCAAAGGTCCATAGTTTTGTTAGTATTACAAATACCACACTTAGACACGACATTTTATTTATATTTATATTGTTAGTACACAATACTTAAAAACTATGTTAGTAATAAAACAAAACAATCATCAATTCATGTATCTGTTGCGCTTACCTGACGCACCGGGCACATGCACGTGTTATCACGGCTTATCACGGATGACCTTCAGAATGCTGTTGGGGCCCACGCACTCTGCGCATCATGGACGCCATCCTTTTTCGTAGGATGGTATTGAAACCATCCACACGTGTTTCGGCAAACATCCCTGACGCGCTGCATTAGCTTCATCAAAATCCGTTCAGTAAGAGAAAGAGTTAGAAAGAGTAACTTGCTTTATTTTTTTTTTGTAACAAACGTCCATCCATCATTAAGTGCAAATGCATTAAGTTTACTCTACCTCACGTTAGGCAGGTGAAAACTGATCTGTTGATAAAGGGCGAATAATTAAATCCTGAAGATAGCATAGTATTCATGTGCTTAACTTTGGATGCTAAGCTTCATTGGGGCCCACATAAAGATGAATTGTCAAAAAAGCTAAGCTCAGCAACGCAAGCTGTTAAAAAAATAGTAATTTAACTGACATAGAGACAGCCCGTTTAGTGTACTTTAGCTATTTTCATAGTGTAATGTCGTACGTAAATGTTGTGGGGAAATGCCGCTGAGATTCAGACTATTTTTGTTTTTCAGAAAATAGCTGTTCGATCAATTTATTCATTAAGTCCGAGACACTCTCTCAGAGAGAAATTTAAGGAGATAAATGTTATGACTTTGCCTTCTCAATATATTTATGAAATTCTTTTATATGTTCATAAAAATATAAAATTGTTTGAAAACTACAGTGGTATCCATAATTGTCACAGATAATATAATACTAGCATACAGATGCCTCATCCCATACAAAGAAACCGTGCCGATGTAACTTAATACTAGAAACAAACACAAATCTGTGGTACCTTCAACAAGGCTCAAGAAAATAGGTAGCTCGGTCAGATGTCAATGTATACGCTTTTATAATAAGCTTCCAAGCCACGTACAAGATCTAGCCTTAATCAATTCAAATCATTCATTAAACGTAAGTTGTGCCAGAAAGAGTTTTTACAGAAGTGACCTCAGAGTGACTTCTCAGTTTGTTTCGGGCTTTCTTCTCAGAGTAGTCAGATAGGAAACGCCGGCCTCATCTAGTTTTAAAAAATATGTTCGACATGTAAAAATGTTTGCACAAACCAACTTATAGAAGTAAAGTCATTTATCCATCCTCACACACTTTCACGTTTATAGTAAGAGGAAAGGATTTTTAATAAAAAAAACTTAATTCAAAAAATCATAAAACCCGACTGCTTCAAAAGCGAACTAAAAAGTCGTAAACAAGGAAAAATTCAAGCTGTGCAGTCGGAGGATACATATTCGCTGGCTGGCTGACCAAAATCTGGTGTATCCTTGGCCTGCACAGCATGATTTTTTCCTTGTTTACGACTTTTTAGTTCGCTTTTGAAGCAGTCGGGTTTTTTGATTTTTTGAATTAAGTTTTATTATTTAAAACTTTTTTAGTTAGTTTTTTTTTCGAATTAGATACATTTAAACATATAAGTGTTATATATTTTTGAAATCACCTCTTAAAATTATTTATTTTGATACCCCACACGATGGGTTTAGAAGAAAAAAAATTGAGCACGCACAATATGGCACCCAAAAGCCGCCATTTTTTTATTGTCCAATTTTAATGTAGCCTATGACACTCGCAGGGTTAAGACGAATCGATTGACGTATGAATCATCAAAATCGGCCAACGCGTTTGGTCTCTGGAACGCCATATAGGAACAAACATACATACATACATACTTACATACATACATACATAGACTAATAAACACATTACCCTCCTTTGGCAGTCGGGTAAAAAAAACCGACTAAGTGCGAGTCGGACTCGCACACGAAGGATTACGTACCATTATCGCAAAAACGGCACAAAAATCACGTTTGTTGTATGGGAGCCCTACTTAAATATTTATTTTATTCTGTTTTTAGTATTTGTTGTTATAGCGGTAACAGAAATACATCATCTGTGAAAATTTGAAATGTCTGGCTATCACGGTTCATGAGATACAGCCTGGTGACAGACAGACAGACGGACCGCGGAGTCTTTGTAATAGGATCCCGTTTTAACCCTTTGGGTACGGAACACTAAAAAAACAAAAACTCATTGTCCCGCATCGCGTTTATTGTAGATTTTTTGGTAAGTATAATTATGTTAGGACCCATTAATATGTATTAATGCTATTTTTTTATCCGTGGTGTTAGGCAACTGGGCTTATCCCAGTTGTATATGACCCTTTGTGCCTATTGGCCTTGTTTGTTCTGTCTCCTGCTTGATATATAGGGAAGTGGAAATTTACATTTTTCCTACTCCTCCGTTATTCTTTTCTGATTAACTTCGTTGCGGGATCCAAGACAGGTAAATTCATTCTCCGGGACTTCGTCGAGCTTCATTGCCTCGGCGCTTTTCTGGTGGTCGCCACTGTTGATTCTGGCTTTCAGGAGTTGCAGTGGTTTGGGAATAGTGCGGTGGGATTGTCACAAAAAAAAAAAAATATAATTATGTGATTTTATGTGATACTGTTGTGATATCTCTCCGGAGTCCTTGGAGTTCCTTGGCAAAATTGCAGCTAACTCTGGTTGGTAACGTTCACTGTACGTAGTGTGAAAAAGCATTTAGATACTTATAAATAGGTAATGGGCTGGTTAGCCAGCTGCTTATTAGAGACACTATTTGCTGGTGTATTAATAAAGCGAATGTGTTTTTATCCAAATAATAATAGGATTCGATTCCTAGCTAGATTTAATTTTGATCAAAATCAGGCCCGAGAATCCTTTGAGTATTTTTCGTTACTATTATTCGGATATGCAAGCCCATTTAAAAAAAAATACCATGTATATTTTATTTTCAGAAACCGGTGTGTGTTTAAACAGTTATTGTATTGTTGAGGTGGATTTTAAAAATGGGTGTAAAAGTAAGTCTTTTGATTATTAAAACATACCTTAAAGGCTGCGACAACCATTCTTTATAGGAATTTTTCTGCGGAAAATATCCGTATGTATACTAAGTGTAACTAACAGACTAAAAGCAAATCTTGGGTTGGTCCCATAGAAAAAGTTGTTCATAATGATGTAAGCGTTTTGTCGATAAGTGCACCGCGCAGAGGGAACATACAGAGGTTGATAATTCCTTAAGGTGAAGGATGGAACACGCAGCCCGATTTTGCTCATCAGTTAAGAACAGTCAATTGAACCATTAGCCAAACTGAACAAGAATGCCATATCGGCAATTCTTCTCCGCTCAATTAGTGGAAGAATGTGAAACTTCCTGCAGCGGCTGTAATAGTTAAGTAAATAGGTTTTGGATCTATACTGAATTTACCTTAAGAATTTCTTTTGTATACTTTCAATGCGATTAATGTACGTATTGTAGATCGGATTCCATACTGGTGAACAGTACTCGAGATGACTGCGCACAAAAGCACAATACAGAATTTTGAGTGTTTTTATGTTTTTGAAATCGGCTGATATCCTCAAGATGAAGCCCAGTGCCTTGGAAGCTTTTTTAATAATATTATCGATGTGTGTGTCAAAAGGAAGTTTCGAGTCAAAAGTGACGCCCAAATCCCTAATCGTATTAACTCTGGCTAATGAAGTGTCGGCTAGTTTGTAATCGTAAATAATAGGTTTAGGTTTACGAGTGAAGGTACATGTATAACATTTTGAAACATTTAGATCCAAGCGGTTGGTCACACAGTACTCTTGGAATCTGTCCAGATCACGTTGGAGATGCTCAGCATCTTCATAAGTTCTGATTTCACTTAGAAACTTCATATCGTCCGCAAAGAAAAGAACTGTTGAGACATGACATCACAGAGAAACATGAAGAGACGTCATTAAGATGTTGAACAACAAAGGTCCTACTAGCGATCCCTGCGGAATACCTCAGGGGATAATCATAGTTCTGGATATCCATTAAGAACAACAGTTTGACATTTGACTTGTTTATCTTATCTTATGTGGTGAATAGATATTCACCACATAAGATGAGAACCACCTGAAGAGATTTCTACTGATACCTATAGCCAATAGCTTACGCAGAAGTATAGCATGATCCAAGCGATCAAAACACTTGCTATAATCAGTGTACATTACATCCACTTGTGTGCGAAAAGTTTTGATATGGGACTGTAGTTCTCCACGAGGTCTCGAGGTCCTTTTTGTGGATCAGAGTGATTAACGCCGACTTCCGAATTGCAGGGCATCTCACCCAAATTTAGGGAGCGCCTGAACAGAAGTGAAAGAGGAGCAGTTAGACATTTGGCACAGTGGATTATAAAAACAGGCGAAATATTGTCTGGTCCTGCAGATTATGTTAAGTCCTTTTAGTAGATTAAATACTTCTAATTCATTTACTTCGACTGAATGTATGTTCGAAACAATATCGCTCAAATGCAAGTTTGAAGCCTGCGAGTGGTCCCCCGAAAGATCGTCGTCACCATTGACACTACAAGCAGGGCCGACCAATATAAGTATTTTATACGAGGACGCACAGGAAGAGTATGAAGTTCCACAAATCGGCAGACACACAGATAGCCCTATGATGTGGATCTTCTGGCACCAGGGTATCAGCACAACTTGCCACTAAAACCTCGCTATTAGATAAAACTAGATCTAGTATTTTATTGTTGACATTTACGTGTGAATTGTATTGCGAGATATTGCAGACGGTAAAATTATCAAACAAATTGACCTGAACATGACCTTGGCTATTGCTAGGGCAAACAGACTGACCATCATCATCTGGTGTCCAGTTTATATTCGGAAGGTTAAAGTCGCCAAGAACTAAAAAAATATCAGCGGGATGCTTCTGGACAATATCCGTTAGGTTATTAGAAAAATTAGTTAACTGACCTGCTTGGGAGTGGCCAAGATTTTGATTGCAGATGTACACTACACAGATATGCATTTTATACGATACTCGCGGTCTCTTCCTATGAAGGGTGAGGGTAATCCACAAGTCTTCGGCAGACGAAAACCATTCACTGCGGAGAACACTGATAAGCCCGCGTCGCACTGCAATAAGCACACCACCACCTAAAGTTTGCTTTGTGCTAGAATAATTTCTATCGCGCCTCCACACTATGTAACGGTTGTCAAACAATTCTCTCTTCTGTTTGTTCTTCTATTCTGTCTTTAATACTCTCAATAAGCCAAGATCAGCAAGCAAATTATATCGTAGAAGTTAACACACACATTACAATAAAATATTGATGTTATTATACGCAAGCCCCGAACATTTAAGTAAAATACACTAATAGGTGGCATTGGAAACAGAAATATTACTTATTAGTGCTTCAATAGAAATTGTTATGTGAGGTACATTCAGTTTAAAGCAAAAAGTCAAATTATGATACGTTGAAAAAATGAGCAAGATCAAGCCGATCACAACCTTAGCTTCATACAAGTAGGATTCAATAGAGAAATAGCTTTGGTCAACATCGAGCGATAAGAGAACAAAAGGGCAGCGGTAAAGAAATGTGCACAAAAAATGCCACCAGTGTTTCTCAAACTATTAACAAAGTGCGTGCGAAGGAAACATACAAAACATATTATAAAATTGACAAAACATTTTTAGTTCAGAAACTTTTTCAAGTCGAGTTCCATTTTTATGTGATGGTTTGGAGAAGTAGTATTTTTAACCGACTTTAAAAAAAAGGAGGAGGTTCTCAATTCGTCGGAATCTTTTTTTTATGTATGTTCCCCGATTACTCCAAGACACCTGGACCGATTTAAAAGAATCTTCTTTTGTTTGAAAGGGTATACTTTTTAGTTGGTCCCATAGTCATCAGGTCAGGATCTGTGTATGGAATCGTAGAGATATCAAGGGAACTCCTCAAATATTATAGGCAAACATATAGCGATTTTGGTATTTTCATCAACAATGCAATCATTTGCACTCAGAAAGTATCATTTGGTGAAGTGGAACTGATGAAGAAGCCCACAGGTGGCCAATAGAACTCCTAAATGCTAAGTATGTCACGGGCATAAGATATCTCGAATAGTTAACCGACTATAATGAAGCAAATACTTATAAATAAATGGTACTGATGAAAATGGCACCATGGAACTGATCTGATGATGAAGCCGGAAGGTAGGCACTGGAACTTTAAAATAAAACAATGTAGTCCTAGTTGTGTTTGGGCTTATTGGAATTGTCATTAGATGTACTTTGGCCATAAATGATAATCATGTTAATTGGAGGTACCTACCAGAACTAAAAAGAGAAAAATAAAAACTTTTTAACAAAAAATCAAAAAGCCGAAGTCGGTGTCTATTGTACCCATTGTTTTCCGTTTTTCGACACCGACTTCAGCAAAGAAATTTATTTTTTGCTTTGTAGTTTTTTGTTCTGGAAGTCGGTTTGATTTTTTGTTAAAAAGTTTTTTCTTTATAAGGATTTTGCAACCAACTACCCAAGTGTATAAAAAAACCTCGTTCTATAGCAAGTTTTTTCGTTTTGTTCAATAGACATACATGGTGCGGGTGACGTCGGGATGGAGGCCCCAGCTGACCTTCGCAGCCCTCGACAATTGATGGCGAAAACCAATCGCCTTTTTGCACACATTAGCAACGTGCTTGTTAAATGTAAGCTTGTTGTCGATGGTTAGCCCCAGGATTTTGATTTCCTACGTCATTCCAATGGCTACCCCTCCCATGCCTAGCCGCGGGATGTCGTATTATTCGATAATATTGTTCGTGGGTAGGCTGGGTAGGCAGGGTAGGCGGGGTAGGCAAGGTTGGCAGGGCAGGCAGGCTTGGCAGGTTAGGCAGGTTAGGCAGGGTTGGCAGGGTAGGCAGGGCAGGCAGGGTTGACAGGGTAGGCAGGGTAGCCAGTTGACGGGAGCGAAGCCCCGAGGGTCAGCTAGTATGGATATATTTTTCTAAGATAAGTTTGTTTTGTGTTTTTCTTAGCTTATCACACGGAGAGTCAAAGGCCAAATCTTATCTTAAGTACATGGAGAATCCCAAAATTTAATCAAGAGACATCGTCGAGTTAGGCATCTTATATTGTGCTCTTGTTTTTTATAATACATTGTTGAAAACTAGCAGTCGCCCGCGACTTCGTCCACGTGGAATTCCCTTTATCACGTTCCTTAGCTTAGTCTCCAATTTATGAGCATTAATTGACAGTCTTTAAATTTGTATGGTGTTCAAGGCTCTGGAGCTTTGACTTAACCAGTGCCTTATCGCCGATGAGCCTCTTGGCCCGCTTTTCGATCGACTCTAGTGCATTAAGCTGGTATTTGGCAGATCTGTCCCAGAGATGAGAACAGTACTCCATGCATGATCGAACTTGCGTTTGATACAAGCTGAGCAGCTGTTCTGGCGTGAAGTACCTTTTTACTTTTGCAAGGATCCCCAGCTTTTTGGCATCCAGTTGAGCCTTTGCCTCAATAATTTATGGGCCGAAATTGAGAGAAGCCAAGAAGCTCAAGATGGTCAGTTATTGGCACGATCGCATCTCGGAAAGTTGGAGCCGGGTGAAATTTGGTTTTTTTTAGCGGAAAAATGACACGCCTGGGTTTTAGCATCATTAAACCTGACCAGATTGGCATCGCCCCAATCGGACACTGCCTGCATGGACAGGCTCAAGCGCTCCACCAAGAGACTGGATCTGAGACCCGGTAGCACGAACGTTGGACAAGTATCTCTCAGCAACAGTGTTGTCGTCTGTATACCCAAGGTGCCGGGTTTTAACAGATCGTTAATGTGCAGCATGAATAAAGTTGCTGGAAGTTGTCATCGCGAAGTAAGCGGCTACTGGAAATTCTATGCGCTTAAACTGGAAGACAAAATTGTTGGGGATGATGATTCGGAATAAAACAGTTTCACCTGAGCCATACCCAGTGAGAATTTCGGCTTCGATAACGTTTCTTTGAAGAGCAATTTTCTTTAGTCCAGTTACATTGCACAGCTTGGGTGGAGTAAGATTTTAAGGTCGATTTTGTATGAAGGAAGCCGATCTGCTTTAAGTGATTTAAAAAACTCAACTTGGTTATTAGTAGCGTCTTCATAATACCCAGACAATTTGAAAAATGCCCAATATGAGTAGGTAATATGCCAAAAACTATTTAAATAATTAAATTGAACGGGCGTTCTGAATTCTAATCAACATTGAAATCATATTTTAAGGTTAACATTGATTTTAATATATAATAGGATAAGTACGGTTACTATATAAGCAACAAAGGCAACGTCATATTTCTTACTGCAGGGTCTAAAGTAACCTAACAAGAAGGAGATGACGGAAGCTGAGTTCGCTTGCTCACAGTCAGCGCACGTCATCCCCTTCGAACCTATCCTATCCGTGTCGGGGTGCCCTAAGCTCTCGAGCTCACTTGGCTCTCTCTTGGACTAATTAATTGAAGGTAATGCTGCAATCGCATGTTTGCTTATAGTTTAAGCCATTTCATAACATAACATCACGCTAGTACGCTCGAAACGGGTATACGTATATGTGTACAGTTCACCCAGGTAAACTCATTTCACCAGTTATGTTCAAGATTTATGTTATTCGGGTAATCTATTCTGACATAACTTTGTGCACTATAGGTACGGTTCCTTACTATAGAACTTGTTCATTATGTAACACAACCAAAAGGTGCAAAATAATAATAACAAAACAATCCACTTTCAAAAAACACACTATAGAGTGAAAATTACTTCAATATTGGAAGTCGGTGTCAAAAAACGGTGAAACAAAAACACAAATTCCGAAATTAAAGTTATTTATCACTTTATAGTGTTTTTAGGGTTCCATACCCCCAGGGTAAAAACGGGACCCTATTACTTAGACTCCACGGGCCCTCTGTCTGTCTGTCTATCATCAGGGTGCATCTCATGAACCGTGTTAGCTAGACAGTTGAAATTTCACAGATGATGTATTTCTGTTGCCGCTATAACAACGAAATAAAATAAATATTTATGTGGGGCTCCCATAAAAATACGTGTTTCTTTTACGTTTTTTCGAAAATGGTACGGGACTCCACGTGCGCGAGACCGACTCGCACTTGAAAGGTTTTTTTATTAGAAGTCGATTGTTTTTTATTATTTTTCACTTTTTAGTTGACATAATGAGCAAGTTCTCTAGTAAGATACCGTACCTATAGTGCACTAAGTTATGTAGCAGACAAACGGACAAACAATCAAAAAAAACTTTGCGTTACCCGTTGCTTTTACTTTTTATCAAAAATACTCAATGTACAGTTTTGACGTCTTTACGATTTTATTATATGTATATAGACAAGAGCATGATGAAATCACACACACACGTATTAATTATTAATTGTTCGCGACCGGCTGATTCTTCGGTATATATAAGCTCTGCGTAAAAGATAAAACATCAGTACGAGTACGTCTTTCACAAATAAACTACGCCGTTCCTAGTTGAATCAATAAATAACATTAGCCACTATGAAGCTGTTGGTAAGTGTATTTAATTATTTTTTTTGCATTTATATTAGGGTGTTTTTGTTAATCGGTGAAAGCCTTGGGCGTCTGCTGGATGGAAGAAACACAACCGATCTATTATGTTAAATATCAACGTGAAAACTTAGATGGAGTAAGCTTGAAGTGAACTGGCATTCTACATTGATCCGATAGATGGATAGCTTATTTCAAGGTCACTTCACCGAAGTTTTTTCCGGTGCGATTCTTATAGAACAGCATTGCAGGAGCAGTCGATGTGGCGATGCTTGGCCTACCGCCTTTGTCTAGTTGTGAAAGTCTTTCAGCTGAAATGATGATGATAATAGGGCGACAAAGGAACTCTCCTCTTCTGAAGATTGGGAACAGCTTTTGGCCAGTGCCGGGCATAGTTATAGACCTGTAGTTGGGAAAACACGACTGTTAGATATTAAGGTGATGCAAATTGCGACTACACGTCTTATCTTTATTCAGTTTCTTCATAGCTTTAAGAACATGACAATAGTCCCACCTTAAGACCCCGAAGAAAGGAACGATTTTTTTTTTTGTTGGTATTATGTTTCATTTTATTTTTGTTCTTGGGCTTAATGTATTTTTATTATTTCAGGTTTTCACCTTGTTGCTGGCGTGCCTAGAAGGATACTACTGTAAGTATTTTTAAACTATTTTACGAAAATTTATTGGCATCAGGTAGGAGAATATATATAATAGAAGCTTGTGGCAAAACAATAAAAGCCGCACGCGTCGATCTACTAGATTAAGCAACGCTTGCCGAGGTCGGTCCGTGAAAGGGTGACCATCTTTACATAGCGAGTTTCATCCGTGCCTTGGAAAGCACTTTAAGCCTTTGGTCCCGGCTGTCACTTGAACATATTTGACAGTCGGTACGGGTAGTCAGAAGCCTGAGATCTGACACCAGTCTAGCCAAGGGGTATCGTGTCACCCAGTTACTGCAGTCGCTTCATGTAAAACACTGGTACTCAGCTGAACTCTGTTAGACTGGAAGCCGACATTCACATAGTTGGAAAAAGGCTATGCAGATTAGTTGATTTATTGGTATCAGATATTGTAAATGTATGCAGTTGGATTCGATTCCAGAAAGTCATCACCATTCAAACTTTTTAATATTAATATGAGATACCACTGCAAAAATCTGAAGCATTCCCGTTTAAGCACATATTTTTGGGCACCTATGTACTGAGCACGAAAGGTATTCCCATCTGAGCACCAATCAATATAATAGCTTGGTGCTCAATGGGGAACAATCAAAAATATTCAATTTCATTCCATTTTGAGCACCTCCGGTGCGGTAGCTTCTAGCGTAATTGGCAGTTATTTTATTGTCATATTAATTTTAAAATATATAATATTTTATCATATTATTTTTTAATATTTAATCATAAAATAAAAAAAATCAACCACATAAAACTGTACTTTGTGAAATTTGAATTCAATCCTTCATAATGTGTCCAGGTGGTAGGGTCTCCAATGTCCCGATGAAATTGTCAGAGACTTGAGTTTCTCCCGCCAAAGGTCGCATCTCGCCGAAGAGGAGGTGCCATCAGATAGACCCACAGAACCAAGAAAACTTTTCGGCTTTTTGCTTTTTGGGCGCTGCTTGGCACTTTTTAGATAAAAGCGTGAATATTTTCAAAAACAGATTTCTTAGGGTACAGATAGATATTACAGCCAGCCTACAATTGGTTTGGGGATAGATAAAATTAAAATTGAGGCAACTTATTGTAAATAATAATTAAGTAAACTTTTATGTTAATGATGATAGGTTTTTATTCAATGACAACATTCTGAAATAAAACTGATGATTTGTATCGATATGGATTTAGTCCCACCTAGATGCTACCGCACCGTAGGTGCTCAATGGGGAATAAAATCAAATTTTATTTTTCGTTTCCCTTTGAGCACCACGTTAAAATATTGATTGGTGCCCAAATGATAATGAATACCATTGGTGCTCAACGCGTAGGTGCCCAACAAATAGGTGCTCAAACGGAAATATGCAAGTATTTTGTTTTTCATTAAACTTGTTTTTATTTATTACTAGCTGACCTCCGCGGCTTCGCTCCCGTCAAAATTATAGCATATGTTACTCGGGTATAATGTAGCTTTCCATAGGTGACAGAAATTTTTAAATCGGTCCAGTAGTTTCGGAGCCTATTCGGTACAAAAAAACAAACAAAAAATCTTTCCTCCTTATAATATTGGTATAGATTTATCTACCTAACTAGCTTCTGCCAGCGGCTTCATCCGCGTGAAAGTCGAAAGTTATCTCGAGGGAACATATTCCCGGCATAAAAAGTACCCCTGGTGCTATTCCTGACTCTAATCTATCTCTTTGCCAAATTTCATCCAGATCCATCCAGCCCTTTGATCGTGAAGAAGTAACAAACATACAAACACAACACACACACTCACAAACTTTCGCCTTTGTATAATAAGTGATGTTGCCAGACTTTTATATACGATAAAGTGGCCTCTCTGAAATGATGTATGCTATCGTATCGAGTGGGATACCAAATCAAAGTGGGGAAAATTACCTACACATGCCTAACCTACAATATTATAATAAACCAAGCTACAGAAAATCAATTGTATTATATTTTAACGTTTAAAAATACGTTTTCGTAGAGTCGAGGTTTAAACTTTATGTCACTTCATCTTGTTGTTCTAAACTATAAAAACTATAAATAATTTCAGGTGCACCGTATTATCAAGGCTTCAGTCCTAGTAGCACCATCCTGAATAACGGCGGTAGGACTGACTTAGACATCCCTAATATCATGCACTTGAAAAGAGATGATGGCCTAAATTTGAATATGCAGTACCCTCCCCATGGCTACGGGTACCAACCGCAAGGATATGGCTACCCCCCGCAAGGATATGGCTACCCCCCGCAAGGATACGTCTACCCTCCGCAAGGCTACGGCTACCCTCCGCAAGGCTACGGCCACCCTCCGCAAGGCTACGGCTACCTTCCGCAAGGCTACGGCTACCCTCCGCATGGCTACGGGTACCATCCGCAAGGAAACGGCTACCCTCCGCAAGGCCCCGGGTACTAATACCAAGGATACGGGTACCAACAGTAAAGCTACGGGAACCCTCCTGCACCCCAGGAACCGTCCGTACCGTCAAACGACCTTCCGTCCGGTGGTAATAACTAATATGGAATGGATTGTTATTATGTTAATAACATTCACCTGGTAAACTACTCTCACAAATTGTCAGGTAGTAAGGTTAAAAAAAATGATTGTTTTCAAAAGAAACAACACTTGTATAAAATGTTTTGTATAGTAGTTTCCGATTTATTTTTAGTATATAAGAGTACTGAAGATTACATTTAAATAAACACGAACGTTTATAAAATAAAATTTATTTTTATTCTATAACGTCCAATTTCACCAAAACTAATGGGACATTTACTACTAGTATCTCATAGGAGGACAGCACAGTGCCTCGGCCCAAGCAAACATCCACACATTCAGAATGTTCAATCGTTGGCGACACTCAACAAAACTAACTGAACCTTAAAGCATACCTTCCTAAGACTATGAACTAACTTAAAAACATTTAACATAAAAAAACAAACATTTTTGGAAGTCGGTAGTATTTTTTGTAAAATAGATTTTTTATTTTTCAATTTTTTGTTGTACCTACCTAACATGCAAGTTCATAAGTAAAGTACCTATAATCCTAGAATAGTTTACCCGAATATCATGAAACTTGAACATAACCGGTGAAATGAGAGTGTACCAAGGTGAATTGTACACATCTGCGTACCCCTTTAGTGCGTACTGGCGTGATTTTATGTAATGAAATGGTATAAACAGTAAAAAAACAAGCGATTGCAGCAATCCCAAGAGATTTCCGGTATTTATTGAAGAGTTCTGCTGTATATGCTCCCCAGTTCTTCATCAGATCTTCACCAAATTAAAATGGGACCAATTTGGGAACACACACTTTCAAACAAAAAAACAATATTGTTTAAAATCGGTCCACAATTGACCGAGAAATCTGTGAAAATATACAAAAAAAAAGGAAATCAAAGTTGAACATAGAACCTCCCCCTTTTTGGAAAATAGATTAATAAATAACTTTGCATTTCCACATAGGAAAAATAACTACATAACATAACATCTTGCCTGCATTCCCGAAAGGGCCCTGCAGAGGTGCGCTTGGGGGGTGAGCCACTTACTATCAAGCAGGAACAAGTCCAGTCTCTGGACTGCTACTGAGAAAGGTGAATAAACCTAAATCACTTTATGCAGAGACATAAACATCGAATTAATCTTAACTCCTTAGCCATCATTTACTTTATCATTATGCATAAAGAAGTCCACCGCTGGACATCATCATCATCAGTTGTGTTTATCCAAGTTTAATCACAGTTTTGTAGTTCTTATTTTGCCCGTTAGTCTATGTGTCGCAAATGATACTACTGAGCATAAGGTCCTAGGTTTGAATCCCGGGGCGGTTAAAGTGTTTTAGGGTTTTCCCATCTAGAATTGCCCAGAAACAGCCCGGAGACGGGATTCGTGCCCGTTTGATGGCAATACGCTTGAAGGCATTTCTTCTTGATGATAGGCGAAATGTGGCAAGTCAAAGTTATTTTCTACAGATTTTAACAAAACACACTGGTCTTAGGAAGGCAATCTTTAAGCCCGATTTATATGAAACCCTAAGATTTGCCAGTAAAACCTAAGAACTTACGTGTCTCCGAGGGAAAACCTAAGATATACCGAGTAAATGCTGGTTAAAGTCCGAAATTTGTGATTATCACAGAACAGTTCGGACTATTACCAGTAGGGCTTGGTTAATCTTACGTTTTACTGGTACAGTTACATATCTATACTATAATATTATTAAGCTGAAGAGATTGTTTGTTTGAACGCTCTAATCTCAGGAACTACTGTTTGGAATTAAAACAATATTTTTGTGTTGGATAGTCCATTTATCGAGGAAGGTTATAGGCTATCACGCTACGACCAATAGGAGCGTAGCATAAGAAAAACGTTGCAAAAACTTGTGTGTGCTGCGTAAACGGTTTAAGTTACGCAACAATCATGTATGTAGGGTAGATGGGTAGGTAGGTAGCCAGTTGCCGGGAGCGAAGCCGCGTGGGACAGCTAGTCTTGTAATTAAAAAACGAACGGTATACCCTCTCATACTTTCTCTCAAAGAACACAGACTGTGACATGCGCACATAATTTTATTTCATTTGTCACTGTCTCGCATCCAGCGGATTTCCGTACTCTTCGCCAAGTCATGGGTCCACAATGAGAAAGGCCTTGCAGTGCTGCATCTGCTGGTACACGGTCGACACTCCTAAACTTTTCGGCCCCCTCGAACATTCGATCTGCGAGTAATGCGTCCTGCCCACAACCACTTAAATTTGGCAGACATAGACCTCGCGAATCGCACGATACATCAATCCTGTTGTTCTCAACAAGTCTTATCTGCACTGGGTTTTTCCCAATCACTTATCTCTACAATGTAGGGTCAAAGGGTAGAATAGTATATAATAGAATAGAATAGAATAGAATAGAATAGAATAGAATAGAATAGAATAGAATAGAATGGAATGGAATAGAATAGAATAGAATAGAATAGAACAGAACAGAACAGAACAGAACAGAACAGAACAGAACAGAACAGAACAGAACAGAACAGAACAGAACAGAACAGAACAGAACAGAACAGAACAGAACAGAACAGAACAGAACAGAACAGAACAGAACAGAACAGAACAGAATAGAATAGAATAGAATAGATCTTTATTTGCTTAGAATGTAGGTACATAAAAGTAAGTTTTTACATTATATAATAGGATCCATGTACATTATGCAAATGTGATACAAAGTATAGGTTATTAAAGACATTACAAAAAATTGTCATTTACGAAATCCTGCACTGAATAATAATATTTATCTACAAATAATTCTGTAAATCTTTTTTTATTAATAGAGTCAATTTAAATAAAGTTAATAAGGACAAATATCTTTGACTTATTCTGAATAATCAACTTACATGTTAACTACATAACGAGAAAACGTGCTCTAAAATATTAAGCTTAACGGGGGCGTTACGTCGAATTGTGAGATGCTTTCCTCTTAAGGTCAGTCACACTATATATAATTCATTGGTGAAACCGCATATTGAATATCTTATAGAACTGTGGGGTTCAGCAGCTAAAACCAACCTAGAAAAGCTACAAAGAGCGCAAAACAGAATTATAAAAGTCCTATTTCACTACCAGTATCTGACACACAAAATTTACAAAAAAACCAAGCAGTTTAACATTTCTGATATGTATTTATATGACACATGTATATGTCACGTCGAAGTACCTATGAATCGTAGAATCGCCATCTTTAACCCCAATGTCTAGAGGCAATTCCTTTATTCTTGACTGGAGCGGGTTACTTCAATAACACACAACACTGGATTGAAACTCAAGAGTGTTTATTTGATTTAGTTACAGGCACTTTGAGTTTTCAAATGAACTTGAAGCTAAAACCACATCGTGTGGCTTGCTAGATCGCAAAGCCCTTGTCGATCGCTGGAGGAGATCTAGCAAGAAACTCCAGGACACTCTTTTTAAATGTTTTTATAGATTACACAATCACTTTATGACAATTAATTAGGTTTTCAAACATCTATTCGATTACATTTATTAATCAGTTCTTATTTTTCACACATAGTCCGCGCGATGCGCGTTCTAAGTGGGCGGAACTTCCATATTGTTTTTGTTTAGACACTAATTACTTGGATAGTTGAGTAAAGTTAGCAAACAATACTAAAATGCTGATCAGTTAATTATTTTAACATTAAACAACCTCAATACTCACAAATACTAAGTGGTTTGTAGTTTATTATTGAAATAGTCATCTAATAACAAAACTATTCAAGTTTCCGGTGATCTAACAATCTTACTAATTAGAAAGTTTCTCATTATTACATAGCTGTGTAAAATAGTCTTATGACTTCTTAGTATTTAATCATTTACTCAAATTTGTTTAGTTCTCGTATTAAATTATTAAATCTGGTTATTGGTCATAGAAATTATAACATCCGCCATTGTTTGACAACTTAATAAGAATAACATAATGAAACACATTTACTTCGTCAAATGTGCAATAGTTAAAATGAGAACAAATCCAAAAGTCCTACAATAAGTGTTCCTGTTTAATTTAAACATCTCGTATTAATTAAACATTGAAATTAGCATATGAATTATGAATCAATACTGATTCCACAGTGAGCCAATAGATGGCGCTGAACTCAAAACCCAACTTAAATAGACATAGACACTTAAAACGATTAGTTAGGATAATAAATTAGCAAATTCACGCCTACGCGGCGACACGGCCATTGTGATCGGAGGCTCGTGCTCTGGGCCTTCCGGTGTCCTCAGTCTCTGTGTTTCTTGGTTGTTATCTGTAATAGCGGAGAAATATTTGTCGGCAGATTATTGTTGTTTATCATCCTACAGTATTAATTAAGTTTAGAATCTGATAACAACTGATTTTATTTATCATTGACAGCTTGTAATAAATCTAAGCTGAGTATGCCTTATTTTGGAAATATTGAATGTATTTTTACACCCACAGCTATATGCTTTAGGTATTCTACTTGCTATATGGTAAAGACCAATGTTGTTAGGAAACAACTAACTGCTACATGTCATGTCAATGAAGGCATACAATTTCTATTTCAGATTTTGACATGGAATAATCAGTTGCTAGCTTATTTAGTCCAATTTGAATCTTGTTTGCAGAATGTTATTGTTTGTATTATCTTACAATATTCATTGATTTGTAATAGGTAATAGTCAGTTTAAGTTATCAATTTATCACTGAATACTTATGAAATTAGGTAACTATTAAGTTTATCTCAAATGAAAATATTTGATGCATTAATGAGCACATACCTACTTATAAGAAGGCTTACATAGCAGCCTTGTATTTGGTTAGTATAGTGTAGGTAGTGTAGGAGTATTGTGATCAGCTGTTTTTTGTTTAGTTTCATTCTCACGGGACGGTAATGCTCTGTGATAGACACAAAGTCTTTGATTTGACAGGATTTAAGGATAGGATCAGGAACACCGCTCTGTGATAGACACAAAGTCTTTGATTTGACAGGATTAAAGGTTAAGGAGTTTAGGATCATTGCTCCGTGACAGGCACGAAGTCTTTGATTTGACAGGATATAAGGAACCAGGCTCTGGGTGGTCTTGTACACCGTGGACCCAGCAGGATAACATGAGAGATTGTTCATTAGCGGCCTCCACGCCTAACCAATGGATATTAAATCTTTATTAGTTGCTTCCACAGCAAACCAATAGATTGTGTGTTGTATTATCACTATTAGTTTCCTCCACGGATTACTAACAGACAGCTTATTGTGTTATCATTATTAGTTGCTTCCACAGCATACCAACAGTATAGTTTATTGTGTTATCATTATTAGTTGCTTCCACAGCATACCAACAAGATAGTTGTGTTATCATTATTACTTGATTCCACAGCATACCAATAGGATAGTTTGTTGTGTTATCAATCTTAGTTGCTTCCACAGCATAATAAGATAGTTTATTGTGTTCTCATTATTACCTCAAATCCATCTCCATGGATGCTGATAGTTTGGTGTTGATATAACCTATTATTTTATTAAGTGCCTCCAGAGCTATAGGTTATTGGACATCTCAATAATTAGAGCTTGTTTTATTATTCATTTTTATAATTGACTAAATATGACAATAGAATAGCATAAACTGAAACGAGTTACAAAAACATAATAATAACAGTAGTCCTCCTGACTGTTGAGCCATCTGCATAAGGAGGTACTATGGTGCACAAGGCCAATGGCTCAACATGCTTTTTGAAGCATGGGGGTTCACCAATTTCAAAACTCTGGGCTGCTACAGAGGAATCCCTATTGGAAAAACCCCATAAACAAATTTTGCCCAACCTAGGAATTGAACCCAGGAATAATAATTTAAAAGTACTTTGTTGCATGGTAGTATCATGCACAAGCGTCATGTAGTTATTCGACATGGCTATTGTGTTGAGCCTTCTGATACAACAACACCGTATCAGTTAGCGAGGTGAGTAGAAGATAGTTTGAAAACTTCTCACCTTTTACTTTAGTTATGTTGGGCTGGAAGTCATTTTTCAGTTGACCTCTATTTGGTGGCTTGTATGTATGTTGGTAGCTTCTAAGGTCCTGACCCGGCGACACGGTCACTTGCAAACCAGGTATTTTTAGTTTTGTTTCCACATCCTTGATAATACTTGACTATGTAGGTAACCATTTTGATTTTTGATATGACACAGGAATCTGGAATGTGAGAAGGTATACAGATAAATAATAATAAAAGAAAAGATGATCCTATTAATATTTAAATAAGTAGGAGTTAGTACTGATAACAATTAAATTATGTTATTGTTTTGAAATAGTAAGTGAGTAATTCAAAGTTAACTAGAATCTGATGACACTGAAATGAATAACTATGAAGATTGCTGCATTACTTATGACGGTGTTTGCACTAGCTAAAGATTAATGTTAAAACATGTTGAAAACTACTTTTAATGATGCATGTTTGCATACCACACACGCAACAACCTATTTACACACCTATTACAAACCTATTTCATTACAAAACATTTATGTGTGAACAAGTTTGAATACAAGCTAGGTAAAAAGTTGCAAAAAGAAAAGAAAGTTATTGAATGCTAAAAGTGACAAATTATCAAAAAACAAACCTGTCTTTTGATTGTTTTTATTCTGTGCAAGTGCATCCAATAACAAGCTTTGAAATCTGTCAGAAATTACTAATCTATTTACACCCATGTACCATAACAAGTAAAATTCAACTAAACCCATTGTGAGATTTAATTCATTAGGAAGGTTCTCAAATATTGAATGATTAAATAAACTTTATTATAACAAACTTAACTTGAACAAGCATAAATCTTAGAGCTTATAAAAGGCCCCATCAGTATCCAACTGACAGTCTGAACCAAGAATGTAGGGTCAGACAATTTTTTAATTAGATTTAACTTATAGCGCTATCACTGTCAAGAACCCCATAGCCAAAACAAATCTACCAGATCATGTAGACAGATAAGATGGAACACAGTAATCACATTAGATTCACTCAAATATGTCTTACATACACAGGACCATTAATTTACCAAAAATCACAAGGTCCATACATAATAGGTTACTCACACATACTAAGCGTACCTACTTGTAAATTAAAAGTTACCAGGTGGCTATCAGCTTATGACTATTTATTATTATATTATGATTATGCATGAACTGAAGCTCTGCTGATACTTACCCTGATTATAAAGTTTGTAATGACTCACCCAGGTGTATCACAACCCTTTCACCCATTCATACAAATACATTTATATTAGATGCATACTCACTCTACAAAAACCTCTAGATAATATTTTAAATATTGTTTAGTCTTGTAACCAAACAATTATTCTCACCCCAGCTACTTAAATGCAAATCGTTGTAAGTATTTTCTTGAGCACACTATAATTTTATTTTTATTTGTTGTGCTTTTCATGTTTAAGGAATGTGCTAATACATTTTCTTATCTTACTTTACTTTAAAAAAAGTATGACATGCAACGAGTTCCACATTATTCAATAATAAACCCCGTTTGGTAGTCGGGTAAAAACAATAAATTGCAAAAATGCCAATTAGTGCGTCAACATGAATATGTCATGGCACTTTCTGCCAAATGTTTACTACTTCTGTTGCACATACATTCTGTAACTTACTTAACTTATTTACCTACTAAACTTTTGTTTTAGCTACCTAAATGTAATGAATGCTATAAAAATAAGTTGTTACTTTTTGTCCGGTACAAAACTCAACGTAGGTACTTTGAATTGTTTAACATTCATACACTCACACCTTGTCCCCATGGGGATAGGCAGCAACCACAGATTGCCACTTGCTACGATCCTTACATACTCCTCAAATAAAATAAAATTTCTCAAATAACTGAGCCATTGCAATTCTTAAGACAAAAGAACCATATTTAAACAATAACATTGAGTTCCTAGTCAGCTGTCTTATTTTATGGAGTAATTTAAGCCGTTTCATTCATTTTAATTCCACAAATTGCCACACAAACAACAGCAGGGACCACTCAGTCAGTAAGGGGTATTGTGTTACCCAGTTACTGGGTTTTGGTTGCTCCATGTAAAGCACTGGTACTCAGCTGAATCCAGTTAGAATGGAAGCTGTCCCGGACTTGGTTGGGAAAAGACTAGGCAGATTGATTAAAATTGTCACACAAAAGGTCACTGACCTTGCCTTGTATGATGAAAATAATTAAGAATGTTAAGTTACATAAATAAAAAAACAGAATACTCCCCTCAACCATGATGGAATCTATCAATGGACAGATCAAGTTGTTCGCTTAGCTGCTTCGGTCATTCTGTGCTGTATAAAGTTTTGGCCACAATGGTGTAGGACAGCATCCATGCCACTAGTCAGTAGCTTCTTCTGTCGTTTCAATAGAGTTCAGATCGTTCACGTAAAAATATTCCAGTTATTTTCGCCTATGTCTGGGCATCGCTTACTCTTGGAAATTATCATAGGAAAATCTTTTGCCATACCCTCGGCGCTGGCGATGTTGTACAAAATTCTTCGGATGGCTTTCATAGCATGGGCAGAAGGCGATTGTGGGAGCTGAGCCCAATTCTGATGTCACGTCGAAGTACCTATGAATCGTAGAATCGCCATCTTTAACCCCAATGTCTAGAGGCAATTCCTTTATTCTTGACTGGAGCGGGTTACTTCAATAACACACAACACTGGATTGAAACTCAAGAGTGTTTATTTGATTTAGTTACAGGCACTTTGAGTTTTCAAATGAACTTGAAGCTAAAACCACATCGTGTGGCTTGCTAGATCGCAAAGCCCTTGTCGATCGCTGGAGGAGATCTAGCAAGAAACTCCAGGACACTCTTTTTAAATGTTTTTATAGATTACACAATCACTTTATGACAATTAATTAGGTTTTCAAACATCTATTCGATTACATTTATTAATCAGTTCTTATTTTTCACACATAGTCCGCGCGATGCGCGTTCTAAGTGGGCGGAACTTCCATATTGTTTTTGTTTAGACACTAATTACTTGGATAGTTGAGTAAAGTTAGCAAACAATACTAAAATGCTGATCAGTTAATTATTTTAACATTAAACAACCTCAATACTCACAAATACAAAGTGGTTTGTAGTTTATTATTGAAATAGTCATCTAATAACAAAACTATTCAAGTTTCCGGTGATCTAACAATCTTACTAATTAGAAAGTTTCTCATTATTACATAGCTGTGTAAAATAGTCTTATGACTTCTTAGTATTTAATCATTTACTCAAATTTGTTTAGTTCTCGTATTAAATTATTAAATCTGGTTATTGGTCATAGAAATTATAACATCCGCCATTGTTTGACAACTTAATAAGAATAACATAATGAAACACATTTACTTCGTCAAATGTGCAATAGTTAAAATGAGAACAAATCCAAAAGTCCTACAATAAGTGTTCCTGTTTAATTTAAACATCTCGTATTAATTAAACATTGAAATTAGCATATGAATTATGAATCAATACTGATTCCACAGTGAGCCAATAGATGGCGCTGAACTCAAAACCCAACTTAAATAGACATAGACACTTAAAACGATTAGTTAGGATAATAAATTAGCAAATTCACGCCTACGCGGCGACATATATTAGTTCGTGAAATTCTTTCCAAAGACTTACACACACAAATCACATTTACAAAAAACATACAGGTACAAAAACGTATTTTGTAGCATGCACAAGACTTACATATACCTATAAGCTAGAACTCACTATGGGAAAAAAAAAACAATGATATATGTGGGAGCAAAACTTTATAACTCACTACCAAAAGATATAAAAAATACACAATCATTATTACTATTTAAAAAAACTTCTAAAATGCCACATCTTAAAAGGCTATAAATAAAATAAATAACTAATTTTAACTAATATAATTCATTTGACTCTGGTGTGAACGAGTCCTTAGATTTTAAACATACAAACAAAGATAACGAGTCACCAAACGTGTAATCTTTAGAAATAAATGAATTCAAACCGTAAACTTTTTATAAACTTTTGCAACGGTAAGTTCTTAAGTTGATCAGGTATTTTACTAAAGATTACAGGAGCCATACAGATAAAATTTCTTTTTAATAAGCTAGTTTTAGAAGCGCCCGTGCATAATAGATTCTGGTATTGTGATCTCATAGCTGTACTTCGTTTTCTAGTTTCTATTAAAGTTGCAAATAGACATCGATTAGTTATTACAAATACTGCTAATTCAAGGATATAAAGTGAAATCGTACCTCTGAAAGGAATCATAGAATTGAAACAATGAATAAATCAACGCAATAACAATGTATGAAATCGATTATTCAGTCTATTTCAGTACATATCATATTATTTTACTAACCTTAAACTTAATACCCCGGTGCTTCGTTCAATACTGACTCCTGTCAGTAACTTGTTAAGCTGTCACTTCAATGTCAAAATATTTTATAACTGACAGTGACACTTTGAAGCCTTTAAAATGACATAAACCTAACTCAACTATAACAAGCCTATCCATGTACTGTTTACTATAATAATCTTACTAATATAAATCTACCCTCACATAGTTAAGTCTTGTTACAGTCGGCCATCCTTTATGAACGAGTCCCTTCGTTCCTTATAATTGTATAACGGGTGTATTATAGATTTGATAGTAACTATCAAACAGTTATCAATCATTAACAATTATAAAAGATAACCATATAACATAATTGTATCAGGTCTTATTTAATAAAGATAACAAGATAAATAGTCTGAATTCTTACAAAATAATTTAAAATATTCTAGATCATCATTATCAATTATTTTTTAGCTTGAGTGATGTGAAAGCTACTTCCTTCACTCTCACATCACTTCAGCCGCATGTTTGAACTACTCATGGGCGAAGAGTTCATACGCCAATCCTGCCCAGTTCAACCATTCTCACGTGAGGCTATCTCCTAACCATCACTCTGTCATCAGCAGCAGTACTTTGAGCCAATCATGGGTGGCGAATCCCAACGCCAATCCTGCCCGACTCAAAGTACCCTCACTTATCTCTAAGCAACCGACAATTTCATATGCCCGACTCCATATAGTATGTAAATCACAAATTACAATCATCACAAATCATAAATTAAATATAAACTAACAATTCATAAAAATTACTCACATTTAAATAACGATACCATTGCTTTTAATTGCTACCATTATCATCGTCATTTTCATCGCAAGACGAGGAAGCAGGGGTATTGAAACTCAACCATGGATAAATTTTATCAATAGCAACATTTGATTCGTACTTTACCTCTTTCGAGTCAAAGGGGTGTCTACAACAAGGAATCGATCGTTCGGTAATACTTTCTTTATCCTGGACCCTGAAACTTCACTTCTAACCTTTTAGATTGGCCCAGCGTCGATACTACTGCCCTAGCTATCCTAACCAGATCGCCCTCCTTATAGTTCGTGGCTGGTTTCCTTTGTCTGTCGTACAGATTCTTATTATTCTCCTGATTACTTTTAATTCGTTCATTCGCTTCAGACCCATTTCTTTTAAACTTTGATTACTACTCTATCCTATGTCATCAATTACGTTATTTAATATACCTCGGCTCGGATTCGCCACCGTCCTACCTAACTATAGCTCTGTAGGCGTTTTTCGTTTTACGTCGTAAACGGTATTATTGATTCCTAGCTGAATGTCCGGCAGAAGTTCGTCCCACGAACTTCCGTTCTTAGTTCTGAGCCATGGACCCTAGGGATGCCAGGACTCTCGACTGCACGAATGTTTTAATAGTTTTAATAATCTTAAGTGTAGGTATTTCGGTAAAGCTATGGCCGAGCAACACATCATAATTAACTAAGGGGAATTTTTAACTGCACCTCTATTTAGAAATTTAAGCAAACAAAATTTATCCACTAATAACCTACTGCATATCAAATAAATGACTGTACTACAAATTAACTACTTTATTACCTAAACATGTTGTCCTAAAAAATGTTAAAAATTCATCCAAATCTGATAGCTTTTTCATCTAATTTACAGCAAAAATCTAGTTGAGACCACATATATACACATTTTGAAACAATATTAATCACCGTAAAACAAAAATACTGATTTGCACACAAATTATCCAATATTACAACGGAATTTCCAAAATTATTTTCTAAAACTGCATAACAAATAATGTATGTTTACATTATCAAATTACATTTCACGTATTAAGACGGTACCCTGACCAAAAAATCGGCATGAGATATGAGCATTCCTATTGGTCTAGCGGCACTGGTGGCGCATGAATTACAGTAGTGAATACGCCCAGATTTTAGAATAAAATCTTTATAAAATCGAATTTTGGTCTTTTGAAAAAAGTAAATCTACAAAAATGTTCGTTATTAAATTGTCTATCCATTAGTGTTAGTACAAAAAATAATTAATGAATACTTTACGAGGAGATGCATAATATCGATAATTATTTCTCATAATTATGTTTTTTTGGAAGGAGATTAGTGAAATATATACAACATTTAAAAAAAAACTAAATCTACCATTTTAGAATCAATATTATGTAAAAATTTAATGTATTTTTATTAATTGATATTTCTTTTTAAATAACGAGTAGATTGCTCCTAAAAACAGCACAAAAAACGGCTTGCGTGGCGTTTTGCTCGGGGTACCGCCTTAATTACTCATGTAGCTAAAATCCCTATCATCCACCTATTTTCTTTTTGTTTATCTGTTTTATAAAAAAGTATTTTGGCGCGCGTTTGTCGGTGGCGCACTCACCGCTCGCGCTAGTCGCATCGCGCTCGCTTCTTCGCGGCGGCACGAGTGTGAGAAAGATAGAGTGATGTGAATCCGCAGTCGAACACGGCGCGGCGCATGGTCGCGTGCATTTGTTATTGTTTTTAATCGTTTGATAAGGTATAATTGCTCGAGTTTAAGTGCAAAATAAGTTAAGTCATTGTTCAACTATTATTTTTGTGCGTTGTTTTAGTGTATTAGTATTATGTATACCTTTCACGTTTTAATGGACAAGTAACATGGAGTTAGACCGATCATTATTAGAACCCAGCGGGCGTGGTACCTACACAAAATGAAGAAAATGTTCCCGTTTATTGTTCAGATAGCGATACCGAAGAAGAGCAGCCTTCGGCCAAAAATAAGAGGCAAAGACAAAGGGCAAAGAGTATATATATGTAAAGAAATTCACAAATTCTGAGGAAGCCGAGAGTTTTGTGAAAGCTGAAAATACGTGGTCCCTCAAAGTTTCGCACGACACAGAAGAAGGTAACAAAATGTTTTATCGTTGTAACAAATTCAAATATCGAGGACAAATAACTATGTCGATAAACAATCCAAAACAGCTCTGGCAAAAAATTAACGAAATCACACAATTTAAAACACCAAAATCTGACAATTCTATTCTTCTTAAAATCACACCAAACCCTCTCGATTCTTTAAACCGTATTAATCAGTTTTTCGTTACAATTGGTCAAACATTGGCGGAAGAGATAATTAAAAAATCTAATCTCCCCAATCCTAGCTCTTCATACCAACCGAGTGAACATCATACTACGTCATTCGTACTGCTTGATACTGACCCGCAGGAAGTGGATGGTTTGCTTATGGCTTGATTCTGAAAGCTCACCTGGCTGGGACGGTATACCTACAATTTTTTTTGAAAATTTCTAGAGATTTCTTGATCCCTTTAATAAGCCAACTAGCTAACCTGTGCTTTAGAACCGGGATATTTCCATCCTCTTAAGCGATCGATGGTTACGCCTGTGCACAAGGGGGGAGACCGGAATGATGTAAACAACTATCGCCCTATATCGGTTATATCAAGCATCGCAAAAATTCTAGAAAAAATACTAAATATTAGACTAATTAGTTATCTTTATAAAAATAACATTTTATCTTCCTCGCAATACGGTTTCAGAAGGGGTCTATCTACACAAGACGCTGTTAAAGCATTAACTGGCGATATAGTAAATTGTGTAGACAAAGGTCTGAAATGCCTTACAGTCTTTTTAGACAAAGTCGGGAACGACGTTATTCAATGTTGAGCTAGAAAATGATTCACGATCCGCTGCATTAGACTTAGTTTTAAAAATAAATCTTCAAACAGGTCCGTAGTCATATATTGAGTTTTCTTGATATTTTACTAACCTTAAACTTAACACTCCGGTGTCTCGTTCAAGACTGACTCCATACTACGTAACTCCATACGTCAGCAAAACTGTCACTTCAATTTCAAAATATTTGACATTGAAGTGACTCTTTGAATCCTTTAAAATTACATAAACATAACTCGACTTTAACAATCCTATCCATGTACTGTTTACTATAATAATCTTTTGTAATATAAATTTACCCTCACATAGATAAGTCTTGTTACAAAAGGCATGGGAAGGTTAATAATTTATGAGACTTAGGGCCGATTTCACCAATTATATTAAACGCGATTAGACCAACTAAACTCAGTTTACGCAAATACAGCATTCTGATTGGTAGTTTCTCAGCGGTGTCAACCAATCAGCAACCAACGCTGTATTTGCGTAAACTTAGTTTAGTTGAACTAATCGCGTTTAATATAATTGGTGAATTCAGCCCTTAAATATAGGTACGCAACTGTCTGTTACTTTAAGACCAAATACAGCTCTTAGACAGCGCTTTTGAGCTCTGAAAATGCTTTCTCGTTTACTACAGTGACCCCAAAAAATATTATACCAAATCTTAAGACGGAAATTACTAGACCATGGTAAGCGACTAATAGTGTCGGCAAATGGTACTTTAGAGTCATTGAGGTAATAATTAGTCTACTTTTGGCATTATTCTCTGGACAAAGTCGAAAATAGCCACGTGATGGGTATATCACTACAACGCAGGGTCAAAGGGTATCACTTTAAATCAATGTGAATTTACTTAGTTGAAAAAAAGAAAAACAAACCGGGTGTTTAAGGCGATAACCTTTTTGTAAATATATAAATGTTGTCCAGTTAATAATAGTAGAAAAACATATCAGTAGTTTGTAAGGCTTCAGATTCACTCTCTGTACCCAGCATCGCGATAGCTAATAAGTCTCCCACAGGATTATTACGTATCTTGTGAGAGCAAAACGATAGAGATTTTTGCGCAATAATTGTTCTTCAATACAGAAGTTTTAGATATTTTAGCGATTTTTTTTTAAATAAGTGAATTTGACAAACAGCGTGATTACGCGCAAAGGATTGTGTAGGACCTACCATATCTACATTTAAGACGGTACCCTGACCAAAAAATCGGCATGCGATATGAGCATTCCTATTGGTCTAGCGGCACTGGCGGCGCATGAATCATAGACTAATATATAATAGGCATGAATTACAGTAGTGAATACGCCCAGATTTTAGAATAAAATCTTTATAAAATCGAATTTTGATCTTTTGAAAAAAAAAATCTACAAAAATGTTCGTTATTAAATTGTCTATCTATTAGTGTTAGTACAAAAAATAATTAATGAACACTTTACGAGGAGATGCATAATATCAATAATTATTTCTCATTTTTATGTTTTTTTGGAAGGAGATTAGTGAAATATATACAACATTAAAAAAAAACTAAATCTACCATTTTAGAATCAATATTATGTAGAATTTTAATGTATTTTTATTAATTGATATTTCTTTTCAAATAACGAGTAGATAGCTCCTAAAAACAGCACAAAAAACGGCTTGCGCGGCGTTTTGCTCGGGGTACCGCCTTAAGACGGTACCCTGACCAAAAAATCGGCGTGCGATATGAGCATTCCTATTGGTCTAGCGGCACTGGCGGCGCATGAATTACAGTAGTGAATACGCCCAGATTTTAGAATAAAATCTTTATAAAATCGAATTTTGGTCTTTTGAAAAAAATAATTCTACAAAAATGTTCGTTATTAAATTGTCTATCCATTAGTGTTAGTACAAAAAATAATTAATGAACACTTTACGAGGAGATGCATAATATCAATAATTATTTCTCATTTTTATGTTTTTTTGAAAGGAGATTAGTGAAATATATACAACATTTAAAAAAAAACTAAATCTACCATTTTAGAATCAATATTATGTAGAAATTTAATGTATTTTTATTAATTGATATTTCTTTTTAAATAACGAGTAGATAGCTCCTAAAAACAGCACAAAAAATGGCTTGCGCGGCGTTTTGCTCGGGGAACCGCCTTAAGGTAATGCTGACTTTTATGACATAAAGCGTTTGATCGCGCGATGATTGCTGATTGCTGTTTCTTACGTCATAAGCCGGCCGTTTTGCCAGCTATCATGAACTTATTTGTAAGTTTTTATTCTTCAAACCCATGAAATGTCTTAACGTTTGTTCGGCTGTTTATTAGTTTATTCTAGAGATAAAACGTATATATTAGAACAGATCCAGGGTTTAGACTAGGCTGCACTTATTACAACTTTTAAAATACTTGATCAACCAAGTCTCACTGTGTCTACGCAGTGCACGCTGTGCACGGCACCCACCACGGCCGGCTCGAATCTAAGTAAGAGGCAACGGACATAGGCTATTTTTTATCATAAAACACGAAGGGGGAGAAATGGGGGTTGGGGTAGTTTTGCATGAAATTTCTTATTGTGACTTAAGCCGCTGAACCAATTTAGATGAAATTAGGTATGGAGATAGTTTTAGATCCTAGGAAGGACATAGGCTACTTGCATAAAAAATGAAGTGGGTGAAATGGGGGGAAGGTTAATTTTGTATGTAACTTCTTATCATGCAACTTCTTCTTATTATGAATCGATTTAGATGATATTCGGTATGCAGATAGTTTGAGAACCTGAAAAGGATATAGGGTACTTGCAAAATACACGAAGAGGGATAAATAGGGGATGGGGCGTTAGTTTTGTATGAAACTAACACCCCATCACCCGAAATAGGGCTTAAACCGATGAACCGATTTACATGGGATTTGGTATGGAGATAGTTTGAGATCTTGGGAAGGACATAGACTATTTTGTTTGCATAAAACACGAATGGGGCGAAATACGTGGGACACTCAGAAAGTTTTGCGAAACTAAAAAAAAATTGTTCTATACGTACATATATTTTTATTAAATCTTTTCAAAGTACTTTCCACCAGCCTCTATACAAAGATTCATGCGCCTAAACCAGTTTTCAAAACACTTTTTCCAGTCCGCCGCAGACACCTCGTTTACATACTGCTCGAACGCAGCCAGCGCATCTTCCGGCGACGAAAATTGTATCCCTTTGAGCTGATTTTTTATTTTTGGGAATAAAAAGAAGTCACACGGTGCTAGATCAGGGCTGTAAGGAGGGTGACCCAGGAGTTTGACTGGCGTGCTGTCCAGGAAGTCCCTCGTTTTGAGTGCGGTGTGCGCAGGTGCATTGTCGTGGTGGAGCAGTAGCCCGCGGAGCCCTGTGTTTGGTCGCTTGTTGCTTATAACAGAGAAAACTTCTGGCAAACATTTGGTAGTATACCATTCGGCATTAATGCTTCTTTGATCCCGTAAGGGAATTGATACCAAGTGGCCAGTCAAATTAAAAAAGCTAGCGATCAAAATCTTACCCCCGCTTCTAGATCGCTTCACTTTGGTAGGCGTTGGCTCATTTTGAAACACCCAAACAGTCGACTGGCGCTTGGTTTCTGGGTCGTATTGATAAATCCAGGACTCATCACCTGTAACGATGTCGTAAACACGCCGAGACGAGCCTGCTTCAAATTTGTTAAGCATATCACGGCACCATTCCACCCGGGCCTGCTTCTGAGCATCGGTGAGGTTGTGCGGCACCCAGCGTGATACTATCCTCCTCACGCGAACATGGCTGTGTAGAATCTCGTGAACGCTTCCCGATCCAATCTTCAATATGTGTTGAATCTCCTGATATGTAATTCGCCTATTGTCTTGGATTAAATTTTTCACTGCTAGCACGTTTTCTTCGGTAACAGCCGTCAAAGGGCGACCGCTTCTTTCGTCATCCCCCAAAGTTGGTCGACCGCGCTTGAATTCGTTATACCAACGATACACGGTTGCCTTGGAAGGGCCTTCATCCATGAATGCCATTTGAAGTCTATCGTACGATTCATCCGGTTTCAGGCGACACTTGAAGCGTATAAAATCATAGCTCTAAAATGTTCCCGGCGCAGATCCATATTTCAGTGAGACACAATACTTTGAATTAACTCGCAAAAAATGTGGAGGGAAATTTTGAAATTGGAACTTACTTATTTTTACTTATAAATAATCATATTTTCGAAAAACATTATAACTGGCCAGTCTCCCATATATAAAAACTTTTTTTCGCAATACTTTCTGAGGGGCCTGGTAGGGGAGGTTTAATTTTGTATGTAACTTCTTATCATGCAATTTTCTTAATATTTATTTATTTATTATATGCTTTTTTGTACACCTTAAAATACAATTATAATAGAAACTATTATAATTATAATAGAAACTTAAAATTAATACAAATACAGGTTATTAGGGACCGATTTAAATGAAATTTGGAATGGAGATAATTTGAGACCCTGAGAAGGACTTAGGCTACTTCTTTGTGCATAAAAATCGAAGGGAAAGAAATGGGAGGGGTTAGTTTTGTACGAAATTTCTTATTATGGGGGTTGATTGGCTGCAAACTTTGCGGAAATACTTCCTTAGCAAATAATTAAAGTGTATTGTTTTTTTAATTATCCCTAAAAGTGGGTTGAGGTTGTAAAAATAAGATGTACAAATTTTCTTCATGCTGCTGAATTTTGGCATGTGGTAGTATAAAAAATAAACGTTGGTTAAGAAAAGATTTTTGAAAATTAGATTTTTAGGGGATAAATGGGGCAAGCTGAACTTTGTATGCAACTTTTTATTGCGGCTACCGATTTGGTTGAAACTTTGCAGGCATGTTTTTGATAACAAATGATTGAGATCTGAATATTTATTTAGATTATATAATAGGATGAGGTTACGTTTTACACAATAAGGGCTAAATATAATAGGTGCCAATATTTTAATAGGTATGAGAAAAGGGGAAAGCGTGTTCATACGTCGAACCCCAATAGTCCCCAATGACTTATCATTTCAATTCAAAGACTCCAGTTTCCAGTCAAACTTAGTTTTGCTATTACTATTAACAACGCTCAAGGGTAGTAGGCATGCTTTACCCACGGCCAGCAATATGTAGCTGCTGAATATCGCGTGTGTGTTGGCCTAGAATGTGTATGTATTAGCACCAAATTACAACATAGTATATAGCAGCGTCCTAAAATGTTGTACCCATAATTAACGGCATAATTAAGGCATGTCAATTATCTGTAGATAAAATTGATGATAGAGTGGTATCTTCAATTTGCAGCAAAGCAGAACCTATGAGTCTGTAGTTTATTTGTTTCCTTTTGTAACTTTTTAACCTATGTCTGTATTGGCCAACGACTTCAATTAAATAATTTAATCGTTTTCACCAAGTTTTCACGCTAATGCTGGCTGTACCTATACAGCCTGAGTTTTCCAAGTGGGGGTGGATGGCCAAATCACTATGAAGAATAGCACAAAACAATCAAAGGAGTCACGGGGCCGATTTTGATTAAAATTAAAACTGCAACATTGGATTTTTCTCACCCTGTATGTCGACAACCAGAATTGATTTACATAATCTATATTAACGCGGCCGAAGCTGCGAGTAACAGCTAGTGTTAATATAAATTATTTGTGTAACAGTCATTTGAATTTGAATCATTTTTCAATAGCATAAAACTAACGCGACACGCACTCGTATTCCGTGCCAAAATGGTAAAAAGGAACCCTTATAGTGCGACTCAGTCTGTCTGTCTTCACAGCTGAATATCTCAAGAACGAGGTACTAATGCTATCAACTTAAAAAGAATAGTTTTAGATGACGTTTGTCCAATTATTTTTCAAATAAGAAAGAAACTTTTTTTCCACATGTAGTGAAAGGGGTCTTAAAATTCGAAGTGCGGTGGTGTTCGAAGTGTGTCGAATGTAGGGTAACATATGACAGAGCGCTATTTGCACATTCTCAAACATTTATTCCTTTTTTAAGCCGCATAGTATTCGACCTTTGACGAAAAATGTAAAAATAATACCTTGCCGCCACCCTTATCTCCAAAGTTTACATAGAGAAAAATCTGCAATTATTATATGTGACAGAAGCTTATGTAAAGATTACAGAAATAATAAAACGATGTCTCTAAATAACACACTTTTCAGAAATATTCAATAAACATTATATTATTACCAATCTCGGTCAAGAGATGGCGCTAACCTAACTACAATAATCTACACCGCTGTGTTAAAATTCTCTGACGAATCTACGCCTCGCCAATAAAAATTAAAAACATTTTCCGTTTCAAAAATAAAATGTCCTCCTACCTACTCATAGGTTCATCAAACCTTGATCAAATTTATTAATTAAATGAGACCACACGAGAAGCACCAGCATTCAAATAAAAAAATAATCATCAAAATCGGTTCACGTAGTAAAAAGTTTTGAGGTAACACATAAAAAAACCGGCCAAGTGCGAGTCGGACTCGCGCACGAAGGGTTCCGTACTTGGTAAATTGCGGTTTACGATTTATGACGTATTAAAAAAAAACTACTTACTAGATCTCGTTCAAACCAATTTTCGCTGGTAGTTTACATGGTAATGTACATCATATATTTTTTTAAGTTTTATCATTCTCTTATTTTAGAAGTTACAGGGGGGGGGACACACATTTTACCACTTTGGAAGAGTCTCTCGCGCAAACTATTCAGTTTAGAAAAAAATTATATTAGAAACCTCAATATCATTTTTGAAGACCTATCCATAGATACCCCACACGTATAGGTTTGATGAAAAAAAATATTTTTGGTTTTAGTTTCAAGTATGGGAACCCCCAAAATTTATTGTTTTATTTTTATTTTTATGTGAAAATCTTAATGCGGTTCACAGAATACATCTACTTACCAAGTTTCAACAGCATAGTTCTTATAGTTTCCGAATAAAGTGGCTGTGACATACGGACGGACAGACAGACAGACAGACAGACAGACAGACAGACAGACATGACGAATCTATAAGGGTTCCGTTTTTTGCCATTTGGCTACGGAACCCTAAAAATACAGTCAAATAGAGAAATTCCACCTTTTTGAAATCGATTAAAAATAAATGAAAGAATGAATTTAAAGAATGAACTTAAAGTATATTCGGTCTGTAACAATATGGTAACCCAGCCAATGCGAAGACGTTACAGTGACAAACACCCGCAAAAGCACTCGTGAGCGCCACGACTAAGCTTGGTCCAATATTGCCCAAGAATCCCTTTTATATAAATTGCAATGTCAATGTGTGTGTGAAAAACATGCAAAATGACGCTTTGTTCGAAGTGGCCTCTCTGTCTGCGGCGCGCTGCCGCTTACGTAGATACTTTGTGCCACTGACGTCGCTTGTGAAAGATTATTTTACTGCTGCGGATTATTGTTAAATGACGGGCGAACGAAGCTTGGGACTTGAAATGTTCAACAATTAATGTTTTTAAATCAAAATTCTTAAGACTGATTTTCTAAGTGTATGTAAAAGAAACAATGACTGTAGTTACCTCATTTATAAAAAAATCAATGAAAAATGGCAAAAGAGTTCTGAAAAAAAAATTGAGATCTTTTAAACAATCTACAATGTAGATAAATCAATTTTTACATTGACATATCACCGGGTTAAAGGCAAAACCAATTATTTAGTCCAAAAAAGTCAATATAAAGTTTTGCGTAAGCGCATTTGTAAAGTTTGATATTAAAATTAAGTCCTTAATAATAAAATTATGTTTATAGCAAATGTAACAGCGTGTTCTATAATTATCTGAGTTTCAAACTGTTGCATACTAAACACAAAAATTTACTTCATTTGGCCTAAAAAAAAATAAACTAATTTTAACCCCCTCCTTTTAGTTGGTTTTGCCTGTATAGTACAAATACACGCATATCTGGCAAACTACTTGTCCTGTTTCTTACAGACTTTGCATTTACGTGAGTTAAAGTATTGTTTTGATATTTTGCTTGTAAGGCTGATTGTTGAAACATTCCTTTTGAAACAATTTTAAAAAATATGAAAAAATAGTTGGTTTTGCTTTTCTATTTACTAATAGATATCTTTGAATGTAGAATGCAAAATTGTACTAACATTACAAGTTACTGATTTGTATTGCTTAAATCATTCAAATTGTGTAATCTCATCCAGAAGAAGAAAAAATACAAATAATAAAACTGACGAGTACCAAGAAGAAGCATTTATTTTTAAATTCCTTACTTTGTATGAACATAAAAGTTTCGTAATCTAAACAAACAAGAAACCGTAACATCAGGTATATGATCCACTTTTTGGCCATCAGCTCTCAAGGTTTGGAAACATCCATGATATTCGTCGGGCATGACTCCTTTGTCACAAAGTTTCGATAAGTCGGCTTTTTTGGCTTTTGAAATGCATAATGGTTAACTGTACCCGTTATATAAAGAAAACGTTATATCTGTGCAAAACATGAGTTATTTGTGGCTTGTGGTGGTGGTTCAATCACAACTTTTTGGACTAGCTCGACGTACTTAGACTGGAGTCGCGTACCGTAACGATGTCAATTTTTTAAGGGGATTTGTTCTTGTGTTATTGACTGTGATTCCAAAGAGGGTTCTACATTTCCGAGACCTATATAAAAAAGTTTCAGACATGTCGTAATTTTTTTTTTTTTTTGATTCACTTTTAATGTATCGCATTCACTTTAGTTTAAAATGCCTGACACGTTCAACGTTCACGTTGTCCATTACTGGTTTTTGCTTTAGTTATCATCATACTGATGGCTAGTCTCTTAAGATATTTGAAGGCCATGTAGTCATGATAGGATTTTTTCGTTTGGCTCCTACTTTTTCCCTTGCATTGACTTGATGATCGGGCCTGTCGACAAATATTCAACCATTCTCTAATTGAGTATAAGTTTGAGTGTTTTTGGGCAGATTCTATGCTGCTGTATATAGAATCTACCTCCACATGTGTGAACCGATTCTAAAATTTTGCTTAAGTAATGTAAAACTATCGATCCAATCTCAGAGCTTCCTTTCTTGCCATTAATTTCCGTCCACGCATAACAAAATTCTTCATTTGGAAAAGTGCTCTCATAAATCGTCAGGTTGTATAGTGTAAGTCCCTTGCAATAATACAAAAGACCTACAACTCCACTAGGGATTTGTAAAATTTCCTACAAAGGATGCCGAAGTGAAGAACGTTTCTTTTTCTGCTCTCTCCTTGTCCCTTTGTTTCATGCAATTTCATGTATTTGTTCTTTAAATGTGCTGTTTATATGTTTTTCTTAAATTTTAGTTGTATCGATGGTACACAAACGACGATACTTGGTGCACAAAAGACACTGGTATTTTTTGGGAACAAGGTGAATTAGGTGCAAAATACATTTTGATATGTAGCCTCTACGACCCTGCAGACTCTGCTTGCTGCACCATAAAACTCTGCTTCTCACACTCCTACATATACAATGCATACATTATTGTAATTGACAGACTACAGTCTAGATATTGTTGTTAAATATATTTGCGCACACAATGGCTTTCCATCGAAGGGAAAGCTTTGATATGACGCCAGATTTCTTCAGCTTTTCCTGGTGGCGTTTTGTTTTGGGAGTCATATCGTCCTCGCGGATCCCAATCATGAGAATAAAATCCCATCGCATCTCGACTTTCTCCTGCTTCTATAATAACTGAAGCAGAAATGCACGGAGCTTTCCAGAAGAAGTTTTAGTATATCTGAAATTTTAAACCTTGTTTATAGAAAAAGTACTGCTTTTTATGATTTTCTTTGCAGTATAGGTTTGAACCCAGTATTTCCTCCAACATCTCTCACGATCAGTTTCATTGAAGTTTACGGTGCCTTAGAAATCTACATTTTGAGCAGTCTACAGCGTTTGGTACTTTAGCCGGTCAATATTTCTTTGCTGTTATGTAAGAGAGACCATCAATTCTCCTTTTTTTTCTACATTTCTCTTCCAGGTGGTATGGTCTGGCATATGGCATACGCCAGGGACTTTTGGGTTTTAATAACTTTCCAAGCTCTCTCAAAGATATTCGTTTATAGCGGTGGTGGCGGCTATAATCGTCTGCGCAAGATTTGACTAAATCCCCGTAAAGCGGGAGAGGGACAGCGGCAGCGTGGGGAAGTATCGACTATAATAATTTAATCAGTTTTGCTTCTAGTACTTCACTAGTAATTCTATAAAAAGAAACCGAAAAACCGAATGCCAAAATCGACTATATTTATATAACATTTATTTAGTTTGAATTTTCAAGAACAAAAACGTGCTAATCAAATATATTATTTTTTACCATTAGTGACTAAGACCTTCCTTTGACATTATTGTGAAATTAAAACCGACTAAAAATGTTTGGTATTTTTTGCATCTATATTCTGAAATATTTCCGTCAAATTATTACGAATTATTGGTTTTTTATTCTCTAAAGATACACTTTCTTGATTTATTTGTTTTTAATTCAGTCAAATAGCTATATAATCGGTTTTTTCATTCGGTAACTCGGGAACGGTGAGTCCTGTGGTTTAGTTGGTTTTACCATTAGATAAAGGATCAAATGCTGATTCGAATGGTATATTAAAGTGAAAAACTGAAAAAAATCGCAGATAGTTGGTTTTGCCTTTAACCCGGCGATATAAGGTGTAAGGTTTGAAGGGAAGATTACAATTAATTACTGCGTAAGTACTACACCTATGGGTTGTAGGCAAGGGTTCTTTATATATTAGTCTATGGACTAAACATCTCATCCATTTCATGTATAATATATGCATATTTCATATACTAGGTATAACAGGTATTTGGGGTATTTGTACGGATTTGGACAAGGTGCAACTAGTACAAAATTTACTTATTACGATCTATCTCTAGTTATTCTACCGTCTGCATGTAGGATATCTTTGGATTGATGTAGGTATATTTATCCTATCTCACTTTAATGTTATTAAAATCAAGCACGCTTCAACAGATCAAGAAACACGGGTTCGGGTCCTGGATTAGGGAAGGATACTTTTCATCACCTACTCCCGCGAAAGCTAGATATTGTACGAGGCGGACGTGATCGCTTGAGGTAGATAGGTGTTCTGGAGGTTGTTAGGCTCCTGCTCAAGCGCGTTGACGCCCCTGTACCTATAGTCAATTATCATCGAGAATTCTGGAGCCTGGGAGATGGTTGAAGGCTGTTATGTGGTGGTAGGTGAAGGCTTGAGGTCCAGGAAATAAAAAAAACTAAATTCTTCTTGACTATTTGCGATGTTTTTTCTTGGTCGTCATTACACAAAGTTGCGTGGCTTTTTCTATACAAAATAATGGGTACAAATCACTCAGAGCGCTCGCGCACCTTCGTACAACCAAGCTTTACCGTAACGAGGACAGAACCTCCCTTCCTCCTGCAGTAATCATGGCATGATGACCTATATGATTGGATGCGCCCTGAAATGGCCCATCCAATGAACCCATAATAATATGTGCTCAAGAGAATATAGATAGAGGAACCAGAGGTAAATCTATATATATTCTTAGTGACAGTCAGGCTGCGATCATCCTACAAAGTGGACTCCGGACTTATTCTGGATGCTATCCAAGCCCTAAACAGGCTTGGGACGCATAACAGGGTGAGATTAATGTGAGTCCTTGGACACAAAGGGATCCATGGTAACGAAATGGCAGGTGAACTGGCAAGAGAGGGCTCAGCAAATGATTTTGTGGGTCCAGAACCATGTGTAGGCATTTCGATGTGTCTCGTTAAAGCCACATTTAAGGAGTTTGCAGATCACAGACAACGAACACAATGGCTGTCTACTACTGGTCTACAACACTCCAAGAAATTCCTAGGCTCTACGTTATAGCGTTACGTATAGCTCAGTGAAGCTATACGTAAGCCACGTTAATAAAATTAAGATAAATATAAAATAAAATTAATAAAAAGGATATAAGTAGAATTATAAAACAATGGGCCCGCTTCGCATGTCGTCGGCAGCTATCCAGGAGCAGGTCGGGCAGGATGACGTGGCATGGTGTGATGGGACGGCTGATGGTGCGCTACCAGCGTGCGCACACAAGCAGCAGGCCGGGCAGGATGATGAGTAGGCGCAGGAATCTGCGCGGGCTGAAACGGGCGCGCTGTGGCCGCGCGCGTCTCCGTAGACCTGTCTGCCACAGCTCATACTCCACGTGCAGTAGATAGGCAGCAAGGTGTGTCGGGGTATCGGATTGTGGCGTTTCACGCCGTAGATACGAAGGTATACGATAGGCAGGATTCAGACAAACGATACTCAGTATATCACACACAATATATATAGCATAACCCAGGAGTGCTGCAGCGCCTGAGTTTATGTGTACCGGACCGCTATGTGTGGAGGCGGCGACGCCCGCCGCTGCTGGCCGTGCCGGTTGCCAGGACCAACCTTCTCGCCAAAACACCATTGACCCGCGCAATTCGGGTTCTTAACGATGTTCACGTCAAGATCGATGTATTTATATGTCATTTGAGTGAATTCGCAAAAATACTTTTATTTATTTTATGTTATAGTGCAGATTAGAGTAGGTTATATGTTTTTATTTTGTATTTTAAATATCGTGTTTTATATTTAGGAAACTTAGTTTATAAGTTATTTTTTAGGACTTTACTAGATATTTACGTTTTCATAGTTTTATATAGTATATAAGTTAATTTTAAGACCACGCTATCGCATTAGGTATACCTACCTGTAATGATAGTTGTAAGGGAGATTTTAATAATAAATAAATAAATAAATAAATATTAAATATAATATTAATATTCAATATAATATATTTTTGTACTAAATTTGCGTTCATAATATTTTTATTTAATTTTTTTTATGCACCTGCCATGCTATCTCTTCACCGCCCTTGGTTGACTGGTAGAGAATGCCACAGGCATTAAGTCCGCCTATGTACTTTTATGTTGCATGAAGTTTTAATAAATAAATAAAATAAATATATATTATTGGAGCACTTCAGATAATATAGTTATACATGAGCTGGTAACTCACAGTTTTTAAGAGTTTTAGAATAGAAAATACACTACGTATCGTATAACAGACTCTTGGCGTTCTGACCAGCCTTAGACTGAAAAAGCTGATGCCCGTCTTTCATTCGTTCTGGCTATCCCTTCTAAATTTCAAATTCAAATCTCAATAAGACCAGAACGAATAAAAACGGCTTTACAAAGGCGGGTCAGTCTGCGATGACCTTACAATAATGTACAACTCGCTTAAGGAAAGGTCTAGGTAGTCCATGGTACCTATGGTATGTCTATGGCTTTAAGAAAATAAAAATAGACAGACAGACGTCATGTCAGATGAAAATGTCAGAGTATAAAAAATTCCATAATTTTGCAAATAAGCAATAGAAATTAAGTTAAAGAATACAAATCAATCAGATATAACTAAAAATATTCTTTATAGATAGTAAGAATATCAAAGAATACTTATGAAAGAGTTACTGAAATTGATACAATATCAAAAGATATGAAGATGGTTTGTGGAGTGTTATGAAACGTAAGTAGATCTTGAATAAATACCACAACGTTCAAAGCCCGGGAATGCATCTAGAATATGAGCAGGGTGCAAATCCGCTACCTGCTTGGGGCCTTTACAGGACACTTTGGAACCAACGACATGCTCATTTAGATGGGTCTAACCACGACACCCATGTGCAGGTTGTGTGGGGAACATACGGAACGCATGGAGCACCTTCTGTACACATGCGATGCACTGGCTGGTAAGCGAATGAGTCTCCTAGGGGTTGGATATCCAAAACCAGAAGACTATAGGCTCATATCTCCCAGTCTCGTTGTAAAACTCATGAAAAGGGTTGTCAAAGAGATTGGGAAGGAGTAAGTTATCTAGGGGACCACAACCTGCGCGCGAGAAGATTCGTGATGACTCTTGAAAACAGCTTGTTGACATGGCTAAGCAGTGTGATGGGCCTATAGTTCTTCGTTCGTTCTTTCGTTTAGTGTGTCCGTGGCATCAACAGTGGGCCCTATCAGAATATCAGCGCAGCGTTATTACCTTTTTTGGTTATCGCTGCACATGCTGAGATAGGAGCCTTTTTGGTCTCGCACGGGGTTTTTATTTTATTATTGTTTAATTTTATGCTTATTTCTCGTGTCTCCTGTGCGGGTCATAAATAAATATTTTTCTTTCTTTCTTTCTTTTTTCTTTCAGTAGGGCATTGTTACCCTTCTTGAAGAAGAGTACCACCACACCCCTGCACCATGCTTGTGGCGTTTTCCCCTCGAGTATGACGGAATCAAACAGCTTCTGAAGGGCCTTAAGTACTGGTTTGCCACCCGCCTTCAGGAGTTCGGCCGTAATTCCGTCATCACCCGGTGCCTTGTTGTTCTTAAGTTGTTTCAGAGCCATCCCAATCTCACACAGGCTGACTTCCGGAATGTTTTTGGTATAATGTCGGGTCAATCTAGCTCTAGGGTAATTCGCTAGATTCACGACGGGTTTACTGGTTGACGTGTACAACTGCCGTAGAATCTCTCGATCGCCCTCAGAAGCTCCGGTTTGGCGGACACGAACCTGCCATCATCGGTCTTCAGTTTTGTGAGCTGGCTCTGCCCAATAGACAGATCTCTTGCAAATACCTTGGAGCCCTTGTTCCGCTCAATCGCGTCTTTAATACTTTCAGTATTAAAGCGGCGGAGGTCGCTTTTCAAGGACTTTGAGATCCTTCTATTTAGCTGCCGGTATTTCAACGCATCGTCTGAAGACTGGAAGATCATCTCACTCCTTGTCTTCATGAGCTTGAGAGTAGGTTCAGAGAGCTTTTTGTTCCTATCTGTACGGCGGGTCTTGAAAAACTTAGACCCGACCGTATGGACAGCTTCCACGAACCCATCGCTGTATTCGTCCACGGAGCTCCCTAGGGACTCGAAACGATTCTGTAGTTCGAGCTGAAAGCTCTCGGGGTTTTGGACCTGGACCTGTTCTGGACGGAGCGTGGACATCATCAGTCGAGACCTTGCAAGCTTAACATTAATGTTCAATGTGCCTCTTACCATGCGGTGATCGCACCCGGTTTTCACCGAATTGATCACAGAGACATCATTGAACATTTGCTTCTAGGTTGACATGATGAAGTCGATCTCGTTTTTAGTTGCAACATCGGGGCTTTGCCAGGTCCACTCCCTGTGCTCACGCTTTCTGAAGAAGGAGTTCATCATGTGGAGGCCCTCCTTCTCCATAAAACTGGCCAGTAGGTGTCCCCGGTGGTTCCGACGTCCAACTCCAAATTGCCCCACTTGCAGCTCATCCTCGTCTCGTTTGCCCAGTTTCACGTTGAAGTTCCCCATGACAACGGTGAAGTGAGTTTAGAAACCATGCATGGCTCTAGAAATATCCTCAAACATGGCCTTTACCTCGTCGTCGGGTTTTGTCGAGGTCGGGGCGTAGACCTGTATGACCTTCAGCGAATATCTTGCGGATATTCTGAGTATATGGTACGCCACCCTGGTCGACACACTCTGGATCTTCACCGTGTTGTTCACAAAGGACTTGTGGACGATAAACCCGACACCACCCTGGGACTGCCGGTCACCCTCTCGGAAATAAAACAGGTTACCGGATTTGAGGATTATCGAGTCCTCCCCCTCTCTTCGGACTTCAGATAACCCTATAATACTCCATCGTAACCTGCTCAACTCTTTCTCGAGTTCGGCTATCTTCTCGTCGGTCCGGACTGTTCGCGTGTTATATGTTCCCAGGGCCAGTCGTCGGTGTTTGTTGGGGTAGCCGGGTCCACTCCGGGGATTCTTAGCACCCCTTGCCACACCATCGCCTCGACCGCTACCGTAGTCGAGTGGAACGGGCTGCTGGGCACTCGGGGCCGTTTTTTCGTTGTGCTATTCACTAGGTTTGGGGGGGTTTGCCATAATCGCCACGCTTGGCAGGCGGGTTGGCGATCGCAGATTGTTGTTAAAGTGCACAGAGAACGCTGCTGCCCATTCTCTGGTGTGTCCCTTAGTCGCCTCTTACAACACCCACGGGAAGATATGGGATGGTGAAATTCTTTACGTCCGTCACCATACGGTGCATTCAAGGTACAGTACGTTCAAGGTCAAATTAAGTGTAATTCATTAATCGCAAAATTTTCATTCCACGCATGGTATTCGTTGGGGATTACTCCTTTTTTGCACAATTTCAGCAAGTCGATGGCATTTGTAGTTGCAGCTGGTAAATTCGTTACAGCCTTTTTTGTCTGGTTCCGTAGTGGCGAGCGGGAATGTCAGGATTTGTTTCCTGAATTTCAAGATCTACAACCAAGAAAACCTCAGATATGTCATAGTTAGTCAAGATTTTAATTTTACTCTTTTCGCATTTCAGTCTCTTTTTAACCAGTTCACTCTGTCTCATAATGAGCTTTTATTTTTGTTTTTCACTATGATGCCTGCCAAAGATTTTAAATCCAGCGGCACGGAAACTTGGCCACATGCGAATTTATCGATAAGTCGTATGTAAATTAATTTTTGACACTGAATTATGAGTAAATGCACTAAATAAATGTTTTTTATTTACATGTGTGGCTTTCCATGCGGACAGTGCTCCATTTCGAAGTTGGTTGAGAGTTTCTGGTGGGTTGGTGGTGGACTTTGTATTTCTTTTGAGCAAGTCCCAGAGCATGTCTTCAACCATTCGTTCGTTTCATTCAATTTTCTTCGACCATTCGTCTTCTCAAGGATCAACATCACAAGAATCTACTTTAGTGCAAAAACACCACAAACACCTTACTATTCCTTAGAACTGAATTTTTCGCTGCCACAAAATCAAGATGTCATCGGGGCGAGAGTAACAACGACTTTGACGCATGCTCGGTCAGAAATTGCAGAAGAGTTATACGAGATTTTGATGCATCGAAGTAGTGAACTGTCGCGCTCATAATTTATCGATTTCAAGTACTATCGAGTAAACGTTTTCGAGCAAGTGTTATTCGATCTAACGTCATTCGATTTCAAGTAGGGAACCCCTACGAACCAATGTGGATAAATGTACCTCCAACCTGGTGAAACAATGCCTAAAAGGTTACACATTAACGAGTCTCTGAGGCACATAATAAGAATCAGCAGGTGTGTGCTAGTAAAAGTTCGAAATTAATGATAATCACAACAGTTCAGACTTGGTAAATCTTAGGTTTTACTGGCAAATCTTTGCACTGGTAAATCTTAGGATATAACAAAGATCAGGTTTAATAGTAACTAACATAATATAGATTAATTTTTCTAAGATACGTTTGTTTTGTATTTTTTCTTAGCTTATCACATGGTGCGTCAGAGTTCAAGAGGTCCCGAATCTGGCAGCCTCGAAACTATCTACGAGTTCCTACAGACTCTTATCAACCCGTCACACACTTACTGGGAACTGTGTAAGTATGATGAAATCAAACATACATATTATTTAATAACCTGATAATATTTTGGGACAGACCGATTCCGCAATATATAAAGCTCTGCGTAATTGGTGTAGCTTCAGTACGAGTACGTCATTCACAAATAAACTACACTGATCCAGGTTGAGTCAGCAGCATCAGCCATTATGAAGTTCTTTGTAAGTTTATTAACCTTTTTACTTTTTTTAGAGTGGTTTTTTGATTGCTCCATGTAAAAACGTGCAGAACAAAACACTACAAAGCGAAAAATTGCTTCCTTCTCGGAAGTCGGTGTCTTTAGTTCCTAGTTCCCCTTCCCTCCGGACCTCGAACAGGAGCAGACGTGCCATAGCTCTACGCAGTTTTATTCTAATTATCATTAAAACTCCAAATTAAATGTCTATCAAGAAAATGGGAGTGCATATGTCCAAGAAGTTAGTGGATTCTTCAACTACTCGGCGCGTCTGGCGTTAACGCGGACACTTCACTCATCTGCAGACAAACCCAGAGGTATAGTACTATCTCTGTCGCACGCGAGTGACGCTCCGAGTCGCTGTCAACGCTCCGCTCACTCATCTTACTGTCTGCGCTCCTAGTACTTGCTATCTCAGGACTTCGTGCAAAAACATCGCACCGGCGCACACAAGGCCGAATTGCCAATTTTCGATGACAAAAATAAAGTATAGGTTTTTATTTACTTTCTGACTGGGTAATTATGTAATATTAGTGTGTTAAAGGTAGAAATAAATTTTTAACATGGTATATAAAATATGATACAACATGATAACGATTAATACACAATATGATATAACATCAATAAAAAAAAAGTAAATCGCTATATTTTAAGCATTTTGTATAAAAGTCCTTAAATTATATTATATGCTAATTACTGATCATCGTCGTATACATAATTATTGGAGTCTTGATAATTTACAGAACACGATGTTGTCACACGACCTGTTTATTTTTTTTCAACCTTCTGGGAGTTGAATTTATCGCTTGGGTTGCCTTTCTTTCAGTCGCTAAACAAAGCTTTTCAGGAGTAAAACGCGAAACAAGAGACCTCAGTTTTCTCTTTCTCCTGCGTTAAAAGCTGACTTCAAAAAACTTTTTTGCTCTACCTTGAGGTGTGCTTTTCTCCGAAGAAATAGGTTGTTGTGAAGGTGTTCATTTTATCTCCGGTAGCTTAAATTTTTCACTAAGCCAATTGGCATGCTTGACTTTAAAACGGTCGAACATACATTTACATTCACCCCATTTAGCTAAAAGCTTTGACACAAACACTTTAACAACATTTTTAAACGGTTTTATCAAAGTCTAAACAGGGTCCACTATGCTTAACTGGTTCGTTATGCCTTGAAAAACTATAAAAAACGTTCATCTCTTAACAATAAAAACAATTCGTGTCTATACAACTTCCACTGCTGTAAAACAGCATCATCGCGACTAACTGGAAATAAAGGGCCCAATTTATCAAAGAGGTCGATACGGGGTGAGTTCTTTGCTTGTTTTAGAATCCTCAGGGGTTGTAGTTTCTAAGGAACTATAAATAATAGTGGAACTATGCGGCACTTTTTTTGAATTTCTAAAACTCAAAAGAATTTAAAAGATTTTGTGTTTAAAATTTGTCTTTCACGTAATGTTATATTACTGCTTGATTTATGAACGAAAATGGCAATTAAACGCATGCTAATTTAATTTAATTTGACCATAAATTACAACCTGTAACAAAACACAAAAATATTAATTACCTTTTTGGGTAATATTGGCAGTTTTTATGCCTTTTCGAAAGGCAGGCGGCTTAAAAGTCGAAAGTACTTTCGGCTGACAATATCAAGCAACAAAGGTCAGTCGAAACTGAATTATTGTTATTAACCTCTTTCACTTTCGTATTTTTTTACATTATATGTGTTTTGTACGCTGTTTTTATCTCTTTTCAGGTTGTATTAATATTCGCCATAAATGGTGCATGTAGACGTCAAGAGTTGGCAAAGATCACAACTAATGATGTCAAGAACCGTGGGCGGGTTCTTCTTGTCCAGGGCAACTATACAAAAAATGAAATTCCAAGATCGTTCACAATACAGGGGCCTTTTCACAACACAGTGAAGAAATACGAAGCACTTCGTTCAACAAAAGCGATGTCTTACAGATTTTTTTAAAATTACCAAAATAGAAAATGCACTAGCCAACCCATTGGCATAAATAAATTTGGAGCAATGCCGAAACAAATTGCCACTTTCTTAAATTTGGATGATGCACATGAAAACACAGGGTACAGTTTCAGAAGGTCCTCGGCTACATTGCTCGCCGATTCAGGTGCGAACTTATTGACACTAAAACGCCACGGAGGGTGGCGGTCGAGCAGTGTAGCCGAGGGCTAGAATGATGACTCGATGAGAAATAAAGAAGGAATTAGCAACCGCATTACAAGGAATATAAATTTGGAGCCTAGTGTTGACTCTCGACCATCTACGAGCACACACGCGTACATTCCACCATCGTCGCCGCCGCTGCAGCCGCCTCCGTCTCCGCCACCGACTGCAGAACTCTGTGATCTCGTTTTTCCTACTTTCACTCAAGAGAGTGAGAGAGAGACCGGTGAAATTGTAACTAATAGTAATAAATCAAAAGTTTTCTTTTTGTAAAAAATCTTTTGTTAAAAAAGAAAACTACAATATACCTATTATAAACATAAAACAAGTCTAAACAAACAGAAATACAAAGCATATAGTAAAATACTAAGAAAATGTGTGATAACTAAACAGAGAGACAACAACAAAAAGTATATACAAAAGGCAGAAAATAAATGTAAGGCGACGTGGAAAATAGTTAATGATAGGCTAAAACAGAATAATGAAAATTACGAAATCAAAGAAATTCTAGACGGGGAAGATATTTTGAGACAAGGTAACGATATAGGAGAATATTTAAATAAATATTTCACAAACGTTGCACAAGCTGATGATACCCAAGGGTCCAATCACAATAAGCCAAAACCCAAAACAGAAAAAAGACTAGCAAATTCAATATATCTCGAACCAGTAGGCTGTATGGAAATATTTAAAACAATAATGAATCTACGGAATACAAACTCTGCTGGTTATGACAACATCACTACGAAAATGTTGAAACAAAACGCACTAACTATCACTGAGCCTCAAACACACATTATTAACCTATCTTTAGAAAATGGGATATGCCCTGATAAACTCAAATTTTCAAAAATTTATTAATAAATAAAACTTGATCAATATGGTATACGAGGACCAGCATATAATTGGTTCCAAAGTTACTTGACAGGTCGACGTAAATAAAGAAGATATGTACCAAAACTAAAACGCTAACAAATTATAGGTCAAAATACTAAGAAAATCAATATGGAGTTCCCCAAGGTAGTGTCCTCGGCCCCATATTGTTTATCATCCACATTAATGAATTACCAAACTCGACAGATGAATTCACTATATTGTTTGCAGATGATACTACAATTTTAACTAAAGCAAAAACTACTGAAAACGCGACAAATATCTCAAATAAAGCATTAAATGATGTAATAGACTGGCTAGATAGAAACAATCTAAAGATAAACACGAGCAAAACTAAATTTATTAATTTTATGACATACAATAATAAAAATAGGGACACAATGAATATACAAATTAAACATAACAATATTGACATAGAAGAAGTACTTGACATTAAATTTTTAGGCATAGTAATTGATAGATTTTGTAATTGGAAAGCTCATGTTGATCAGGTGTGTAACAGAATAAATAAATTTGTATTTGCACTCAAGAGAATTAAAAATCTGAACAACATACAAACTGCCAAAATGGTATACCATAGTTGGTATAGGTTCCATTTTAAGATACGGCATCATCATATGGGGAAATTCAACTGATGCCCAAATGGCATTCATTGCCCAGAAAGATGTTTGAGATCAATTTTCAATGTTAAATGGACAGACTCTTGCAGACCTATATTTCTTAAGCAAAGGCTACTTACTCTTCCATCCCTTTATATATTTGAAATGTGCAAATTTGTAAGGAATAACCACTCACTATTCGAAAAGGACGAAAAGGCGTTACTCAAAAGGAAAGTTGTTCAAACACCACTTGTAATTCCAAGAAACAACCTGAAAATTTGTGATAAAAATTGTTTTAATATGGCAGCACGAATTTATAACAAATTACCTAAAGAACTCAGACAACACACAAAGGATTTTAATTCCCAACTTTATAACAGGCTCTGTGATAAATGTTTTTACTCCATCAGTGAATATTTTAAATGATGTTGTGTTTTGACTAACTTTTTTATGGATCTGACTTATATTATTATTTTCTATTTTGACATTTGATTTAAATTTTGTACAGATTTGACATACATTGTTAAATTATTTTTATTATTGTGACATTTTATTAACCCTTGACATACCTACATAATTGCTATTTGACAATTGATTGATGTAATGTTGAATTGATTAGACATAAATGATTGTTAATTGACGCTTATTGATATTTTTACTTACATTTGGCACAAATTATTTCTATTTCACATTTGCTTATTATTATTTTGTTTTTATCTTTTACATTTTGGCATTTATTTTTTACTGTTTTATTTTGTTTGTTTTGTTGAAATTAACTGTGATAATTACTTTTGAATGAATTTAATTTATTGTTTGTATTCTAAATTTATAATTTTTATTGTATTAATTAATTAATCCAAGATTTGCACGCCGCAGTATGTGGCAAACATGTTTGAGCCATTTCTGTTCTTGTTATCCTGCATGCACCTATTTTTATTTGTTGTATGTATACACATGTTTATGCAAATAAATTTATCTGAAATCTAACTTGACTACATTAAAATTGCCAACTGGCAAAGTAATTATTAAATTTTACAAATTATTCAAATTTTTGTAACTACTTTAACAAGTGATTAAAGATTTATTTGTTTAAGAAAGTCCGAGTTTTATTTATTTCCTCACAAATATGTTATAAAATGTCGTATGACTTACGTGCGCTTTGATAATTACAGCCTCTGCTTTCATGTAACCCTCGCCTACGGCTCGGGCCATATCGCCTCGGCTGTAATTTTCAACTTACCGCACTTATATCATAATATATTATATAAATATTTATATCAAATAAATAAAATTTTAAACACTGTAGCACAGAACAAACGTAGTTACTCCATCAAGCTTTCGAGCGAAACTGTCTCACTTTTGCTGTGCAAAAAAGGGACACGAAGCGCGCTTACACGGGCTTTTTTGTTACTTAAGTGAGATTTATTATTTTAAGATCGTATTGTTTGTTTATTGAAGAAGCTAAACAAATTAGTTTTGTTAAGTTAATGTTGTGTTAGTGTTTAAAAATATATTTTTGACATCGTAAATTAGCAATCCAGTCTTATGTGCGGTGCGTACACGCTGTTCATAGCTGCCATAAGAGTATAAACAGGGTGTGTTCTGCGTTGAACACCGGAAAAAATTATCACCATCTGCATTGCTTGGGCGTCTAGTAATAATAGTTCATTTACTTGCTAACCCGAAAAATTGACGATGTTTAAGTTATATCGTTTATTTATATTTTTTTCTTATTATCTACATTTTTAAATATTTTTATAAAACGTACAAAAAAAAAACATTTAAAAATATCAAAAAAGAGGCCCACTGGTATCGGGAACAGGGTCCAAGCTATCGGCGGTCAGGGCTCCAGAGAGAGGAACCTCCTAACAATACGAGCCGTGTCCAGCAATACTGCTTTTTGGATCAGTCCTTTGACCCAGCCACCTAACGAGAGCCTCTTAAGATGTTGGTCAAGGCTCGTGGCTATTAAGCCATTGGCCGATACGACTATCGGTACAGTGATCGCTGTGTCCACATCCCACATGTCGACAACCTCGCGAGGCGAGTCACTTGATTTGCTTATCTTTCTCGGCTTTCACGAGGTTCCCATCATGCGGGACGGTAATTTCAACAATCACTGCATGTCTCTCTACAGTACGGCACCTCCGATGCCACAAGAGTGTATTTCAGAGCGAGTTGCTGATGGATAATTCTGGCTACAAGGTTGTGCCTACGCAAGTACCCTTCGTTAGCTAGACGAGAACGACCAGAGATAATGGGTCGGATCGATTCACCCGGGCGGTGATATTCCCGACAGATGTCAACCGTGCCATCCTTCACAATCTCCGGTAGTTATTCGTCATGATAACTTCGTCCATAATTGCACAGACAAAACCTTCAGTTGCCCCAAAGAGGTCAAATAAACATGACGTGATCTTATCGAAAATAGCTTATCTTGAGAGAGAAAGACAGTCAGACAAATTAATTATTACAGAACTGGAGGACAAACTGACAACATTATAACGTAAAGCTCGTGGGATAGAAATTAGAAACATAACAAAACAAAATGGTGAAACTAAGGATATTCTTGTTGACAAGATATCTAAATTAGGAGAATTATTAAATGCAGATATTAACACCAGCAATATAAAATATATACACAGGTTAAAATCAAAAGATTCTTCAGACCCCATTGTGGTCAATTTCACCACTATTCTCTTGAAAGAAAAGGTCCTCAAAACTGTAAAAACTTAAAAAAAACAAACAAAAAGGCATAAAGTTAAACATGACCCATCTTAACCAAAGCCACAATAAAAAACCCATATACATAAAAACAATATGGGTTTCGACCGAAGTCAAACACGGTTACAGCTGCAACCGATCTAGTGACAAAAATCAAATCTAATATCGATAGTAAGAAAATTACACTAGGGGTTTTTGTAGATTTAAAAAAAGCTTCTGATACTGTTAGTCACGATATACTTTTTCTAGGTGGCTCAGGATCCGCTCTTAAAATTTTAAAATCATACCTTAGTAGCAGATATCAAGTAGTGAAAATCGGTGAAGTCCAAAGCGGACCTCGACAAATCACCTACGGCGTGCCCCAAGGCTCAATTCTTGGGCCATTATTATTTTTAATCTACATAAATAGCATCCATGAAATCGGTCTAAAAGGGGATATAATGCTGTACGCTGACGACACCAGTTTATTTTACTCGGGTATTTCAGTGAATTCAATCATAGAACAAGCTAAACATGATCTGAACCTCTTACATACTTGGCTTAAATCAAACTTACTAACAATAAACATATCTAAAACCAATTATATTATATTCGCAGCAAAAACCAAAAATATTGGTCAGCACAGTAGCTTACATATTGATGGTCAAATGCTAAAGAGAGTTCATCAAGAAAAATATCTGGGTCTTATACTTGACGATCAATTAACATGGAAACCGCATATTGAGAGTCTCAAGAACAAGCTCACATCACTAACAGGTGCGCTCCGTGGTATAGTGCGGTGTATTTCAAGACATGTGCGATATACTTTTTATAACTCTTTGGTTAAATCTCACTTGGACTACTTGATTGAAATCTGGGGAACTGCTGCCAAATCAAACCTAAAAATACTACAAATTGCCCAAAATAAAATAATCAAAACACTATTTAGGTATAACTATTTAACTCATTCTGAATAAATCTACAAAGAAACACAGCTTATGAATCTTTTTCAAATATAAAAAAAAAAAAAATATATAATAGGTACAAAACTCTAACTAAATAAATACATTCTCAGATAATATTTACAAAAAGGCCACAAATTTATAAAATCTTAACAAGACAAGCTAATGACATCAGCTTAACTTAGCCTAGGACTAAATATGGAGAGCGGAATATTCTATAACAAACTACCTAAACACATAAAAGAAGTCAAAGCGTCATTCATTTACAAGAAGACTTTAAAAAAATATATATTAAAAGATCTTTTCCAACCTTTCGATTAATCCAAAATAAATAATGATAGTCTGCAATCTACATAAACAAAAATAAATAGATATATATATATATATATCTAAATTGCACCCTACCCTCATCTTCTTAATTCTTTATTGTACACAAAATGATATAGAACATAATGTAAAATTAATAAAATAAATCATATACATACATACTTATGTGCAAATATATTTATGTATATACCTATCACCCTCTTCGCTCAAAACTGTTGTGTTGTTGGTTGTGTGTAACTTACCTTCTTCTGGTTTGTTTATTTTGTACTTGTTATGCTAAAACGGTGTACCTAGTTATGCAACCTGAACCGCATCGAGTAATCACTGTAAGAGCATGAAATGCACGATTGCAGTTTAGGATGGCCCTTCCAGGAAGTTCCATGCATTTCTGTTAATTTAGCACTTTAAGTAGCCGTAAGTCGAAACATGTAACCGATAGGATTAGAACATTACATGAGAGCATACGCTTCTGCTCACACGTATTCATATTCTTTTATTTAATCGTCATGACGCTCCCAAAAACTTGACTGGCGCAGCCGGTACGATCGCCCAATATAAACTGCGCCGTCCTTCGCGTTTTTTCGGAATAAAACTTTTTCGTGCAACGCGTTCGGGTGGCCTTGAAGGCAGCTGTGGTGATTCTACGAACCAAACAAATTTGTCAAGGTGGAGCTGAAAATGAGAAAGGCGAGCTGGTGAGTCCAAATTTTCACCTTCCTTTCCCATTTCCTTTTTGTTATCTTGCGATTAGAAGTCTCGCGTTATAACGTTATCTGGTTTTGCATAAAATCTGTAAGGCTAGTTTTTTTTGATATTACAATTGAAATATTTTTAATGAATAACAAACATATATTATTCAGATAAATTGTTTAAAGTTCTATTTGATTTATGATTAAAATTTTATACTTAAGAATTACTTTTTGTTAAGAACTTATTACTTTTGCCTTACTTTATATTATTTTTGTGTGTTAATATAATTTATAGTGTTAAAAATGGAAGATAGCGTAAAAATTATTGTGATGCCAAATGAAATGATTAAAATTATTCTGCTTTTTGACGGCGATAAGCGCCATTTAAATCTTTTTATACGCAAAAGTGAATATATTATAAATAAATACAGAGGAAGTGACGAGCAAAACTTGTATGTAATGCATGCCATAACGAGTAGATTAGCGGGGAATGCAGCCACGCTTATCAGTGAGCGCGACGATATTGTTACATGGGAAGAGTTTAAGGAGTTATTAATACAACATTTCGGAGACCCACGAAGTGAAGAATGTTTAGCTATTGAATTGGAAACTTTGCGTATAAGAAATGGTGAATCATTTTTGGATTTTTGTAATCGTATTCAATCAGTGCGTAGTATTTTAATCATCATCATCATCATTCATCATTTCAGCCGAAAGACGTCCACTGCTGGACATAGGCCTCCCCCAGGCGTCGCCACATTGACCGATCTCGTGCGTCTCGCATCCAGCGCCTTCCCGCAACCTTAACCAGGTCATCGGTCCACCTAGTGGGAGGCCTTCCAACGTATCGTCTTCCAGTTCGCGGTCGCCACTCCAGAACTTTTCGGCCCCATCGGCCATCCGTTCTGCGAGCAATGTGCCCTGCCCACTGCCACTTAAGTTTGGCAATTCTTCGGGCTATGTCGGTAACTTTGGTTCTCCTGCGGATATCATCATTTCTGACGTGATCACGCAAGGAAATTCCGAGCATAGCCCTCTCCATTGCCCTTTGGGTGACTTTAAGCTTTCTGATAAGGCCCATTGTGAGCGACCACGTCTCGGTCCCATAGGTGATCACTGGCAACACACACTGGTCATAGACTTTTCTACAACTTCGAGTGTAGAGTCTCCGATCTTGACAGGAGTGGGTGTTACATGGGCGTTCACCATGACCTTGGTTTTGTCCATGTTCATTTTAAGACCCACTCTTTCGGAAGCTATACTAAGGTCATCGAGCATTTTACTGAGGCTCTCCATGGTCTCAGCCATGATCACTATGTCGTCGGCAAACCGAAGGTGAGTGATGTACTCGCCATTAACGTTGATGCCAAGCCCCTTCCAGTCCAGAACCTTGAAGACGTCCTCCAGCGCAGCAGTGAACAGTTTCGGAGAAATTACGTCTCCCTGTCTTACGCCGCGCTGGAGAAGGATAGGTTTCGAGGTCTGATCCTGAAGACGGACTGACATGGTGGCGTTTTTGTACAGACACTTCAACACCTCAATGTACCGGTAGTCGATCTGGCACCGTTGGAGAGACTGTAGTACAGCCCAAGTCTCGATCGAATCGAAGGCTTTCTCGTAGTCCACAAACGCTAAACAGAGAGGCAAGTTAAGTATTTTAATATCAAAAGTTAATAGATTATCGAGTAGTATGCGTGAAAGTAACTATTTATAATAATACGTCTTTAAACGTGTTCCTTTATAATCTACCGGAAAATATGGTGCGTATTGTGAGATTAAAAGCGCCCTCCACTTTGGAACAGGCTTTATCTTTCGTGTTAGAAGAGGTCAATTTCCATGACCAATATAATGCCCGAAATAAAACACTGCTGACGTCCTCCAGTAAACATGCTATTCCAAATAATACACAAACGTTTAAATTCGGAACAAATAATTATAATAAGCCTATTAATAATGGTACACCTATTTTCACACAACCCAAATTATATTTAGGTAACTCCCAAGGTCAACAATTTGGGACGCATACTCCACAGTTTGGATTTCAAGGTCAAACATTTGGTTATCGCCCGCAACAATTTGGGATGCGTCCGCAACAATTTGGGATGCGTCCGCAACAATTTGGGATGCGCCCACAACATTTTGGGATGAACCCCCAACAATTTGGCAATCAACAACAATTAAATAATAAATCCTTACAGCCATTTGGCAACCAGAACCAATCGTTCAATAGACCTTCACAGTCGTTCGGTATTCAGCAACCTAAACTTCAATCTAGTGACGTCACAATGCGTACGGCGCCTCCGGCCCAGGTCTATATAAAGGGATATAAATTAAATGAGCTTGACCTTGATCATTACGATGATAGTCAGTTTCCCTGCGATTACCAATGTAACGATGAATATTATCACGATTATTACAATTTTTCCGATAATCAAGATGAACATTATTTGGAAGAAGTTAACAAAAAAGTTTTAACGGAAAATAATGAGGATTTTCAATCAGTAGCCTTGGAAAACATAGTGAAATGATACAATTAAATTGCGATACACGCCTTAAATTGCCATACATATATATACCCGAAATAGATGCCAAATTTATGATAGATACGGGCAGTACTAAATCATTTATAAACCCTGAAAAGGCCTATAACTATTTTTACGATTATATTTATTATGACCCATTTGAAGTTAGAAGTACTCACGGTACAACCCAACACGAAGAAGTACTTTCAATGCCAGCATTTCCGATTTTTAATGTTAATGAAACTCACAAATTTCATATTTATGAAGTCGACCCTACCTTCGATGGTTTACTAGGTAATGATATTTTACATAGTGTAGAGGCACTAATAGATTTGAAAAACGAGGTCTTGAAAACTAAAACCACGGTGATACCAATTATGCGCGATAAGAATAAACATATAATAGACTTGGCACCTCGATCAGAACAAAGAGTTAAAATACCTGCAAATTATCATTCTGGTAATGCTTTAGTGGATTTCAGAGAATTTGCGGAAGGGGTGCGTATGCGCTTTAGTTAAATGCAAGGACGGTTACTTTACTACCATAATTCAGAATACCCTTGATAAACCATTTAAATTAGCCGTTACTAAACCATTCGAAGTAGAACCGTATGAAAGTAATATAAATGATTGTGATGTTAATAATTTTAACGAAATTGAAAATATTGAAATAGAAAAATTATTAACAGATAACTTACAAAAGCTTCGTCTGAATCACATGTCAGCTGAAGAAAGTAAAGCCATTAGTGCATTATGTTTAGAATATAAAGATATATTCTACTGTGATGGCATTCCATTAAGTTTCACGAACCAAGTCAAACATTGTATTAGGACTAAAAACGAAGATCCTATTTACGTCAAACCATACAGACAACCCCCTAGTCAGTCGCAAGAAATAAGAAATCAAATCGAGAAGTTACTTAAAGAAAATGTTATTCAGGAATCTCATTCACCTTGGTCAGCCCCAGTTCATTTAGTCCCAAAAAAGAAAGATGCATCAGGAGAAATAAAATATAGAATGGTAATTGACTACAGACGGTTAAATGAAATAACTGTTGACGATAGATACCCACTTCCCAATATCACTGATCTGTTTGATAAATTAGGTAAAAGCACATACTTTACGACATTAGATTTAGCTAGCGGTTACCATCAGATCGAGATTAACGAAAATGATAGAGAGAAAACAGCATTCAGCACTGAAAACGGACACTTTGAATTCTTAAGAATGCCGTTTGGTCTTAAAACCGCTCCAGCGACCTTCTAGCGAGCAATGGACAATGTTCTACGAGGGTTGCATGGAATCCATTGCCTGGTTTATTTGGATGACATTATAATCTTCTCAAATTCACTTGCAGAACATATCCAGAAGTTAAGGGCAGTTTTTGATCGTTTGAAGTCAAATAACCTTAAAATTCAACTTGATAAGTCCGAATTTCTCCGATATCTTTACTTATTCAAAGTACTACTCAACAGCCACACTAATTGCCCGCATTTACACAGACAAAGCCAAAATTATTTTAAATACTCCTTAATCATAACCGTAGCCCAATTCAAAGCCAAAAGTCAAAGTCAAATATATTTATTCAACTAGGCCAATAAACGGCACTTTTGAACGTCAAATCAATTAAAATTAAAATTTACAAGTAATAAAAATTGATTCTACCGTGCATTGGGAAAGTAGATTGGCGGATTCGGCGTACAGTGTGTTCTGGTGCGCCGGTGATGGGGCGTACTCCCCCGAGGAGGGTCCTGTGACGGACAGCCGAGCCGGGTTCGCGGTGAGGGCTGACACGTGCCCGTGTTCCCGCCATAAGCGGCACAGAAGGACACCGTGGAGTTTTATTGGGTTAGAGTCCCACATAACTGCAGTATCTCCCCGTGGTAGTGCAGTATGCATGAGCATCTCTCTACACCAAAAAAAATAAGGTAGACGTATGACGTCGCATTCCGCGATTTGAGTGACTACGGGCGAGTTTTCGCTAGCGCAATCGACAATTATCATCTTTATCTTACTTCTATTAATTCGCAAACCGAAAATCGAGCTGGTATGTTCCATACTGGATAGATCTTCCATGTGGTGACTAGCAGTTGGAAACAGCATTGTATCACCCTCATAGCTCAGGTTTGAAACTCTCACACCTCCTATTGATAAACCGCCTTCAAGAGTGATCCTCATTATCAGTTCGGTGTAAATGTTGAATCCCCGGTTAGTGCAGGACTATTGTTCAATATGAAGACAAAGGTATTGGGCTATGGGTTTGGGAGGTTTAGTGAATCGGTTGCCTAAAACAATAGAATGAATATTGGCCACTGCCTAAGCACTGTTGAACTACATGGCCATAAAATGGCAGGGGGTGACTTGCACACTCTTGAGGTGTGGAGAGGTATACCACGGCTTCAAGAGAATCTCGAAAGTACGGTCAAGATCCCTACCAGCATCTTACTGGATTATACTTCCTTCCACCGAGCACGTTTCTCTTGCGAATCTCCATCTCTTAAGCTAGCCTATTAAGGTAAGGTGGGAGCTCTGTTCCCCGTCAGTGTTCACTCCAACCGGCGAATAAAGGCAAGTCAGATATAAGGAAAAAGACTTCTCCCGGGAGATCATATCCGTGGGTTAGCCACTGCCCACCAGCTTGCCACAAAGCTGCCCTGAGAAGAAAGTTAAGATAATAATTATTTTAGATAATAATTATTATCTTAACTCAGATTTGTTGATAGCTTTAAGAACGAGACAATATTTCCACCTTAAGGTCCCCTCAGACAGGTGCGACAAATATATTTTAGTTATTAGAATTAGTTCTAGGATTATCTGCAAATTATTCGTATAAAAAAGGGCACTACCTACTTTTCTTTGTAAAGTTTAAAATGAAAAATTAAGTGCTAATGATTTTATTATTTCAGGCCTTCGCTTTGCTGCTGGCATGCCTAGAAGGATACAACTGTAAGTATTGTTGAACTTTTTTATGAAATTTTAGAATTTAATTTTTTGGAAACGCCGGGAGGGGACGCCCTAGAAATACCTTATTGGTGATGTTTTTCAGAGAGGCCAGGTGCCCAGTACTCATAACCGGCGTGCGTGTATGACTACATGTATATCAAATCAAAGAGGAGAAAACTAGAGTTCAAAAATATAAGTCAGTACCTACAATATTAAAAAAAACCTTCATCATCATCATCTGCCTAGCCTAATACTAATTAAGTTGGGGTCGGCTGTCAGTCTAACCTGATTCAACTGAGTACCAGTATTTTACATGGAGTGACTGCCTATCTGACTTCCACAACCCAGTAACTGGGTAGCACGATACATTAAAATAAAATATTAAAATAAATCAAGAAAAAAAATAGTATATTATGCAACTAGTGAATAAAAGACGGATTTAAAGCGAGGGCCATAGATGAATCACGAGCAAGTGAAGGATTCTAACTACTGAATCACGACCGTAGGGAGTGATTCATGATGATTGAATCACGAGCATAGCGAGTGATTCAAGTGTTAGAATCATGAGCGGCGCGAGTGATTCATGGTCCTCGATATAAATCCGTTTTATTCAAGAGTTGCATACTATAGTTTATACCATGACTTCGAGAAAAAGAAAGATCTAAGCGAAAAGCACAAGGAATATTACGACCAATAAATAAATGGTTTATTTCCTTCAAAATCTACAAAAAATGTGAAACCCTGACCCCTGAGCTAGGTAACAGCACCTGTGTTTCAGAGGGGCCAGTGACCACCTCCGTTACGTTACATAATTATAATTAATTAAACACCATTGTAATTAATATAAGAAATTACAATCCAAATAAGTATTCAATATATATCCCAGACTAAAATCAAAATCATTATTAAAATCCTAAATAACAAACTCAAAATTAAAATCGAGGTAGGAGTTTGAAAGTCGAATATTCTCTGCACAAGAAATTTGTATCGAGTATTTTTAGCGCAAGGCGGCGCAAGGAGGTTATATAGCATTGAGATGAAGGTTGTTCCATTGGTGTGTTCCAAATTCAAACACCAAAACAGTGATTAAAAGTGCTTTTTATTCACTGTTTTCAGTGAATAAAATAAGCTTTTTAGAGGAGGAATGGTATAAAAATAATTTTACTATAATATTTTAACAATTCAAAATACTACTAACGGCAGTTCTGAAGTATTTTTTTATGTAGAGTCGTGGTGTTAGTTTTTAACTTTACATTACTACAATTTGTTATTCTAAACTATAAATTATTTCAGGTGCACCGTTTTTAAAAGAATTCATTCCTGACCGCAGCCACTTTACTTACGGCAGTAAGTTTGACGTTAACTTCGCTTATCTAGAGCACGTACAAAGAGACTATGGCATCGATTGGAATGTGCAGTGGCCTGACCGGTACCCCCAGCAAGGAACTGGCTATATTCCACAAGGAAATGGCTACCCTCCGCAAGGAAACGGCTACCCTCCACAAGGAAACGGCTACCCTCTGCAAGGAAACGTTTACCCTCTGCAAGGAAACGTCTACCCTGCGCAAGGAAATGTCTACCCCCCGCAAGGAAACGGTTACCCTCTGCAAGAAAATGGCTACCCACCGCAAGGATACGTCTACCCTCCGCAAGAAAACAGCTACCCTCCGCGAGTAAACGTCTACCCTCCGCAAGGCAACGTCTATCCTCCGCAAGACAACGGCTACCCTCCGCAAGTAAACGTCTACCCTCCACAGGTAAACGTCTACCCTCCGCAAGGAAACGTCTATCCTTCGCAAGGAAACGGCTATCCTCCACCAGTAAACGTCTACCCTCCACAAGGCAACGTCTATCCTTCGCAAGGAAATTTCTACCCTCCACAAGGAAACGTCTACCTTACACAAGAAAGCGCCTACCCTCCGCAAGGAAACGGCTACCCTCCACAAGGAAGCGTCTACGCTTGGCAAGAAAACGGCTACTCACCCCAAGGAAACGTCAACCCTCCGCAAGGAAACGGCTACCCTCCGCAACGAAACGGCTACCCTCCGCAAGGAAATGGCTATCCTTCGCAAGGAAATGGCTATCCTCCGCAAGGAAACGTCTACCCTCCGCAACAAAACGGCTACCCTCCGCAAGGAAATGGCTATCCTCCGGAAGGAAACGTCTACCTTCCGCAAGAAAGCGGCTACACTCCGCAAGGAAACGGCTACCCACCGCAAGGAAACGGCTACCCTCCACAAGGAAGCGTCTACGTTCCGCAAGGTAACGGCTACCCACCCCAAGGAAACGTCAACCCTCCGCAAGGCAACGCCTACCCTCCGCAAGGAAACGGCTACCCTCCTCAAGGAAACGTCTACCCTCCGCAAGGAAACGTCTACCCTCCGCAAGAAAACAGCTACCTTCCGCAAGGAAATGTCTACCCAGCGCAAAGAGTCGTCTACCTTCCGCAAAGAAACGCCTACCCTCCGCAAGGAAACAGCTACCCTCCGCGAGAAAACGTCTACACTCCGCAAGGCAACGTCTACTCTCCGCAAGGAAACGTCTATCCTCCGCAAGGAAACGGCTTTTCTCCGCAACGAAACGTCTACCTTCCGTATGAAAGCGGCTACCCTCCGCAAGGAAACGGCTACTCCACAAGGAAGCATCTACGCTCCGCTAAGAAACGGTTGCCCGCCCCAAGGAAACGTCAACCCTCTGCAAGGAAACGTCTACCCTCTGCAAGGAAATGGCTACCATTAACAAGGAAAAGGGTACCAACAGCAAGGCTACAGGCACCCCCCATCACCCCAGAAACCGTCCGTACCGTCAAACGACTGTCCGTCCATTGGTACCAATAATTTGTGAGAGTACTTTACCAGACGAATGTACAGTGTTAGGTTTGTTTTGTTTTCAAAAGTAGCAGCACTTGTATAATGTTTTGTAAAGTAGATTCCGATTTATTTTTAGTATTAAAAGTTCTAAAATTCATTTGAATAAACACGAACGTTTATGAAATAAACAAGTATTTTATTTACTTCTATAACTCCCAATTTCACCAAAACTAATGGATCATTTACTATTAGTATCTCATACGGGGACAGCACAGTGCCTCGGCCCAGGCAAACATCCACACATACAGGATGATCAATCGTCGGAGACACTCAACAAAACTAACTGATCCTTGAAAGCGAACCTTCTTGACTATGTACTCATCATCATCATCATATCAGCCGAAAGACGTCCACTGCTGGACATAGGCCTCCCCCAAGCGTCACCACTTTGACTGGTCCCGTGCGTCTTGCAACCAGCGGACCCCGGCAACCTTCACCAGGTCATCGGTCCACCTGGTGGGAGGCCTTGCAACGCAACGTCTTTCAGTTCACGGTCGCCACTCCAGAACATTTCTGCCCCATCGGCCATCCGTTCTGCGAGCAATGTGCCCTGCCCATTGCCATTTAAGTTTGGCAATTCTTCGGGTTATGTCGGTAACCCTGGTTCTCTTACGGATCTCTACATTTCTGATTCGATCAAGCAAGGAAACTCCGAGCATAGCCCTCTCCATTGCCCTTTGAGTGACTGTAAGCTTTCTGATGAGGCCCATTGTAAGAGATCACGTCTCAGAGCCAACTGTCATCACTGGCAACACACACTGGTGGGTAGACTTTAGTCTTGAGACTGTGGTAAGTTGGACGAGAAGATACCGCGCAACTTCCCGAACGCTGTCCAGCCGAGTCGGATTCGACGGTTGACCTCTTTCTCGAAGTTGACCCTACCCAACTGCATCCTTTGTCCCAGGTAGGCATAGCCACCCACAACTTCGAGTGTAGAGTCTCCAACCTTGATAGGAGTGGGTGTAATATGGGCATTCAACATCACCTTGGTTTTGACCATGTTCATCCTAAGACCCACACTTTCGGAAGTTCTACTGAGGTCATCGAGCATTGTACTGAGGTCCTCCATGGTCTCAGCCATAACCACTGTATCATCGGCAAACCGAAGAAGAGTGATGGAATTGCCATTGACGTTGATGCCTAGCCCTCTCCAGTCCAGAAACTTGAAGACGTCCTCCAGTGCAGCGGTAAGCTTCGGCGATATGACGTCTCCCAGTCTCACACCTGGCTGCAAAAGTACGGGTTCCGAAGTCTGATCCTGAAGTCGAACTGACATGGTAGCGTTTTTGTATAAACACTTCAACACCTCGATGTACCGGTAGTCAATTTGGCACCGTTGGAGAGACTGCAGTACAGCCCAAATCTCAATCGAATCGAAGGCTTTCTCGTAGTCCACAAACGCTAAACAGAGAGGCAGGTTGTACTCTTCGGTCTTCTTTTTTTTTATTTTTTTATTATTGTCTATAGGCTTGCGCTTGACCACTATCTCACCTGATGGTAAGCGATGATGTGGTCGACGGTGATGCACGCTTGCCTAGAAAAAACCTATTCACTCTTGACTTAAATACCCCTAGATTGTAGCTATCGGGAAACACAGACCGGCAGGGAATTCTCCTCCTTAGCTGTACGGATAATGAAAGTGTCCCCAAAACGTTTTGTGCGTATGGGTGGGATATCCACCATGTACCGATGACGCATCGCCGTACGTCTGGTAGTCCGATGATGGAACGGGCTGGGCGGAATCAGATCATGCAATTCCATCGAGCACTCCCCGAAATGCAACCGATAAAAACCGACAAGCCGGCAACTCGGCGACGATGTTCAAGGCTCTGGAGCTTTGACTTGACCAGTGCCTCATTGCCGACGAGTCTCTTGGCCCGCTTTTCGATCGACTCGAGTCCATCAAGCTGGTGGTTTTTGGCAGATCCGTCCCAGATATGAGAACAGTACTCCATCACATCATCAGCCTATTAATGTTCCCACTGCTGGGACACAGGCCTCCTCTATGTGAGAGGGAATGGGCCGTAATCCACCACGCGGGCCCAGTGCGGGTTGGTGGATGTCACATGTCTTCGAATTTTTGGTTCTAGGACATGCCGGTTTCCTCACGATGTTTTCCTTCACCGTTTTGAGAGCAGTGGTGAAGAAATAATTTACACAAAGTAAAGCGCCTGCCTGGGCTCGAACCCACGACCTACAACTTGTAAGTCGCGGCCGATACCACTGGGCCACCACTGCTCCTCAGAGAACAGTACTCCATGCATGATCGAAATTGCGTTTGATACAAGTTGATCAGCTGTTCCGGCGTGAAGTACCCACTCACCTTCGCAAGGATCCCCAACTTTTTGGCAGCCAGCGGCCCATACATTGAGGCAAAGGCTCATTGCCTCAATGTATGGGCCAAAATTGAGAGTCGATGTCAACGAAACACCAAGAAGCTCAAGATGGTCCGTTATCGGCACGGTCATACCACGGAAAGAAGGACCCGGGTGGAATTGGCTCCTTTTAGCGGGAATAAGACACGCCTGGGTTTTAGCAGCATTAAACCTGATCAGATTTACATCGCCCCATTCGGATACAACCTGCAAGGACAGGTTCTAACGCTCCACCATGGCCTCACGGAGAGGCCGGATCTACGGCTCGGTAGCCCGTGCGTTGGACAAGTATCTCTCAGCAACAGTGCTGTCGTCAGCATACCATAAGGTGCCGGGTTTTAGTAGATTATTAATGTGCAACAAGAACAATGTTGCTGAGAGTACTGACCCCTGATGGACCCCGGCATTAATATCAATTATTTAACATTAATTCAATTGGTCCGAAGAGCAGTCATCGATAACCACTCGAATGGACCGATCTCTCAGGAAGTCTGCAATCCAATCACACAGACCACCGGGCAAACCGAATGAAGGAAGTTTACCAATGAGGCTTTCGTGCCAGACCCTATCGAAAGCCTTCGAAATGTCGAGGGAGACGGCAAGCGCTTCCCCGTGTCTCTCGATGGCCTCACTTCATATGTGAATGGCATACGCTAGAAGACCGATTTCGGCGGAAGCCATATTGTCGGTCACTAAGGATATCGTTAGTTTCTAGGTATGCCAGGAGCTTTTTGTTAAGTACACGCTCCATACTCTTACAGAGTATGGACATTACAGAGATGGGTCTGTAGTTGGCCGGGTCAGCTCGACTGCCCTTCTTGGGCACAGGCTGTACGTTGGCTTGCTTCCAAGCATTCGGCACTTTCCCAGTATAGCGTTACGTATAGCGCCGGGGAGCTATACGTAAGCCACGTTATTAAAATTAAGATAAAAGGTTAAAATTAAATTAAATTATGAAAATAAAAGGATATAGAGAGCAGAACTATGGTCAGCTTCGCACGACGTGGGCAGCTATCCAGGCAGCAGCTCGGGCAAGAAGTCGTGGAATGCCCGAGGTAGGTAGGTGATCATCATGACGTGCTATTAAGTAAGTTCTCGGCCATAGGATTCACACTTAAACTATTAAAATTATTTTGTAGTTACTTTGCTAATCGTAGGCAATACGTTCAACTCGCCGGTTATCGGTCTGACACGTATATAACCCAGTCTGGAGTGAGTCAGGGAAGCACTTTTGGCCCAACCCAATTCCTTGTCATGGTCAATGACTTGCCGGAGGTCATTCAGGCGGCACAGTGCCTCATGTTTGCTGATGATCTCAAAGTCTATATGGGTGTGGGGACTGCAGCTGATTGTGATGCTCTTCAGCGGGACATCAACAATGTGGTAGCCTGGAGCAACCGGAACCACTTGGAATTTAATAAATCAAAGTGTAAGACTATTACATTCTCTCGCTGTCGCTCGCCGCATGTGTACACGTATAGTGTGTCGGGCACCCCGCTGGAGCGCGTCACAAAAATCCGGGATCTTGGTGTACTGTTGGACACTGAGCTGACTTTTAATGATCACATAACTGATTTGTGTCAACGAGCGCACAAATCCCTCGGGTTCGTCATGAGGCAGTCGGCTCGGTTTACCAACAAACATGCAATTGTTGCCTTGTACTTCGCATTTGTTCGCAGTAGGCTTGAGTTCAATTCGATTGTATGGGATCCACAAGGGACAAAGTACAATCTCCTATTGGAGCGGGTACAGCGTAAGTTCTACCGGTACCTTTACAAAAAAATGTATGGGTATTACCCATACTTGTATCCATCTCTGTTCGTCTCAGGAATGGTGGGTATTGATACCCTCGAGCTAAGACGTAAATGTGCGCTCCTTTTGCATTATTTCTTGCTGCTTAACGGCAAAATTGACAACCCTGCGACTTTGTCGCGCTTTGGACTGTTAGCGCCGGCTCAGTACACGCGACTGCGCTCGCGCCCTCTACTCGCGGCACCCAGAGTCCGGACTCGTACTGCTCAATATGCCGCTACTAATCAAGCGGTATCATTGCTCAATACACTGACTGCTCAGCATCCGGATGTGGACATATTCCACTCGAATCTACGTTTATTTTTGATTAAATGCAAAGATTGTTTTAGCACATAAATAATAATTTTAATTGATTATATTATTGAAATGATTATTTTTAAATGAATGAACGATGATTATAACGTATTATTATAATATTAGGTATAACTCGTATTTGATAATTGAATAGCTATTTTGAAATTGAATTTATTTTAATTATTTATGCTTTTTAATTTTGTTATTATTTTAATATTTTTATATGTGTATGTGATGTCTAAATAATGTAATTATTGACTCTCTGTACGTTTTGGGTAACACTGTAAGTGCAGAGAGTAATTGTAATAATAAATAAATAAATAAATAAATCAGGCAGCTACGACGGACATGCAGGCAATCGGGCAGGTAGGCAGGTCAGCAGACACCACGGGTAGGTGGTCCAGGCAGGCAATCAGGCAGGTAGGCAGTAGAATAACAGCAGAATGGATAGCAGGATGGATAAACAGGCAAACGGGTAAGTACGTAGGCTCCGAGGGGTGTGGAGGCCGGCTATGGCTCAATACGCCAAACAGCGAGCCCTTTGATACGTCGTGACGACTGAGGAGGATTATGTACCAGTAAAGATGCACACATTTATAAGTATCACACTCAATTATTGATATTTATTGCACTTCAAAGGTTTGATACACACACAATTCACAGGCCGCTTATATAGTATAAAGAGTTTGCTGATACAATCGTAAAATTGGTAATCTTAAATATTCCACCGACTTTCAGCGTTCAGACCAGTTCCAAGACTAAAAGAACTGAAACCCGTTTTTCATTCGATTTGCAATCCTTTCTAAATTTCAAATTCAAATCTCAATAAGACCAAAGCGAATAAAAACGGCTTTACAAAGACGGGTCAGTCTGCTCTGACCTTACAATAATGTACAACTAGCTTAAGGAAAGGTCTAGGTATTATAGTCCATGGTATGTCTATGGCTTTAAGAAAATAAAAAAAGACAGACATGTCATGTCAGATGAAAATGTCAGAGTATAAAAAATTCCATAATTTTGCAAATAAGCAATACAAATTAAGTTAAAGAAATAAAGAAACAATCAGAAATAACTAAAAATATGCTTTACAGGTAATAAGAATATCAAAGAATACTTATAATAGAGTTACAAAAATCGATACAATATCAAAAGATGTGAAGATGGATTGTATAGTGTTATGAAACGTAAGTAGATCTTGAATAAATACCACACCAGTCTCATATGAAAGGCGGAATAGGCGTGTCAAGATCGGAGACAGTTCAGGCGCACAGTTTCTAAGAACTATTGCTGGTATTCCGTCAGGGCCGCTAGCTTTGTTCACGTCGAGGTTGCGCAGCACCCTAAGGACGTCCTTTTGATGGATGCGAATGTCCGACATACTCGTGTCGCAACACCAACTTGCAGGACTTGGCAGCCCTGTTGAAGGCCCTCTTCTTCCGACCCACGTCACTCGCTTTGCGCGATCGAGCGTCGACCAATGCCAGGTACGCCTTATGCTTAAGTGCATCGGCGCGATAACATTCGGCGCCAAACCATGGCTGGTCAACACTGGACATTGTCACATCAGAGAACGGAATGTAGTACTCCATTCCCTGACGCAACACATCCGTCACGGCGTCCACGCACGACGAAGGATCGGCCGAAGAAAAGCAAGTAGGCTGCCAAGTCATCTGTATAAACTGCCGCAGCGTCGTTATGTGGTCTACGGTGCTAAAGCCAATAAGGAATCCGGCTTGTTCGGGAGGCTGGAAATCGTCAAACCTGCGTTCGAGATTATTCGTGATGACTTTTAAAAACAGCTTCTAGACATGACTATGTACTAACTTCCTAAAATAACTTTATTTTCACATAGAAATCTAACTACACAACATCACGCCTGCATTCCCGAAGGGCCAGGTAGACCTATAAAGCACACACACATTTCACCAGTTAGTTTGAAGTTTCATCTAATGGGGTGAGCCACTTACTATCAAGCAGGATAGACATGCAAATCATCCTGAGGAGTTTCATTGTTTGCCTGTTCTTATCTATCATGCTTTGTTTTTCGTTCGCCCGCCGAGCTTTCCAGTTCTTTATCTTTGGATAGCAGGTATTTAAACGATCGAAAATAAATGCATGTTAAAGATGTCAAAAATAATGAACATGTCTTACTGAAATAGTGGGTTAAAAGAGTGACTTGAAAATAAAAAATTGTCGATGAAGCTCCCGTCATCTCATAAAAACATTCACACCACTCTGTTTTATGCAATACTTGCAAAATACTTTTCTATGTATTTTTTTTCACTTGGTTTATTTTCACTATTTCATAAAATATTTCTTTTGACAGCTGACGATAATAATAATAATAATCTGTGGCTCGGCTGTCAACACGGATGTCAAATTTTTTTCTCTCCGAATTTTGCTTATAAATATTTAAAATAAATAGTACAATTAACTGAATAAAAATACACAAAATGCAAGGAATCAATAAAAAAAAACCTGCAATAGCACCGGATATAATACGACCAAGATCAACAACACCAAGAGAAAAGAAATGTAAATCAACATGTTGACAAGAGCTGCAGCACGAAAAGCTACCACCTCCGGCCTCGTCGCCCAGCTCCGCCTCGCCGCCGCCTGAACCCAGCCCCACCGTGAGTGCTGGCCCTGAATCCTCTAAGCATGCTGCTGGAGAATTCAGGACTAGGCTATCGGTTGAAGAGAGGCGGTCAGGTTATATCTCACCTCCTTTACATGGATGACCTGAAGCTCTTTGCCCCCAGCAATCATCAGCTGATGGAGCTACTGAAGGTAACTGAAACTTTTAGTAGCGCCATCAGGATGGAGTTTGGTGTGGACAAATGTGCGGTCATGCATGTAAAGCGAGGAGAGATTGTGGAATCCGTGGGAATTCAACTCGCGGATTCCATAAACCTGAGATCCCTCTCTCCAAACGAAACCTATAAGTATTTGGGTATGTGGGAAGCGTTAGGTATCAACACTACTGATATGAAGCCATCGTTGAGGGAAAGTTTCTTTGGCCGCCTGAAGAAGGTATTCAATAGCCTTCTTTCGGGCGGAAAAAAAGGTGCGCGCCTTCAACGGTTGGGTCATGCCGGTATTGATGTACTCTTTCGGCATACTCAAATGGACTCAAACGGAACTTGACGCCCTGGATAGGCGGGTCCGTACACTGCTACATATCGAATACATCACCCACGATCGTCGGTCATGAGATTGTATATCCCGCGGAAGTGTGGAGGCCGAGGCTTTTTAAATGCCAAAAACCTCCACAACCGCGAGATATGCAATCTCAGGGAATGTTTTCTAAACACAGACGTGGGTATGCATCGAGATGTTGTAGCAGTGGACAAGGGACTCACGCCGCTCTCCTTGGCGAATGAGAACTGGCGCAAGCCTGTAGTGCTTGACACTAACGGCCGCAGGGAGGTATAGCAAAGTAAGGAGCTTCACGGACGCTTTTTCCATGCCCTACATGGGTCCGATGTAGACCAATCAGCGTTCGTAGCCTGGCTGTGTTTCGGTGACCTCTTTGGGGAATCCGAAGGTTTTGTCTGTGCAATTATGGACGAAGTTATCATGACGAATAACTACCGGAGATTTATTGTGAAGGATGGCACGGTTGACATCTGTCGGGCATGTCACCACCCGGGTGAATCGATCCGCCACATTATCTCTGGTTGTTCTCGTCTAGCTAACGTAGAGTACTTGCATAGGCACAACCTTGTAGCCAGGATTATCCATCAGCAACTTGCTCTGAAATACACTCTTGTGGCATCAGAGGTGCCGTACTACAGGTATGTGCCCAACCCAGTTCTCGAGAATGGCAATATCACATTATACTGGGATCGGTCCATTATCACTGACAGGACTATTATCGCTAATAAACCTGATAGTGGTGGTGGACCGAATCGAGAGACGTGCAATGATTGTTGACATAACTGTCCCGCACGGCGGGAACCTCGTGAAAGCCGAGAAATATAAGCAAATCAAGTATCTTGACTTGACTCGCGAGGTTGTCGCCTTGTGGGATGTAGACACAGCGATCATTGTACCGATAATCGTGTCAGCCAATGGCTTTATAGCCACGAGCCTTGACCAACACCTTAGGAGGCTCTCGTTAGGCGGCTGGATCAAGGGCCTGTTCCAGAAAGCAGTATTGCTGGACACGGCTCGTATTGTTAGGAGGTTCCTCTCTCTGGAGCCCTGAACGCCGGTAGCTTGGACCCTGTTCCCGATACCGGTGGGCCTCTATTTTTTTTTGTATGTTTTATGAAAATATTTAAAAATGTAGATAATAAGAAATAATTTTAATAAAGGACATAATAATAGTTTATTGTCACAAATAAACATACATTAGTATAAACTGATTAGCAAGATTCTAACTACGCTGCAGAAGTCTGTATACAGATATTGTGAGAACTGCCTCTCAAACTAGGATATATAGTGATATATAGGATATAGGTGAATGTGTTTGGGGATGTGTTTGTGATGTATGTGTGGTGAGTTTTTGTTTGAGAGTATTGAGTGTGATGTGTTATTATGTGAAGAATATAAAATGCTAAAATAATGCAATATTAGGCAATGTATATGAGTAGTGATTCAGTTTGTGCATAGTCCTGTTGAAGTAGCCATTCCATCACCTTAGTTTTTAATTTAATTTTTTTACAATCGAGTATATTTAGTTCTTTATGAATTTTCTTGTAGATTAGTGTACTTAATGTGAAGTATTGGTGTCCGGCAAAGGCGGTTTTGTGTCATGTACCTGGAGGAATATTGGTTCGTTTGTTGGGATCAGACGGTGGGACGCTGGAGTGTGTTCTGAGAACGGATTGCAACATGAAGAGCTGTTGAACTGTCAGTACCTTACAATCTGAGTATAGTTGTGTTGTTGGTTAGCGATAAGGTTTTCGTAGCATCACTTTCAGTATTGCTCTCTGGGCTCTCTCCACTCTAAGACAATTAGTTTTAGCTGCACCGCCCCATACAGTGATGCAGTACCCCAGAACGGACTGACACAGGGCATAGAACACCATTTTTAGAGTATCAGGGTTTGCAGAAATTCTAAGAGATCGATTTCTTTAGTATTATATATTACTCTTTGGTCCGCGCGCACTGTCGATTGTCTATGGTTTCGACAAACCAACCCCACGGGGCCTCTCTTGCTGGCAATAAAACCACTTTAATTGGGTAACTTTTTTATTACAATTTTTATTTCAATCTATAAAATATGGACGGAAGATCGCATCCACTAAAACGTCGTTGTACAATGTGTTCCTGTAAATATTTTTACAAAACTGTGCATTGAACAGCCCCAAAATTTAAATAGCAAATACATTAAGCAATATTCATCAAAAACCAAAGACCAATCATTCTGAATCCTATCAACATTTCAGTACCATCTTTTACAATTCCTTTTTAAAAACTCAAGATGATATCGTGTTGGTGTTCGTCTAATATGTAAAGCTACCCAGTGTGAACCTGGTTTATCATCGGTATCCATATTGCATATTATATACGTTGGTACATGGATATAAACGGGTAGCTTGTTGATTGCATAAACATTACTTTCTAGACTGGGGTGAAACTTTGTCAGATGTTGTATCTCTTGTGTATCCACGATATTACTGCTAGTAGTAGATTATTACAGTACCAATCTATTCAATGGTTTATAAAGAAATGCTCAATTATAGTGATTTGTAAATATTAAATAACATTATTTTGTGATGATGTTTTAGGAGTCACCAGTACAGTGGAATGTCAGAAATGTGAGATAAGTTTGTTGACTCATAAGGGTAAGGTATTGTTCTTAGGAATTCATTTTAGATTAGAAATCACTTAGTGATGGCACGGGGTCTCATAGGTAAGAAAGAAAATTTGGTTCAAATAAATCTCACTAGATGGCGCGACATGTACACACAACAACATCAATTCAATAGAATTTTGTGTAACATTAACATTTTCTGGAATTGAACATTTAAATTGTATGTTCTTGTTTAATCAACTCTCCTAAGTACAAAATTATGGAATATTGGGTTCTTAATTCATATTTCAAAGATTATTTGAACGGATCATTTAAAATTGATGAAAGTAAATGGCGCATTTTTAAATTTCTAAGGCATTCCACTCGATTGTTAAAATTTGCATTGTAACACATTTTGGTGCAAAAAACTGTAAAAACGTGCAAAAAAATACTATAAAAAGAATCTTCACTGAATTTAAAGAAAAATATGTTCACGAACCTAGTAAACCCTTTTACTTGCAAGCCGCTGCTAACACCATCTTTTGCCGTGAAAAACGATAGTTACGACGGCACGGTTTCTTTGTATGGGATGAGGCATCTGTATGCTAGTATTATATTATCTGTGGTGATGGTATATAAGATCGAGCGTCTGCTGTCATTCAGCTAGTTCGTAGTCGTTTGACAGCAGTGGTCTACCAATACTACGTTTTGTGTGTTACTTCAAGAGTAACACACAAAACGTAGTAAAGTAAACATTGTGCTCCGTTACTAATCTTGATAAAAATATTTAATAAAGTTATTTCATAGTGTATTCATGTAAATATTGTAAAATACATTGTAAACAATAAGTGAAAGTGTTGTCTCATAAAAATTTACATAAATATAAAAGTTTCAGTGCTTTATACAATTGAACTGTGAACCCTGTCAAAACTACACTAATTACAAAAAAATACATTAATAATAATACAGTGGATATATAAATAATTAAGTGAAACAAAACATTTTTAACAATAAAACCCAAAACAAAACAGTGAAAGAACAATCTGTAAAACGTTTGAACTATACAATCTGCAAGTCATAATAACGGACTTTTTATTAATTCCATACCACAAGAAACAGATACATAATTTTAACATAATTGAGTAGATGCTAAATGGCTCTATAGAAAGACGCACAGACTTCTACTTGCTTGGGCGCTGGTTCGAATCTCGCCGACGACGTAGTGTTTTTGTAAATTGATAAATTGTTTTCATCATTGTTCCAACGAAATTTGCTCGGCTTGAGTAAGTAAAAACGATAACACCCACCGTAAGATTCGAAAATGAATTTCTTCGAAAACATCACTATGCGACGAACGCGCACTAAATCTGATTCGAATACCGACATCAACCAATCTCAAAATGATACATTCGAAGATACCGTGAACAGTCTACCCGATTTATCAAGTGATGTTATTACTGATGCACATCAACAAATGACTAAGTTAAAAGAACGAATTGACAAACTTGTGTTAGAATTAAACAGTGCACATCAGGAAATCGAGTCACTGTCTTTGGAGAACAATGACCTCAAGCAAATAAATATTGGTTTACATAGCAAAAACAACCGCCTTACAGAATTTACGCATAGCCCTATTAAGCCTCGTATCCACTAGGCACCATTTGACGCGCGACATGATGCACAATATATTGCTCGTCATGTTGAACAAGGAGGTTTTTTTTAGTAACGTTGTCTGTCCGCGCAACGTCACCCGTTGTTTTGCAACGTTGTCGAACATGTTGAGCGTCAAGGGTTGCGCGTCAAATGTTGCCTAGTGGATCAGAGGCTTAAAAAAAACACAAAAAGTCAACTCCAATTAAGAAATGTCCGAAAAACAACAAACAAACACAAACAGAGCCTTCTATTATGGCTAGCCAGAAAGAAGTAATAACACCCGATGCCATACAAAATAAAACAAGTAGTGATGGGACAATTTCAGAACAAATCAAACAAAATAAGAAAGAGGGTAGAATATGTATTTTGAGTACTAACAACAGGAATGACATAGCAAATATAGCCGAAAATACTCTTCATAAACATTCGGCAAATATATGCCATTATATAAGGACAAACTATAAAACAGAACAATTAATGTGCGATGTAGAAACAAAATTAAAAACATTTACAATGAAGGACTTCTGTATAATTCTAATAGGAGAGGAAGACCTTAAAACTACGAATGACTACCTTCAACTGACACTCCGTATCAGAACGACCTTACAAAAAGTAAAACATACCAACATAATAATTTGCACGCCGATAGTATAATTACGACAAAATTATGTATAATTGGAGAATAGAACACTTCAATAATTTGCTGTACCTTGATATAATGTCTCATCAACATGCATATATCTTGGACTCGAATAAGAATTTGGCATTTGATTATACAATGTTTACCAAAAAAACCGGACGACTAAACAATTTTGGCATGCAGAAAATCTTCAAAGATATTAACGATTTTATCTCTGGTGTTAAAAAATACGATTTAGTGATGATAGACATCGATAAATACATCGATAATAATTATGGATCATGGTCCGAAATAAATTGAATTGAATTGAATTGATACAACACCCAATGACGAACATGTAGACACCCAGTTTTTTCTATGATCATTATATAAATATACTACATCAAAACATTGCGGGATTGCTAAATAAATCCGACGCACTTGCCGTATGCCTAGAAGAACTTGTGGTAAAGAATATTAATATTGATGTAATCTGTATAACGGAACATTTCATGATGGCTGGTTATGAACAGTATCTGTCAATCTCTAACTATGATCTAGCTGCATGTTTCAGTAGAAGAGACATTAAAAGAGGTGGAGCTTGTATCCTGGTAAAAAAAACTGGACACCATTGGAAGGAAATTCCTGAAGTTAGGAACTTCGCAATAAGTAGCACATTTGAATGTTGTGCTATTGAACTTTTCCATACTGACACCATTGTAATCTGCATTTATAGAGTCCCAAATGCCAATAATTTGACAACTTTTTTTGAGCGACTGTATAAATTATGCCAGTTTATAACAAAGAAAAATAAACGAGATACTGTAATATGCGGTGACTTGAACATTGATACTTTAAACACTAGATCTAGAATGTCTTTTGCTTAACTTCAATTTTAAATTATTAATTAATCAGTCAACTAGACTATCCAGTAAAACATGCATAGACATTTTTGCACATAATTTGGGTAAAAAATGTAAATATGACGTATTCGATTTTGTCTTATCTGACCACACTTGTCAAATTCTCGAGTTTCCGGTGAAAAGGATATGTGTTTTAAAGCATTGGTATGTTAAACGCCGTGACTACAATCAAGAAAATATGAATAAGTTCAGGGAATGTTTACAGAATGTTTCTTTATCGGAAATATATAAACTTGACGATCCGAATACAGCCTATAATCTTTTTCTGGAGACATTTACCCTGATGTATAATTTATGTTTTCCATTTAAACGAATAAAATTAAGCGTACACAAGAGACCACAATGGGTATCGAGGGGAATTAAAACATGCAGTAAAAATAAAAGAACCCTTCTGTGGCGTTACCGACTAGAACGCAATGAACAAAGTAAACAAGAATTCAAAAGATATACAGCATTATATATTTTTTTTTATTAAATTAACACAACTTACTCAGAACAACTATAAAATCAAATCGTCATCTAACAAGTCGAAATCTACTTGGGAAATCATTAATCGAACGAAGATGAATATGCCCAATAGAAACTCAATTGGAAACATTAAAATTGGAAATAAAAATGTTACGCACCCGTACGAGATAGCGAAAGCCTTTAACAACTTTTTTGTAGACAAGATAAAACCTATCATTAATAGAGGTAAAAATGTGACATCAAATATCTCAAAATCAAGTAATTCGATGTTTATGGCACCAAGTAATGAAAATGACATCAAAACCATTATTAAGTTATTAAAAAATACCGGCAGTTTATGTAATGATGGAATTTCTACCAAGGTAATTAAGTACGTATCAGGCTCCATAAGTAGACATTTGAGCTATATTCTAAATTTGTGCATAACACACGGTACTTACCCAACTAACCTAAAAACATCTGTGGTTAAACCATTATTTAAAAAAAATGACAAAGATTGCATGGAGTCTTATAGGCCTATTGCGCTTCTTCCAATAATATCCAAGATATTTGAAAAGTACATTTATGCACAGATTTATAAATACCTGGATTAACAAAACATTTTGACAGATGAACAAAAAGGTTTTCGGAAAAATAAAACGATAAATTTGGCCATCTACGACTTTTTAAATAATGTTTATACGAATGTTGACAATAGAATACCTGTGTGCTCAATATATTGTGACATGACACAGGCCTTTGACAATGTGGACCATAATATTTTGTTAAGTAAACAAGAAGCTTACGGCATTAGAGGTAATGTCTTGAATTTAATAGAATCATATTTAAAGAACAGGAAACAGTACGTTGAAGTATCTGAAATAGATTTTAAATTTAAATGTCAACGAATTTACAAATCTGATCTTCGAACACTCAAATATGGCGTACCCCAAGGCAGTGTTTTAGGCCCTCCTTTATTTATAATCTATATAAATGATATGCCGAAAGTTACAAGTCACCCTATGTCACTATTTGCTGATGACAGCACTGTGACTATTAACAGCACAAACGCTGAAACCTACAATGACGAAATTTCTCTGACAATAACCTCCATAATACAATGGTTAGATAATAATAATTTAAAGATAAATATAGAAAAGACGAAATTAACTACGTTCAGCCAACGTTCAAACACAAATATGAGTATATACTATGAAAGCCAATGCATATCACAAGTTAACACATCTAAATACCTAGGTTTAACAATTGATAATAAATTAGATTGGAAAGCACACACGGAGGAGCTAACCGAGCGAATTAGTAAGTCTGCCTATGCCCTATACAAAATTACCTCAGTGACGAGTGTGGACGCTTTAGTCACAGCATATCACGGCTTGGTGGGTTCAGTGCTCAGATATGGCGTTATTTTTTGGGGGAATTCAACCAATAGGGAAATAATCTTTAAAGCACAGAAAAAGTGCATCAGAACAATGTTTGGATTACAGGTCATAGATACATGTAAACCATTATTTATTAAATTTAAAATATTGACTCTTCCATCTTTATATGTTTTTGAAGTTGCTGTATTTGTTAAGTCCAATCCTAAGTTGTTTAAAAAAATGTCGGACATTAGTAACCGAAGTCGAAGGGATAACAGTAGCTTATGCGTAAGAAGGTCCCACACAGCATTAATGTATAAAAGTGTATTTTGCATGGCGCCAGTCATATTTAACCACTTACCACGATCAATCAAAGAATTGAACGTGAGCTTATTTAAGAAACGGTTAAAATCCTTACTGGTGAGCAAAGCATATTACAGTATTTCGGATTTTTTATCAGACAAAAATCTAATGATAGAATGTTGACATGCTAATGAGATACATGACTGTTTGTGCTTATAAATAATTTTGTATATTTGACATTAGTATTGCATATTGGCATTAGAATATTTATATGAATTTGGCTATGACATTTTTAGATTATTTATAATTTATATAATACATAAGTACAGTATTATTTATAAACTAATATTAGAAATAAAATAAGAATAAAAATATGTACATTTACGGGGCGTCAAAAAATTCGTCCACATCGCTGTCAACAGGAAAAGTGCCCAGAAGGCTGGCAGCATTGAATATTAGAATTGTATATTAACATTAGTATTGGATATTGACATTTGTAATTTTTACCTATATTGACATAGCCTTATTATTTGTTTTCAGTCTGTGTCTTGACATGTACTGTTTTTTACATTTTGTTTTTGTTATATTATTGTTCCTGTTATTATTTGTTTCTCTTTTTATTGACATTAATTTCTATTGATATTTATATTGACATTGATTTCTATTAATTTGGATTATGCAATTCTATATAATTGTTGTTTAATTCTCCAGGCTTATTTTAGTTCATTATTTTGATTTACCTGGCTTGATTTTATTTAATTTCTTTTGTTTAATACTTGCAAACATTTGTACGCCCTCTGGCATAACATAGCGCACTCTTTATTACCTGTATATACCATTATTATTGTACCTATGTTAAACAAATGAATAAATGACTTATGACTTATGAGTAATGGAGGTAAGTGTTTATTCTATTTGCAATCTTAGATACTTTTCTTTGTCTTTTTTATTTACATGAACTTTCCCTTGCCTATGTGATACTGATTAACTGTAAAAATATTGGTTTAACATTGTTCTGTGTTGTAATTAATAATCTGTGATTTGAACTGTGTGAGTTATCTGTGGTGTGATACAGATGGCAAGATGTACGGTTTGAGTGTCAATCTTAGATAAAGGACCATGAATGCTAAAATAATTAAAGAGCTTTATAATAAATAGTATTTTATTAACATGGTGTCAGAAGTGGAAACGTTCCCAGCGTCGTTACATTTTACGGTGCGCGTTGTGTGGTTGTGAAACAAAATGGCTTCCAAAGAAATGGCAGAGTTGACCGGAATTATAGAAAAGCAATGTGAACTTCTTAAACTTATGCAAACACAATTGCAAATGCAAGGAACCCAAGAAAAATCGCGTATACACATTCCATGGCCAGCGCCTCTCGATGTAGACTCTGAGGATCCGGGAGAAGCTCTAGATTTCTTCAAGACCACGTGGATAAATTATGCTACAGCCGCAGGTCTGAAGGAAGAACAAAGACCTACACTTCTTATTAATGCTATAGGCCATGCTGCCATGAAGAAATACATGCATTTTGGCTTAGACGATAAACACATGAAAAATGAGGCTAAAATATTCGAGAAGCTTGAAGAAAAATTAAAGAAGAAACACAACGTCATCTATAGCCGATACATGTTCAACCAAAGATCACAAGCAGAGGGCGAAAGACATAGATACCTATATAATGGAGTTAAGAAAATTAATTAAAACTTGCGAGTACAGCAACATTTTAACTGATGAAGTGCTACGAGACAGAATTGTGGTGGGTATTAGAAATCCGGAAATTAAAAAAGAATTATTACGGATAGAGCATCTGGATCTTCCCAAACTATTAAGATTTGTAAATCGGCCGAAGCAACAACTGAACAACTTCAGAATTTGTGTTCCGAACAAGTTTTTGCAAAGATTCACAAACTTGACAAAGTACAGACCAAAGCTGACAGCAAACCATTACTGTGCAAATTTTGTGGTGAGAAGCATGTATTCAAAAAGAAAATTTGTCCTGCTTGGGGAAAAAGATGTGAAAATTGCCAAGGTAGGAATCATTCCAAAAAAGTATGTAAAAAGACAAAAATGGTGAAAGAGTTGCATGCATACAGAAGACTCGGAGGAAGAAATCAGCGATAACAGTACAACATACATATCCAAGATCAGAACAAATCGACACTCCGGCCACAAAGAAGTGGAACTCTACTTGAAGTTTAATAACACCTGGTTGAATGTCTATTGTGCGTTGGATACTGGAGCTCATGTTTGTGTTATAGGTGCTGAACAATACAAAAAACTTTGTAAAAATTACTGCTTGAAACATTTGTGTCCTACTGATCTAAAATTGAAATGTTTTAATGAAACAGATTTTAATCAAACACTAGGTGTGACTGATGTTGAATGTATACATAAAAACAAAAAAAAATGTTATCAATTTTCATGTTGTGAATGTCAGTCATCAACCTCTACTATCAGAATCTGCTTGTGTTGCCCTAGGTTTAATAAAATACTGTAATGCGGTATCAGTGGGCAATGGCAGTGCCAAGGAAGCACAAAATATTATAAACAAGTACTCGGATATTTTTGAAGGTTTTGGCGAGTTACCAGGAATTTTTGATCTGGAAATTGATGAAAATATTCCACCTCGCATTCAGCCAGCACGACGTATGCCTACGGCTCTCCGAGCACCTCTTAAAGATGAATTGGACAGGTTAGTAAAAGATAATATTTTTGTTAAAGAGGAGTCTCATACTGATTGGGTTAATAATATATTAATTGTTCGCAAAGGCAAAAAGTTCCGTATCTGCTTAGACCCTATCCCATTGAAAAAGGCTCTCAAAAGACCACATTTTCAATTTACAACACTGGAAGAGGTTAAAGAACAGAACTTGGAAAAGCTAAAGTTTTTAGCACAGTGGATGCATTAAAAGGATTTTGGCATGTTAGGCTAAATGAAAGGAGTAGTAAGCTTACTACCTTTTGGACGCCAATAGCAGATATAGGTGGTTAAGGCTCCCCTTTGGTATTTCTTCTGCACCAGAAATCTTCCAACAAAAGTTGTTATCGACCCTACATGGTCTTAAGGGTATTGAAGTAATGGCTGACGATATTTTAATATATGGGGTAGGTGATACAACTGAGGATGCAGTAAAAAACCATAACATTAACTTAGAAAACCTATCAATAAGACTCAGAGAAAATAATTGCAAGCTTAATAAAGATAAATTAAATTTATTACAGAAATCAGTGAATTTTTATGGCCATGTGTTAAATGATACTGGCCTGAAAGTTGATGAAGAGAAAATCACAGCTATCAAAAATATTGCAATACCTACAAACTCCAAGGATGTATTAAGACTACTAGGAATGGTAACATATCTGAGTAAATTTATTAAAAACTTAAGTTTAAAAGTCACTTCTTTACGAGAATTAACAAAAAAAAATGCTATATGGCAATGGACAGAAAAGGAACAGTTAGAATTTGATGAGATTATTTCATCTCTAAGCAGTCTACCAACCCTTAAATATTATGACATGAACAAACCTTTAATAGTAGAATGTGATGCCAGCAGCATGGGGCTTGGAGCAGCTCTTCATCAAAATAATGAGGTAGTGGCTTTTGCTTCTAGAACTTTAACCAGTACAGAAAAAAGGTATGCCCAAATTGAAAAAGAAATGTTAGCTGTGGTTTTCGCTTGTTCAAGATTCAGTCAATATATAACTGCAAATACTAATACCATTATAAAAACAGATCATAAACCTTTGTTAAATATTTTCAAGAAACCACTAGTGGAAGCTCCAAAAAGATTGCAACTTATGTTAATGATTCTTCAAAGATATGATTTAAAAATAGAGTATTTATGTGGAAAAAACAACTATGTAGCAGATGCACTTTCCAGAGCCCCTACTCCAATACTGGATGACTCTCATTCTTTTAATAATGCTAAACAAATTTTTGAGATTATTAGTAAACATTCTTCAGCAAAATATCTGAAGGTCTCAAACAAGATTATAGAAAGCATAAAAAAAGAAATGGAGAATGATCCAGAGTGTCAAGAGCTCAAAAAATAAATATGTAAACGGATTTCCAGATTATATTTCAGATATGCCTGAAAAACTGAGATGGTTTTATAAATTTGCCTCCGATCTGTCTATTCAGGAAGACATAATATTTAGAAATGATCAGATTTTAATTCCCAGGTGCATGAGAAACTACATGTTGCCAAAAATTCATAAAAGTCACAGTGGCGTTGCTAGTTCAATCAAATTAGCTAAGCAAAATATTTTTTGGCCAGGCATGTCTGAAGATATAAAAAACTTTGTAGAAAAATGTAAAATTTGCATAAAATATGCCGCATCCATAACTAGATTCCCAATGTTATCTCATGACATACCAATGTATCCCTTTCAGTATATCTCTATGGATGTGTTCAATGTAAAACTAGGTTCACAGTCTCTTAATTTCCTTATTACTGCTGACCATTACTCAAACTTTTATGAAATTGATAAACTAAAAAATCTATCTTCCAGTGAAGTTATTAATATATGTAAAAAGAACTTTGCAAGATATGGTATACCACAAAAAATATGTACCGATGGAGCTACTAATTTTGATAACAGATAATTTGCTATGTTTGCTGAAGAATGGGATTTTATCCATGTAACTTCCTCGCCACATTATCCTCAGTCTAATGGAATTGCTGAAGCTACAGTAAAATCTGCAAAGAAACTTATTCTTAAATCATATGAGGCCGTTGAGGATTTTTGGATATCTCTGTTACACCAGAGGAATGTACCAAGTGGCGGAGATGATTGTTGCCCTGCACAAAAATTTCTATCTAGGAAAACTAGAACTTTAATGCCAAATGTACCAGAGCAACTCATTCCTGTATTGATGACTGACATTCCAAAAAGAATCAAAGCTAAAAGAGACAAAAGTAAATATTACTTTGATAAAAAATGTAAACAACCCTTCTCTTTAAATATTGGTCAGAATGTGGCGGTGCAAATAAGTCCTGAACACACAAACACAAGGAAATTTGGATTTGTTGTAGAAAAAGATAGTGAAAGGTCATATAAAGTGAATGTAGATGGAGTAATATATAGGCGAGACTTAACACATATAAAACCATATAAAGGGGTAATAAAAGAAAATGAGGATATTACAAACAAAAATAAAGATAAGAAGAAAACTGGTTTATTAGATAATTTTGAAAATAACGATACAAATGAAAATAAATCTGTTATGTATGATAATACTGATTATGGTTGTGAACTAATTCTTGATAATAATGTGATACCAAATTCAGATGTTAATCTTGATACAACTGAGCCTATTCCGAGTCAAAGTCATAGCACTAGACCTGTAAGATCAAGATGTTTACCAGTAAGGTTCAATGACTACACACTGCATTAAATATGTATCCATTAATATGTATGATCTAGGATTAAATTATTTATAAGTAATTTTTTTAAGATGTTATGCAACATGTGATTTAACCTAATAATAAATAGATAAGTGATTGTATTCATTAATTTGATAAAACAGAGAGGATGTTCTGTGTTGTAATTAATAATCTGTGATTTGAACTGTGTGAGTTATCTGTGGTGAGATACAGATGGCAAGATGTACGGTTTGAGTGTCAATCTTAGTTTTATTTTTTATTCTTTGTTTTTTAGAGGCTTTTAAACTAGAGGTTTATGTCAGCCCCATCGTAGCCTTATAACTATTTTACAACATTACTATGTAAAATTTAAAAGTAAAAATACATTTATAATTGCTTTGGAAACAAACATAGGTAATAAAAGGCTAGAATAATTAATTAACCAAATAAAGAAGTGACTAGTTCATAAATCATTCCAGCCTCTTTTGAAGTTGGGTAAGATAAAATCCCTTGCAACACACCCAAATTAGCTTCACACATACCCAGGTCTTTAAATACTGTTTGTCTCTCAGCCCGGTTACGGACACATTCCATCAGTATGTGATACACGTCTTCTGGTTTATTACACACTTCGCAGTTAGGAGACGTGACTTTTCCCATCATATGTGCAAAAAATCTGAGTGGAATGTGTCCGGAACGCAGTCTGTGTGCCAAAACAACAAGTTTGCGACTTACATCACCTACAAACCACGGGGAACGATGAGGTTGACTTTGAATAATCCTATACCAAATACCTTTCGTTTTTGAGCGTTCATCAAAATATTCCTTCCAATTTTCAAAACACGACTTTTTATATTTAGGTAATATTTCAGAATATGAATTTTGAATGTAAAGCTCTGTTCGATCTATAGCTGCTGATTTAGCTAAACGGTCAACTTCTTCGTTCCCTGCTAAACCAATATGGGATGGTATCCACTGTATTTTGATGCAGATCTGATTTTCACGTAATTTTTCTAGTTTGCGGATTATGTTATAAGCTATAGAAAAGCATCTGTGTCCGAATATACAACGTGAGATGTGTTGCAAAGCACTTTTACTATCAGTTAGTATTACAATATTTTTATGTAAATCTAATGATTCAACGTAGGATAGCGCCGCCGATATAGCAAATAACTCCAAGGTCATTATACATACCTGCGACGTATTCCTATAACACTCAGCTTGTTTACAGGTTGCATCGTAATACGCTGCTCCTGAAGACGCTTCATTACGTTTTGAGCCATCCGTAAAGATTTTATGCCAATTACTGTATTTTTCATTTAATTCACAAATAACTTCATTCTTCAGAACATCAACATGATAGTCTCTTTTAGCCTTTTCCATACAAAGTAAGTTGTCATTTATATATGAGTTTAAGTTAATATTAGATAACCACACATCATTTGAAAACATTTCCAAAGGATAAGAAGAAGTACACTTTTCTGTTTCAACTTCATTATAAAGTACCATTAACAAGGGTTTCTTTTTATTTACCCAATATCTATCATTAGAAAGAGCGCCGAGAGCATTCAAAAGATTTGCTGTTGGATTAAAGTTCAGAGGCCATGATTTTGATTTTATATTTATAATTAAAGGGGGTATACACACTTCGCTTTCCATAACGTGCAGGGGAGTGGACTTTATAAAACCGCCAACGATTCTAAGTGCTTGCTTTTGAATTTTGTCTAATTTTGATGTATGACAGTTGGCACTATTGTCATATAGAAAACAACCAAAATCTATTCTACTTCTTATTAAACTGATGGGGTAAGTGCTTGGGGTGTACACCCCAACTACCGCCCGCTAAAACTTTTAAAACGTTCATAAATTTTTGCGTTTTTTGACAAACTTCATTAATGTGCCTACTCCAGCGAAGAGACCGATCTAACCAAATGCCTAAGTATCGAATATTATCACTACAAATTATACCTGTTTGATTTACTGTCAATTGAATATTATGTCGTCTATGTCCTCTGCTAAATAAACAAAATTTAGATTTGCCTGCTGATATTTGTAAGCCAATATTTTCAAGTGAATAAACTATAGCATTAAGGGAAGATTGGATGTGGGATGTACAAGTATCAATATTTTTATTGCTCGTATATAACACAAAATCATCGGCGTATTGTCCTATATAAGAAGAGGTAATTTTGCAAACTTCGTTACTTATTATATTAAATAACAACGGTGATAATGGATCCCCTTGGGCCAAACCATTAGAAGTCCATCTGACCATGGAACACCTGTCTGAATTATCTTGTTCGATTATTAGATGTCTCTCACTTAAAAAATCCCAAATATAATTGCAAATTTTACTACTGACTCCTATCTTATCTAACTTAACCGTTAATGCTTCCGCTAGTACGTTATTATACGCATTTTCTGTATCAAGAAAGCAAGCTAGGGTAGGTATATTTTTAGTAAGCCCAATCTGAATTGTTGTTACTAATCGAGAGACTGAATCTACACAAGATTGTGATTTCCTAAAACCTGTATTATTAATAGATAATAAATTATTCTTTTCTATATACCATTCTAGTCTCTTAGCCAACATATTATGGAAAATTTTGCAAATACATGAAATTAATGAAATAGGTCTTAGTTTTAGTTTAGAGTTTATATTTATATTAGCTTTAGGAATGGGTACTATTTTAATATCTCTCCATTGTTGTGGGACGTAACTAGAATTAAAGATTTTATTAAATAATTTAAGAATTTAAGTAAGAAGATTTTACCTACACTTGGAAGATTATGTATCATAGAATATGAGATGTTATCATCTCCCGGTGATGTATCTTTTCTTTTAATACATGATGTTAGTTCTTGTATGGTAAATTGTTGTTCTAGCATCATATTATTAGATATAAACTGAGGTTTAGATACTTTAACATAATCAGGGGCTAATGAACGGAGTAGTTCTTGTTTTTTGTGATCTGGTGCATGTTTTTTTTTCTGTCGATAACCTTTGATCCACCTCATTTTTCTCCACATATCTGTTAGCGATGTGGCTCCATCAGTTGAATCACAAAATTCTCTCCAATTAACTAATCTAGCCTTAGCTAGTTCAGTCCTAACCGACAAGTTTTTATTTTCTAAAATTGTAAGATTACCAGGGGTAGGATTGCGACGGAAATGCCTAAGTGCTAATCTTCGTTGTGCCACTAAATTAGATAATCTAGGATTCCAGTAAGGCTTAGGCGCAAACTTGCTCTGAGGGTCATTGCTAAATCTAATCCATGGTATATTTTTATCCGCTGAATCATTAACTATTTTAGTAAACGCGTCGTAGGTATTTTGAATATCACCAGAGTCACTATTTAATGCTAATATCGGTAATTCAATTGACTCTGTAAATCCAGGCCAATTAGCTTTTTTAAAATTGCGTTTATTTACAAAATGTGAATTGTCTACATAATTAACAGAAACTTTAACTAACATATGGTCACTGCCTAAATTTTCGTTTAGAACTTTCCACTTCATATCAACAAATATGTCACTGGAAACAAAAGTGATATCTGGTGATGTTTCCTGTAATCTATTATTTACAAGCTTAACTCTAGTCGGACATCCTGTATTTAAAGAAATAAACTCCTGATTCAATGATGAGTCTAATATTTGCATACCCCTATTATCATTTTTTACAGACCAATTGGTATGATGACCGTTAAAATCACCTGCGATCAAAGTTTTGATTTGGTATATTGAAAATAATTGATCCCAATCAGACTGAGTCGTTCGCACTGAAGAGGGGCAGTAAACCGAGATTACATGTTCAATAAGCTTACAATTTAAAACTTTTATCGCCACCACTTCGATGCCAGTATTACTTAAATTAATGTGACTTACCTCTGTCTTGATCGATTTATGCGTGAATATCGCTACACCGCCATATGAATCAAACCTATCCTTTTCTGTGGATGTTGTAATTACTCACGTTTACATTATCTTCTTCGCTCCACCAAGTTTCACTTAATAAGGCTATACTAACTTTATGTTGAAAAAGTATGCATTCGAAATCTAATAATTTTGGTTTAATACTCTGCGAATTCCACTGGACTATATTAACAAAACGTTGCTTTCTATGAGCGCTATCCATGCCCGAGCACAGACAACAGTTTTGAAATACAATCCCCCCTCTTAAATACGTCCGCCACCCATTGGCAGCACTCCTCTATAACTACATTTAAAAGGTCCGTGAATTTTTCGCTGAGTATGTTCTGAGAAGACATAATGTCTTTTATCTTATGGTATAATCTAACAAAACTAAATCTTTTGTCACTTGAATTTTTATCTTCACACACATTTTCCTTTTGCTCAATTTTGTTCAATGTATCTGTAACAGCTACTATCTTTTTCTTCTTCTTCGGCTTTTTCTTCTTTTCTTGGCTGTTATTACATAAGTTTTCAGACAAAGACTCTTCACTCGAGTAATTATTATTTATTTCCATTTCTATGTCCCGCGTTTGCGCTCGATTAGTGTTCATTAAAACCTGGCTATATCTCTTAGTAGTATTGGGTAAGTTAATATCTGGCTGGGTCGTACTACTCTTGTTTACCATTGGGGTGGTGGTGTTTTGACTCCCAAACGACTCGTTTTTTTCCCTATCACGTTTCTCCAGATATAATGATAGTGCTTTTTTGTAAGTACAGGTTTCTTGACACATTATATTACGTATTTCTTTTTCTTTCATAAATATGGGGCATTTAGATCTTTCAATTGACATATGGGAGCCCTTGCAGTTTACGCAATTGAAGTCTTTTGTCTCGCAATTATCATGATTGGCTCCACATTTGGGACATAAAGTTTTCTTTATAGGGCAGAATTTTTTACTATGTCCATATTTCCAACAACCAGCACACTGTGAAACTGGGAACGTGTAAGACTCCACTAAAAACCTACAACCGTATGCTGATACATACGCGGGAATAGTGGTGCCCTTGAAACACAAGCGAATTGTTTCGCTGTCGACCCAGATACCTTCACTCGTTTGTCTCTTCAATCTTCTCACTGACACTATCTCGTTTTCACATTCAAATACTTTTTGTAGCTCCTCAACAGTTGACTCTAAGTCCATACGTCAAACAATCCCGTAACATACATTAATCTCATCGGTTTTCTGACACTTATAACCCATCTGAGTTAATGTCTCACAATTAATTAACTTATCAGCATTTTCTTTATTATCAAAAGTAATAAATACTGTATATCTATTCTTAAATTTAATTTTTATGATATCATTAATGTTAGCACTTCTTAACAGTTTTGCCAAGGCAATTTGTTTAGGAAGTGATTCCAGTGACGTAACACGTATCTCGTATTGTTGTTTCGACGACTCTGATGTTTTACGCTGTGGTGCAAATTCCCTGCTTTCCGTCATAATTACACTCTCACTTCCTCCATTTTTTATATTACCTTGAAGACGCCTTGTCTTTCTCGTTCTTACTTCAATAAAATCGTTACCATCTTGTTCTCCACTTACATTTCTTAGTCGCATAAGGTGTTCAATTTGGCTGTCAGATAGGCGATCTCGATCAGATATCGGAGATCTAGATCTTGACCTCTGTTCATATTTATTAGTCAGTGATCTCACCGATCCTCTGCGTTCACTTCTCGCCGACTCGTCACCCATCGTACACGTAACTGCGCTTATCGCGTCGCTGACAATAAACAGTAGGTAAGTGGCGTGCGTGCAATCCTCGCACCGTCCGGCGTGCGACGAATCTTAGATAAAGGACCATAAATGCTAAAATAATTAAAGAACTTTATAATAAATAGTATTTTATTAACAAACATGGTGGTATTGCAGAAATCATTCAGTTTCGTAGACAATGATGAAAATACCTATAAGCAATATTACTACTTACCATTATCTCCTCAACATGGAGAAGAGAGTGGTGACATATGTCATCATTTGCCTAGCCTTTTCCCAATTGTTGTTGGAGTCGGCTTCCAGTCTTACCGGATTCAGCTAAGTACCAGTGTTTTACATGGAGCAACTGCCTATCTGACCTCCACAACCCAGTAACTGGGTGACACGATAACCCTTGGCAAGCCTGGTGTCAGATCTCAAGCTTCTGACTACCCGTAACGACTGTCAAAGATCTTCAAATGACAGCCGGGACGGCACGGAGGAAACTCGCTATGTTAAAATGGTCAACCATCCACGGACCGACCTCGGCAAGCGTTGCTTAACCTTAAAGATCAACCCGTGTGGCTGTTATTATTTAGCCACAAGCTCCTCTAGTGGTGTCATATGTGGTACCAGAAAAATGAAATAACAGGCGATTCATAAATTTTTTGAAGTGGTTCCAAAATTAAAGAAGAGGAAATTAGTATCGTCAACCGTAGTATTTTTTTTTTCATTATACCCATACGTGTGGGGTATCTATAATATAAAAATGAATCGCAAAATGTGTTGGTAAGCGCATAACTCAACAACGCCTGGACCAATTTGGCCAATTCTTTTTTTTTAATGTTCGTTGAAGTTCAAAGATGGTTTTTACAGGGAGAAAAAATCTAATAATTGCCGGAAAAAAATAAAATCCGCCCTTTTCTTTTTCTCATACAAAAGTTTTCTAACTAAAACGTAGATTCAATTTGAGCTTTATTGCTATTGTATAAGCTATTTTTGCTTTGTGTAGGGTAGGGTAGTGTAGGATAGGGTAGTGTAGGGTAGGGTAGTGTAGGGTAGGGTAGGGTAGTGTAGCGTAGGGTAGGGTAGTTTAGGGTAGGGTAGTGTAGTGTAGGGTAGTGTAGGGTAGGGTAGTGTAGGATAGGGTAGGGTAGGGTAGTGTAGGGTAGGGTGGTGTAGGGTAGGGTAGAGTAGGGTCGGGTAGGGTAGGGTAGGTAGTGTAGATAATGGTTTGGTGTTTTTATGGCAAAACAAAGTTTGCCGGGTCAGCTAGTCTATAATAATAATAATATGTTTATTTTAAGACAACAAAAGGTAGTTATGCAACCTGAACCGCATCGAGTAATCACTGTGAGAGCATGAAATGCACGATTGCAGTTTAGGGTGGCCCTTCCAGAAAGTTCCATGCATTTCTGTTAATTTAGCACTTTAAGTAGCCGTAAGTCGAAACATGTAACCGATAGGATTAGAACATTACATGAGAGCATCCGCTTCTGCTCACACGTATTCATATTCTTTTATTTAAACGTCATAACGCTCCCAAAAACTTGACTGGTGCAGCCGGTACGATCGCCGAATATAAGCTGCGCTGTCCTTCGCGTTTTTTTCGGAATAAAACTTTTTCGTGCAACGCGTTCGGGTGGCCTTGAAGGCAGCTGTGGTGATTCTACGAACCAAACAAATTTGTCAAGGCGGAGCTGAAAATGAGAAAGGCGAGCTGGTGAGTCCAAATTTTCACCTTCCTTTCCCATTTCCTTTTTGTTATCTTGCGATTAGAAGTCTCGCGTTATAACGTTATCTGGTTTTGCATAAAATCTGTAAGGCTAGTTTTTTTTAATATATAAAAGTTATTTAAAGTGATATTACAATTGAAATATTTTTAATGAATAACAAACATATATTATTCAGATAAATTGTTTAAAGTTCTATTTGATTTATGATTAAAATTTTATACTTAAGAATTACTTTTTGTTAAGAACTTAATACTTTTGCCTTACTTTATATTATTTTTGTGTGTTAATATAATTAATAGTGTTAAAAATGGAAGATAATGTAAAAATTATTATGATTCCAAATGAAATGATTAAAATTATTCCGCTTTTTGACGGCGATAAGCGTCATTTAAATCTTTTTATACGCAAAAGTGAATATATTATAAATAAATACAGGGGAAGTGACGGGCAAAACTTGTATGTAATGCATGCCATAACGAGTAGATTAGCGGGGAATGCAGCCGCGCTTATCAGTGAGCGCGAGGATATTGTTACATGGGAAGAGTTTAAGGAGTTATTAATACAACATTTCGGAGACCCACGAAGTGAAGAATGTTTAGCTATTGAATTGGAAACTTTGCGTATAAGAAATGGTGAATCATTTTTGGATTTTTGCAATCGTATTCAATCAGTGCGTAGTATTTTAATATCAAAAGTTAATAGATTATCGAGTAGTATGCGTGAAAGTAACTATTTATAATAATACGTCTTTAAACGTGTTCCTTTATAATCTACCGGAAAATATGGTGCGTATTGTGAGATTAAAAGCGCCCTCCACTTTGGAACAGGCTTTATCTTTCGTGTTAGAAGAGGTCAATTTCCATGACCAATAATGCCCGAAATAAAACACTGCTGACGTCCTCCAGTAAACATACTATTCCAAATAATACACAAACGTTTAAATTCGGAACAAATAATTATAATAAGCCTATTAATAAAGGTATGGTACACCTATTTTCACACAACCCAAATTATATTTAGGTAACTCCCAAGGTCAACAATTTGGGACGCATACTCCACAGTTTGGATTTCAAGGTCAAACATTTGGTTATCGCCCGCAACAATTGGGGATGCGTCCGCAACAGTTTGGGATGCGTCCGCAACAGTTTGGGATGCGTCCGCAACAATTTGGGATGCGCCCCCAACATTTTGGGATGAACCCCCAACAATTTGGCAATCAACAACAATTAAATAATAAATCCTTACAGCCATTTGGCAACCAGAACCAATCGTTCAATAGACCTTCACAGTCGTTCGGTATTCAGCAACCTAAACTTCAATCTAGTGACGTCACAATGCGTACGGCGCCTCCGGCCCAGGTCTATATAAAGGGATATAAATTAAATGAGCTTGACCTTGATCATTACGATGATAGTCAGTTTCCCTGCGATTACCAATGTAACGATGAATATTATCACGATTATTACAATTTTTCCGATAATCAAGATGAACATTATTTGGAAGAACTTAACAAAAAAGTTTCAACGGAAAATAATGAGGATTGTAAAACATAGTGAAATGATACAATTAAATTGCGATACATGCTTTAAATTGCCATACATATATATACCCGAAATAGATGCCAAATTTATGATAGATACGGGCAGTACTAAATCATTTATAAACCCGGAAAAGGCCTATAACTATTTTTACGATTATATTTATTATGACCCATTTGAAGTTAGAAGTACTCACGGTACAACCCAACACGAAGAAGTACTTTCAATGCCAGCATTTCCGATTTTTAATGTTAATGAAACTCACAAATTTCATATTTATGAAGTCGACCCTACCTTCGATGGTTTACTAGGTAATGATATTTTACATAGTGTAGAGGCACTAATAGATTTGAAAAACGAGGTCTTGAAAACTAAAACCACGGTGATACCAATTATGCGCGATAAGAATAAACATATAATAGACTTGGCACCTCGATCAGAACAAAGAGTTAAAATACCTGCAAATTATCATTCTGGTAATGCTTTAGTGGATTTCAGAGAATTTGCGGAAGGGGTGCGTATGCCCAGCGCTTTAGTTAAATGCAAGGACGGTTACTTTACTACCATAATTCAGAATACCCTTGATAAACCATTTAAATAAGCCGTTACTAAACCATTCGAAGTAGAACCGTATGAAAGTAATATAAATGATTGTGATGTTAATAATTTTAACGAAATTGAAAATATTGAAATAGAAAAATTATTAACAGATAACTTACAAAAGCTTCGTCTGAATCACATGTCAGCTGAAGAAAGTAAAGCCATTAGTGCATTATGTTTAGAATATAAAGATATATTCTACTGTGATGGCATTCCATTAAGTTTCACGAACCAAGTCAAACATTGTATTAGGACTAAAAACGAAGATCCTATTTACGTCAAACCATACAGACAACCCCCTAGTCAGTCGCAAGAAATAAGAAATCAAATCGAGAAGTTACTTAAAGAAAATGTTATTCAGGAATCTCATTCACCTTGGTCAGCCCCAGTTAATTTAGTCCCAAAAAAGAAAGATGCATCAGGAGAAATAAAATATAGAATGGTAATTGACTACAGACGGTTAAACGAAATAACTGTTGACGATAGATACCCACTTCCCAATATCACTGATCTGTTTGATAAATTAGGTAAAATCACATACTTTACGACATTAGATTTAGCAAGCGGTTACCATCAGATCGAGATTAACGAAAATGATAGAGAGAAAACAGCATTCAGCATTGAAAACGGACATTTTGAATTCTTAAGAATGCCGTTTGGTCTTAAAACCGCTCCAGCGACTTTCCAGCGAGCAATGGATAATGTTCTAAGAGGGTTGCATGGAATCCATTGCCTGGTTTATTTGGATGACATTATAATCTTCTCAAATTCACTTGCAGAACATATCCAGAAGTTATGGGCAGTTTTTGATCGTTTGAAGTCAAATAACCTTAAAATTCAACTTGATAAGTCCGAATTTCTCCGGAAAGAAGTCCTATACTTAGGTCATGTTATAACTGATGAGGGCCTTAAACCTAACGATGATAAGATTAAAGCAGTTCTTAACTACCCACTGCCAAACACCGTGACGGAAATTAAAAGTTTTTTAGGCTTGATAGGCTATTATAGGCGGTTTATTAAGGATTTTGCGAAAGTAACACAACCATTAACTAATTGCTTAAAGAAAAGGAATAAAATTATTATAAATCAAGCGTACATAGATTCTTTCCAAAAATGTAAAGAACTTCTTACTAACGCACCTTTACTCCAATATCCCGATCCCGATAAGCCTTACATCCTAACTACCGACGCATCGTCAAATGCCTTAGGGGCAGTACTATCGCAAGGCGTCGTAGGGTCTGACAAACCAATAGCTTACGCCAGTAGAACCTTAAGTGATACAGAGACCAGATACAGTACTATAGAACGTGAACTTTTAGCGATCATTTGGGCCGTAAAAGACTTTCGGCCCTACCTTTACGGTAATAAATTCATCATTTATACAGACCATAGGCCTTTAGCCTGGCTCTATTCCCTTAAAGAGCCGAATAGCAAGCTCACTCGTTGGCGACTTCGTCTTCAAGAATATGATTTTGAAATTAAATATAAAGATGGAAAGCAGAATACAAACGCTGATGCCTTGTCTCGTATTAAATTAAATGCATTAGGTACCGATAAGGACGGATTATCTATGAAAGTTAATGTAGATAAAAAAGAACAAACACCAAAAAAAAACCAATCTACTCGCAAAATAGAAAAAGTAATTGATTACGATAGTGATGACTCTAGAACAATTTCCATCTCGGATTTGTCTGCTACTCTAACAGCCAGTTCTGAATGTGATACAAATGAACCAATTCCACTTGATCCTGTTATAGATAAAACATCTACAGTACATTCAGCTGAAGACATGGAATCAATTGGTATTCCAATATTACAAGAAGCAATAGACACTAAACCCAACCAGATACTAGTTTTTACATGGCACAAAAACGATATCCAAGTTACAGATCTTTCCCGTGAAAAACAAAAAATTCTTGAAGTATTTTTACCAATAAAGAATGAGGAATTAATTAAACAGTTTTTAAAAGAATATGTTAAATATAAAATTAAATACTTTATATATTTTGAAAGCGCAGAGCATAGGAAACAGTTTAACAAAGTTATTATACAGTTATTTAAAAGGGGAATGGTAGAATTCATGGAATGTTCAGGGCGTGTAGTTTTTGTTGAAGATAAACATGGGCCCTTCAACTTCAAAAGGTTGAGAAAAACCCCGGTATCCTTCCTGTGAAACAAGGGCAGGCGTTTAAACAAGTAGATAAGTGGTTAATTATAAAACTTTTAAATTTAGATAGCTTAGGTAATGATCTAGAATTAAGTTTAATTAAATACAATGAATTCAGTAAATTAGTAGATGTTAACAAACCTTACAGCCATGAGTTTTTTGGTATCCGTACTCAAACGGATTATCTGAAGGATAGGACTATTGAAAAATTTCAGCAACTTGTACCATCTAAAAGATTTAAACGAGGATTAATTGATCCACTTGGATCGATGATAAAAATTGTTACAGGTAATTTAGATCATAGTGACGCAATTCGATATGATTCTCTCATCTCTCAGTTAAAAAACAATCAATTAATATTAGATAATAAAGTAACTTTGGTCTCCAAAATGTTAAATTCTTTTGTTAACAGTACAGAAATCTTACATAACAATACTTTAATTTTAGATGAACGTTTAAAAAGGATCGAGAGATTAGTTAAAAATATGATTACAAAAGAAGAAAATTCTATATACTCTACTTACATTTTAGGAATGTTTAATATGTTCTTAACTAATTTTAGAACAATTAATATAATTTTAAGTGAGATTGAAACGGCCTTAGCCTTTAGTAAGGTGTCTGTACTGCATCGAGCGATTGTTAATTCCACTGAATTACTGCAAATGTTACAATCTATAGCCAAGACTGAAAATCTGTTATATCCTGTGAATGAAAATAATTTAGTTAAATTTGAAGATTGTTTTACTGTTAAAGCTTTTATTAAACAGAACCAGATCACGTTCATAATAGAGATCCCACTTATTGAAAACAGTACTTATAGTTATTTTAAACTTTACTCCTTACCTATTTTTAACACAGATTTAAACGAAACTGTAATAGTCGTTCCTAAATATCCCTACCTTTTGGTGAAAGACTCAGATTACTTACCAGTCGTGAGAGCCTGTGAACAGATTGCGATAGATGACAAATTCTTATGTACCGACGATGATGTGTTGACCCATCTAGAGCCATTATGCGAAGAACAATTGATGAAGTTCCACTCTAATACGAGTGCATGCGAGCAGCATACAATCGACATTGAAGATTTGAAAGTTCAACGAATTGGCCGCGGAAGTTGGATTCTATATACAAAGAATAACATTATAGCAAGTAGAAAATGCTATGATGACACCATGAGCCACGAGTCTCTACGAGGAACATACATAGTTACCCTGGACGATGCTTGTAAGGTTAACGTTGGACACATACATCTACAAAACTACAAATTTTCTGTTACACACCTGAATTATCAAATAACTCCAACTCCATTAACCTACCAGAGATGAAGCCTGAAAAACGTACTAATAGTGTCAGTGCAGTGAATATGAAAGGTATAAATCTAGATGAGCTGAAAGAATTAGCTCAAGTAGTGAAAATGAGCAAAGTGAAATACAGTGAAAATGATAGTGCGGTTGACACGAAAAATATTAGTTTAGGTACGGTAATTCTATATGTAATTCTGCCTTTAGGATTAATGATCTTTCTTGTTTTTAGATATAAAATCATATTGTTAAATTGTCTGCGAAATCATCAGAATCCTAACAACTCTGATAATTTCGTTCTTGAGGAGGGAGGAGTTATGCAACCTGAACCGCATCGAGTAATCACTGTGAGAGCATGAAATGCACGATTGCAGTTTAGGGTGGCCCTTCCAGAAAGTTCCATGCATTTCTGTTAATTTAGCACTTTAAGTAGCCGTAAGTCGAAACATGTAACCGATAGGATTAGAACATTACATGAGAGCATCCGCTTCTGCTCACACGTATTCATATTCTTTTATTTAAACGTCATAACGCTCCCAAAAACTTGACTAGGTCCACTCACAAAACAAAAATAAAACACTTAAAGGGTGTTAGTAACAATATAAAATCTTATAACCTATGTTAGTGCTTTCATACTAAGATGTTAGTGACAATTTATCTTATGACCTACGTTAGTACTTATATACTAGGATGTTAATAACAATGTGGCTTAGGATCTATGTTAGTACTTATACTCTACGACAGACAGTGTTGCTTTGATGAGATATCCCATTATAGGACTCTCATCAGGCCTGTCAGCTATCACCCTCAGGAGGCTGTTTCCACTGCCACGCAATCTGGCGAGCAGAGACGCACTTTTCTTCCGTACGACAGCTGTCGATCCGGGCTTTTGCGAACATCTCTGACGCACTGCAGTAACGTGGCAGCCGCATCAGCGCCCTGAAGGCGTTATTATATTGGACGCGCAGCGCATTGACGGCACGTTTGGTACAGCTGATCCATAGGGCGCTCGAGTACAGCGATGTGCAGTATGCTTTAAAAAGTGTATGTTTGACTGCTGCTGTACATCTAGCGAACCTACGGGCAGACATGTTCGCTCGCACCGCCAATACTCTGCGTTCCCGTTCAATATCACTATCGTCCATAAGGTCGTCCGCAATTAAATGTCCCAAGTATTTAAACTGATGTACCCGACGAATCGGGACATCGTAAATTTTTATTGGTGGCACATTCACTGGACATTTCTTGCCAACAGCCTTAAATACCATGAGTTCCATCTATGGACCATCTATGGATAGGTCTTCAAAAATGATATTGAGGTTTTTAAAATCATTATTTCCCCCCCCTGTAACTTCTAAAATAAGAGAATGATAAAAAAAATATATGATATACATTACCATGTAAACTTCCACCGAAAATTGGTTTGAACAAGATCTAGTAAGTAGTTTTTTTTAATACGTCATAAATCGTAAACTGCAATTTACCAAGTATGGAACCTTTCGTGCGCGAGTCCTACTCGCACTTGGCCGGTTTTTTCTACATTGTACTGTGTTGGGGTTGACAGAATATAGTTTTGAGTTGGTGGACTTGAGAAAGGGATTTTATAACCGTCAATCCAAGAATCATTGAGTTTTAAAAAGATGTAAGCGACCGGCATACTCAACTGTATTTACAGGCGGCGTCGAGTTTGAGCAGGGGGGCGGCGGCGGCGGCTACTGACTCGGCCACGGCCTCGACGAGTGCGTGGGCGACGGCAGGGCTCTGTCTAAGCGTGCGGTGAAATAGCCCCAATGGCTATTCAGGTTACATACTTATTATAATCGCAACGTAAATACGTCGAATTTATAAGGGCACTTGTTATTTTTTAATTGATTAATTATGTTAAAAAAAAAACAACAGAAATGTACATATTTGATAACAAAATCTTGTTTGGGTTAGGAAACAATCCCCAATGAATTGAACGCCAACCGTCACATTTAAATTGCAACGAAAAAAGCCCCAATGGCTGATTCTGGTTTGCATTATATAGGTTTATATAGGTACCCATAACAACACGCTGTAAAGTTATTCACTTTTAAAAATATTAGTACATATCTGTTTCAACGGCATAGATAGGCGGTTCCCGGTAATTCTTCGGTTGGTTCCACGGTATTGTTGCTGTGAATTTTCTTTTCTAGTTTACGCAATTTGGGCATTAAATGTTCAAGCTCTTCTTCACACGTCCTAGATACTTTACGTTTCGGCATAATGAGCACGAAATAATGGTACTTATATTAATTTAGGACGATAGTGTTTTGAGTGGCCGAGCACTAAACTGCGAATGAAGAATCAGCGTAATAGCAGTCACCGAGTAATATGAGTAACCACAAAAAAAAAGCCTAGTTCAAAGGAATATTCTCAACTAGTGCTGAAGTGGCGACATCTATGCGATACTACAAGTAACTACTAATCTTGAGGACGAGGCGTGAATTACAATAGTAGTAAATGTCTCATTAGTTTTGGTGAAATTGGACGTTATAGAAGAAAAATAAAAATATTTCATAAACGTTCGTGTTTATTTAAATGTAATCTTCAGTACTCTTTTATACTAAAAATATATTGGAATCTACTTTACAAAACATTTATATTTGAAAACAAACATTTTTTCATAAAAAAAACCAAATTATATAATACCACCGCACGGACGGTCGTTTGACGGTACGGACGGTTCCTGGGGAGCAGTACCCTCCTGCCCGTAGCTTTACTGTTGGTACCCGTTTCCTTGCTGTTAGTACCCGTAGCCTTGCGGAGGGTAGCCGTTTCCTTGCGGATGGTACCCGTAGCCATGCGGAAGGTAGCCGTAGCCTTGCGGAGGGTAGCCGTAGCCTTGCGGAGGGTAGTCATATCCTTGCGGGAGGTAGCCATATCCTTGCGGTTGGTACCCGTAGCCATGGGGAGGGTTCTGCGTATTCCAATTTAAGCCATCATCTCTTTTCAAGTGCACGTTATTAGGGATGTCTAATTCAGTCTTACCGCCGTTATTCAGGCTGGTGCTACTAGGAATGAAGCCTTGATAATACGGTGCACCTGAAATAAAATATAGTTTTTATAGTTTAGAACAACAAGTTAAAGTAACATAAAGTTAAAACCTCGACTCTACGAAAACATTATTAAACAAGAAGTATTTTTAAACGTTAAAATATAATACAATTAATTTTCTATAGCTTAGTTTATTTTAATATTGTAGGTTGGGTATGTGTAGGTAGTTTTTCCCACTTAGATTTGGTATCCCACTCGATACGATAGTATATACGTGCATCATTTCAGAGAGGCCACTTTATCGCATATAAAAGTCTGGCAACATCACTTATTACAAAGGCGAAAGTTTGTAAGTGTGTGTGTTGTGTTTGTATGTTTGTTACTTCTTCACGCTCAAAGGGCTTGATGGATCTGGTTGAAATTTGGCACAGAGATAGATTATAGTCAGGAATAGCACCCAGGATACTTTTTATGCCGGGAATATGTTATTAATAAGGTATTCATTCCCATTTGAGCACCAATCAATATTTTAACGTGGTGCTCATAGGGAAACGAAAAATAAAATTTGACGTTATTCCCCATTGAGCACCTACGGTGCGGTAGCATCTAGTGATAGGGTGGGGCTAAATTATATCGATAAAAATCATCTTACATGAAGCGACTGCTGTAACTGGGTGACACGATACCCCTTGGCTAGACTGGTGTCAGATCTCAGGCTTCTGACTACCCGAACCGTAAAAGCGTACGTAAACGTACCGTGTCAAAGATATTCAAGTGACAGGCGGGACCAACGGCTTAACGAGCGTTCCGTGGCACGGATGAAACTCGCTATGTAAAGATGGTCACCCTTTCACGGACCGACCTCGGCAAGCGTTGCTTAATCTTGAAGATCGACCCGTGCGGCTTTTATTATTTATCTACAAGCTTCTCATATCCTTCTACCTGATGCCAATAAATTTCGTAAAATAGTTTAACAATACTTACAGTAGTATCCTTCTAGGCACGCCAGCAACGAGGCGAAAACCTGAAATATTAAAATACATTGAGCCCAAGAACAAAAAAAAAATTAAACGTAATACTAACAACAAAAAAAAAACGTTTCTTTCTGCAGGGTCTTGTTCTTAAAGCTATGAACAAAACTGAACTAAGATGAGACGTGTAGTCACAATTTGCAGCACCTCATCACCAATATTTCTATAATTATGCCCGACACTGGCCAAATCTAAAATTTTCCAATATCTAGAATAGGAGAGTTCCTATGTCGCCTTATTATCATCATCATTTCAGCTAAAAGACTTTCACAACTAGACACAGGCGGTAGTCCAAGCATCGGCACATCGACTGCTCTTACAATGCTGTTCTATAATAATGGTCCGGAAAAACTTGGGTGAAGCAAACTTGAAATAAGCTATCCATCTATCGGATCAAGGTAGAATGCCAGTTCACTTCAAGCTTACTCCATCTAAGTTTTCACGGTGATATTTAACATAATAGATCGGTTGTGTTTCTTCCAGACGCCCAAGGCAGCACCGATTAACAAAAAAACCCTAATATAAATGATAAAATAAAATAAAATACACTTACCAAGAGCTTCATAATGGCTGATCTTGTTTATTGATTCGACTAGGAACGGCGTAGTTTATGTGTGAAAGACGTACTCTTACTGAAGTTTTATAATTTACGTAGAGCTTATTTATACCGAAGAAACGACCGGTCGCGAACAATTAATTTGTCTTTGATTTCATCATGCTCTTGTCTATAGGTATATACATATAATAAAATCGTAAAGACGTCAAAACTGTACATTAAATATTTTTGATAAAAAATCAAAAACCCGACTGATTAAGAATCGAACTAAAAAGCTGTCAACAAGAAAAAATCATGCTGTGCAGTCGGAGGTAACATATTCGCAAACTGGCTGACCACCCGATCCTCCGACTGCACAGCATTTTGTTTTTTTGTTAACAGCTTTTTATTTCGATTCTTAATCAGTCGGGTTTTTGATTTTTAAATTAACTTTTTTTATTTACAACTTTTTATTTATATTCGAATTACTTTTAAACATATAAGTGGTATATATTTTTGTAATCACCTCTCAAAGCCCTTCATTTTAATACCCCACTCGATGGGCTTGTAAGAAAAAAAAAGTTGAGACCCGCACAATATGGCGCCCAAAATCCGCCATTTTTGTTTTTTTTTAACTTCACCTATCTAAGAACACTTGGGCGGTCAAGACTTATTTATCGATGTCTGAATTATATAATTCAGTCAAGTGGTTTAAAAGATATGAGGTACATAACATAACCCAGTCGGGTAATAAAAAGTAAAAGCAACTTGTAACGTAAATATTTTTTTTGTTTGTTTGTCCGTTTATCTGCTACATAACTTTGTGCACTATAGGTACAGTATCTTACTAGAGAACTTGCTCATTATGTCAACTAAAAAGTGAAAAATAATAAAAAAACAATCGACTTCAAAAAAAAAAACACGTTTTTTATGGGAGCCCCACTTTAATATTCATTTTATTCTGTTTGTATTTGTTGTTATAGCGGCAACAGAAATACATCATCTGTGAAATTTCAACTGTCTAGCTAACACGGTTCATGAGATACAGCCAGATGATAGACAGTTAAACAGAAGGCCCGTGGAGTCTTGGTAATAGGGTCCCGTTTTTACCCTGTGGGTATGGAACCCTAAAAACACAATAAAGTGATAAATAACTTCAATTTCGGATTTCGTGTTTTTGTTTCCCCGTTTTTTGACACCGACTTCCAAAATTGAAGTAATTTTCACTCTATTGTGTGTTTTTTGGAAGTGGTTTAAACAAACCACTTCCAAAAAACAAAAAAACTTTTATATTGTTTTGCACTTTTTAGTTGTGGTACATAATGAGCAAGTTCTATAGTAAGGAACCGTACCTATAGTGCACAAAGTTATGTCAGAATAGATTACCCGAATAACATAAATCTTGAACATAACCGGTGAAATGAGAGTTTACCTGGGTGAACTGTACACATCTACGTACCCGTTTCGAGCGTACTAGCGTGATGTTATGTTATGAAATGGCGTAAACAATAAGCAGACATGCGATTGCAGCATTATCTTCAATTAATTAGTCCAAGAGCGAGCAAAGTGAGCTCGAGAGCTTAGGGCACCCCGACACGGATAGGATAGGTTCGAAGGGGATGACGTGCGCTGACTGTGAGCAAGCGAACTCAGCTTCCGTCATCTCCTTCTTGTTAGGTTACTTTAGACCCTGCAGTAAGAAATATGACGTTGACTTTGTTGCTTATATAGTAACCGTACTTACCCTATTATATATTAAAATCAATGTCAACATTAAAATATGATTTCAATGTTCATTAGGATTCAGAAAGCCCGTTCAATTTAATTATTTCAATAGTTTTTGGCATATTACCTTGTACGGGACGGACGTGATCGTTCGAGGCTGATAGGCACTCAGGCTATCTGCAGGAGGACCAAAGTTACCGACACAGCCCGAAGAATTGCGAAACATAGTGGCAGTGGACATTGCTCGCAGAACGGATAGCCGATGGCGCCGAAAAGTTCTGGAATGGCAACCGCGAATCGGAAGAGACGATGCGTAGGAAGGCCTCCTACTAGGTGGACCGATCAATCGACAAATCACATGGACGGAAATCCAAATCGTGTCTTTCATCTCGCATGTGTTTGGTCGATTTGTTTTCCTCAAGGTATAAAATCATTATTTTCAGACCCTAATATATCGCGTGTGGTTTAAAGCAAAGTGTCACTTTGGCTTTAGAAATAGAACTATTGACTTAAAGTCTGTAGTTGACCCCGTCAACTACAGACTCTAAGACTAAGCTTGCACTTTGTAATCTACACTAAATGAAATCGCGATTTCTATAAAACATGAGACACTGACTGCCTTGCAAGGAAGATAGAGGAGTTCAGATACTTAAACTTTGTCAATTGTAAGGGCGCCTGGAGCGTCACACTCAAGGCCAGACTTCCATGTTTAACACGTGATGCTGACTCAACAAGAACAGGCCACTGCTCTAACTTACTTCGCCTGGATTTGTTGCTTTCTTAGGAAATTTGCCGCTGTGTGTTCTTTGGGAAAAATATTTGTTTTTTTTTGCAATATTGGTTAACCCTTTTTCCCTCACTACCACCACTGCTGAAACCCGATGGGTTGCTGGCACACTCTGCTGAGGAGAAGGCAAATTTATTTGCCTCTCTTTTTGCGGAATCTTCACGTCTGAATCCTGGTGACGCGCAGCCCCCTCCTTCTCCTGATGGATGCGAGACGATTTTGTCGGACATTCGTATCCACCAAAAGGACGTCCGTAGGGTGCTGAGCCACCTCGACGCGAACAGGGCTAGCGGCCCTGATGGCATTCCAGCAATTGTTCTTAGAACCTGTGCGCCTGAACTGTCTCCGATCTTGACACGCCTATTCCGCCTTTCGTATGAGGCTGGAAAAGTGCCGAATGCTTGGAAGCAAGCTAACGTACAGCCCGTGCCCAAGAAGGGCAGTCGAGCTGATCCGGCCAACTACAGACCCATATCTGTAACCTCCATACTCTGTAAGAGTATGGAACGTGTACGTAATATAAAGCTCCTGGCATACCTAGAAGCTAACGATATCCTTAGTGACCGCCAATACGGCTTCCGCCGAAACCGGTCTGCTGGGGATCTTCTAGCGTATGCCATTCACATCTGGAGTAAGGCCATCGAGAAGCACGGGGCTTGCCGTCTCCCTCGACATCTCGAAGGCTTTTGATAGGGTTTGGCACGAAAGCCTTATTGAAAAGCTTCCTTCATTCGGTTTGCCCGGTGTGGTGTGGTTAGTGGTTATCGAAGGCTGCTCGTCGGACCAATTGGATATCAATGCCGGGGTCCCTCAGGGGTCGGTACTCTCAGCAACTTTATTCTTGCTGCATATTAACGATCTGCTAAAACTCGGCACCTTTGGGTATGCATACGACAGCACTGTTGCTGAGAGATACATGTCCAACGCTCGAGCTACCGGACCTCAGATCCAGTCTCTGCGGGAGGCCATGGTGGCGCTTGAACCTGTCCTTGCAGGCAGTCTCCGAATGGGGCGATGCCAATCTGGTCAGGTTTAATGCTGCTAAAACCCAGGCGTGTCTTTTTTCCGCTAAAAAGAGCCAATTTCAACCAGCTCCAACTTTCCGAGATGTGACCGTGCAAATAACTGACCATCTTGAGCTTCTTAGCGTTACGTTGACATCGACTCTCAATTTTGTTCCATACATTCTCAATGTAAGTGCAAAGGCTCAGCTGGCTGCCAAAAAGCTGGGGATCCTTGCAAAGGTTAGAAGGTACTTCACGCCAGAACAGCTACTCAGCTTGTATCAAGCGCAAGTTCGATCATGCATGGAGTACTGTTCTCATCTCTGGGACGGATCCGCCAAATACCAGCTTGATGCACTAGAGTCGATCGAAAAGCGGGCCAAAAGGCTCATCGGCGATGAGACACTGGTTAAGTCAAAGCTCCAGAGCCTTGAACATCCTCGCCGAGTTGCCAGCTTGTCGGTCTTTTATCGGTTGCATTTCGGGGAGTGTGCGATGGAATTGCATGATCTAATTCCACCAAGCCCGTTTCATCATCGGACTACAAGACGTACGGCGATGCGCCATCGCTACATGGTAGACATACCACACATACGCACTAACGTTTAGGAAATACTTTCATTATGCGTACAGCTAAGGAGTGGAATTCCCTGCCGGAGTCTGTGTTTCCCGATAGCTACAATCTAGGAGTCTTTAAGTCAAGAGTGAATAGGTTACTTCTAGGCAAGCGTGCTTCACTGTCGACCACATCATCGCTTACCATCAGGTGAGATAGTGGTCAAGCGCGAGACTATAATTAATAAAAAAAAAAACCTAGATCAAATTTCTGCTGACGCTCAAAATTCATTATCCGAGTATGTAAATAATTAAGTTCAAACAATTTAGGAATTATCTGTTCATCATTATAATAGAATTGTTGTACGCAAATACGTGCTTGGTCGTGGAGTTGCGGAAACCCGTTTTAACCTTTTTTTTTTTATCGTAGAGTTATGCTCATGCATACTGCGCTACCACGGGGAGATAGCGCAGTTATGTGGGACCCTAACCCACTTAAACTTCACGGTGTCCTCCTGTGCCGCTAATGGCGGGAACACGGGCACGCGTTAGCATACATTCGCGAACCCGCCGCGGCTGTCCGTCTCCGGACCCTCTTCTGGGGTTAACCTCCCATCACCGGCGCACCAGAACAAACTGTACTCTGTGACCACCCCGGGGCCAAACCAGCACATGGGCGCCAGACGACCCCGTGTATGGCACCCTTGGTCCCCCTGAAACGGGTCAGGACAGTGGCTCCGCCACCTACCACTTTACGCAGAGGATAGAGAGACCAGCCAACGCTATACCGACACTCCTCCTCCCCTGCGGTACCACCGCGTTCGCCATCAGACGGTGGCGACCCCGTGCAGGCCGTGGTGGGTAGGGCGAGCGGCGCACCGCAATACCGGCACTCCTCTCCCGCCGCGGCCTCCAACCCTCAGCCACGATGCCTTCCATACCACATCACGGCCCGCCTCAGTTGCGATGTCGCCTAGGCAACACCGCAACCTACATGTTGGCCGCTAAGTCGTCGGCTGATCGGCAAAAGCCCTGACGAGCGGCCCCTCCTCGGGTTCCTCTTCGCTTCACCGTGGTTGTCCAAGCCACGGCTACTGAGTCCCCCCGCCTCGACAATGCGGGAACCCACCGGAGGGGAGCCCGTTTAACCTAACCTAACCTGTTACATCTGTTTTAGTCATTAAGATTATCAATAAATCTATATAAATAAGTCACTATTCTAACGCTAAGAAAATATTGTAAAAAAAATATGTGTCCTTCCAATTAGATTGTTTGAACCCGCTGCCTGTGACACAGGATTACTTACTACAGGCACCTAAAATTGTTGTACCTACTCAATACATAAGACCTATTAGTAAACTTTACCACGACTATCAGGAAAATCCTAGAAATACGGTCAACATCCCTACCGGCTCTTACTGAGTTAACTTCCTTCCGCCGAGCAAATTTGCTCTTGCGAATCTCCACTCAAGCCAGCCAATTTAGTCAAGAGAGAGGTGGCAGCTCTGTTCTCTGTCAGTGTTCACTCTGGGCCAATAAAGGCAAGCCGGAGATGAGGGACAATACTTATCCACAGCCCACCAGCTCGCCACAAAGCTGCCCTGCGGATTGTATCTCTCTTAGTCTGGCCCTTCACCCTAAGCATGTTGTTCATTACTATCATTCCATTTATTTATTATATGTACCTTTACATTTTTAAATATTATTCTTTGATTACTTAATTAAAAAAGAACCCACCGGTATCGTGAACAGGGTCTATGCCACCGGTGGTTAGGGCTGCTGAGAGAGGAACCTCCTGACTAAACGCGCCGTGTCTAGGAGTACCGCTTTCTAGATCAAGCCCTTGATCCAGCTTCCCAACGAGAGCCTCCTTAGATGTATGTTCGTCGAGGCTCTTGGCTATCGGCACAATGACAACAACAACCTCGCGAGCCAGATCAAGATACTTATTTACTTTTCTTATCTCTTTCAGCCTTCACGAGTTACTCGTCATGGATCACCGCTATATCAACAATCATTGTGCCAAACTCTAGTCGGTCTATCACCACTATGTCAGGCTTATTGGCAACAATATACCTGTCAGTGATGAAATAATGATCCCAATACAACGTGATATTACCATTTTCAAGAACTGGGTCGGGCACATACCTGTAGTACGGTACTTCCGATTCCTCAAGATTGTATTTAAGAGCAAGTTGCTGATGGATAATCCTGGCTACAAGGTTGTGTCTATGCAAATAGTCTCTGCTAGCTAGACTAGACCAACCGGAGATATTGTGATAATGTGATTCCCCCGGCTGTTGACATGCCTGACAGATGTCAACGTGCTGTACTTCACAATATATTTCCGAGAGTTGTTCGTCATCATAACTTCGTCCATAATCGCAAAAACAAAACCTTCGGTTTCCCCGAAAAGGTCACTAAATCGCAGCCAGGCCACGGACGCTAACAGATTATTATTCCGATTATTCAACTTTGTACACTTTATATTTACATTTTTTTAATATTTCTTTATAAAAACCAATCATTAAAAAAACATACACAGCCAGGTTCGGGAAAATTACCTGCAAGCGACTACAATCACTATCGAAAATCGAGATGGACCTGTAAATGTCTGCATGGCTGTAGCCAGTGACTTCTGATGGATGTGTACTCTTTGTGTAGGACAATCCATAGTCTTTCGAAGCTTTCTAATATTTGAATATATTTTAAACTGCATTCCAGTGTATTTGGTTGTAACAGTTAAGAAATCGTCTCACCCGACTGACAGCAAACATGATGTCCGGTCGACTTACAATTCACCGCCCCGCACCGCACGGTAGCGATAAAACGTGTCTCGAGTGCCCAACGTTATTTTAAATCAGTTTATAAAAAGTTTAGTGCTTGGTGTTATGTCAAGTTGTCATCTGTCAGTGTCATTCGAAACCATAGCTCTCTTCAGAACGCAATCTTTAGAAGTGCTGACACGGCCTCCTGACTATTGCGAGGCCACGAGCATTAAACAATCCTTATATTGGCCCGACATATCTCACACACCAAAGAAAGTAACATTCTATTTGGATTCGCTCGTCCGTTCCAGATACGCATACTGTGCGATATTATACGGTGTAACCCAGACGCACAAGATCCTTTATATCAACCAATAACTCATCATATCATGTGTGGAACGGGCACACAAGACCATTTTCAACCAACCAACTCATCATACCACGCAATGTAGACCGGGCGCATTGAGCCCTTTCTACCAATCAACAACTGATTATACCATGCAGTGTGGATCGGGGCACTGGGCCCTTTCGACAAACCATCTATTCACAGCGTGGCATGGACCAGGCGTGCTGGGCCCCTTCGACCACCCACCTACTCAAAACACGGCATAGACCGGGCGTACTGGGCCCCTTCGACCATCCAACTGGACAACGCGTGGCGTGGACCGGGCGTGCTGGGCCCCTTCTACCATACACCTGGACAACGCGTGGCGTGGACCGGGCGTGCTGGGCCCCTTCGACCACCCACCTACACAGCGTGGCATGGACCGGGCGTGCCGACTACCATCCTACACAGCGTGGCATGGACCGGGCGTGCTGGGACCCTTCGACCATCCACCTGTACAACGCGTGGTATGGACTGGGCGCGCCTTCAACCACCCACTAACCTATCAATCAATCAATCATTTATTTGCAATAAGTATTGGTACAGTGTAGGTGTTTAAGTAAGTTATAAATAGTTTCCTAATACATAGTCAAACATTTGAAATGCAAAATATTACATATATTTAATGCTGGGCTATCTTGCGAAAACACCTCGATTCAAACAGGAAAACGCCCATAACTTTTGAACGGCTGAACCAATTTTAGAAGTTGAAAAGCAGTAAATGGCTAAAATCGCCATTTTCATTCAGGTAACTAGAAGCTGGTAACGCAGTATCACTAAATAAGAAAGACATTGAAATATTTACTAAGTAAAAAAGACGTATCTAGCCTGAAACGTCGTTTCTTTGCAGTATCACGTATTTTATTATATTTTTTTATTACTAATAAGAAAAGGAAAATATGATTTAACTAATACATAAACTTTATTTTATGAAAATCCACATACATATAACTTTAGATCTAGCTTTAATTCACACATTAGCCCTACATAAATAATCATATTTATTTTTTCTTTTGTGCAACGAATTTTTTAGTTTAAAATAAACAAATAATTTTTTCTCCGTTTCAAATTTGAGGAAGATACGTCCTTTTTCGTTATGACGGCAGAATTATTGCGCAACAATCACTATCGTTTTGCTCTTGCAAGATACGTAATAATCCTGCGGGAGACTTAGCTATCGCGATTCTGGGTACAGAGAGTAAATATGAAGCTCTATGTAAAAAACTACTGATACGTGTCTCTACTAGTATTAACTGGACAACATTTATATATTAACAAAAAGGTTATCACGTTAATGATAGGTTAAACAACCGGTTCGGTAATTATTTTATTTTAAGTAAGTAAATACATTTTTTTTTAAAGTGATACCCTTTGACCCTACATTGTAGTGATAAGTGATTGGGAAAACCCAGTGCAGATAAGACTTGAGAAACCCTTTCACCCTGCGTTGTAGTGATATACCCTTTGACCCTACATTGTAGTGATAAGTGATTGGGAAAAACCAAGTGCAGATAAGACTTGATGGGAACAACAGGATTGATGTAAATGGCGTGTGATTCGCGAGGTCTATGTCTGCCAAATTTAAGCGGTTGTGGGCAGGACGCATTACTCGCAGATCGAATGTTCGAGGGGGCCGAAAAGTTTAGGGAGTGTCGACCGTGTACCGGCAGATGCAGCATTGGAAGGCCTTTCTCAATGTGGACCCATGACTTGGTGAAGGGTACGGGCATCCGCTTCATGCGAGGCAATGTCGAATGAAATAAAATTATGCGCGCATGTCTCAGTCTGTGTTCTTTGAGAGAAAGTATGCGAGGGTACATCGTTCGTTTTTTATTAACAAGATATGTAAATAAAACTCTTACGTTTAGCTGGTACAGTAAAATTTAAAGCCAATTAACAAACCCTACTGGTAAAAGTCCGAACTGTTCTGTGATAATCATTAATTTCGGACTTTTACTAGCATTTACTCGGTAAATCTTAGGTTTTCACTCGGCGACACGTAAGTTCTTAAGTTTTACTGGCAAATCTTAGGATTTAATAGACAGGGCTTAAAGATTGCCTTAAAGAGAACCTTCCTAAGACCAGCGTGTTTCGTCAAAATCTGTAGAAAATATCTTTGACATGCCACATTCTCCTGTTATGTTTAAGTGTCATGGAAAGAGGTGAGCCTGTTGCCATCAAGCGGGCACGAGTCTAGACTCCAAGCTGTTTCTGGGAAATTCTAGATGAAAAAAGCCAAAAGCACTTTATCCGCCCCGGGAATTTAACCTAGGACCTTATGCTCAGTTGTAGCGTTTGCGACACATAGACTTACGAGCAAAATAAGAACTATAACACTGTGATTAAACTTGGACAAACACAACTGATGATGATGATGTCCAGCGGTGGACTTCTTTATGCAAAATGATAAAGTAAATGGTGGCTAAGGAGTTAAGATTAATTCGGTGTTTATCTCTCTGCATAAAGTCTAAGATTCGATTTCAGGGGCGGATAAAGTGATTAAGGTTTTATCACCTTTCTCAGTAGCAGTCCAGAGACTGGACTTGTTCCTGCTTGATAGTAAGTGGCTCACGCCCATTAGATGAAACTTCAAGCTAACTGGTGAAATGTGGACGTGCTATATAGTTGCACCTCTGCAGGGCCCGTCAGGGAATGCAGGCATGATGTTATGTAGTTATTTTTCCTATGTAGAAATGCAAAGTTATTTTTTAATCTACTTTCCAAAAAGGAGGAGGTTCTATGTTCAACTTTGTATTTCTTTTTTTTGTATATTTTCACCGATTTCTCCGTCAATTCTTTTTTTTTTTCATAACATCATATCACGCCAATACGTTCTAAAGGGGTGCGCAGATGTGTACAGTTCGCCTTGGTACCCTCTCATTTCACTGGTTATGTTGATGTTTCATGATATTCAGGTAATCTATTCTAGCATTATAGGTACTTGGATATTAGGTAGGTACAACTAAAAAGTGAAAAAAAAAGACTTATTTATTTTTCACTTTTTAGTTGTTTGAACAGCCTGGTATTTTTTTGTAAAAATGTTTTTTATAGGAAGTTAGTCCTTAGTCTTAGTAAGGTTCAATTAGTTTTGTTGAGTGTCTCCAAAGATTGAACATTCTGAATGTGTGGATGTTTGTTTGGGCCGAGGCACTGTGCTGTCCCCGTATGAGATACTACGAGTAGTAGTAAATGTCCTATTCGTTTTGGTGAAATTGGGCGTTATAGAAGAAAAATACATTTTATTTCATAAACGTTTGTGTTTATTTAAATGTAATCTTCAGTACTCTTAAATACTAAAAATAAATCGGATCTACTTTAGAAAACATTTTATGCAAGTGTTGTTACTTTTGAAAACAGAGTAGTTTACCAGACGAATGTTATTATGTTAATAACATTCTTCTAGAAAACTACTCTCACAAATTATTTGGTACCACCGGACGGATGGTCGTTTGACGGTATGGACGGTTCCTGGGGTGCAGGAGGGTGCCTGTTGCTTTACTTTTGGTACCCATTTCCTTGCTGTTAGTACCCGTAGCCTTGCGTAGGGTAGCCGTTTCCTTGCGTAGGGTAGCCGTTTCCTTGCGTAGGGTAGCCGTAGCCTTGCGGAGGGTAGCCGTAGCCTAGCGGAGGGTAGCCGTAGCCTTGCGGAGGGTAGAAGTATCCTTGCGGGGGGTAGCCATATCCTTGCGGTTGGTACCCGTAGCCTTGGGGAGGGTACTGCATATTTATGCCGTCATCTCTTTTAAAGTGCATGATATTAGGGATGTCTAAGTCAGTCTTACCGCCGTTATTCAGGATGGTGCTACTAGGAATGAAGGGTTGATAATACGGTGCACCTGAAATAATTTATAGTTTAGAACAACAAGTTAAAGTAGTTAACATAAAGTAAAAACCTTGACTCTACGAAAACATTATTACCCAAGAAGTATTTTTAAACGTTAAAATATAATACAATTAATTTTCTGTAGCTTGTTTTATTTTAATATTGTAGGTTAGGTATGTGTAGGTAGTTTTCCCCACTTTGATTTGGTATCCCACTCGATACGATAGCATACATAATTTCAGAGTGGCCACTTTATCGCATATAAAAGTCTGGCAACATCACTAGAGAAGAAGCTAGTAAATTAGATAAATAATTAATTAAAATAAGTTTAAACAAAGACAAAATATTTACATATTTCCGTTTGAGCACCTACGTTATTCCCCATTGAGCACCTACGGTGCGGATGCATCTAGTGATGGGGTGGGGCTAAATCATATCGAGAACAATCATCAGTTTTTTTTTCAGAATGTTATCATTGAATAAAAACATATCATCATTAACATAAAAGTTTACTTAATTATTATTTACAATGAGTTGCCTCAATTTTAATTTTATTCATCCCCAAACCAATAGTTGGCTGGCTGTAATGTTTATCAGTACCTTAAGAAATCAGTTTTTGAAAATATTCACGCTATTATCTAAAAAGAGCCAAGCAACGCCCATAAGGCCGGAAAAGTTTTCTTGGATGCCTGGGTCTATTTGATGGCAACTCCTCTTCGGCGAGTGTGACGTTTGGCGAGAAAAACTCAAGTCTCTGACAATTTCATCAGGCCATTGGAGAGCCTTCCACCTGGACACATTATTAAGGATTGAGTTCAAATTTCGCAATGTACAGTTTTTTTGTGGTTACTTTTTTAATTTTTATGATAAAAGATTAAAATATAATATGTTAAAATTATTTTATATTTTAAAATTATACGATTATAAAAGTACTGCCAATTTTTATCGATATGTTTTATTATGCTCCCCATCACTAGAAGCTACCGCACCGTAGGTGCTCAAAAGGGAATAAAATTGAATATTTTTTATTGTTCTCCATTGAGCACTAAGCTGTTATATTGATTGGTGCTCAGATGGGAATACCTTTGGTGCTCAATGCATAGGTGCCCAAAAGTAGGTGCTTAAACGGGAATACTCCAGATTTTTGCAGTGGGCTCTCATGTTATTAAAAAGTTTGAATGGTGATTACATTCTGGAATCGAATCTAACTGCATACACTTACAATATCTGATACCAATAAATCAAATAATCTGCCTAGCCTAATGCCTAATCGGGTTCATCTGAACACCAGTGTTTTACATGAAGCGACTGCTGTAACTGGGTGACACGAAACCCCTTGGCTCTCTGACTGGTGTCAGATCTCAGGCTTCTAACTACCCGTACCGACTGTCAAAGATATTCAAGTGACAGCCAGGACCAAAGGCTTAACGTGCGTTGACCAAGGCATGGATGAAACTCGCTATTTAAAGAAACAACCATCCACGACCAACAACCATCCGAGGTCGGTCCGACCTCGGCAAGCGTTGCTTAATCTTGAAGATCGATCCGTGCGGCTTTTATTATTTAGCCACAAGCTTCTCTTATCCTTCTACCTGATGCCAATAAATTTTCGGAACATAGTTTAACAATACTTACAGTAGTATCCTTCTAGGCACGCCAGCAACGAGGCGAATACCTGAAATAATAAAATACATTTAGCCCCAGAACAAAAAAATAATGAAACATAATACTAACAACAAAAAAAAACTGTCCTTCCTTTCTTCGGGGGTCATAAGGTGGGACTATTGTCTCGTTCTTAAAGCTATGAACAAAACTGAATTAAGATAAGACGTGTAGTCACAATTTGCATCACCTAAATATCAAACAGTCGTGTTTTCCTAACTACAGATCTATTATAAATTATGCCCGACAGTGGCCAAAAGCTGTTTCCAATCTCTAGAAGAGGAGAGTTCCTTTGTCGCCCTATTACCATCATCAATCCAGCTGAAAGACCTTCACAACTAGACACAGGCGGTAGGCCAAGCTTCGCCACATCGACTGCTCCTGCAATGCTGTTCTATAAGAATCGCACCGAATAAACTTAGGTGAAGTAAACTTGAAATAAGCTATCCATCTAACGGATCAATGTAGAATGCCAGTTCACTTCAAGCTTACTCCATCTAAGTTATCACGGTGATATTTAACATAATAGATCGGTTGTGTTGACACACAACCGATCTATTATGTTAAATATTGGCGTTGGAAGGCCTCACACAACATGGACTGACGTCCATGTTGTGTGAGGCCTTCCAACGCTGCGTCTTCAGGTACGCAGTAGCAGTCGTTAGTGTAGGTTGGTCCTATGTCTCTTTAGTGTCTGATTGTTGCAGAAAGCATGTCTATCTGTACCTAGTGTCTGCGTGTTGCTTATCTAATGAACGCCCACTTTAACGGACGCATCTGAACACCTGGGATGATTGATGGAGCGATTAACAAAAACACCCTAATATTAATGTTAAAATACAATTAAATACACTTACCAAGAGCTTCATAGTGGCTGATGTTACTGATTTAACTAGGAACGGCGTAGTTTATTTGCGAAAGACGTTCTCGTACTGAAGCTTCATCAAATACGCAGGGCTTATATATACCGAAGAATCTTCCGGTCCCGAACCATTAATAAATAATATGTGTGTTTTATTTCATCATGCTCTTGTCTATATACATATAATAAAATCGTAAAGACGTCAAAACTGTACATTTAATATTTTTGCAAAGATGTTTTTTTGGATTGTCTGTTTGTCTGCTACATATTTTTTTATTATTTTTCAGTTAGTTGTGGTACATAATGAGCAAGTTTTCTAGTAAGGTAGCTTACCTATAGTGCACAAAATTATGTCAGAATAGATTACCTGAATAACATACAACCTGAACATAACCAGTGAAATGAGAGTTTACCTGAGTGAACTATACACATCTACGTACCCGTTTCGAGCGTACTAGCGTGATGTTATGTTATGAAATGACGTAAACAATAAGCAGACATACGATTGCAGCAATATCTTCAATTAATTAGTCCAAGAGCGAGCAAAGTGGGCTCGAGAGCTTAGGGCACCCCGACACGGATAGGATGGGTTTGGAAGGGGATGACGGGCGCTGACGAGCGAACTCAGCTTCCGTCATCTCCTTATTGTTAGGTTAATTTAGACCCTAAAGTCAGAAATACGACGTCGACTTTGTTGCTTAAATAGTAACCGTACTTACCCTATTATTATTAAAATGAATGTCAACATTAAAATAATAAAAAAAATACATATTTGTATTACTCGGCCCCTAAACAAGACAATTTAATTATTTCAAAAGTTTTTGGCATATTACCTACTCATATTGGGCATTTTTCTAATTGTCTTGGCATTATGAAAACGCCACTAACAACCAAGTTAAGTTTTTAAACTCACTTAGAGCAGGTCGGCTTCCTTCATACAAAATCGACCTTAAAATCTTATTTCCACCCAAGCTGTGCAATGTAACTCGACTTAAGAAAACTGTTCTTCAAAGAAACATTATCGAAGCCGAAATTCTCCCTAGGTATGGCTCAAGTGAAACTGGTTTTATGCCGCGTATACCTCTCATCCCCAACAAATTTGTCTTCCAGTTTAAGCGCATAGAATTTCCGGTATCCGCTTACTTTGCGATGACTTTAAACAAGAGTCAAAGATAGACTCTAAAGTCAACTGGTGTCGACCTAAAGTCTACTTGTTGTATGGCCACGGCCTGTATGTGACTTGCTCGAGTGTTAGTATAATATAATCATTGTCTCAATGATTGTCAATGATTATAAAAAAATCCAGAGGGAAACACAAACAACGTTATTCGACTATATAAAGGACTTTTTTAATGTATCTTTCTCTACTATCTAAGTTATTTTTCAAAATATATTATAACTTATATAAACTTATTTGTCTGTGATGAGTGAAAAAATATTTGTATTATTAACCCGGAGTCATGGGGTTGGGTCAAAATAACCCAAAACTTTTTGTAAGCTTATTTTTACATTTTATGCTTGAACTATCGTTTCATGTTATTTAATTATTTTTTGTCGGTAGATCGATAATAAAATGGTTCAAGATGATGGAAAACGTCAACTTATCTTATCAATTCTTGAAAAATCAGGCTCGGATTTCATGTCATCTGATCAGGAGTCCGCTGATGAAGGGGATTGGGACAATGTGCGTAGTTATCTCAGTGAAACAGAGCAAGATATTTCAGAACATTTGAAATACCGCCAGAATGTGACTCGTTTGCCTCGAAAACTGCGAAAAAAATACGACACAATTTGTTGGCAAAGGTTTGGAGGAGCCTCAAGTTAAGAGAAAATATGCTCGGTAAATATGTCAAGTCACTCAGTCAGTATGTCCTGCGAAGAAATACCGCAAAACAACCCACACGTCATGGTTGCAACAAATATATTTGCCCTGAACATGTCGTACCTTTCTGCAGTGATTGCACTCACAACGATGATTATTATTAGTTTTTAGTATTTTTGTCTAAAGATGTCGTAGTTAAGTTTATAAAAGTGCCACACAAATTTAAAGACTGTCAATGAATGCTAATAAATGTGAAACTGGGCTAACGAATTCCACGCAGACGAAGTCGCGGACGACTGCTAGTTTCAACAATGTATTATTGAAAACAAGAGAACAACCTAACTAGACGATAAGTCTTTAGATACATTTAATATTGGGATTCTCCATGTAGGTACTTAAGATTCCGGTCGGGCTTTGACTCTCCGTGTGATAAGCTAAGAAAAAAACCGGCCAAGTGCGAGTCGGACTCGCGCACGAAGGGTTCCGTACTTGGTAAATTGCGGTTTACGATTTATGACGTATTAAAAAAAAACTACTAACTAGATCTCGTTCAAACTAATTTTCGCTGGCAGTTTACATAGTAATGTACATCATATATTTTTTTCAGTTTTATCATTCTCTTATTTTCGAAGTTACAGGGGGGGGGACACACATTTTACCACTTTGGAAGAGTCTCTCGCGCAAACTATTCAGTTTAGAAAAAAATATATTAGAAACCTCTATATCATTTTTGAAGACCTATCCATAGATACCCCACACGTATGGGTTTGATGAAAAAATATATTTTTAGTTTTAGTTTCAAGTATGGGAGAACCCCCAAAATTTATTGTTTTATTTTTATTTTTGTGTGAAAATCTTTATGCGGTTCACAGAATACATCTACTTACCAAGTTTCAACAGCATAGTTCTTATAGTTTCGGAAAAAAGTGGCTGCGACATACGGACGGACAGACAGACAGACAGACAGACAGACATGACGAATCTATAAGGGTTCCGTTTTTTGCCACTTGGCTACGGAACCCTAAAAACACAAAACGAACTTATGTTATATGTTACTGTTAAGCCCGATCTATGGTAAACCCTAATATTTGCCAGTAAATCCGAATAGTTCATCAACATCATATCAGCCGAAAGACGTCCACTGCTGGACATAGGCCTCCCCCAAGCGTCGCCACACTGACCGGTCCCGTGCGTCCCGCAACCAGCGGATCCCCGCAACCTTCATCAAGTCATCGGTCCACCTGGTGGGAGGTCTTCCAACGCAACGTCTTCCGGTTCGCGGTCACCACTCTAGAACCTTTCTGCCCCATCGGCCATCCGTTCTGCAAGCAATGAGCCCTGCCCACTGCCACTTAAGTTTGGCAATTCTTCGGGCTATGTCGGTAACCCTGCGGATCTGACAGATCCCCTGGTTCTCTTGCGGATCTCTACATTTCGGATTCGGTCACGCAAGGAAACTCCTATCATAGCCCTCTACATTACCCTTTGAGTGACTGTAGGCTTTCTGATGAGGCCCATTGTAAGCGACCACGTCTCAGAGCCATATGTCATCACTGGCAACACACACTGGTCATAGACTTTCGTCTTGAGACAGTGTGGTAAGTTGGATGAGAAGATACCGCGCAAATGCCCGAACGCTGCCCAGCCGAGTCGGATTCGACGGTTGAACACTTTCTACCTACCTACCTAGGTTCTTAAAGGATGGCCGACTGTAACAAGACTTAACTATGTGAGGGTAGATTTATATTAGTAAGATTATTATAGTAAACATGGATAGGCTTGTTATAGTCGAGTTATGTTTATGTCATTTTAAAGGCTTCAAAGTGTCACTGTCAGTTATAAAAATATTTTGACATTGAAGTAACAGTTTAACAAGTTGCTGACAGGAGCACAAAGTACGTAAGCGGCGGCGCGCCGCAGACAGAGGGGCCACTATGAACAAAGTGTCATTTTGCACATAAACTTTGATATTGCGGTTTTATAGTGCGCGTATCGTTAAGTCTGCGCGCGGCCAAAAACAGAACTAATCGTTTGTCATTTATGTCAGGTGTCACGAGAGTGTGTTGTATTCCGTGTTTTTATTCGTTTCCGCAGTAAATAATCGCCATAATTATGCTAAAAGTAATTTAAAGTGATGGCAGAGATGTTTTCTTCAAGTGCTCAAGACAATAACGGGCCAAAAGTACCGTTTTACAATGATAGAGCCCGCGTTGCTTATTTGACAGGTAACTCTTAGGGATACCACAATACAAAAAAAATCCTAAATTTTCGTACTACCCGTGCCCGACACTATTGGTTTTTGGGTGGTACATAAATATACCGGCGGGACAGGACCGGCATCATGTAATTTAATGCATCATCGTTATTTTGTTTTAGGCGTTTCTGAACGCACCGTCACCCAAATAACTCAAGAGGGTTATGTGGCAGCAGCTTCTTCAAAAATTGTTGAAGAAGAAATTTAAAAAGAATTGAAATTGAAGGTATTAGCCACTGCAGGACCATTGTTAGACCAAATTTAACAGTAGGTTAAGTATTCAATAAAAGATTTACAATAATTTCATGAAGCTTCTTTCATCGTATTCTATGCAAGTAGAAAAAGCTAGTAATTAATTATGCTTAACTAAAATTACTTTTAAGTTTCGAGAAAAAAATTACTATTGATTAAATGTAGGAAAAAAGATCAGTTATGCTGGCAACATTAAGCACGCCACCCGTCGCGCGCAGACTTATCGTGCGAGCACTCTACAGGGAATATTGGGCAATATTGAACCGAGCTCAGTCGCGGCTGCCATGAGTGCGTTTGTCACGTCATTCATACATTATGTACTGTAACGAGGTTGGTTGCATAGGATGGGTTACCTTACATTTGGTTATGGTTGTTATTTGTTACAGACCGAATTTACTATTTTGTTTTTAATTCTTTCTTGCAATATTTTTTAAGTTATAAAGGTCATTAAATCTTTCAAGATGACAAATTAGAAATTCATTATCTAGGATTAAATTAAATTATTAGGAGTAAATTATTTTAAATCCATAGACGAAATTGGGAACTTGTCATAATAATAAGGTTCAAGTCATACAGCTTATAAATATGTTTCCTCTGCACAGCATAATTTTCTTCTTGTTTAAGATCATCTTTGTTTTTTTTTTTTATTAGGTACCTGTTTTTCACATTCATATTTTTGTCAAGCTTGGTGCTTTTCACAATTTAATGTTTTAAGTGGGATCATTTTGTGAAATGTTGTTAAAATATTATTTCCACGAATCAAAACATACCGTTTTAAATTGTATATAGTTAAAAAGAATACCATCTACTGCGGCTGATTTAGATATACGGTCAGCTTCCTCGTTACCTCGTAGTCCAATATGTGCTGGGACCCATTGCAACTTATATTCTATGTTATTTTTTATTAGAGTAGTTAACCTTTGTAAAATATCATACGCTATCGATGCACCTCTGCTATAACCAGAGGCACATCGAGCTATATGTTGCAGTGCACTCTTACTATCTGAAAAAATGCCTACTTTATTTAGTTTTTTATCAATAACGTATTGTACTGCTTGAAAAATTGCAATAAGTTCCAGTGACATGATTGATATATTAAAATTTATTCTAAAACCTAATCTTATACCAAATTCGGATCGTATAAACTCGCTCCTCGACTGCTTTTTGATCCATCAGTAAATATTTTGTGCCATCCACAATAATTGCTATTTAATTCCATTAGGACATCATTCAACAGTATGCTTGGGTTATAGTTTGATTTAGCACTGCGCATACATTCAAGATCTTAAATGGATAGTTGATGCCCTGTCTACCCTCTACGGCATGTAAGTATGATATGATGTATGTTTAGACGAATCGATGTATTTATGTTTGTAACTTATACACTTTAGTACTCTATTTTTTTTTTAATTCGAATTCAATATAGTAGCAACCCTAGTGAATCTGTCAAGTTTAGCTGTCAATTTTCTAAACGGCGGGAGTGGCCCTTCTGTATACTTACTATTTTGTGACAGGAGTCAGTCTTGAACGAGGCACCGGAGTGTTAAGTTTAAGGTTAGTAAAATAATATGATATGTACTGAAATAGACTGAATAATTGATATTCATACATTGTTATTGCGTTGACTTATTCGTTGTTTCAATTCTATGATTCCTTTCAGAGGTACGATTACACTTTATATCCTTGAATTAGCAATATTTGTAACAACTAATCGATGTCTATTTGCAACTTTAATAGAAACTAGAAAACGAAGTACAGCTATGAGATCTCAATACCAGAATCTATTATGCACGGGCGCTTCTAAAACTAGCTTACTAAAAATAAATTTTATCTGTATGGCTCCTGTAATCTTTAATAAAATACCTGATCAACTTAAGAACTTACCGTTGCAAAAGTTTATAAAAAGTTTACGGTTTGAATTCATTTATTTCTAAAGATTACAAATCACTTGTACAGATATAAATACTAAACATTATTTGAATTTAGACATTTTTGTTGTGCAGGAGTAGCAAGAGCTTTATAGTGTTAACATTACGAATATATGAAGGTAATTGTTAAAAGTCTTGCATTGTCTACCGCCGTGCGGCGCGTTGATGCGGTCGACGTTTGGTGAGTCGTTATCTTTGTTTTATGTTTGAAATCTAAGGACTCGTTCACACCAGAGTCAAATGAATTATATTAGTTAAATTATTTATTTATTTTATTTATGACCTTTTAAGATGTGGCACTTTAGTGGTTTTTTTAAATAGTAATAACGATTGTGTATTTTTTATATCTTTTGGTAGTGAGTTATAAAGTTTTGCTCCCTCATGTATTATTGTTTTTTTTCCCATAGTTAGTTCTAGCACTAGGTATATGTAAGTCTTGTGCATTCCTCAAAATATATATTTATACCTGTATGTGGGCGTAAGTCTTTGGAAAGAATTTTACGAACTAAAATACATGGGTTATATAAATATATATCAGAAATGTTAAACAGCTTGGTTACTTTGTAAAGAACAATGACGAGATTTTAGCTGACTTAAATTTGAGCGTCTGAAAGAGAGTTATATACGAAAGTCGTTCTATTAATTGTCAATTGTCAATTTTTATTTACATATAAATGATTGGTAAAAATACTAGTATCCAAGTCTAAAAAAATAAAGCTTGGTTGTTGACGAGGACGACGACCTTTTGATACACGTCAAAGTCGCTTAGTTTAAATAAATATACTCTTTCCAAAGAGTATATTATACATTTCATGCTGAAATAACTAGGTAAGGGAGATGCTAATGCGATAGTCCCCTTTTACTTCCACGAAATTGAATAATATTACCTATTAAACACATTATTAAAAGAAACCCAGACATAACCTTCAAAAGTTTGTGACTGAATATCTATGTATTATTCTCGACATTCTCGAACAAAAATTCTTGCACAAACTAATTCAGAACATCACCCCGAGTTAAATTCAAATTCAAATTCTTTATTTCAGACATGAGTCCATAGTGTTAGTAGCAACAAGATAACTTAGTAGCTAGTGTTAGTAATAAGGAGACAAAAAGTATTTAAAATATCAATTGGTATGGATGCTCACCCAGTGCCGCAGGAGAGGGGAGTCCCACCGATCTGAGAACACGCTCAGGAGACCATTGGTGGCGGAGCGCAGCCGGCCAGCTAAGGAGGCGGTCCTTTTTCTTATAATGGCGTAAAAATCGTCTGTGTGCGCCTCCGCAAACATAGTGGACGCACTACAACGCCACGGCAGCCCCAATAGTATCCTAAACGCGTTATTGTATTGGACACGCAGGTCACTGTATGCCCTCTGAGTGAAACGGGTCCAAAGACTGCACGTGTAGAACGACTGACAGAAAGCTTTGAAAAGTGTTACCTTAACTTGATTTGTACAACGTGAAAATCTTCGAACAAGCATGTTACATCGGACAGTCAACGACCTGCGCTCCCTCTCTATATCCATATTGTCCTTAAGATCATCAGTTAAACCAGATATTTTTCATTTAATGACGTAGGATTTTAATCTCAGCTAGCAATGGCACCTGCCATTGTTCTTTGTGTGCTCATACATATCATATACTGCCCGTATACTGGTAGTGAAATAGGACTTTTATAATTCTGTTTTGCGCTCTTTGTAGCTTTTCTAGGTTGGTTTTAGCTGCTGAACCCCACAGTTCTATAAGATATTCAATATGCGGTTTCACTAATGAATTATATATAGTGTGGCGGACCTTAAGAGGAAAGCATCTCACAATTCGACGTAACGCCCCCGTTAAGCTTAATATTTAAGAGCAGGTTTTCTCGTTATGTAGTTAACATGTAAGTTGATTATTCAGAATAAGTCCAAGATATTTATCCTTATTAACTTTATTTAAATTGACTCCATTAATAAAAAAAAATGTACAGAATTATTTGTAAATAAATATTATTATTCAGTGCAGGATTTCTTAAATGATTTTTTTTTGTAATGTCTTTAATAACCTATACATTTGAATCACATTTGCAGAATGTACAAGGATCCTATTTTATAATGTAAAAACTTATTTTTATGTACCTATATTCTAAGCTAAAAAAGATCTATTCTATTCTTTTCTATTCTATTATATTCTATTCTGTTCTGTTCTGTTCTGTTCTGTTACTATACTATACTATTCTATTCTACCCTTTAACCCTACATTGTAGTGATAAGTAATTGGGAAAAACCTAGTGCAGATAAGACTTGTTGAGAACAACAGGATTGATGTATCGTGCGATTCGCGAGGTCTATGTCTGCCAAATTTAAGTGGTTGTGGGCAGCGACGCATTACTCGGAGATCTAATGTTCGAGGGGGCCGAAAAGTTTAGGAGTGTCGACCGTGTACCAGCAGATGCAGCACTGCAAGGCCTTTCTCGTTGTGGACCCATGACGAAGGGTACGGAAATCCGCTGGATGCGAGACAGTGACAAATGAAATAAAATTATGTGCGCATGTCTCAGTCTGTGTTCTTTGAGAGAAAGTACCAGGCCCCTCAGAAAGTATTGCGAAAAAAAGTTTTTATATATGGGAGACTGGCCAGTTATAATGTTTTTCGAAAATATGATTATTTATAAGTAAAAATAAGTAAGTTCCAATTTCAAAATTTCCCTCCACATTTTTTGCGAGTTAATTCAAAGTATTGTGTCTCACTGAAATATGGATCTGCGCCGGGAACATTTTAGAGCTATGATTTTATACGATTTCAAGTGTCGCCTGAAACCGGATGAATCGTACGATAGACTTCAAATGGCATTCATGGATGAAGGCCCTTCCAAGGCAACCGTGTATCGTTGGTATAACGAATTCAAGCGCGGTCGACCAACTTTGGGGGATGACGAAAGAAGCGGTCGCCCTTTGACGGCTGTTACCGAAGAAAACGTGCTAGCAGTGAAAAATTTAATCCAAGACAATAGGCGAATTACATATCAGGAGATTCAACACATATTGAAGATTGGATCGGGAAGCGTTCACGAGATTCTACACAGCCATCTTCGCGTGAGGAGGATAGTATCACGCTGGGTGCCGCACAACCTCACCGATGCTCAGAAGCAGGCCCGGGTGGAATGGTGCCGTGATATGCTTAACAAATTTGAAGCAGGCTCGTCTCGGCGTGTTTACGACATCGTTACAGGTGATGAGTCCTGGATTTATCAATACGACCCAGAAACCAAGCGCCAGTCGACTGTTTGGGTGTTTCAAAATGAGCCAACGCCTACCAAAGTGAAGCGATCTAGAAGCGGGGGTAAGATTTTGATCGCTAGCTTTTTTAATTTGACTGGCCACTTGGTATCAATTCCCTTACGGGATCAAAGAAGCATTAATGCCGAATGGTATACTACCAAATGTTTGCCAGAAGTTTTCTCTGTTATAAGCAACAAGCGACCAAACACAGGGCTCCGCGGGCTACTGCTCCACCACGACAATGCACCTGCGCACACCGCACTCAAAACGAGGGACTTCCTGGACAGCACGCCAGTCAAACTCCTGGGTCACCCTCCTTACAGCCCTGATCTAGCACCGTGTGACTTCTTTTTATTCCCAAAAATAAAAAATCAGCTCAAAGGGATACAATTTTCGTCGCCGGAAGATGCGCTGGCTGCGTTCGAGCAGGCTGTAAACGAGGTGTCTGCGGCGGACTGGAAAAAGTGTTTTGAAAACTGGTTTAGGCGCATGAATCTTTGTATAGAGGCTGGTGGAAAGTACTTTGAAAAGATTTAATAAAAATATATGTACGTATAGAACAATTTTTTTTAGTTTCGCAAAACTTTCTGAGTGTCCCACGTATGAGAGGGTATACCGTTCGTTTTTTAATTATAAGACTAGCTGTCCCACGCGGCTTCGCTCCCGGCAACTGGCTACCTACCTACCCATCTACCCTACATACATGATTGTTGCGTAATTTAAACCGTTTACGCAGCGGACACACGTTTTTGCAACATTTTTCTTATGCTCCGCTCCTATTGGTGGTAGCGTGATGTTATATAGCCTATAGCCTTCCTCGATAAATGGACTATTCAACACAAAAATATTTTTTTAATTTCAAACAGTAGTTCCTGAGATTAGAGCGTTCAAACAAACAAACTCTTCATCTTAATAATATTATAGTATAGATATGTAACTGTACCATTAAAACGTAAGATTAACCAAGCCCTAATGGTAATAGTCCGAACTGTTCTGTGATAATCACTAATTTCGGACTTTTACCAGCATATACTCGATATACCTATCTAAGGTTTTCCCTCGGAGACACGTAAGTTCTTAGGTTTTACTGGCAAATCTTAGGGTTTAATATAGATCGGGCTTAAAGATTGCCTTAAACCGAACCTTCCTAAGACCAGTGTGTTTTGTTAAAATCTGTAGAAAATAACTTTGACATGCCACATTTCTCCTGTTATATTTAAGTGTCATGGAAAGAGGTGAGCCTGTTGCCATCAAGCGGGCACGAGTCCAGACTCCAAGCTGTTTCTGGGAAATTCTAGATGTGAAAATCCTAAAACTCTTTAACCGCCCCCGGGATTCGAACCTAGGACCTTATGCTCAGTAGTATCGTTTGCGACACATAGACTAACGGGCAAAATAAGAACTACAACACCGTGATTAAACTTGGACAAACACAACTGATGATGATGATGTCCAGCGGTGGACTTCTTTATGCAAAATGATAAAGTAAATGGTGGCTAAGGAGTTAAGATTAATTCAGTGTTTATCTCTCTGCATAAAGTGATTTAGGTTTTATCACCTTTCTCAGTAGCAGTCCAGGGACTGAACTTGTTCCTGCTTGATAGTAAGTGGCTCACCCCATTAGATGAAACTTCAAGCTAACTGGTGAAATGTGGGCGTGCTATATAGGTGCACCTCTGCAGGGCCCGTCAGGGAAAGCAGCCATGATGTTATGTTATGTAGTTATTTTTCCTATGTGGAAATGCAAAGTTATATTTTAACCTACTTTCCGAAAAGGAGGAGGTTCTATATTCGACTTTTTTTCTTTTTGTTGTGAATGTTTACCGATTTCTCCGTCAATTGTGGACCGATTTTAAACAATATTGTTTTTTTGTTTGAAAGTGTGTTTTCCCAAATTGGTCCCATTTTAATTTGGTGTAGATCTGATGAAAAACTGGGGATATAAACAGAAGGCCTCTTCAATAAATACCGCAAATCTCTTGGGATTGCTGCAATCACATGTTTTTTTACTGTTTATACCATTTCATAACATAAAATCACGCCAGTACGCTCTAAAGGGGTACGCAGATGTGTACAGTTCACCTTGGTACACTCTCATTTCACCGGTTAAACGACTACCGAAAAAACCTATTGTCTTTCTGACAATGCAATGTAATGCCATTATGAGAGTGCACTACTATCCCAAATTGTGGAAGCTCTCCCAGATATGTCTGCTACCTAAACCTGGCAAGGCACCCACAGAACCCAGCTCATATAGACCAATCAGCCTTCTTCCAACAATGTCCAAACTATTTGAACAAGTTTTCCTGAGCAGACCAATTCTGGAAGGGTCGCTAGCACCTTAGTGACGTATCGCCTAGGGGGCAACATATACAAAGGTGTTTGAGGAGTGGAGAGGTATTCCACGGCTATCAGGACAATCCCGGAAGTACGGTCAACATCCCTACCAGCATCTCATTGGGTTAATTTCCTTCCTCCGAGCACGTTTGCTCTTGCACGAATCTCTACTCAAACCAGCCAATTAAGGCAAGAAAGAGGTGAGAGCTCTGGTCCCCGTCAGTTTTTATTCCAACCGGCCAAAAAAGGCAAGCCAGAGATGAGGAACAAGACTTCTCCCTGGAGACCAGGTCCGTGGGGTAGATTATTATTATTATTATGCTAGTCGATAAAAACCCGTGAAAAAAATGCATTGATTATTTTCTGAAAATACGCCCATTCTACTCTTGTAACCGATACCCACACACTCCATGGTTCATAAAGATAATTAATCAACAAAATTCTTCCTGCTAAAAACAAAACAAACGCGTGAAAACAGCGAAAATCTTTAATTACAGATGGTGGCCTAGTGGCTACCGCAGTGACTCAAAAGCTGACACGCTGACATGCAAGATGGTAGCGTTTATCTATGTTTGTCTCTTTCTCTTTCATAGAGTTCTGTTATAAGAAAGAACGAATGACATGACAGTTTCTTTTTCGTCTTGTATATGATACATCCTTAGAAATAGTATATCCATGGCAATACCAGTTAATATTGGTGTGTCTATTACTAGCAAAACGTTCGACATTTTTTATTCCTCTACCCACATTTTGAATAACATAAGAATAAGTGGTACACAACCACTTATTCTTATGTGTGTGGAATAATTTGTTACCTTTTTCAATAATACTTTAAGTCACGTTTAGTGAATATTATGGATGCCATACCTTCAGGTAAAGGTATTTTTTAATCAATAACTAAAACGTTTTAAAGATAAGGCTATTTGTTATCAGTTTATTTTTATTCTCAAAGTAAAAAAGTTTATACTCAACCGCACTCAACCTGTTCTTTATATTTAAAAAGTACATTTCATTAGCTTTAGTATGATACTAAATTTAGCTTCATTTACTTGCGTTACCTGAATAATATGTAACAAAATTCAACAACGTATATGAATTCTTAATTTTCTAAATTAACTTAACTTTTAAACTTTTCAGGCAGTTGCCAGCATAACTTACCAACTAGCCGAAGAAAGCTAGTGAGTTTTTATTTAATGGGTGATTATTTAAATTAAAATGCGGCGGATTTATACTTTGATTACTTATTATTTAATGTAAAGTTCACGCGTACATTAATGATGTCACGGAGCAGAAAATGCAGAGAGAACAGGTAACAAACAGCCAAGCGTGAGCTGGCGTACAAGGCGCAAAATCAAAATTCATATTTTAACAATGCCTCTGAATTCAAGCCGGGTGACAGCAAAATCAAAAATATAACGAGAAGCTGGTTACAAAATAAAAATCATTAAGAAAGTTATCCACTTAATAACAAAAATATTTAATGAAATTACCTTTTGATTATACTTTTCCTTAAAAAGTAATATTTAACTTTTATATGTTTACTCCGTTTGTGAAAGTTTACATTTTAATAACACTAATAGCACTTTGATTGTCAAGATGAAAGAACAGTGTATCTTGTTTGTATTCACCAGTAGCAGTTTACCCACAGAGCCTCTTTAGTGGCGGCACAAGCAGCCATGAACTCAGCGTCTGTGGTAGATAGAGCCACGGTTTGCTGCTTTTGGCTAGACCAAGTTATGGCTGCACCATACTTCATAAAAACATAGCCAGTGACTGATCTACATGTATCCAAATCATATGCATAGTCTGCATCGCTGTAGCCAGTGACTCCGGATGGGTGATGATGTACTCTTTGTGTAGGACAATCCATAGTCTTTCGAAGCTTTTAAATATTTGAATATCTTTTAAACTGAATTCCAGTTTATTTGGTTGTAACAATTAAGGAATCTACTCACCCGACTGACAGCAAACATGATGTCCGGTCGACTTACAATGCACTGCCCCGCACCGCATGGTAGCGATAAATCGTGTCTCGAGTGCCAAACGTTATTTTAAATCAGTTTATAAAAAGTTTACGAATCCACAACCACAGATTTTTCTAATTTTATTTATATTACCCTAATAGACTATAATACTAATACAAACCTGTAGGGAAGACTGTGTAATTGTAAGGAATAGCCATTATTTGCATGGGTTATTTTCGTGCTGGATGTTAAACAAATAAACTTATTTGCTTGTATGACCCTAGTCACAAAGTAAATGATCACGTTATGTATTGGCGAATAACGTAGGTATACGACATTCCACTAAGCAGGTAGTTTGATCTACACGAACAACCGGTTACATTCACTGTATTTCTCCATAAGTCTTATCACAAAATAACAACTCAATCTCTAAAACGCCCCTTTTGCCTCGATCTTCTGTCTGATCTCCTCCTGTTCGCGCCAAAAACTAGTGCTTGATGTAATGTCAAGTTGACATCTGTCAGTGTCATTCGAAACCATAGCTCTCTTCAGAACGCAATCTTTAGAAGTGTCGACACGGCTTCCTGACTATTGCGAGACCGCGAGCATTTAACAATCCTTATATTGGCCCGTCATATCTCACACACCAAGAAAGTAACATTCTATTTGGATCCGCTCGTCCATTCCTGCATGCATACTGTGCGATATCATACGGTGTAGACCAGACGCACAAGATCCTTTATATCAACCAACAACTCATCATATCATGTGTAGAACGGGCACACAAGACCATTTTCAACCAACCAACGACTCATCATACCACGCGATGTAGACCGGGCGCACTGGGCCCTATCTACCAATCAACAACTGATTATACCATGCAGTGTGGATCGGGGCACTGGGCCCTTTCGACCAACCATCTATTCACAGCGTGGCATGGACCAGGCGTGCTGGGCCCCTTCGACCAGCCAACAGGACAACGCGTGGCGTGGACCGGGCGTGCTGGGCCCCTTCGACCACCCACCTACTCTTAGCGTGGCATGGACCGGGCGTACTGGTCCCCTTCGACCATCCACCTAGACAACGCGTGGCGTGGACGGGGCGTGCTGGGCTCCTTCGACCACCCACCTACTAACAGCGTGCCATGGACTGGGCGTGCCTTCAACCACCCACTAACCTATCAATCAATCTTTTATTTAATATAAGTATTGGTACAGTGTAGGTGTTTAAGTAAGTTATAAATAGTTTCCTAATACATATTCAAACATTTGACATGCAAAATATTACAATATATTTAATGCTGGGCTATCTTGCGAAAACACCTCCATTCAAACGTAAAACACCCATAAATGTTTAACGGCTGAACCAATTTTAGTCAAACATAGCTAAGAATAATCTCGACAAAATTAAGTTTTAAACAAAAAAAACTAAAGCAAAATCAAGATTTTCGAAACGCCACAGACAGACACACAGATACACAACAACACACGTTAAACTTATAAAACCCCTCTTATTCCCTCGTATGTTAAAAATGAAAAGTTATAATTAGGAGTAAGACCAATTCTAATAGTATTTATTTTGTTCTGAATGGTTTCAATGTTTATGTTCAGAAATCCAGAGAGGTTTATGATTGCTATTTTTCTTGATTTTTTTAATTGAAAATTTATGTCTGATTCTGGCACTTTGTGTTATAATAGATATCAAAATTTATATTCAATATTCTTCAGTTATAAATGTGGTGCGTGGGGGCACATGGACGTTTCTGCCAGTTTTTTTTAATGTCATTGAATATGACTAAGTTGAAAAGCAGTAAATGGTTAAAAACGCCTTTTTCATTTAGGTAACTAGAAGCTGGTAACGCATTATCACTAAGTAAGAAAGACATTTAATTAATTACTAAGTAAAAAAGACGTATCTAGCCAGAAACGTAGTTTCTTTGCAGTATTTCATCATATTTTTTTTACTGATTATAAAAGGAAAATATGATTTAACTAATACATAAACTTTATTTTATGAAAATCCACATATAAATAACGTTAGATCTAGCTTTAATCCTCTCTTTTGTTCAAACTTGAGGTAGATACGTGCTTTTTCCTTATGACGGCAGAATTATTGCGCAACAATCACTATCGTTTTGCTCTCGCAAGAAACGTAATAATCCTGCGGGAGACTTACTTAGCTATCGCGATTCTGGGTACAGAGAGTGAATATGAAGCCTTATGTAACCAAACTACTGATACGTGTCTCTACTAGTATTAACTGGACAACATTTATATATTTACAAAAAGGTTATCGCGTTAATGATAGGTTAAACAACCGGTTCGGTAGTTATTTTATTATAAGTAAGCTAATTTAGTTTATTTATTTTAAAGTGATACCCTTTGAACCTACATTGTAGTGATAAATGATTGGGAAAACCCAGTGCAGATAAGACTTGTTGAAAAACCCTTTCACCCTGCGTTGTAGTGATATACTCTTTGACCCTACATTGTAGTGATAAGTGATTGTGAAAAACCAAGTGCAGATAAGACTTGCTGAGAACAACAGGATTGATGTAAATGGCGTGTGATTCGCGAGGTCTATGTCTGCCAAATTTAAGTGTTTGTGGGCAGGACGCATTACTCGCAGATCGAATGTTCGAGGGGGCCGAAAAGTTTAGGGAGTGTCGAACGTGTACCGGCAGATGCAGCATTGGAAGGCCATTCTCAATGTGGACCCATGACTTGGTGAAGGGCACGGGCATTCGCTGCATGCGAGACAATGACGAATGAAATAAAATTATGTGCGCATGTCTCAGTCTGTGTTCTTTGAGAGAAAGTATGCGAGGGTACACCGTTCGTTTTTTATTTACAAGATATGTAAATAAAACTCTTACTTTTAACTGGTACAGTAAAATGTAAAAGCCAATTAACAAGCCCTACTGGTAAAAGTCCGAACTGTTCTGTGATAATCACTAATTTCGGACTTTTACTAGCATTTACTCGGTAAATCTTAGGTTTTCCCTCGGAGACACGTAATTTTATTTAAGTTTTACTGGAAAATCTTAGGATTTAATAGATCGAGCTTAAAGATTGCCTTAAGGAGAACCTTCTTAAGACCAGCTTGTTTCGTCAAAATCTGTAGAAAATAACTTTGACATGCCACACATTTCTCCTGTTATGTGTAAGTGCCATGGAAAGGGGTGAGCCTGTTGCCATCAAGTGGGCACGAGTCCAGACTCCGGGCTGTTTCTGGGAAATTCTAGATGGTAAAACACAAAAACAGTATATCCGCCCCGGGAATCGAACCTAGGACCATATGCTCAGTAGTAGCGTTTGCGACTCATAGACTAACGGGCTAAATAAGAACTACAACACTGTGATTAAACTTGGACAAACACAACTGATGATGATGATGTCCAGCGGTGGACTTCTTTATGCATAATGATAAAGTAAGGAGGAAAGATTAATTCGGTGTTTATCTCTCTGCATAAAGTCCTAGATTCGATTTCAGGGGCGGATAAAGTGATTTAGGTTTTGTCACCTGAAATTTCTCAGTAGCAGTCCAGAGACTGGACTTGTTCCTAAATTATTTAAAAAAAAATTGCTTGATAGTAAATGGCTCACTACATTAGATGAAACTTCAAGCTAACTGGTGAAATGTGGGCGTGCTTTATAGGTGCACCTCTGCAGGGCCCTTTAGGGAATGCAGGCATGATGTTATGTAGTTATTTTTCCTATGTGGAAATGCAAAGTTATATTTTAACATACTTTCGAAAAAGGAGGAGGTTCTACTTTGTTTTTTTTTTTTTTTTGTGTATGTTCGTCAATTGTGAACCGATTTTAATTTGGCGTAGATCTGATAAAGAACTTGGGAGATATACAGCAGAATTCTTCAATAATAAATAAATAAAAATAAAAAAAACCTTTTATTTCATGCAAAGTTGAATACATACATAGTTTAAAGAAAAATTAAAATAAATGACGTAATTTAGACATTTTCATATGGTAGGAAATAATTAAATATATATAATATGAAAGAAAGTGTTCGTTTGCATGAACCCCTCCACAATTGAAGGTGAAGGTCTCCTCTAAAGAACCCCATTGGTCTCTTTCTTGAGCTATTTGCGGCCAGTAGGTACCAGCTATTTTTATCAACTCGTCAACCCATCTCGTGTGTGGTTTGCCTTTAAGACGCTTGCCGTTTGGACCCTTCCACGTTGTTACCCTGCTGGTCCATCTCTCGTCCTTTAGCCTCGCTACGTGCCCAGCCCACTTCCATTTTAGTTTTTTAGCGTAAGTTAGAGCATCCGTCGCTTTGGTGATTTCTCTGATTTTTGTGTGACGTATTTTTTGCATTTTTTACATAGAGCAACACGGACCACCGGCGGTCCGCTGGTGGTCCGTGCAATATTGAGCATACTTCGTTCTATTCCGTGGCAGGTAGTGATTTTGCTTTTTATTATCTACTATATAAAAATAAGTCGGGTTTCTTGCTGACGATATAACTCCAGAACGCACGAACCGATTTCCAAGGTTTTGCATTCGTTGGAAAGGTCTCGGGCTCCGTGAGGTTTATAGGTAGGGTAGGGTAGGGTAGGGTAGGGTAGGGTATGGTAGGGTTGGGTAGGGTAGGATAGTGTAGGGTAGGGTAGGGTAGTGTAGGGTAGGGTAGGGTAGGGTAGGGTAGGGTAGGGTAGGGTAGGGTAGTGTAGGGTCGGGTAGGGTAGGGTAGGGTAGGGGGGTAGGTAATTGAAGACGGCGCCTACCACTCGGCGCTCTGCGAACTAGGGAGGTTCCCCGGACATGGTCCGAGACCTTGGGGACTCGTTTTATTAAAGGTCAAATATATACAATTTCTTATGAACTATTAACATGCTACTCAGTCTCTTGACGAGTTTCTTAAATTTACATTTTATACTAATTAAAATAACTTATGATTAAAACATATTTTACAGCAAAAATATTTCAGCAGTAGCTAGATTCAGTTGGTTTCTGATGTATACTGCTCTGTACGCTTCCAGACTTACATAACAATGTAAGTCTTCGAGCATTGATGTTAATGGCTTATTTATTTTTGCTGACTGTCCTTTGTGCTACTGTTAGGCAGTATGCTGTGAATGTTTCTCTGTAAATTTTCCTACTGATAAGTTCATGAAGGTTCCCTTGTGTGATCTGTATCCCTAGCTGCTGTTCGGTGTTGTATCTGTCTAGGGCATATACCGGGCAGTCCGTAATTACGTGGATCGCCGTTTCGTCTACGTCATCGTCACATGTGCATGATGGGCTTTCCTTACACCTGAATCTGTTCAGGTATTCTGAAAACCCACCATGCCCCGTCAAAACTTGGGTTAATAGCCCTGTTGGTCTCATTTTTCTTACTATTTTGTAGGCTTCCACGGCGTCCGGTAAGAATAATTTTGTGGTGGCGGCTGTATCACCCATTGAGTATCTCCGGTTCCATTCGACGAGCGAATCCTGACGGATTTGTCGCTTGACGAATGAAACCGGGCGCTGGTCGTAGTCTGGTTTCTTTTTAAGTTTTAATGCCGCTTCTTTTGCCAACTGGTCGGCTCTCTCGTTCCCCTCCAGTCCCGCGTGCGCCTTGATCCAAAACAGAGCAACATGCTTGTTTTGGATGCTGCACTGCCTCAGGTTCTCCCGGGCTTTGACTGCAAGGGGATGAAGAGAGCGGTGGTTTTTGACCGTTTCCAGTGCCGATCGCGAGTCACTGAAAATACCAAAAGTCGAGTCTTTTTTCTTGGCGATCTCCCGCGTGGCTTTGCATATGGCCAGCAGTTCGGCCTGGTAGACCGTGCAGTAGGACGACAGTTTAATCTTCTGGCATCCGGTTTCGGCGCCATTGCTCCAAAAAGACAATGCCGCCCCCACCTTGCCATCGATTTTGCTGCCGTCCGTATAAATCTGCACTGCTTGTGAGCAGTGGTCTGCAAGTTGGTCCTGATCTGCCAGGCATATGAACTGCAGTCTCATATGCTCCGCCGGGTGGGGTGTAGAGGCAAATGCGGCGCGTCGCTCGACGTCCCCATCTCCCAGTGCCGACAGGGGCGACCCCCTCCTTGCCTCATATAGGGCAGCTGCCTCTCGTATTCGGAGGTCGAGGGGAAGTATCCCGGCCAACACTAGTGCCGAGTTTAGGGAAACGGTGCGATAGGACTTGCACAATTTCTGTGCAAATCCCCGCTGGACCGCATTTAACCTCTTTGTGACGCACTGTTTTGTGGCTGCAGGTGCCCATGCACCTGCCGCGTACATTATTACCGGTTCCACCACTGCCGTGTACATGGTGCGGATGACGTCGGGGTGGAGGCCCCAGCTGACCTTCGCAGCCCTCGACAACTGCTTATAAAAGTCCGTCGCCTTCTGACAAACGTTGGCGACGTGCTTGTTAAACGTAAGCTTGTTGTCGATTGTTAGCCCCAGGATCTTGATTTCCTGCGTCATACCAATGGCTACCCCTCCCATGCTGAGCCGTGGGGTGTCGAACTTCAGTTTCCGCGTGATTACCATCGCATTGGTCTTATGCGGTGCGAATTTCAACTTATTGCTGACACCCCACTGATAAACATGGGCGAGGGCGTCATTGGCCTTCCGCTCAATCTCGATCGCTGTATCGCCATCGAATACTAGCACCACATCATCAGCGAAGGCTTGGCAGTAGTGTTTCCGATCTACCAGCCCTTTTAGTAAGGGGTCCAGAAGGGTGTTCCACAGCATCGGCCCTCCAATTGATCCCTGGACACAGCCCTTCGAGGTTTCCCTTACTACTTCAACTCCAGCGTACCTGACCCTGACCCTTCGGTCACTGAGGTAGCTGTCCACAACTCTCCTCACATTTACCGGGCAATTTTCCTCAGCCAGTCTGGTTCTTATAACAGGCCACCATGCACTGTCGAAGGCCCCCTCTATGTCTAGCGAGACCACTACTACCAGCTTTCGCTCACTGAGCTTGCTGCGAATGTGGCCCACCAGATCATAGAGGGAGTCTTCCGTGCTCCTTTGGGGCATGAACCCGTACTGGCGAGTACTGAGTTTCGGTATAATGTGCCACTTGACCCTGTTCATGACCATTTTCTCCAGGACCTTTCCCAGCACTGGCAAAAGACCAATTGGTCGGTATGACTTTGGAGCTGTATAGCTCTCCTTCCCGGGTTTCCTTAGGATCACAACTGTGGCCTCCTTCCAGGTCCCGGGAAAGTAGCCCAGCTCCAAGCACTTATTGGCCAGTGCTAGGAAAGTTTCCGGATCGTGGTCGATCGAATGCTGGCAGATATCGGCTGTGAGGCCATCGGCCCCGGGGGCCTTTTTGGGATTGAATGAACGCAGGGAGGAGTTTAGCTCCTCGATGGTGAACGGTGGGTCATGAATCTCATCATGGCCCACGACGTTCACCTTTTCCGCCATCGCTCTTATATTTTTATGCTCTGCTGTGTCATCTTCCTCCCTATCCCCGGGGTAGAAGGTTTCTGCCAGCAATTCGGCAGAGTGGAGGTTGTCCAGCGCCTTTCCGTTCACGGTCAGGGGCAGGTCCTCATGCCTCTTTTTTGTTCTGCCTATGACGCGGTATATGCCGTCCCATAGCCCTTCCCCGTCTTGTCTCTCACAGAAAGCTTTCCAGCTTTCTGTTTGAGCTTTTTTACATCTTTCCTCATATTCTTGTTTAATTTGCAGGTACTCAGCGACGACGGCCTCTCGCCTAACGGGTGCTGCACAACGAATCCTACGCCTTTTTGTGGCGACTGCCTTCTTTAGCGTGGCGAGCTCGTCTGACCACCATGGTAAGCTGACCTTGTTTTTTGGCTTTGTAAGGGGTATACTCTTATTGGCTGAGTATATTATTGTGTTCTGGTATATTTCTATTTTGTTTTCTAATTCTATTTTGTTTTTAATTTTGTGTATTTCTTTAATATTAAATTTCTTATCTAAAAGCAAGGGTAGGGTAGGGTAGGGTAGGGTAGGGTAGGGTAGTGTAGGGTCGGGTAGGGTAGTGTAGGGTCGGGTAGGGTAGGGTAGGGTAGGGTAGGGTAGTGTAGTGTAGGGTCGGGTAGGGTAAGGTAGGGTAGGGTAGTGTACGGTAGGGTAGGGTAGGTAGTGTAAGGTAGGGTAGGTAGGGTAGATAAATGTTTGGTCTTTTTATGTCAAAACAAAGTTTGCCGGGTCAGCTAGTGGATGTATATTTCCAAGCTTGACATGCGTATGTTAGGCAAGGTAGGAGGCATGACGTCAGAACTTTTGTTTTGATATTTTTTGGCATGTTACTTTTGAATATCTCTCTTAAGGACCAGTACTTGTTCCAAGTATTTTGTACTCTTCGTTCTACTTCTAGTTCATTTTGTTTTCTGTTGAAGCCAATTTTTTTTTCAAGGTAGATATTTTTTTTTGAATATTTCAGAAATTAATTGTCTACTGATATTCTTCTGTGTCGTATATTTGTCGTAACCATTGTTTTTGTAAGATTAATTTCTAGTCCTACCTGCTTGCTGGCTGTGTTTAGTGAATCAATCATGGTTTGTAGTTGTGTGCTAGATTCTGACAACAGAACTAAATTATCTGCGAAGCGTAGGTGGGATAAATATTCGCCATTGGTGTTTAATCCTGTCTTTTCCCAGTTTAATCTTTTTATTATTGACTCTAGAATAGATATAAATAATTTTGGAGACAGCGGGTCGCCTTGTTCACTCCTCTTCCGATGGAGAACGTAGGACCAGTGGTTTCAAGTTTTATTTTTGCTGAACTACCTTGGTAAATGTTCCTGATTATATCTATATACTGTTGTTCAACTTCTTGAGCTTGCAGGACGGTCCATATACTTGAATGTGACACGGTATCAAAGGCTTTTTTATAATCGATATATACCTCCTTAAGTGACTGGCGATGTAAGGGTAGGTTTGGAAGACACCAAAGTCACTGTACTAGTGATGGTCGATTTCTCGAACGCCTTCAATACCGTTAGTCACGACATCCTATTAGCCATTCTGTCCTATTTGATGGTCTCACTCGAAGCACTGGAATGGTTCACCTCTTACCTTCAGGAGCGCCAGCAGTCGGTTCACGTTGTGGATTCGTCATCTCACTGATGTAACTTGGAAACTGGCGTTCCTCAAGGCAGCATTCTTTCTCCTCTTCTTTTTTCTATTTTCATAAATCTCATTACTTTCGAACTTCAGTGTGCATATCATCTGCATGCAGATGACATGCAGTTGTACAGTCAGGGAAGTGTTGAAGAAATACCTGATGTTATCAGTGAATTAAACAGGGACTTATCTGCTATAAAAACCTGGTCCGATAGATTCGGTGTGGCAGTCAACCCAATAAAAGTCAGGCGATCATCATTGGGAGTCACCGAAGCGTCGCTAAAGTGACAAAGTTGTACCATAACTTTGCCACCTATATTGTTTGACAGTAAAATTGATCCTTTCAGCACTGGTGTAAAGGACTTAGGCTTGCACATCGATAATACCCTTAACTGGCGTACTCGAGTCGCTAGTGTGAGTCGGAAGGTCACTGGAACGCTGCGGGCTATCGTACGAAGGCAATGCTTGTGCAGTCCCAAATTTTTCCTATCATCGATTATGGTGACGTGTGCTACTATGACCTGAATGCAGATCTTCTCAACAAACTTGACCGTCTTCTAAATTACTGCATTCGATTCGTTTTCAATTTGCGTAAATATGATCATGTCTCTGCGCATCGATCGCTTCAAAAGTGGTTGCCTATACGCCAGCGCAGAGAGCAAAAGGCACTAACTACGTTGTTCTCATTTCTCGCCTCTTCTAATTCCCCTAGTTATCTGGCCCCTCACTTTAACTACATTTGCGCCAACCACAATAAAAATCTACGGTCATCCCATAACCGCCTTCTTCAATGTCCCACTCACCGCACTGACTTTATTCACTGTTTTTTCTTCGTTCAGTCTATTTCTGTGTGGAATGCGCTCCCCCAGGAAATCAGGATGACAACCAACCGGTTAACCTTCAAAGTTAAAGTTCGCGAGCACATTCGCAAGAAGTTGGCAGTAGTATCGTCACAACGCTAATGTTTTTCAATTATTAATATAATATTACTAATGTTTAAGTACGTATATATCTATATATTAAGTTTATTATTTTGAGTATATATTGTATAATTTTCTTGATTATATTGTATTTGTAGTTTTTTTTTTTTTTGCATAAACCTGATTCGTTTAATTGTCAATATTGCACCTACCACTAGTTGTCTCTGCATCACCCAAAGGTTGACTGGTAGAAAATGCTTAAGGCATTAAGTCCGCCTCTGTACGTTTGTGTGCATGAAGTATTAAATAAATAAATATACTATGTCGATGTTTTTTCTGGGCATTTATTTATATCCTGTAAGTGGGATGGAATGTTTTGTTTGTAACATATTATTTCTTGTTCAGTTTTCAGTGATGAATATCGATTGCTTTTGTATGCTGTGCGTTTTTTCTTCTGCTTTGTGATGGACAGTATTGCTCTGATTGCTTTGTGGTTCGACGGGTAGTTCAGATTTAGAACTTCTATGTTTTGCAAGATGGTTGGTTGATTTGAAAGTACGTAATCTATTTCATTTTTGTATTTACCATTCGGTGATCGCCAGGTCCATCTTTGGTTGGGTTTTTTATGAAAGAAAGTATTTAAGATGGCAATTTTGTGTTCGAGGGCGAAAGCAATTAGCCTCTGACCTCTCTGGTTTCTATCACCATACCCGTTTGGTTTCATTATAAGAAGTTCATCTTTTCTTGGTTTTCCTATTTTCGCGTTAAAATCACCCATTATTATAAAGTTCTTGTAAGCTTGGTCTAGGGCTCTATTGACATTCGAGTAGAAGGTGTTAAACTCCTCTTCACACGTTGTTTCAGTCGATGCATATTTTTGTATAATTGACATGGACAGCCCTTGTATGTTTAAGTACAATAATGCTACTCTATCATTAATGCCCATATGAAACTTTCAATCCAGTTCTTGCAAGTTTTATTTATTATGAAACTGACTCCATATTTACCAGGTGTGTGTCCCGTGTGACATAGTATGAAATTATTATTCTATCCGGGTGCCTATCCGCATAATTTCACACAATCCAATTATGTCGTATTTGACTCCTTTGAGTGCTTCGCTAAGTTCGATTAGGCGTTCGTAAGTAGATAAAGTTCTGACGATGTAAGTTAATATGTAGATCTGATCTTTCTTCTTGTTTGTTGAGTTAACTCTTCAATAATAACCCCAAATCTCTAGGGATTGCTGCAATCGCATGTTTGCTTATACCATTACATAACATAACATCACGCCAGTACGCTCTAAAGGGGTACGTATATGTGTACAGTTCACCTTGGTACCCTCTTATTTCACCGGTTATGTAAAAGTTGCATGATATTCGGGTAATCTATTCTAACATTATAGGTACTTTACTAAAGAACTTGCATATTAGGTAGGTACAGCAAAAAGTGAAAAATAAAAAAAAATACAAAAAAATACTACCGACTTCCATATAAAAACACTACAAAGTAAAAAATAACTTTCTTTTTGGAAGTCGGTGTCCATAACGAAAAAAAAATGGTACCTAACAAAGACACCGACTTCCAAAAGGAAATTTGGATGTCGGTAGTATTTTTTTTGTAAAAATGATTTTATATAGGAAGTTAGTTCATACTCTTAGGACGGTTTGCTTTAAGGTTCAGTTAGTTTTGTTGATTGTCTCCAACGATTGAACATTCTGAATGTGTGGATGTTTTATTTATTTATTTAATACTTCATGCACACACAAGTACAGAGGCGGACTTAATGCCTTAGACATTTTCTAACAGTCAACCTTTGGGTGATGGAGAGATAAACAGTGGTAGGTGCAATATTGAAAGTTATATGGATTATTTAAATATACATATAAACAATAAAAAAAAATATAAATATACCATATTTATTCAAAATAATAAACTAAATACATAAATATACTTAAACATTAGTAGTAATAGATAAATCATTAGCTCTGTTACGATACTACTGCCAACTTCTTACGGATATGCTCGCAAACTTTAACTTTGAAGGTTAACCGGTTGGTTGCCATCCTGACTTCTTCCTGGGGAGCGCATTCAACAGAGAAATAGACTGAACGAAGAAAGAACGGTGAATGAAGTCAGTGCGGTGAGTGGGACATTGAAGAAGGCGGTTATGTGATGACCGTAGATTTTTACTATGGTTGGCGCAAATGTATTGAAAGTAAGGTGCCATACGGTCAACTGTCCAGGTTGGCCGGCCGCCGGGGCGCTGTCGGATGACGTTCCCGGGGGCCATTTTTTGCGATCGCCCGGTCTCAGTAAAACGCCGATTTCTCGGTACTTTTGTATGGGGACCATGTATAAATGTTATGTTGTTAGAATTGTGATAAAATAAGCTATCTGATTTCATAGGGATTTACCCAGTTTTACCTTGTAATATATTTGATATATTATATATATTATATTATACTATCGTCTATTAAAGTACCGATTTAAACCCTGATCCTTTGAGAATATCCTTTCCCGTGACGTATTTCGGTCAAAACTTGTACTGACAGGTATTTTTCCGATTCGGTCGGGTGGACAGATAACGCACAGGATGCTTTTTTCCAATTCGGTCGGGTGGACAGACCACTAGTTTTACTATGTTTGCTTGGGCCAAGGCACTGTGTTGTTCCCGTATGAGATACTAGTAGTAAATGTCCCATTACTTTAGGTGAAATTGGGGGTTATAGAAGAAAAATACATTTTATTTCATAAAAGTCGTTCGTGTTTATTTAAATGTACTCTTCAGTACTCTTCTATACTAAAAATAAATCGGAATCTACTTTACAAAACATTTAATACAAGTGATGTTACTTTTGAAAACATTTTTTTTATTTAGCCTTACGAGTAGTTAAACAGATGAATGTTATTATGTTAATAATAACATCGTCTGATAAACTACTCTTACAAATTATTTGGTACCACTGGACGGACGGTCGTTTGACGGTACGGACGGTTCCTGGGGTCAGTGGTGTCTCATCCCATACAAATAAACTGTCCCGACTTACTGTACTAAATATACTGATTATTTTTTGTACATCGATCGCGTTCGGTTCCGTTCCACGGATATAGATGGTGATCTATCTATCAGATGAAAAACACTAGTTACGTCGGCACGGTTTCTTTGTATGGGATGAGGCATATGTATGATAGAACTATATTATTTGTGCTGGGGTGCAGGACGGTGCCCGTAGCTCAACTGTTGGAACCCGTTTCCTTGCTGTTAGTATCCGTAGCCTTGCGGAGGGTAGCCGTAGCCTAGCGGAGGGTAGCCGTAGCCGAGCGGAGGGTAGTCGTAGCCTTGCGGAGGGTAGACATATCCTTGTGGGGGGTAGCCATATCCATGCGGCTGGTACCCATATCCTTGTATATTCAAATCTAAGCCATCATCTCTTTTAAAGTGCATATTAGGGGTGTCTAATTCCGTCTTACCGCCGCTATTATGGCGACTGAAACTAGGAATGAAGGGTTGATAATACGGTGCACCTGAAATAATTTATAGTTTTTGTAGTTTAGAAAAACAATTTGAAATAGCATAAAGTTAAAACCTCGACTCTACGAAAAAAATATTACATAACAAATTTTTAGACGTTAAAATATAATACAATTGATTTCCTGTAGCTTGGTTTATTTTAATATTGTAGGTTAGGCATGTATAGGTAGTTTTCCCCACTTTGATTTGGTATCCCATTCGATACGACAATATACATAATTTCAAAGAGCCCACTTTATCGCATATCACTTAGTACAAAGGCGAAAGTTTGTGAGTGTGTGTGTTGTATTTGTACGTTTGTTACTTCTTCACGAACAAGGGGCTGGATGGATCTGGATGAAATTTGGCATAGAGATAGATTATAGTCAGGAACAGCACATATACTTTTTATGCCGGGAATATGTTCCCTCGGCATAACTTTTGCCTTTCACGCGGGCGAAGCCGCTGGCAGAAGCTAGCTAGATAGATAAATAATTAATATAAAACAAGTTTATTCAAAAACAAAATACTTGCATATTTCCGTTTGAGCAACTATTTGTTGGGCACCTACGCATTGACCATCAAAGGTATTCGCATATGAGCACCAATCAATATTTTATCGTGGTGCTCAAAGAGGATAGAAAAATAAATTTTGACGTTTTTCCTGTAAAAATCTGGAGTATGCCCGTTTAAGCACCTATTTTTGGGCACCTATGCATTGAGCACCTAAGGTATGCTTAAATGAGCACCAATCAATATCGCACCGTAGGTGCTCAAAAGGGAATAAAATTTAATATTTTTTATTGTTCCCCATTGAGCACCAAGCTATTATATTGATTGGTGCTCAGATGGGAATACCGTTGGTGCTCAATGCATATGTGCCCAAAAAATTGGTGCTTAAACGGAAATACTCCAGATTGCAGTGGGATCTTAAAAAGGTTGAATGGTGATGACATTCTGGAATCGAATCCAACTGCATACCCTTATAATATCTGATACCAATAAATCAAATAATCTGCCTAGCCTTTTTCCAACTATGTGAAAGTCGGCTTTCATTCTAACTGGGTTCAGCTGAGTACGTCGGCAAGCGTTGCTTAATCTTGAAGATCGACCCGTGCGGCTTTTATTATTTAGCGACAAGCTTCTCTTATCCTCCTACCTGATGCCAATAAATTTTCGTAAAATAGTTTAACAATACTTACAGTAGTATCCTTCTAGGCACGCCAGCAACGAGGCAAAAACCTGAAATAATAAAAATACATTGAGCCCGAGAACAAAAAAATAAATGAATCATAATACTAACAACAAAAAAAATTGTCTTTCCTTTCTGCGGATGTCTTAAGGTGAGACTATTGTCTGGTTCTTAAAGCTATGAACAATACTTAATTAAGATAAGACGTGTAGTCGAAATTTGCATCACCTTAATCTAACAGTCGTGTTTTCCCAACTACAGATCTATAATTATGCCCGACAGAGCCGAAGAGCTGTTTCAAATCTCTAGAAGAGGAAATTCCTTTGTCGCACTATTGTCATCATAATTTCAGCTGAAATACCTTCACAACTAGACACAGGCGGTAGGCCAAGCATCGCCACAACAACTGCTTTTGCGTTCTTTCTACGTTCTATAAGAATCGCACCGGAAAAACTTCCGTGAAGTGAACTTGAAATAAGCTATCCATCTATCGGATCAAGGTAGAATGCCAGTTCACTTTAAGCTTATTCCATCTAAGTTTTCACGGTGGTATTAGCAGAATAGATCGGTTGTGTTTCTTCCATCCAGCAGACGCCCAAGCCTCTCACCCGTCAGTCCATTTTGTGGGAGGCCTTCCATCGCTCCGTCCTCTGGTAGCGGTCGTTAGTATAGGTTGGTCCTATGTCTCTTTAGTGTCTGACTGTTGCAGAAAAGCATGCCTACCTGTTGCTTTAGTGTCTGTGTGTTGCTTGTCTAGTGAACGCCCCGTTTAACTGATGCATCTGACCACCTGGGCTTATTGATGGAGCGATTAACAAAAAAACCCAAATATAAATGTTAAAATTAAATTAAATACACTTACCAAGAGCTTCATAGTGGCTGATGTAACTGATTCAACTTGGATCGGCGTAGTTTGTTTGTGAAAGACTTACTCGTACTGAAGCTTCATCAAATACGCAGAGCTTATATATACCGAAGAATCGTCCGGTCCCGAACCATTAATAAATAATATGTGTGTTTTATTTCATCATGCTCTTGTCTATATACATATAATAAAATCGTAAAGACGTCAAAACTGTACATTTAATATTTTTGCAAAGATGTTTTTTTTGGATTGTCTGTTTGCCTGCTACATATTTTTTTTATTATTTTTCAGTTAGTTGTGGTACATAATGAGCAAGTTTTCTAGTAAGGTAGCTTACCTATAGTGCACAAAATTATGTCAGAATAGATTACCTGAATAACATACAACCTGAACATAACCAGTGAAATGAGAGTTTACCTGGGTGAACTATACACATCTACGTACCCGTTTCGAGCGTACTAGCGTGATTTTATGTTATGAAATGGCGTTAACAATAAGTAGACATGCGATTGCAGCATTCTCTTCAATCAATTAGTCCAAGAGCGAGCAAAGTGAGCTCGAGAGCTTAGGGCACCCCGACACGGATAGGATGGGTTTGGAAGGGGATGACGGGCGCTGAAGTGAGCGAGCGAACTCAGCTTCCGTCATCTCCTTCATGTTAGGTTAATTTAGACCCTAAAGTCAGAAATACGACGTCGACTTTGTTGCTTAAATAGCAACCGTACTTACCCTATTATTATTAAAATGAATGTCAACATCAAAATAATAAAAAAAATACATATTTGTATTACTCGGCCCCTAAACAAGACAATTACCGTATGGTGACGGACGTAAAGAATCCCTACAAACACCGACGACTGGACCTGGGAACATATAACACGCGAACACTCCGCACCGATGAGAAGATAGCCGAACTTGAGGAAGAATTGAGCAGGTTACGATGGAGTATTATAGGGTTATCTGAAGTCCGAAGAGAGGGGGAGGACTCGATAATCCTCAAATCCGGTAACCTGCTCTATTTCCGAGAGGGAGACCGGCAGTCCCAGGGTGTTGTTGGGTTTATCGTCCACAAGTCTCTTGTGAACAACGTGGTGAAGATCGAGAGTGTGTCGACCAGGGTGGCGTACCTTATACTCGGAATATCCGCAAGATATTCGCTGAAGGTCATACAGGTCTACGCCCCGACCTCGGCACACCCCGACGACGAGGTAGAGGCCATGTATGAGGATATCTCTATAGCCATGCATGGTTTCAAAACTCACTTCACCGTTGTCATGGGGGACTTCAACACGAAACTGGGCAAACGAGACGAGGATGAGCTGCAAGTGGGGCAATTTGGAGTTGGACGTCGGAACCACCGGGGTCACCTACTGGCCAGTTTTATGGAGAAGGAGGGCCTCTACATGATGAACTCCTTCTTCAGAAAGCGTGAGCACAGGAAGTGGACCTGGCAAAGCCCCGATGGTGCAACTAAAAACGAGATCGACTTCATCATGTCAACCAAGAAGCAAATGTTCAATGATGTCTCAGTGATCAATTCGGTGAAAACCGGGAGTGATCACCGCATGGTAAGAGGCACATTGAACATTAATGTTAAGCTTGAAAGGTCTCGACTGATGAAGTCCACGCTCCGTCCAGCACAAATCCAGGTCCAAAACCCCGAGAGCTTTCAGCTCGAACTCCAGAATCGTTTCGAGTACCTAGAGAGCTCCGTGGACGAATACAGCGATGGGTTCGTGGAAGCTGTCCATACGGTCGGGTCTAAGTTTTTCAAGACCCGCCGTACAGATAGAAACAAAAAGCTCTCTGATCATACTCTCAAGCTCATGAAGGAGAGGCGTGAAATGATCCTGCAGTCTTCAGACGATTCGTTGAAATACCGGCAGCTAAATAGACGGATCTCAAAGTCCTTGAAAAGCTATATTAAAGCTATATTAAGCTGTATTAAAGACGCGGTTGAGCGGAACAAAGGCTCCAAGGTCTTTGCAAGAGATCTGTCTATTGGGCAGAGCCAGCTCACGAAACTGAAGACCGATGATGGCAGGATCGTGTCCGCCAAACCGGAGCTTCTGAGGAAGATCGAGAGATTCTATGGACAGTTGTACACGTCAAAAAGTAAACCCGTCGCGAAACTAGCGAATGACCCAAGAGCTAGATTGACCCGACACTATACCGAAGACATTCCGGAGGTCAGCCTGTATGAGATTAGGATGGCTCTGAAACAACTTAAAAACAACAAGGCACCGGGTTATGACGGAATTACGGCCGAACTCCTGAAGGCGGTTGGAAAACCAGTACTTAAGGCCCTTCAGAAGCTTTTTGATTCCGTCATACTCGAGGGGAAAACGCCACAGGCATGGTGCAGGGGTGTGGTGGTACTCTTCTTCAAGAAGGGTGACAATGCCCTACTGAAGAACTATAGGCCCATCACACTCCTTAGCCATGTCTACAAGCTGTTTTCAAGAGTCATCACGAATCGTCTCGCACGCAGGTTTGACGATTTCCAGCCTCCCGAACAAGCCGGATTCCGTAAAGGCTTCAGCACCGTAGACCACATACATACGCTGCGGCAGGTTATACAGAAGACCGAAGAGTACAACCTGCCTCTCTGTTTAGCGTTTGTGGACTACGAGAAAGCCTTCGATTCGATCGAGACTTGGGCTGTACTGCAGTCTCTCCAACGGTGCCAAATTGACTACCGGTACATCGAAGTGTTGAAGTGTTTATACAAAAACGCCACAATGTCAGTTCGACTTCAGGATCAGACCTCGGAACCCGTCCTTCTGCAGCGAGGTGTGAGACAGGGAGACGTAATATCTCCGAAGCTCTTTACCGCTGCACTGGAAGATGTCTTCAAGGTTCTCGACTGGAGAGGGCTAGGCATTAACGTCAATGGCGAGTACATCACTCACCTTCGGTTTGCCGACGATATAGTGGTTATGGCTGAGACCATGGAGGACCTCAGTACAATGCTCGATGATCTCAGTAGAGCTTCCGAAAGAGTGGGTCTTAGGATGAACATGGACAAAACTAAGTTGATGTTGAATGCCCATGTTGCACCCGCTCCTATCAAGATTGGAGACTCTACACTCGAAGTTGTGGGCGACTATGTGTACCTGGGACAAACGATCCAATTGGGTAGGGCCAACTTCGAGAAAGAGGTTAACCGTCGAATCCGACTCGGCTGGGCAGCGTTTGGGAAGTTGCGCGGTATCTTCTCGTCCAACTTACCGCAGTGTCTCAAGACGAAAGTCTATGACCAGTGTGTGTTGCCAGTGATGACATATGGTTCTGAGACGTGGTCGCTTACAATGGGCCTTATCAGAAAGCTTACAGTCACTCAAAGGGCAATGGAGAGGGCTATGCTCGGAGTTTCCTTGCGTGATCGAATCAGAAACGTAGAGATCCGCAAGAGATGGTTCTCTTGCGGATCTCTACGTTTACCGACATAGCCCGAAGAATTGCCAAACTTAAGTGGCAGTGGGCAGGGCACATTGCTCGCAGAACGGATGGCCGATGGGGCAGAAAGGTTCTGGAATGGCGACCGCGAACCGGAAGACGTTGCGTTGGAAGGCCTCCCACCAGGTGGACCGATGACCTGGTGAAGGTTGCGGGGATCCGCTGGTTACGAGATGCACGGGACCGGTCAATGTGGCGACGCTTGGGGGAGGCCTATGTCCAGCAGTGGACGTCTTTCGGCTGATATGATGAAACAAGACAATTTAATTATTTCAAAAGTTTTTGGCATATTACCTACTCATATTGGGCATTTTTCTAATTGTCTTGGCATTATGAAAACGCCACTAACAACCAAGTTAAGTTTTTAAACTCACTTAGAGCAAGTCGGCTTCCTTCATACAAAATCGACCTTAAAATCTTATTTCCACCCAAGCTGTTCAATGTAACTCGACTTAAGAAAACTGTTCTTCAAAGAAACATTATCGAAGCCGAAATTCTCACTAGGTATGGCTCAAGTTCGCGCACATTTGGGAGTGGCGCGAGGAGGCGAAACGCCGGGGCGAAACTCCGTTGCCGCGACAAATCGCGGCTCGGCGGACAGAGCTCCGGCAGGATCTCATGGCGACATGGAGAGTGCGACTGTCGCAACCCAGTGCTGGGCACGCCACAATTGCGGCGATAAGGCCCCTCTTTGAGGAGTTGCTTGAGAGGCGCCACGGCGTCCTCACCTTCCGCCTGACGCAGGTCCTCACCGGACACGGCTGCTTCGGGAGGTTCCTGTTCAGGATAAGGCGGGAGGAAACGCCCGGGTGTCACCATTGTGTGGAACGCCTGGAGGATACGGTGGAGCACACGGTGGAGGTCTGCCCCGCTTGGGCGGAGCACCGCCGTGTCCTCGTAGAGGCGATCAGCGGTGGTGACCTCTCGCGTCCGGCCCTGGTTAGGTCCATGTTACGGAGCGAGAGGGCATGGGAAGCTGTCACCTCCTTCAGTGAAGCAGTAATGCTCGCGAAGGAGGAGGCGGAACGCGTGAGGGAGACACAACGGAGACGACCTCACGCCCCTAGCCACCGCAGGAGACGCCCCGGGCGTCGGGAGTCGCAAGCCGATTCCCGGCCACCGTAGGCGCGGGCTTGCGGACGGCGAGTAATGGGTAGCTCGTCGTCCGATAAGGACCAGGCCCGAGTCGACGGCGCGTAGTGTTCCACGCGCGCCTCAAAGAGATATCAGCAAAGTTGACGGGGTCCGCTAGGGCCGATGCCTGTCTGGGTCGCGGATAAATTTGAAAGAGAGTTACCGCGGCCCTGGCACAAGCAACTGAAGGAACACGGGTGGGTTTTAGTCAGTAAAAGTCTGACACGCCCTTCCGCTTCACCCAGAGCGGGAGACGTCATTGGATGATTTCCCACCCAAAAAAAAAAAAAAAAGTATGGCTCAAGTGAAACTAGTTTTATGCCGCGTATATCTCTCATCCCCATCAGCTTTGTCTTCCAGTTTAAGCGCATTGAATTTCCGGTAGCCGCATACTTCGCGATGACTTTAAACAAGAGTCAAAGATAGACTCTAAAGTCCGCTGGTGTCGACCTAAAGTCTACTTGTTGTATGACCACGGCCTGTATGTGACTTGCTCGAGTTTTAGTATAATATAATCATAGTCTCAATGATTGTCAATGATTATAAAAAAATCCAGAGGGAAACACAAACAACGTTATTCGACTATATGAAGGACTTTTTTAATGTATCTTTCTCTACTATCTAAGTTATTTTTCAAAATATATTATAACTTACATAAACTTAAAAACGGGTTAATCATACAAAAAAAATATTTGTATGATTAACCCGGAGTCATGGGGTTGGGTCAAAATAACCCAAAACTTTTTATAAGTTTATTTTTATATTTTATGCTTGAACTATCGTTTCATGTTTTTTTTTTTGTCTGTAGATCGATAAAAAATGGTTCAAGATGAAGGAAAACGTCAAATTATCTTATCAATTCTTGAAAAATCAGGCTCGAATTTCATGTCATTTATTTATTTTATTTATTTATTTGGTTAACCAACAATTGTTTACACAATAAGTTTACAGTTTCTTTTTACCATCATTTGTAAGTGTAACAATTAATTATAGGCTAACACCACATGCACACTTTGTGGTTATACACATTATTATAACGTAAATATAGTAAAATTTTAAAACAACATATAACTTATATAATTAAAAACATTAAGTTAAGATTAAAACAATAGCAGATATTAAATTATAAAACAATATACAACATATACAATTAAAAGCATTGAATTAAAATCACAACAATTGAAACAACATTAATAAATTAAATTAAGTTAAGTACATAACAGCACATCGCTAATATATTTAATCATAATTAAAATCAAATAAAATTAATAATAATAAAACAAAAATGCAATTAAATTCGGATTGGTAAATAAAATATCAAATTTCTAATATCACATTCATAATATCATATTCATAATAGATTAATACATATCTTGATCATTAAAAACTAGAATCATCTGATCAGGAGTCCGCTGATGAAGAGGATTGGGACAATGTGCGTAGTTATCTCAGTGACACAGAGCAAGATATTTCAGAACATTTGAAATACCGCCAGAATGTGACTCGTTTGCCTCGAAAACTGCGAAAAAAATACGACACAATTTGTTGGCAAAGGTTTGGAGGAGCCTCAAGTTAAGAGAAAATATGCTCGGTAAATATGTCAAGTCACTCAGTCAGTATGTCCTGCGAAGAAATACCGCAAAACAACCCACACGTCATGGTTGCAACAAATGTATTTGCCCTGAACATGTCGTACCTTTCTGCAGTGATTGCACTCACAACGATGATTATTATTAGTTTTTAGTATTTTTGTCTAAAGATGTCGTAGTTAAGTTTATAAAAGTGCCACACAAATTTAAAGACTGTCAAACAATGCTAATAAATGTGAAACTAGGCTAACGAATTCCACGCAGACGAAGTCGCGGACGACTGCTAGTTTCAACAATGTATTATTGAAAACAAGAGAACAACCTAACTAGACGATAAGTCTTTAGATACATTTAATATTGGGATTCTCCATGTACTTAAGATTCCGGTTGGCCTTTGACTCTCCGTGTGATAAGCTAAGAAAAAACACAAAACGAACTTATGTTGTATGTTACTGTTAAGCCCGATCTATGGTAAACCCTAATATTTGCCAGTAAATCCGAATAGTTCATCAACATCATATCAGCCGAAAGACGTCCACTGCTGGACATAGGCCTCCCCCAAGCGTCGCCACACTGACCGGTCCCGTGCGTCCCGCAACCAGCGGATCCCCGCAACCTTCATCAAGTCATCGGTCCACCTGGTGGGAGGTCTTCCAACGCAACGTCTTCCGGTTCGCGGTCACCACTCTAGAACCTTTCTGCCCCATCGGCCATCCGTTCTGCAAGCAATGAGCCCTGCCCACTGCCACTTAAGTTTGGCAATTCTTCGGGCTATGTCGGTAACCCTGCGAATCTGACAGATCCCCTGTTTCTCTTGCGGATCTCTACATTTCGGATTCGGTCACGCAAGGAAACTCCTATCATAGCCCTCTACATTACCCTTTGAGTGACTGTAGGCTTTCTGATGAGGCCCATTGTAAGCGACCACGTCTCAGAGCCATATGTCATCACTGGCAACACACACTGGTCATAGACTTTCGTCTTGAGACAGTGTGGTAAGTTGGATGAGAAGATACCGCGCAAATGCCCGAACGCTGCCCAGCCGAGTCGGATTCGACGGTTGAACACTTTCTACCTACCTACCTAGGTTCTTAAGGGATGGCCGACTGTAACAAGACTTAACTATGTGAGGGTAGATTTATATTAGTAAGATTATTGTAGTAAACATGGATAGGCTTGTTATAGTCGAGTTATGTTTATGTCATTTTAAAGGCTTCAAAGTGTCACTGTCAGTTATAAAAATATTTTGACATTGAAGTAACAGTTTAACAAGTTGCTGACAGGAGCACAAAGTACGTAAGCGGCGGCGCGCCGCAGACAGAGGGGCCACTATGAACAAAGTGTCATTTTGCACATAAACTTTGATATTGCGGTTTTATAGTGCGCGTATCGTTAAGTCTGCGCGCGGCCAAAAACAGAACTAATCGTTTGTCATTTATGTCAGGTGTCAAGAGAGTGTGTTGTATTCCGTGTTTTTATTCGTTTCCGCAGTAAATAATCGCCATAATTATGCTAAAAGTAATTTAAAGTGATGGCAGAGATGTTTTCTTCAAGTGCTCAAGACAATAACGGGCCAAAAGTACCGTTTTACAATGATAGAGCCCGCGTTGCTTATTTGACAGGTAACTCTTAGGGATACCACAATACAAAAAAAATCCTAAATTTTCGTACTACCCGTGCCCGACACTATTGGTTTTTGGGTGGTACATAAATATACCGGCGGGACAGGACCGGCATCATGTAATTTAATGCATCATCGTTATTTTGTTTTAGGCGTTTCTGAACGCACCGTCACCCAAATAACTCAAGAGGGTTATGTGGCAGCAGTTTCTTCAAAAATTGTTGAAGAAGAAATTTAAAAAGAATTGAAATTGAAGGTATTAGCCACTGAAGGACCATTGTTAGACCAAATTTAACAGTAGGTTAAGTATTCAATAAAAGATTTACAATAATTTCATGAAGCTTCTTTCATCGTATTCTATGCAAGTAGAAAAAGCTAGTAATTAATTATGCTTAACTAAAATTACTTTTAAGTTTCGAGAAAAAAATTACTATTGATTAAATGTAGGAAAAAAGATCAGTTATGCTGGCAACATTAAGGACGCCACCCGTCGCGCGCAGACTTATCGTGCGAGCACTCTACAGGGAATATTGGGCAATATTGAACCGAGCTCAGTCGCGGCTGCCATGAGTGCGTTTGTCACGTCATTCATACATTATGTACTGTAACGAGGTTGGTTGCATAGGATGGGTTACCTTTGTTATTTGTTACAGACCGAATTTACTGTTTTGTTTTTAATTCTTTCTTTCAATAATTTTTAAGTTATAAAGGTCATTAAATCTTTCAAGATGACAAATTAGAAATTCATTATCTAGGATTATAATAAATTATTTTAAATCCATAGATGAAATTGGGAACTTGTCATAATAATAAGGTTCAAGTCATACAGCTTATAAATTTGTTTCCTCTGACTGCACAGCATAATTTTCTTCTTGTTTAAGATCATCTTTGTTTTTTTTATTTTATTAGGTACCTGTTTTTCACATTCATATTTTTGTCAAGCTTGGTGCTTTTCATAATTTAATGTTTTAAGTGGGATCATTTTGTGAAATGTTGTTAAAATATTATTTCCACGAATCAAAACATACCGTTTTAAATTGTATATAGTTAAAAAGAATACCATCTACTGCGGCTGATTTAGATATACGGTCAGCTTCCTCGTTACCTCGTAGTCCAATATGTGCTGGGACCCATTGCAACTTATATTCTATGTTATTTTTTATTAGAGTAGTTAACCTTTGTAAAATATCGTACGCTATCGATGCACCTCTGCTATAACCAGAGGCACATCGAGCTATATGTTGCAGTGCACTCTTACTATCTGAAAAAAATCCTACTTTATTTAGTTTTTTATCAATAACGTATTGTTCTGCTTGAAAAATTGCAATAAGTTCCAGTGACATGATTGATATATTAAAATTTATTCTATAACCTAATCTTATACCAAATTCTGATCGTATAAACTCGCTCCTCGACTGCTTTTTGATCCATCAGTAAATATTTTGTGCCATCCACAATAATTGCTATTTAATTCCATTAGGACATCATTCAACAGTATGCTTGGGTTATAGTTTGATTTAGCACTGCGCATACATTCAAGATCTTAAATGGATAGTTGATGCCTTGTCTACCCTCTACGGCATGTAAGTATGATATGATGTATGTTAAGACGACTCGATGTATTTATGTTTGTAACTTATACACTTGAGTACTCAATTTTTTTTTAATTCGAAGTCAATATAGTAGCAACCCTAGTGAATCTGTCAAGTCTAGCTGTCAATTTTCTAAACGGCGGGAGTGGCCCTTCTGTATACTTACTATTTTGTGACAGGAGTCAGTCTTGAACGAGGCACCGGAGTGTTAAGTTTAAGGTTAGTAAAATGATATGATATGTACTGAAATAGACTGAATAATTGATATTCATACATTGTTATTGCGTTGACTTATTCGTTGTTTCAATTCTATGATTCCTTTCTCTCAAAGAACACAGACTGAGACATGCGCACATAATTTTAATTCATTTGTCACTGTCTCGCATCCAGCGGATTTCCGTACCCTTCGTTATGGGTCTACAACGAGAAAGGCCTTGCAGTGCTGCATGCGAGTAAAGCGTCTTGCCCACAACCACTTAAAGGCAGACTTTTAAGTGGTTGTGGGCAAGACGCTTTACTCGCAGATCTAATGTTCGAGGGGGCCGAAAAGTTTAGGAGTGTCGACCGTGTACCAGCAGATGCAGCACTGCAAGGCCTTTCTCGTTGTAGACCCATAACGAAGGGTACGGAAATCCGCTGGATGCGAGACAGTGACAAATGAATTAAAATTATGTGCGCATGTTTCAGTCTGTGTTCTTTGAGAGAAAGTATGCGAGGGTATACCGTTCGTTTTTTAATTACAAGACTAGCTGTCCCACGCGGCTTCGCTCCCGGCAACTGGCTACCACCTACCAATCCACCCTACGTACATGATTGTTGCGTAACTTAAACCGTTTACGCAGCGCACACACGCTTTCCCATTTTAATTTGGTGTAGATCTGATGAAGAAGTGGGGAGATATACAGAAGAACTCTTCAATAAATACCGCAAATCTCTTGGGATTGCTGCAATCGCATGTTTTTTTACTGTTTATACCAATTCACAACATAAAATCATGCCAGTACGCTCTAAAGGGGTTACGCAGATATGTACAGTTCACCTTGGTACACTCCCATTTCACCGGTTATGTTTAAGTTTCATGATATTCGGGTAAACTATTCTAGGATTATAGGTACTTTACTTAAGTACTTGCTTTAATATTAGGTAGGTACAATTAAAAAATTTAAAATGAAAAAACTTTTTTACAAAAAATACTACTGACTTCCAAAAATGTTTTGATTTTAATGTTAAATGTTTTTAAGTTAGTTCATAGTCTTAGGAAGGTATGCTTTAAGGTTCAGTTAATTTTGCTGAGTGTCGCCAACAATTGAACATTCTGAATGTGTGGATGTTTGCTTGGGCTGAGGCACTGTGCTGTCCCCTTATGAGATACTAAGTAGTAAATGGCCCATTAGTTTTGGTGAAATTGGACGTTATAGATGAAAAAACAATTTTATTTCATAAACGTTCGTGTTTATTTAAATGTAATCTTCAGTACTCTTATATACTAAAAATAAATCGGAAACTACTATACAAAACATTTTATACAAGTGTTGTTTCTTTTGAAAACAATTTTTTTTTTTAACCTTACTTCCCGACAATTTGTGAGAGTAGTTTACCAGATGAATGTTATTAATATAATAACATTCCATTCCATATTAGTTATTACCACCGGACGGAAGGTCGTTTGACGGTACGGACGGTTCCTGGGGTGCAGGAGGGTGCCCGTAGCTTTACTGTTGGTACCCGTATCCTTGCTGTTAGTACCCGGAGCCTTGCGAAGGGTAGCCGTAGCCATGCGGAGGGTAGCCGTAGCCTTGCGGAAGGTAGCCGTAGCCTTGCGGAGGGTGGCCGAAGCCTTGCGTAGGGTAGCCGTAGCCTTGCGGAGGGTAGACGTATCCTTGCGGGGGGTAGCCATATCCTTGCGGGGGGTAGCCATATCCTTGCGGTTGGTACCCGTAGCCATGGGGAGGGTACTGCATATTCAAATTTAAGCCATCATGTCTTTTCAAGTGCATGATATTAGGGATGTCTAAGTCAGTACTACCGCCGTTATTCAGGATGGTGCTACTAGGACTAGGATTGAAGCCTTGATAATACGGTGCACCTGAAATAATTTACAGTTTTTATAGTTTAGAACAACAAGTTGAAGTAACATAAAGTTAAAACCTCGACTTTACGAAAACGTATTTTTAAACCTTAAAATATAATACAATTGTTTTTTTGTAGCTTGGTTTATTTTAATATTGTAGGTTCGGTATGTATAGGTAGTTTGCCCCACTTTGATTTGGTATCCCACTCGATACGATAGCATACATAATTTCAGAGAGGCCACTTTATCGCATATAAAAGTCTGGCAATATCACTTATTACAAAGGCGAAAGTTTGTGAGTGTGTGTGTTGTATTTGTATGTTTGAACCGTTTGACCGAATAGGCTCCGAAAGTACTGGACCAATTTAAAAAAAGTTATCTCACCTATGGAAAGCTACATAATTTCCGAGTAACATATGCTATAATTTTGACGCGAGTGAAGCCGCGGGGATCAGCTAGTAATAAATAAAAAACAAGTTTAATGAAAAACAAAATTCTTGCATATTTCCGTTTGAGCACCTATTTGTTGGGCACCTACGCATTGAGCACCAAAGGTATTCATTATTATTTGAGCACCAATCAATATTTTAACGTGGTGCTTAAACGGAAACGAAAAATAAAATTTGACTTTATTCTCCATTGAGCACCTACGGTGCGGTAGCATCTAGGTGGGACTAAATCATATCGATACAAATCATCAGTTTTATTTTAGAACGTTATTATTGAATAAAAACCTATCATCATTAACATAAAAGTTTACTTAATTATTATTTACAATAAGTTTCCTCAATTTTAATTTTATCTATCCCCAAATCAATAGTTGGCTGGATGTAATATCTATCTGTACCTTAAGAAATCTGTTTTTGAAAATATTCACGCTTTTATTTAAAAAGTGCTTAGCAGCGCCCAAACAGCCGGAAAAGTTTTCTTGGATCCGTGGGACTATCTGGTGGCAACTCCTCTTCGGCGAGATGCGACCTTTGGCGGGAGAAACTCTAGTCTCTGACAATTTCATCAGGACATTTTGGAGACCCTTCCACCTAGACACATTATGAAGGATTGAGTCAAATTTCACAATGTGGTTACAGTTTTATTGTGGTTGTTTTTTTTATTTTATGATTAAAAATTAAAAAATAATATGATTAAATTATTATATATTTTAAAATAAATATGGCAATAAAGTAACTGCCAATTACGCTAGAAGCTATCGCACCGGAGTTGCTCAAAAGAGAATGAAATTGAATATTTTTGATTTTTCCCCATTGAGCACCAAGCTATTATATTGATTGGTGCTCAGATGGGAATACCTTTGGTGCTCAGTGCATAGGTGCCCAAAAATAGGTGTTTAAACGGGAATACTCCAGATTTTTGCAGTGGGATCTCATATTATTAAAAAGGTTGAATGGTGATGACATTCTGGAATCGAATCCAATTGCATACATTTACAATATTTGATACCAAAAAATCAAATAATCTGCATAGCCTTTTTCCAACTATGTGAAAGTCGGCTTCCAGTCTAACCGAGTTCAGCTGAGTACCAGTGTTTTACATGAAGCGACTGCAGTAACTGGGTGACACGATACCCCTTGGCTAGACTGGTGTCAGATCTTAGGCTTCTAACTACCCTTACTGACTGTCAAAGCTATTCAAGTGACAGCCATGACCAAAGGCTTAACGTACTTGCCAAGGCACGGATGAAACTCGCTATGTAAAGATGGTCACCCTTTCACGGACCGACCTCGGCAAGCGTTGCTTAATCTAGTAGATCGACCCGCGCGGCTTTTATTATTTAGCCACAAGCTTCTCTTATCCTCCTACCTGATGCGAATACATTTTTGTAAAATAGTTTAACAATACTTACAGTAGTATCCTTCTAGGCACGCCAGCAACAAGGCGAAAACCTGAAATAATAAAAATATGTACATTGATCCCAAGAACAAAAAAAAAAAAAAAACAAAATACTAACAAAACAAAAAATTCGTGTCTTTCTTCGGGGTCTTAAGGTGGGACTATTGTCTCGTTCTTATTTTATTAAAGCTATGAACAGAAATAAATTAAGATAAGACGTGTAGTCGCAATTTGCATCACCTTAATATCTAACAGTCATGTTTTACCAACTACAGTTCTATAATTATGCCCGGCACTGGCCAAAAGCTGTTGCCAATCTCTAGAAGAGGAGAGTTCCTTTGTCGCCCTATTATCATCATCATTTCAGCTGAAATACTTTCACAACTAGACACAGGCGGTAGGCCAAGCATCGGCACATCGACTGCTCCTACAATGCTGTTCTATAATAATTGTCCGGAAAAACTTCGGTGAGGTGAACTTGAAATAAGCTATCCATCTATCGGATCAAGGTAGAATGCCAGTTCACTTCAAGCTTACTCCATCTAAGTTTTCACGGTGATATTTAACATAATAGATCGGTTGTGTTTCTTCCATCCAGCAGACGCCCAACGCTCTCACCGATTAACAAAAACACCCTTATATAAATGCTAAAATTAAATTAAATACACTTACCAAGAGCTTCATAGTGGCTGATGTTATTTATTGCTGATGTAGTTTATTTGTGAAAGACGTACTCGTACTGAAGTTTTATCATTTACGCAGAGCTTATATATACCGTAGAATCGGTCGGTCGCGAACAATTAATAAATAATGTGTGTGTGTGATTTCATCATGCTCTTGTCTATATACATATAATAAAATCGTAAAGACGTCAAAACTGTACATTGAATATTTTTGATAAAAAGTAAAAGCAACGGGTAACGCAAAGTTTTTTTTGATTGATTGTCCGTTTGTCTGCTACATAACTTAGTGCACTATAGGTACGGTATCTTACTAGAGAACTTGCTCATTATGTCAACTAAAAAGTGAAAAATAATAAAAAACAATCGACTTCTAATAAAAAAACCTTTCAAGTGCGAGTTGGTCTCGCGCACGTGGAGTCCTGTACCATTTTCGAAAAAACGTAAAAAAAACACGTATTTTTATGGGAGCCCCACATAAATATTTATTTTATTTCGTTGTTATAAAGGCAACAGAAATACATCATCTGTGAAATTTCAACTGTCTAGCTAACACGGTTCATGAGATACAGCCAGATGATAGACAGACAGACAGAGGGCCCGTGGAGTCTTAGTAATAGGGTCCCGTTTTTACCCTGTGGGTATGGAACCCTAGACACACTATAAAGTGATAAATAATTTCAATTCCGGAATTCGTGTTTTTGTTTCTCCGTTTTTTGACACCAACTTCCAAAATTGAAGTACTTAATTTTCACTATAAGGTGTGTTTTTTGGAAGTGGATTGTTTTTTTATGATTATTTTGCACCTTTTAGTTGTGATACATAATTAGCAAGTTCTATAGTAAGGAACCGTACCTATAGTGCACAAAGTTATGTCAGAATAGATTACACGAATAACATAAATCTTGAACATAACCGGTGAAAAGAGTTTACCTGGGTGAACTGTACACATCTACGTACCCGTTTCGAGCGTGCTAGCGTGATATTATATTATGAAATGGCGTAAACAAAAAGCAGACATGCGATTGCAGCATTATCTTCAATTAATTAGACCAAAAGAGCAAAGTGAGCTCGAGAGCTTAGGGCACCCCGACACGGATAGGATAGGTTCGAAGAGGATGACGTGCGCTGACTGTGAGCAAGCGAACTCAGCTTCCGTCATCTCCTTCTTGTTAGGTTACTTTAGGCCCTGCAGTAAGAAATATGACGTTGACTTTGTTGCTTATATAGTAACCGTAATTACTATTATTGTGGTGCTTGGTAGTAGACTCGCTGCTTACCAAACTCAATAACGGACCATTCTACACAGTAGGCTATGCAGATGACATAGCTATAATGGTTAATGGTAAATTTCCGGACATAGTCTCCGGATTGTTACAACAGACATTGTGGATGAAAGAGGAATGGTGTACAAAGAACCACCTCTCTACCATCCCAAGCAAAGCAGTCATTATTCCATTCACGAGAAAGAGACAACTAGGAAACCTAGGAGATCCCTCCCTCAATGGAATAAAGCTGGTCAACCGAAGTTAAATATCTGAAGGCCTGGATCGGGTTACTAGCATGATATCCGAAAAAATGCAAACAATGTTTGTGTTTGAAAGTTCGTTTAAGGTCCAAATCCCTTCAATAGAGGACTAGACGAAGGGACTCGATCCACCAGAACAAGATAGTCTGGTGTGGTACGCTGACGGCTCCAAAATGGGATCAGGTACAGGAGCGGGAATATACGCAAAAGGTTACAAATGTAGCAAAAGCTTAGGGAAGATGGCAACTGTATTCCAAGCAGAAACATATGCCATAATAACCTGTGCTCAAGAGAATATAGATAGAGGAACCAGAGGTAAATCCATATATATTCTTAGTGACAGTCAGGCTGCAATCAAAGCCAATATGGCATCCTACAAAGTAGACTCCAGACTTATTCAGGATGCTATCCAAGCCCTAAACAAGCTTGGGAAGCATAACAGGGTGAGACTGATGTGGGTCCCTGGACACAAAGGGATCCATGGTAACGAGATGGCAGATGAACTGGCAAGAGAGGGCTCAGCTAATGATTATGTGGGTCCAGAACCATGTGTAGGCATTTCGACGTGTCCCTTCATCTTTATGTGGGCCCCAATGAAGCTTAGAATCCAAAGTTAAGCCCATGAATACTATGCTATCTTCAGGATTTAATTATTCGGCCTTTATCATCATATCAGTTTTCACCTGCCTAACGTGAGGTTGGGTAAACTTAATGCATTTGCACTTAATGAGGGATGGACGTTTGTTACTCTTTCTAAGTCTTTCTCTTACTGAACGGATTTTGATGAAGCTACTGCAGCGCGTCAGGGATGTTTGCCGAAACACGTGTGGATGGTTTTAATACCATCCAACGAAAAAGGATGGCGTCCATGATGCGCAGAGTGCGTGGGTGCCCCAACAGCATTCTGAAGGTCATCCGTGATAAGCCGTGTTGCGCCATCATGGCGCACTGGGTACATGTACACGTGCATGTGTCCGGTGCGTCAGGTGAGCGCAACAGATACATGAATTGATGATTGTTTTGTTTTATTACTAACATAGTTTGTAAGTATTGTGTACTAACAATATAAATAAAATGTCGTGTCTAAGTGTGTTACTAACATAGTTTTTAAGTTATTTGTAATACTAACAAAACTATGGACCTTTGAGTATGCAATAAAATATTTTTATTTATTTACAGAAATATAGCTTATTTAGCGACCCGCCCGGCTACACTCGTGACAAATTATTCACAAAATCCTTGCTCATGTCTCAGTAAAAAGTGAAAATCGCATGAAAATCCGTTCAGTAGTTTTTGAGTTTATTACGTACAGACGCGGCGGCGGCTTTATTTTATATTTACGTAGTTATACTTACATCCGAATATACTCTAGACTCAAGACGATAATTAATAATCGTATTGGGCGAAGTCGTAATACGGAATACAACGCGAACGGAGCCGCGGGCGGTGGCTAGTATTAATATAAAATAACTAACATCTGCCCGCTACTCCGCTGGCGTGAATGTGGAAATTATCCCAAAGGGACCTACCTGGATAGCCTATGTGCTAAGTATTCCAGACTATTATCTATCTCTGTGACACATTTCATCCAGATCCGTTCAGCCGTTCTGGCGTGATTGAGTAACAAACATACATCCATCCAAACTTTCACATTTATAATATTAATAATAGGATAGTAGGATTCGCGTACATACATGCTTAAATTGGACAAAAGTAAAAGATGGCATGATGCCTTGGATAACTTCTTCGAGAATACTCAAGATGAAGCACAACACAGAGAAATGGGAGGCCTATGTCCATGAGTGGGACCATTCAGCTCATAAAAAAAAACACGAAGGTGGCCTGGTTTATAATTTCATACACAATACAATAGGTTATCACTGTTTTCGGTTACTATTGTGATCTGGAACAATCCCAAAGCTTATCGGTAGCGGTTAGCGGCCTTATAATCAGTTCAAGGTCGTACGTACTGCTAATGACGTCATTTCGTGGACCCCACCGAATGCTATCTCATAGACTCTTTAGTTGGACAATCCCTAACTAAACTAAACCTAACTAGACTAAAATATAATATGTATAATCGAGCACAATAAGTAACATAAAAGAGTAATGTTCACCATTTTTGTTAGATATAAGTTGTTATAAGTTTCACTTGGGTATTTCCGTTTTTTTTATCTTCATCTTTATCGGCCTGTCCTGTTAGTGCTGGCTATAAAAATAAAATTAAAAACAAAATATTGTAATGGTCAGCTCACACAAGGACACGACGCGATGCCGATCTGCAGTCTTTATAATGTATCTATGCTATGTAGAACTTTATTTACTACCCAAAAAGGTACACATTTCCGTGCAAGAAATCGTATAAAATCGAAGTTCAAATTCTCTCACTCCTTTTGTCTAGTATATAAAGTTTATTGTGTAGCGTCTCGGTATGAGCTGACCCTTTGTTACTTATCTGCTATACCAATACCTTCTTAAAGTTGGTTTTCCCGCTAAACAGTCAGCATATACCTACCTACTCATAAAAAAGTATATACAGCTCTATCTCTTCAGTGTTGATACATAACGAGAATGTTTTTATTTTTATTGTAGGTAGGCATGCGCTTGACCATTATCTCACCTGATGGTAAGTGATGATGTGGTCGTGTAGCACGCTTGCCTAGAAGTAACCTATTCCCTGAAGACTTAAAGACCCCGAGATTGTAGCTACCGGGAAACACAGACACCAGCAATGCCACTCCTTCGCTGGACGCATAATTAAAGTATTTCCGAAACGTTTAGTGCGTATGGGAAGGATGTCCACCATGTACCGATGGCGAATCGCCGTACGTCTTTTATTCCGATGATGAAACGGGCTTGGCGGAATTAGATCATGAAATTCCATCGCACACTCCCCGAAATGCAACTGATAAAAAACCGACAAGCTGGCAACTCGGCGACGATGTTCAAGGCTCCGGAGCTTTGACTCAACCAGTGCCTCATTGCCAATGAGCCTCTTGGCTCGTTTTTTGATCGACTGTTGTGCATCAAACTGATGTTTGGCAGCTCCGTCCCAGAGAAGAGAACAGTAATCCATGCCAGATCGAACTTGCGCTTGATACAACTTAAGCAGCTGTTCTGGCTTGAAGTACCGTCTCACCTTCGCAAGGAACTCCAACCTTTTGGAAGCCAGTTGGTCCTTTGCCTCAATGTATTGGCCAAAATTGAGTGTCGATGTCAACGTTTAATTTTGATTGCGATTTTATTATAATTATGATTGATTTTATTTTAATTTTGATTTTATTTTAATTTATAATGATTTTAATTTACCTTTTCCTCTCCTTTTATTTTCCTTTTTACTTCTTACGCTACGTTACTTCAGGTACCCATATCTTCCCGTGGGTGTCGTAAGAGGCGACTAAAGGACACACTAGAGAATGGGCAGCAGCGTTCTCTGTGCAATTTAACAACAATCTGCGATCGCCAACCCGCCTGCCAAGCGTGGCGTTATGGCAAACCCCGTCTAAGGTCTAAGTTTTTCAAGACCCGCCGTACAGATAGGAACAAAAATCTCTCTGAACCTACTCTCAAGCTCATGACGGTGAGGCGTAAGATGATCTTGCAGTCTTCAGACGATGCGTTGAAATACCGGCAGCTAAATTGACGGATCTCAGAGTCCTTAAAAAGCGACCTCCGCCGCTTTAACACTGAAAGTATTAAAGACGCGATTGAGCGGAACAAGGGCTCCAATGTCTTTGCAAGAGATCTGTATATTGGGCAGAGCCAGCTCACGAAACTGAAGACCGATGATGGCAGGATCGTGTCCGCCAAACCGGAGCTTCTGAGGGACATCAAGAGATTCTACGGGCAGTTGTACACGTCAACCAGTAAACCCGTCGCGAATCTAGCGAATGACCCTAGAGCTAGATTGACCCGACACTATACCGAAGACATTCCGGACGTCAGCCTGTATGAGATTAGGATGGCTCTGAAACAACTTAAGAACCACAAGGAACCGGGTGATGACGGCATTACGGCCGAACTCCTGAAGGCGGGTGGCAAACCAGTACTTAAGAATCTTCAGAAGCTGTTTGATTCCGTCATACTCGAGAGGAAAACGCCACAAGCATGGTGCAGGGGTGTGGTGGTACTCTTCTTCAAGAAGGGTGACAATGCCCTACTGAAGAACTATAGGCCCATCACACTCCGTAGCCATGTCAAGCTGTTTTCAAGAGTCATCACGAATCATCTCGCGCGCAGGTTTCACGATTTCCAGCCTCCCGAACAAGCCGGATTCCGTAAAGGCTTCATCACCGTAGACCACATACATACGCTGCGCAGGTTATACAGAAGACCGAAAAGTACAACCTGCCTCTCTGTTTAGCGTTTGTAGACTATGAGAAAGCCTTCGATTCGATCGAGACTTGGGCTGTACTGCAGTCTCTCCAACGGTGCCAAATTGACTACCGGTACATCAAAGTGTTGAAGTGTTTATACAAAAACGCCACCATGTCAGTTCGACTTCAGGATCAGACCTCGGCACCCGTCCTTCTGCAGCGAGGTGTGAGACAGGGAGACGTCATATCTCCAAAGCTGTTTACCGCTGCACTGGAGGATGTCTTCAAGGTTCTGTCATCAATGTCAATGGTACATCAATGGTATAGTACATCACCCACCTTCGGTTTGCCGACGATATAGTGGTTATGGCTGAGACCATGGAGGACAGCAGTACAGTGGTACGGTTGTCCGGTGCCTTCTTGATGATCTCAGTAGAGCTTCCGAATGAGTCAGTCTTAGGATGAACATGGACAAAACCAAGTTGATGTTTAATGAATACAACAACAACCTTGATAGGAGTGGGTGTAAAATGGGCATCATTTTACACCCACTCCTATCAAGATTGGAGACTCTACACTCGAAGTTGTGGGCGACTATGTCTACCTGGGACAAACGATCCAATTGGGTAGGGCCAACTTCGAGAAAGAGGTCAACCGTTGAATCCGACTCCGCGAGGCAGCGTTCGGGAAGTTGCGCGGTATCTTCTCGTCCAACTTTCCACAGTGTCTCAAGACGAAAGTCTATGACCAGTGTATGTTGCCAGTGATGACATATGGCTCTGAGACGTGGTCGCTTACAATGGGCCTAATCAGAAAGCTTGCAGTCACTCAAAGGGCAATGGAGAGGGCTATGCTCGAAGTTTCCTTGCGTGATCGAATCAGAAATGTAGAGATCCGCAAGAAAACTAGGGTTACCGACATAGCCCGAAGAATTGCCAAACTTAAGTGGCAGTGGGCACGGCACATTGCTCGCAGAACGGATGGCCGATGGGGCAGAAAGGCTCTGAAATGGCGAGCGCGAACCGGAAGACGTGGCGTTGGAAGGCCTCCCACCAGGTGGACCGATGACCTGGTGAAGGTTGCGGGGATCCGCTGGATGCGAGACGCACGGGACCGGTCAATATGGCGACGCTTGGGGTAGGCCCATGTCCAGCAGTGGACGTCTTTCGGCTAATATGATGATTGATTTTAATTTCATTTCATTTTCATGTTGATTTTGTTTCATTTTTATTTTGATCTCAATTTATTAAACAATAAATTAAATCAAAAGAATAAATTATTTTGGTTTATTTTTATTTTATTTTTATTTCATTTTATTCTTATTTTAATTCTTTTATCCAATAATTTATGTACAAAAAGTAATGATATCCTATCAAAAACATAAATATGAAAAAGGGAGCCAAGTTCAATACTAAGAATATGCGTGGTTGTTGACTACGCCGACAAAAGAATTGAGATCTAAATGGGTGTCAAGTTCTGTATCCTGAAATATATTTACAAGAACATAAAGCTTTCTAAAATATACAAAAACAAAATTTCTTGCTTTTTAGGGTTCCGTACCCAAAGGGTAAAAATAGGACCCTATTACTAAAACTCCGCGGTCTGTCTGTGTGTCTGTCTCATGAACCGTGATAGCTAGACAGTTGAAATTTTCACTGATGATGTATTTCTGTTGCCGATAAAACAAAAAATACTAAAAACAGAATAAAATAAATATTTAATTGGGGCTCCCACACAACAAATGTGATTTTCGTGCCGTGTTTTGCAATAATGGTACGGAACCTTCGTGCGCGAGTCCGACTCGCACTTGGCCGGTTTTTCTGCTACAACAATATTAAATTATTTACAGCAGATAACTTATTTATCCAGCCAAGTCAAATCTTGAGCTACAATTTATCCTAAGTTATCTGCTGTAAATAATTCTACTTTTTAACCGACTTACCAAAAAGGAGGAGGTTCTATGTTCGACTTCTTGTATGTTTTTTTTTTTTTTTTTTTTTTTTTTATGTATGTTCACCGATATCTCCGTCAATTGTGGACCGATTTAGAAAATTCTTTTTTTGTTTGAAAGAGGATGTTTTGAAATTGGTCCCAAGTAGTATATAATTGGGGCATCTGGATCACATGAGATCCAGACACCCCAATTATATCTATTCAAATAGATAAAAATGTCTATTCGAATAGAAGAAATATTGTTTTTTGAAAAGATGGTCTATTCTAATATACTGTTTAGTATCGGAACATATCTATTCAAATAGATGAAATTTTATATTTTTCGTTTTGAATAGATTGTATAATCTAAATGGACTCCCTATTGAAATTACATTGTTCTATTCAAATAGGTTAATGTTTATTGAATAGTTCTTCTTCTTCTTTTTGATTTGAAATGATGGAGGACTATCAGATATTATTAGATTTTAATTAGCTATTCAAACTGGTGGAATCCTGTCTAGATGCCGCCAATTCACATTGTTCGCGCTAACGTGTCGTCAAAGATGTGTTAAATTATTAGATAATTTTATGAGCTATACTCACTAGAACATTGTGTTAATTCATCATGGTAATAATAGAGGTCCTGACTTGGAAAATCGAAAAAAAAATATCATCAATTTATTACAAATACCTTTATTCACAATCCATAGTTTTAAACAAGTAATTTTTTTAAAGCACATACGTTTGTCCTATGTTTATCTATTTAGATTATATGTAGAACAGTTATTCATTGAAGAAGGAATTTCATCTTCTGGCAGCATCTGATAGCATAGAATAACTTCTGAATCAGGAAACACTATATCGCGCACTATATTTCTTGTTACTAATTTAATGACAGGCGGAGTATTTGATGACCTTTCAGCCGATTTTTCAGGACTAGGACTTTTGTTGCCAACTCGAACAAATGTAAGTAGCTCATTGTGATCACTCTTGATTGTGAGATATCGCGTATTTTCAAAGGTGGATTTTACTGAGTTTTGCTCTTTTTTGTTTGTACTGTCCTGAAGTTTTGATGAACTGGTGTTCATTGTTTTTTGGTCAGTCATGTCTTGACTTAATAGAATCTCGCCACTGGCATTCTTGAAAATAAGTTTAGATATGCCTTCACAAGTATATTTCACTGAATCTTGCATTGTAGCTAATATAATTTATTTTTAAATTGTTTAATTCAGTTTACAATTCAACCTATTAACTTCAATTGTAGGAGCCGAATGTCTCATAAAATGTCTGTAAGTAAATTTATAGTTACTTGTGACTCCTTTACTAATAACATTTAGCAGCTTATTCAGCAGACAATCAATCTATGCTCCTCCACTTTAGTTTTTTATATTCTTGTTTCTTTAAAAAATAGACGCTTTGATTGTTCAACATAATATGTTCCTTTTACAGCATTTAAATAAAAGCAATCAGGAAAATATATAGCATGTTGCATCCAAGGATCATCGTAATACTCCCAATCTTCGATAACACCTCCACACGAAAAACACATAACTTTATCGGTTAAACCATTTCCACAGTAAAAAAAACCTGCATCAGCCATCTCCATCACCAATCTTCGTTTTGAATCTACTGTAGCCCAATAATGTCTGAATGAACATAATCGAATTTTGTATTGATTATATATTTCATATCGCGGGCTGGAATAATGTTGAATCATTTTATGAGTCTTGATACGGGTATGTATGAAAACATAATGAAGTATTGTATTCGGTGCTGTCAATTTATCAAGATGTGCTCCATATGGGTCAGGACTTACCTTTACGTTTTTTTGTTTCTTTACATTATTTTAACACAGTTCGATGTGGTATTCTGTACTTAATTTATTTGTTATAAAATAAAACAAGAAAACATTTATTCAAAAACCTTTATTCTCAATATATTGTTATGATATAAACAGCTATACTAATTACTTGCTAACTTATATTTTTTCAAAGCAGTCCTTATCATCTAAATTACTGTTAAAATACTTGTATTATCAACCCACTTTTTTAAACAAGTAACATTTTTTAAAGCACATACATTCGAATGATACACACAGCTTAATATATTACTAGACATTCCATAATCATCAAATAATTTCTGTAAACTTGGACAGTTTTTATCTTCTAAATTATATATTTTGTCATGTTTTACAATGTTTTTTAACCACAACACTTTTTCACATCCTTTAACGTAAATGTTTTTATCTTCCAGATAAGGTACAATATATCGGTGCAAGTTTAAGAATGGTATAAAACCCTCTTTCCAGAAAATGTTTCGGTTTCGCTCTATCCAACTTACTTGTAATCTTTCTTTCTTTGTAAGTTTGTAAAATGGGAATGGTGGTTTGATTAATAAAACCATAACTTGATTTCCACATGCTATTGCTATTTCTTTTACGATAAACTCGTTACTTTCCGTCTTAAACCCTTGCACATCAACTATAGCGTTCATAATAATTTCTTTACAATACCACTTAAGAGTTTATATTCGAATAGACGGTCGTTGATGATTAGACAATAGGCAGATGTATTTTCTGGTATATCTTCAGAACTTTCTATTTCCAGTCTCACATCTATAGCCCCAGTTTTCAAGGCTTCGTTCTGTCTTGAGCAATCAATTACAAATAAAGGAGCCTTTTCTTTAAATTCGCCTAAACCAAGCATTGGTTCAGACCGAGTGTTATAATAAGACTGACGAAATTTGATGAACATTTCATATAATATATAATACTTATCATCTGAAAATTTCGCATTCACCGATTCGTATGGATAATATTGGGAATTTAAAAAAAGAGTAACATTAGTTAATTTACAATTGTCAAATATTGAGCAGTCTTTACTTTTCATATTTTTTCTATTTGTCTGCAAACCAAAGATCACATACCTTGGTTTTTCGAGTTGTGAAGCAGTTTTAACAACCCATGTATGTTTTGTAGTTCTAGGTAATAAAGGGTATTCGTACAAGTCCCAATTTCTAAAAGCTATTTGAATAGGACGATCCTTTTCTAGATGTTTTAGTAAAGTTAATCTTTCCCGATCTGAAACTTTTATATGAGGCATACGCCATTGCAGTCTCTCTATATTTACTTCAATAGTGTCATTATTATCAAGTGTAACACTATTAAGATTTGAACTGCTTCTTTTAATTATAAGTTCATGTTTACAGTTAATGATAATTTTATTATAATCTTCCGCAAATCCTAAAACTTTATTCAGAGGTATAAGGGCACTAAAAATACCATCATTATCTTTAATCCCTTTCAAATTCCAACCCCAAATGGCGGCAGCCTTACTTTCTCCCTCGCTCATTGAAACATATGATTTTAGAGTTGTAGAAATACCTGCATTTTTTATTCGGTCAATCTCTACACCATTAATTTCATATCGAATGTCTTGAAATAGAAATGATATATGATTATTGGTAAAATTAACAGCCTTTCGTGTTAGTTTTCCTGCCCCATCTTTCGAAACCGTGGTGGCTCGACCTTCAACGTAAATGTAGCTGGCTGAAGGTAATACGTACAAATCTTGTTGATTTATGGGTATACGTATTTCATCATTTTCATTAAAACAGTTGCTATATGGATTATAAGTATGATTTTCATAACTCACTATAGAGTTGTCGAATTGTGGTAAATCATTCACTTGAAGAATACTCATAATTTAAATCCCAAAGCTTGAAGAAATAATCTATTACCTTTAGTTATTTTTTTTATTGTTCGTATAATATGTCTTCGTCTTTTGATGGTGCGAGAAGGAGTAAAACTATTAACTTTGGCAGTTGTTTTTATATTGTAAACTATCATATTTTTTATTTTATTTTCACTCTATTCTAATTGACATTCATCTCTTGTGGCAGACAATGTCAATGTGTTGTCTTATGTAGCAACACCTAACATTTAAACCATGTTTAAGTACCTAATGAGTTGATAATACCATTATTTTTTCCAAAACTCTTTAAGAAATTTAATGCATAAATGTCCACAATTGAATAAGTTATTATTTTGAAAATTATTGTAATTATAATTAATATTGTTAGAACCTACATATCGAACAAATTCAATTGGAGGTTTCAAGTTGCCGTAACTGTCAAAGTACTCAACATATTCATTTATAATTACATAGGCTACCCAATGTGTACCAGAATTTTTTGAATTATCTAAATTTATGATTCCACACTCTTTAGAAAACGGAGAATTCGGTAAGGTATCTCTCATATACACTCCGCGAAAATAGGGAATGTTTTTGGTAAAATGTAAGATATCTATATTGGTAAGAGCACGATTAGGTAGCCTATGATTTAGTTTTTTTTCTTTGAATTTGTATATATCCCGAGTCCATCCTTGTAACGGTTAAGCTGCAGTCCGTTGCCAATATGTACACCTTCCACATTCTTACTATGTCTTTTCATTTCTTCTAAACGCTTTTTTGCAGCTATATATTCATTTATGGTTTTGACGATTCCAGCAATTCCACTTGCAATACTGCCAGCAGCGGACAAACCAGCAAATATTGGTATTAAAGGTAGAACCCCTCCAGTCTTAGGAATCGGTATTATACGTGGAATCGTGGTAGATGAATCGCGATTCAATTCTCTAGCAGCAGCGTAGGCCAATTCTATTAGTTTTTTCCTACACTTCGGTTTAACCTTTTTAATGCATTTTTTTGTATTGTTTACTAAATTTTTAAAGTTCTTTTTGAGCCCTGCTCCAGAACTTACTTTTGATAACATTATATTATTAACTAAATTGGCAGCAAATTTTTCTCCTGTCCCTGCATCGGAAGACAAAGCACGCTTTTTTGCCATTTTTAATAAAATTATATCTGCTTTGTGGCGATCTTCCAAACGTTTGGAATTGTTATATGCAATATCGTGATGTTTACAATATTCGTCTAACTTGTTAACACCTTTATCACCTCGAGCTAATCTTTCACGTAATTTAGTTCCTGGACCACAATAATTATATCCTGGCAAATGGAGCTCAAATGGTAAATTATTAATTAAATTATTAATAAGTCCTTCTCCTTTCATGTATACAAACAGAATGAGATAACTGTCATAGACCATGATGTTATATTGATAAAGCATTCATAAAACATTGGTATCGTCAATCCAACTATTTTCGCAGGATGATAACCCCAACCATTTCACGAAAACTTTTCTGCCCTTGCGTTTTAAAACTTTTTCAACAAGGTAAATGTTGGGATGTTTGGTTTTTTGTAATTCTTGATCGTAAAATGCTCCTAAAATAGGTTGCTGTTTAACATCTTGTAATAAAAATGTAACAGGATTTGTGTTTTGAACTTTACTGATTTTGAATATCTCTGTTGACCAATTACGAGTGTAACCTTTTTCAAAACAACCTTTATGTTTACTTATTCGAACAAAATCGCCTGTCTGTAACTTAGAGCATTTTGTTTTTGTTCGATTTAAATTGAAATATCTCTGTAGTACTTTTGTTTTATTGCTATGATTAACTTGAGCCGGCGGTAAACCAATTGTTCTATGTATGGTATTATTATATCGATTGATGGTTTTTGCAAGTGTCCCGTCAGTCCATTTATAATTCCCCTTTAAACTAAATTCCTTGAAAAGCTTACTCTTTATCGTCCTTATTAATCGTTCTACAATTGAAGCCTTTTTCGTTGAATAAGTGCAGTAGTGATTGATAGAATTGTTTACTAATATTTTTTGTAAACTTTTATTGTAAAATTCTTTTCCAAGATCTGTTTGCAAATTTCTAGGGATTCGTTTTTCTCTACTCAACAACGTAATAAAAGCTTCAGATACAGCTTCTTTGGTTTTTTGTTTAAGTGGAATAGCCCAAGCGTACTTAGAGAATCCATCAATGATAGCTAAAATGTATTTGTTGTTGTTGTTGAATTTGGAGAAACTTTGCATATCCATTAAATCAGCTTGCCAAAGATCATCAATATCTTTTAATATTACATGTCTTCGAGGAAAATTTATTCTTGCACTTCTATGAATTTCGTTTACAATGTCACTTTTCACTTTGCTCATTTTCTCAACTGTCACTTCTGAATTACAAAATTATACTGATAATCTGTTTATATGATGAGTCTTTTTATTCTTTTATTACACCCGCTTCCTTTAACTCTTCTATAATTGACAATATTTCGTTGTCCAGATTAGTATTACCTGCAGTTTTAGATGCTATCAACAGTTTAAGCCGGTCCACTAATTCATTAGGATCATCCCAATACACAAGTTCGGTATCTTTTTTATATTTTTTAAGATACGGCAGGCCAGCACCTCGTTTTTGTTTAGATTTTATTTCTGTAGGTTCTTGTAAACGTTTACTAGACTCAGGAAATAACGGTTTGATCACTTGAGAATATTTTATACCCTTATCACCTTTAACTTGTCCTGCAGGGTCAAAGTCTCTTTTATGAGCATTAGTTGTGATGAGTATTTCTTTGTAAACTAATTTATCATTTAAATTGACTAAACTTAAATCAGGTTTCTTGCGAAGCAATAATTCTTTTAGACCAGGTGTTATTTCATACTTTTTGTTAGCTACGCGAATAAAATACAATTTATCAGATTTCTCGCGAGTGGTAGAGAAATTAACTATTTTATTTCCAATCATATGCTTATCATTCTCTGAACGTACACCAAATGGTATATTCATATCATCGTATATTTCAAAGATATCTTCTTTGTTCAGCGACATGTTATTAACTTTGTCTGATTCAGATGTGTTACCTTCTTCGTCTTCAGAATAAAACTTTTCTGATTCAGATGATTCATGTTTGTGCATATCATGTGATTTATCACGCAAAAACATTTTTGAATATATACCAGTATTTTTAAATTTGTCATCATAAGTATCTTCAGTTTTTATTATAGAAAACTGCTTGTTAGCTGCTATAGCATTAAGAGGGTCAGCAAGAGGTTTAAAAAAATACTTCAGATGAGTGTCAGTACTAAATTCATAATCTTTCATTTGTTTCACCTTTTCCTTTATAGCGTCCGCGGACTTTATTAATTGATCTTTAATGTTATGGTCCATTATACGACTTATTTGTAGAAGTATTTATGCACAAATGATTTTTTTTGATTTTGTTCATAATTTATATAACCATTAATCAAAATAAATAAAGTTATCAAAGGACTGTCTATATCTTCCTTTGTTGAATTCACAATATATCTTTGAACCTAGACCACTCCATATCAGAACTAACATGTTCATCATATATATGTTTCATGTTAACTTCATCTTGTTTGAAAATGATCAAAAAGTTTGCATTATCACGTATTAACTGCTTTGGTATTTTTGAATACGTTTGAGATAAATAAAAACAGTCTATACCTCTATGTCTTCCCATTGTAAAATAATTACGTATGTTTATTTGTTTTTCACAAACTACATCATCGAATATGATAACAGAGTTCAACAATGCTTCGTTAGGATGAATGACATCATCATCAAAATTATAAACAAAAAGTTTTACGTCAGAAACTCTTTGCAAAACTTGTTTTAGAAAACTGTATTTCGGCTGAAAGCTGGTCTTAGAATACAGATAAACATTGTTAAACTTTAATCCGTTTGCATGAATCAATAAACTAATCATAACATTCGTTTTCCCACAATTCGATGGACCACATATTATGCATCGAATATTATTTGGAAGAAGTACACTGTGTTTCGGGTGTAGTGCATTTTCCTTTATATCAATATTTTTAACATCTAATGATACTTGTTGCTTGACGCACTTCATGTTTGTATCTGTTATGAAATAATTCGGGCTCTAGTATTTATAATTCTTGTCAGAGTTATTGATCGAATCAATATTTGAGTTCCTTTAAATGCGTGAATAGTATTTATGGGTAAATAAATAAGACAAAAATTTGGTAAAACTATTTTATTTAATAAAATTACACCTTTTCAACATAGTCATATTTTTTGTAGTAGAATGAATACACGGCTATAATTTGTCACTTTTTAAAGTAGATACTTTTATAAATATAATATTTAGCTAAATAATACATTTTAAGAAATCGTATCGCAATGACCCCATGGTAAGGTTTCAATTTGATTCGGAAGTATGTGTCTTTTATCGTCACTTCTATTTAATGCAATTTTATTCACTTGTTGTGAGTAGATAACGTGTTTAATTGATTTAATTACATTCATTTTACGTTTGATAATTTTGTTATTGTGTAGAGCAGCATTATAATCAGAAAGCTTTAATTGATTTGTTACAGGTTTCGTTATACCTTTTGCCTTCTTTAATGTTGCCTTTACACTTTTCAAACAATAAAGTTTAGCCCTCAAGCCAATGAATTCATAAATTACTGAGCCTCCGAGTTCGTCTTTAAACAAGCCTGGTACTTTTTCATTAATTTTAGGTATTCCATATGGATTATCATCAGCAAAATTACTGGTATCAAATGCCGATATATTATTAACCATATCCTTATAAAAATTATTCGTTTCTACTAAGTAAAGTAGGCTGTCTGTGTCAGTGTAACATAGTTTAGCTTTTGTGCCATATTTGTTTTTGATAAAATCGTAGTGGAATTGATATAAGTGTTGTTTGGCATACTCCAATACAGTAAAACCAATGTAAATCGGTCTATCCAATATTATTTTTTCAGGGCTTAACTGAACAGCCGCAAAGTTTTCTGAAAATATTGAAATACTTTTCAGGTTGGGTTGTGCAATAAGTTTTTCAGCACCTATATGTTTATTTGTTTTATTATTAGAATCTTCCCACATTGTTACTAACTTTACATTTACTTGCTTGCGTTTATTTTCTATCGTTTTTCCAAACACAGCATTATTCAAAAGTTTGAAAAAATCTTTTTCAAAGGCTGAGGTAGATGCTTGACGCAAACGAGTATTTAAATCAATGTATTTTTGCAAGAAATGATCTTGTCTAAATCTAAGAATGCGATGTATTCGGTTTAAAATCAACCCATTGTTCAAGCATTGTTTTAAATGTATGTAGTGAATGACGTAATTATATTTGTCATATAAATTCGCAATTAATTTTGTAGTTTTCCCACCAGGAGGTACAAATCTTTCTGGTGCGAAAGGTAAGTCACTATGCGAATTATGCAATATTTCTGGGTAGGTCAGATCGACTTCCAGAATATATCCATATTCAGAATCATCAGATATATTCAAAACATCAAAGTTAGCACTTTCAATTTTTGATAAAAATTTAAATTCCGATACAGGCATTCTTTTTGTCATAGCATATCCGTAGAGATTGTTACAATCAAGATATATTAAAAAAGATGATGGCTTAGTATCATCGAAGTAAGGTAGAAATTTATTATTCGCTTTTGCATGTCGTAGGGAACATTGCGCTAATCCTCCACGTATTCCCTTTTCGAGTAAGTTGTACATTTCTAAGTCATGCATCAGCTCCAATTTAACACCAGTACACAAAAGCATTGCGTCCCAGCTTAAACTTGGCGCGGATACATAATATGCTGGATCAAGATTGTAATATTCTAAACTTGTGTTTCTAAAATGTTCAAATATGTCGCATAATAATAATACATCACATTTTAGGTAAAGATCAGTATATTCACCAAGGGAATTGATATTAAAACTATACCAAACTTTTTGTGCATGTGTATATTCATCTTCAGAAATATGCTCCAATTTCATTGTGTTGTAAAAATACTCTCTAGGTGGCAAACATTTTTCATTATACTTAGACCATGTCTCAATATATTCATACGGATAAATACCCTTTTTTCTCAATAAGCATAAATCGGCTTTATCGTCAAATTCTCTTGAAAGATTTACGAAATCTTGTATATGTAAATTCTTAGATAATTCATCTAAACTCGAACTTAAAAATTGATAAGAATCTATAAACTTTATTTGTACGCAACTAGGCTTGTTCTTAATTGCGAGGCTTTTCATTATACACATGTATTTTTCTTTTGATTTAGGAATTATTTTAATAGGACCATCGTACTTAGCCAGTTCTTCAATAAAGAAATGAGCATCATATCCAGACAAATTATGGAAAACAACAGGTATAAACGGACATATTTTAAACGTTAAATTGCACCGAGAGTGTGCTGCTCCTCTGTATTCAGATGTAACATGGTCATGATCTCGAACTTTGTCACCCAATAACAAATGTTTACAAATATGGCATCGAGTAGCCTCTTCGTACTCTCTTTGTTGTTTGACAGACAAAGCTTTCATGGGTCTATTTTCAGACAGTATGGCATTTATGTAAGTGACATCTTCAATTAAACGCGATACAAATACTTCTACACAATCCAAACCTCTATACGTAACATATTTATTCAAATCTGGATCGTGTGAACAACATATGTAATATGCGAAACAGGATGGTTCATGCACTTTTAAGTTCTGAGTATTTTTAGATCTATTATCAGGACAGTTTAGTAAAATACTTTCAAAATCAGCATAGATGATAAAATGTATTCTTTGTTGTCTCTCATAATTTTTAAATTGTATCATAGTATCTTTTTTCGGTAATATAGTTAACACTTTAGAACAGTCGTGTGAGCTATATTTTGAATCACTAGAAAAAACTTGCAAACAAGCATCGCACAGTAAAAAATTACCTTTGTGATGAGTAACTTGACGACGGATAAGTTTCGCTAGATCTTTAATTAGACAGTAGTGTCCTGAACCATTCCGCTCAAAATACAACAAATTTACATGTTTGTTTTTCTTTGAGCTTGTCATGTATAGAGGTCCAGTCACACGGCACCTTTTATCTAAACCATATATATTAACACTTATATTAGGATTAGTTTTTTCAAACAATTTTATATCAACCAAGGTTGGTGGAAATGTCATTCCTTCAATATTTAAAACATCTTTGTAGTGAGGATATGATTTTGTTCTACAAACATTATTCTTCGATGGGAATAAGGAAGCAATAATACCCCATAGAAAACAATGGTTGTCATTGTTCTGTATGTTTAAACAACTTTTCGTATTCCTTATAGCTGGAGGAAGCTCGATATACGTGCCGCCTCGCATTGGACAATATTTGTTTATATTAATTTCTAAGTGACTTATAGAAATAAATGACCAACCGGAATCACGTTGGTTAAATTCAGACATTTTTCTCTGAAAAGTCTCTGTAGCATTCATGTATATTTCATTTAGATCAGTATTTAGATAAATATTGGCATATTTTGTATTAAAAGATTTCAGCTGGTGCTCATCTGTTTTTGGTAATAAGAAGTAAGCAAATAGCTCGAAATTTACTTTAATACAATTATGTTTCATTAAAAATATTTTAATAAGTTTCAGAATATCGCTTTGATTCCCAGTCAGAAAAGCTTCTGGAGTTAAATACTCCGCATCTGGAACTGGATTTAGGCGATATGTGTTTATTCTGTTTTGAAAAGCAGTTGCAATTATTTCAACGTTTTTCAATTCAGTTTTAAGCAAACAGTTTGATTTATGCATATTAGTTCTCACATGATATCTATATTTCTGTTTTGGTAATTCGATTTTACATTTATCACATTCTATTAAAATATCTTTTTGAATTGTGTTGGTAGTTGGTGCAACTGGAAAAAAAAACAAAATTGATTATATAAGTATGATGATTCTTTAATTGTATAATTATAATATGAATAACAAACTTGATTACATGATTAGCTTAAATAATAACTAGATACCTACTAGGATTATAAATGTAGATATAGTCTAAAAGTAATACTCATATTAGTATCTAATAATAAGAACTCATATAGGTCTGAGAGCTAGATTTGAATTCTTTGCGTGTTGCGCTTATAAATTTAGTCAGATGACCCCAAGCCTCAGTCCCCTCATCCGTCCGGTTTTTGAGAGCTACAACCGCCTGACGCCATCGGTTCATCGGTGCGACATTTTCGATTTCATCGCACCGATAAACCTTCAGTTCGATGTAATGCGTACCCACTTTGATAGGCATGCTTTGGCGAGCATGGCCCGTTGCCAGCCTTCGAGTTATCGACGAATGAAGAATAGTGGTGGGTTTTTTACCGGTGGTTGTCTGCGTGTTCCCGTCTTCTTCATCGCTGTCGGTGCCGAATAAATCTGTTGCGGTGAGATGAGGCATACTGACTGGATTAATTTTCATCTTCTTTGAAGATGAGGATGACGACGTAGATGGATTTGTTTTCGGTGGTTGATGGCCCGATCTCGAATCAGAGCTTGGCTTCAACCGCTTTTTCTTTTTTTCGCTGATTACCACATCTTGCACGGAGCTCTTGTCCTCATCCGACAGAAAGAGGTCGTCAGCAAATCTGGACCTGAAATAATATAAATAGCTGTGATTAGAAACTATTTGTGAGCAGATACACATACATATCAGAGAACTGTCCAAATTGTTTCCAGTGTATACATATACCAAATATCTAATAGACATTAAGTAGTATTATAAAAACTGTTGAATGACCTAAGGAATCGAACCCAGGGTCTAATGCTCAGCAGTCGCACTTGCTAAGTAGTTATTCTATTCATAGCATATTTCATTTTCATTCTATGTCAAATTTATTTCCTGTATATACACCAAATATCTAGTAAAAATTAAATATTATGATAAAAACGGTTGTATGACCTAGGGAATCGAACCCAGAGTCTAATGCTCAGCAGTCGCACTTGCTAAGTAGTTATTCTATTCATAGCATAATTAATTTTCATTCTATTCATAATAAATGTGATAAGAAACTATCTGCGAGCACATACATATTAGAGAACTGCCCAATTTCTTTTCTTAAAATTGACAGAGATCAAATATCGAATAGACATAGGCAGTATGAAAAATACTGTTGACTGACCTAGGGAATCGAACCCGGGTTCTAACGCTCAGCAGTCGCACTTGCTATTCTATTCATTAAATAAACTTCTGCAAAAATAGTACAGAGTTGTTGATAATTATTGAATAGATAACTTAAAGATAGGTACTTACATTTTATGCCGTTGTTTCACTTATCACTTTTCACTTCAGATTAGGTAGATAATTAATTAGAAGATGTTAAGTCACCACCTTCAGGACAGCTAATGTTGATCCAGCTTCCTGTCCGACGGCTTAAATACTTTTAATTATTATACGTCACAATCCCAAATATGGAGAGAGCACACGATTTTAAAACTGTTGACTCGGCTAAACTCCCCGACAACAGATGCAATTGCACATACTATAGAAATATCTTGGGTTTGCTTGTTAGATTTAATTATTTAATAACAAAGAAACGTACTTCTTATGTATTTTTAAATTATACTAGTTTTAATCCCTCCCTCGAATTCGATTAGGTACTCTCTTTACTGTAAGTATCCTTTTATACACTGATGTTGACATACGAGTTCTAAAAAGATAAAAAATCAATGGACAAACAGACATTGTTATTTATTATAGGTATATTAGAGGTAAAACTGTTCAGAGATAGTGAATCTTTTTCTTCTTCTTATCTGCATGCTGTTGTCATTAAAATGTTAGGTGGTTTGGCATGTAATGTAAGGATATCCAAGTCAGGCAAACGGAAAGACGATGATGATAATGCGCTTAATTTTAGCTTTGATCCAAGGGTTCGACATCTCTGCTCTACATAGTTTAACGCTTGGGTTGAATTTCATCTTACCTTTTATGTCGAGAAATGTCTACATCAATAAAACCATCGATTTTGAACTCTATTAAACAAAAAATAAATAAATTCTTGAATATAAATAGCTGAAAATACCACCAGAATTCATTCCAGTTTTGAAGGCTGAACGGGAAAGCCTAGCGAGATTGTTCCAGGATGTCGGTAAGTAATCACATTATCATGTATTTAAATTATTTGATGTATGTAGTAATATCGTTATTATCTTTAGGTAACTTGTAGCAATATATTAGTTATTGTAGTAGGTATTTTAGCACTATATTCCCACTTATTTATTTATTAGAAATATTATCTTCTTATGTTCATACATTAAAAGGTTTGTTTTCCCTTTTCAGGATACGGAAGACCTATTCAATTTTGTGCCAGTGGAGCAGTCGACCGCTGTTCTAAGACCAGGACAAAAATCCTTGGGCCTTGTTCCACCTGCCCGCAAGAGAGCAAGAACAGAACCATCAATATATTCATACATAAAGAAACCAGTGACACGGGGTACAAAAATAATTAAAATTGAAATTTACGACGCCGATAATATCCCAAAATCTGAAAATTCTATGTGTAATTGTGAAGCTGAGGTGTGCGCTCAACATGTGGTTAAGACTGTGTTATTTGATGACATATACAGCAGTGCCAAACAAATTATAAGTAAAATTCAAGATGAAATAGAAAATACATCATAGAAATCTGTATATCCTACATAACTATTCATTTTGTTATTATTAATTTAAGTAACAGACAAAAATTATGTTATTATAAGGAACTTTTATATTAGAGCTAGGTAACTGTAAATACGATAATAATAAATATAACTTGTTTGACAAATTGGATAACTATGTATCTATGTTGTATAAAAAATATATATCTATTAATAAAAAATCGTTTTATTGTTAATACCCTGTTAAATAATATTTTGCTTTAAATACAAATATGGAAAACTAACACATCCTGTTGTTATAACTATTAATAATGGTTTTTCTGACCAGGGATGGAATCGAACCTAGAACCTCATGTTTGACATTTCCACTTTTGCATTTGCGCCAGCTTGATCAAAGAGACTGTTTAAAAGATAAAATAATAACTTATGTAAACAATGCATGGTAGGCGCTAGGCGTCATGCAGTCGCCGGTATCAGATAGCTTGACGAATATGGTAATGAATTAAATAGTTTTGCTTACCTGATGACGTTATTTAGTCAAGTCGTTTCTTGTCTGATCGTGTTTGTGTGTTATAACCCATATTCCAGGAGTTAATTCAGTTGTAATCATCACATAAGCGTCATAATACTCATAATATTGCCTCACTTCCTATCTGCCACTAGCACGATGCCAACAGCACGATGCTCAAGCGAAGTACAACTAACTTATTCTTAGACACAGGTGTCACCGGCTTCTACCTTACTAAGAACACCAAGCGGTTGGTGCTCCCAAATTGTTGTAGATACTTGAAAGGCTGCATGACACCCATACGTAGTGGAGGCAACGAATCACTCTCATTTAGTTTAAAATACAAAACAAACAAATATCTTAATAATTTATCAATAAGTAGATTGAAGATTACGCCAATTTGAATAGGTAATTATAATTTACTTATTATTTATCATTTCTAATCAAGAAGAACTATTCAATAAACATTGTCCTATTTGAATAGAACAATGTTTCAATAGGTAGTCCATTTAGTTTAGACAGCTATCCAAGAACAAAAAGAAAATTTCATCTATTTGAATAGATAAATGCCGAAGAATTAAACAATATATTAGAAAAGACCATCTATTCAAAAAATATTATTACTTCTATTTGATTAGGTATTTTTATCTATACGAATAGAAAAGTGCCGATGAATTTAAAAATATATTAGAAACAACCACCTTTTAAAAAAAAAACTTCTATTTGAATAGACATTTTTATCTATTCGAATAGATAAGTGCCGATGAATTAAACAATATATTAGAATAGACCATCTATTCAAAAATAATATTACTTCTATTTGAATAGACATTTTTATCTATTCGAATAGATAAGCGCCAATGAATTAAACAATATATATGAATAGACCATCTATTCAAAAAAATGATATAACTTCTATTTGAATAGACATTTTTATCTATTCGAATAGATTAGTGCAAATGAATTAAACAATATATATGAATAGACCATCTATTCAAAAAAACAATATTTCTTCTATTCGAATAGACATTTTTATCTATTTGAATAGATATAATTGGGGTGTCTGGATCTCATGTGATCCAGATGCCCCAATTATATACTACTGTCCCATTTTAATTTGGTGAAGGTCTGATGAAGAACTTCGGAGATACACAACAGAACTCTTAAATAAATAACGGCAAAACTCTCGGGATTGCTGCAATCGCATGTCTGTTTGTTGTTTATACCATTTCATAACATAACATCACGCCAGTACGCTCTAAAGGGGTACGCAGATCTCTCATTTCACCGGTTATGTTCAAGTTTCATGTGATTCGGTTAATCTATTCTGGAGTTATAGGGACCTTAATAAACAACTTGCTATTAGGTAGGTAAAACTAAAAAGGGAAAAATAAAAAACTTTTTTGCAAAAAAATACTACCGACTTCCAAATGAAAAACTACAAAGTGAAAAATAACTTAACTTTTGGAAGTCGGTGTCCATATCGCAAAAAAATGGTTCCTACGAAAGACACCGACTTCCAAAAGTTAAGTTATTTTTCACTTTGTAGTTTTTCATTTGGAAGTCGGTAGTATTTTTTTGCAAAAAAGTTTTCAAATTAAAGAAGTTATATTTTAAAATAGAAAATATTGTTGTAGCTTTATTAATAATTATGCCATATTAAGCTGTAAATACTGTATAGAAAAAGTTGGCCGAGACATTGGAATAAGTCAATATGCTAAAAGCGTCTTTATCTAGTGACCTTTGAACTTGAGTTTATCACGGTCGTTAATCTCTTTCCGGATTATGAGACATTGCCTAAAGGAGCTTGTGTAAATAAGGTTTATCTGACGAATGATTTCTATATGTAGGTACAAGCTAGGCTTATTGGCAAACCTTGGATAAAATTGGCATAAAAAAAATAAACCGACTTTCAAAACAAAGTAGAACAAAGTGAAAATAACTTGCTTTTTGGAAGTCGATGTCTTTGGTAACAATTTCTTTACCGTAACTACACCGAATGCCGAAAAGAAAGTTATTTTTCGCTTTGTAGTGTTTTGTTTGGAAGTCCGTTTTTTTTTTGTTAAAAAGTCTTTTTCAACTTGATAAAGCAAAGTCATTTTCTACAAAATTTTGGCAACACACGCAGGTCTAAGGTATGTTTAATTTAAGGGTCTGTTAGTCTTCTTGGGTGTCTTTAACGATTTAACATTCTGAAAGTGTGGTTTGTTTCCTCGGGTAGTGCCACTGCATTGTCCCCTTAAGACATTATTTTTTGGTATCATTGGGTGTTACAGAAGAAAAATACATTCCTTTGATAAACGTTCGTATTTATTTAAATATAAGCTTCATAACTCATCTATACCAATCTATACCAATGTTATAAAGAGGAAAACTTTTTTTGTTTGTTTGTTTGTTTGTACCGAATAGGCTCCGAAACTACTGGACCGATTTTAAAAATTCTTTCACCTATGGAACGCTGCATTATTCCCGAGTAACATAGGCTATAATTTTGACGGGAGCGAAGCCGCGGGGGTCAGCTATACTTAATAAAATAAATCTGTATCTACGCGTTCCGGTCTGACCACTCTACATTCCAATTGAAGCCACGGTCTCTTAAGAAGTGCACTAGATTATCAGAGTCCAAGTTAGTACGACCGCCGCAGGCCTTGCAGCTGCTATCAGGTAAACGGTAAAAAATTGGTGCACCTGAAATAAACCAGAATACTTTAGAGCAGTGGTGGCCCAGTGGTATCGGCCGTGACTTACAAGTTGTGGGTCGTGGGTTCGAGCCCAGGCAGACGCTTTACTTTGTGTAAATTATTTCTTCACCACTGCTATCGAAACGGTGAAGGAAAACATCGTGAGGAAACGAACGAACGAAATATCCTAACCCGCACTGGGCCCGCGTGGTGGATTACCGCCCATTCCCTGTAACAGAGAGGAGGCCTGTGTCCCAGCAGTGGGAACATTAATAGGCTGATGATGATGATGACTTTAGAACTGCCGATAGATAGCGTTAGTCATCATCATCATCATGAACAAAAACTATTTTTTTTTAGAGCAAATTATTAAGAAAATGTCTTAATGTAACATATATTTTTCCAATAAAACTACAACTTAATTCTCATTTTAAAATCAGCTTCTCAAGGGTATCTGCGCCTTAAAACTCACAAATGATCAGAAAGATCAAACAGATAAACAAAGTTAGTTTCGCATTACGACTCGCCCGCGTAAAAGTGTTTTATTATCCCAAGGGAACATACTCCCGGCATTAATTATATCTTAAGTCCTAATCCAGGAAATGGTCTCCCCGTGTGCCAAGTTTCAACCATATTTATCCGTTAAGCCATTAAGACAAGAAAAGGTAACAGACGCATTTGCATTTAAAATATTAGTCTGTGTACTATGAATGACTCATTACTGGTTTATCTTCAAAAATCGGCCGGTCTTGTACCTACTGATAAGAAAATATCTACTGTTTACCGCATCAAGCTGGTTTCTGTTACTGGCAGATAACATATTATTATGTTTCACTCTCGGAAATTCCGAGTTTCGGGTCAGTAATAACAATTCTAAGGTTAACCGATAATTTTCTTATCATCGAATTTATTTATACAATTTTTTTACTCAAATCAAGGGTTCAATAGCAGCCAGTCGGCAAGCTCTACGTATGATGGAGTCACTGGAACATCGAATGGGAACATTAACACCAGGACTAAAGGCACTGTGCTCCATAAAGTACATTTAGACACATCAGCTGACGGAGCACAAACCACAAAATGCATATGCATGCGTGCATATGCACCGAACATTGCCCATAACTAAAACCATGACATCAACCGTGACAGAAACACAGACAGATGTCTCAACAGTAACCAGTCCCACGCAGGGTACCGTTTTTGGAGATCTAAACAGATCTTCGAGGATTCCTGCAAACGGATCACCTTATAAAACAACTTTTGGAGCTCCATACAGGTCCCAGAATACTCCCATGTACGGCACATTATATTATCCGTAGATCACTACATATGGTCAACCAGCAAGTGGTCCTGTATACGGATTACCGAACGGACAAATTTACGGGCCAGCAACGGGCCCAATGTATGGACAGCCAACCAGTCCAACATACGGATAACCGACCGCGACAAATGTACGGGCCACAGAATGGACAAATGTACGGGTCACAAAGTGGCAAATGTATGGGCCACCAAATGGCCAAATATACGGGTCACAAAGTGGCCAAACATACGGCTATCCCACCAGGTCATTGTATGGATCATACCGCAATTACTTATGAAGAATAGAAAATTACTTAAGAAGATAAAAGCCTATTAAGCTTCGTTTTGTTTTACTTGGAATAATTAATCTGCAAATTCATATATTGTTAATTTTTTTAACTTACCGAAGGGATATAAATTACCCGCCATATATTTTTTCATGAATCTATACTATATTACTATGAAAATAAAGTAATTCTCGTCAATCTACCACAGTCCACAGCTGGAATAATTTGTATGCATTTAGCTGGATTCTCCGCAACTCTCGTTCAGCTGCTACCAGCCACTATGGCCGTCTCACCTAGCACTTATAACAATAATAAAGTGATAAGTTACCTCTATAATTATTTTATGAGTGGTTTGTCTGAGTATTGGACACACGAGCGGAATTTTGTGAGTTAGAATCTCGCTCAGTGCACTGTTGAAGTAAACCTTCAAGAATATGAACTAGGTTTTAATTAAAATGCTATTTACTAATTTTGCAATGAACGTTTGCACCTATAAACTAGCTTCCGCTAACTCTGGTATCAAGAGGCTTCGCACCCATAGTCTCTGTGGATTACACGGTCGCACACCAAGAACCAAGAACGCAGTGTCTGTCAATGGGCCTCATCAGAAAGCTTAAAGTCACCCAAAGGGCAATGAAGATGGCTTTGCTTGGAGATTCCTTCCGTGATCGTATCAGAAATTAGGATATCTGCAGGAGGACCAAAGTTACCGACATAGGCCGAAGAATTGCGAAACATAAGTGGAAGTGGACATTGCTCGCAGAACGGATGGCCGATGGGGCCGAAAAGTTCTGGAATGGCAACCGCGAATCGGAAGACGATGCGTAGGAAGGCCTCCCACTAGGTGGAGCGATCAATCGACAAATCACATGGACGGAAAACCAAATCGTGTCTTTCATCTCGCATGTGTTTGGTTAATTTGTTTTCCTCAAGGTGTAAAATCATTCTTTTCAGACCCTAATATATCTTGTGTGGTTTAAAGCAAAGTGTCACTTTGGCTTTAGAAATAGAACTATTGACTACCTACATAACAGTAAAATTAAGAAAAACATTGGCTATAATCGCGTAGCACTCCAAGTATGGTCTCGACCCAAATTTTCAACCTGACCAAACTATCGGCCGATAAAAAGTCTGTAGTTTACGGGGGCCTCTAAGGCTAAGCGCGCACTTCGTAATCTACGCTAAATGAAATTGCGATTTAGTATAAAATATGAGACCCTGAGTGCCTTGCAAGGAAGATAGAGGAATTCAAATACATAAACTTTGTCAATTTTAAGGGCGCCTGGAGCGTCACACTCAAGGCCAGACTTCCGTGTTCAACACGTGATGCTGACTCAACAAGAACAGGTCACTGCTCTAACTTACTTCGCCTGGATTTGTTGCTTTCTTAGGAAATTTGTCGCTGTGCGTTCATTGAAAAAAATATTTGAAAATTTTTGCAATAGTGGTTAACCCAGCTCAAATTTCTGCTGACGCTCAAAATTCACTACACGTGTGTGTAAATAATTATGTTCAAAAAATTTAACGTAAACTAAGCTAAGTTAGGAATTATCTGTTCATCATTATTAATAGAATTTTTGTACGCAAGTACGCGCTTGGTCGTGGAGTTGCGGAAACCAGCCCGTTTTAAACTTTTTTTTTTTTTCTTCCGGGGTGGAAATTCCTCATTGGATGTCCTCCACCCTGGGGGGGCGGAGGGGTCTGTCAGACTCTTACTGACTAAAAACCACCCCGGTGTTCCGTCTCACACCTAAACCGGGGATCGTGGGAACAACGATACTTCCGCAACCCCCGGCTAGTGCCGGCCCTGTCAAGTACTCGTATTGTAACCAAACGTATCTACAATGACTGACTTTGACCGTAAGGTGAACTCCTTCCTGGAAAGTGATCAACAATTATCGCTTCCAATAAAACTTATAACACCGAGATAATTGTGGAGATTTATAAGAACATCAAGTAATAAAAAAGCCCCTGGTTTTGACTTGATCACTGCTGAAGTCCTTAAACGACTACCGAAAAAACCCATTGTCTTTCTGACAATGCAATGTAATGCCATTATGAGAGTGCACTACTATCCCAAATTGTGGAAGCTCTCCCAGATATGTATGCTACCTAAACCCGGCAAGGCACCCACAGAACCCAGCTCATGTAGACCAATCAGCCTTCTTCCAACAATGTCCAAACTATTTGAACAAGTTTTCCAGAGCAGACCAATTCTGGAAGGGTCGCTAGCACTTTAGTGACGTATCGCCTAGGGGGCAACATATCCGAAGGTGTTTGAGGAGTGCAGAGGTATTCCACGGCTATCAGGACAATCCCGGAAGTACGGTCAACATCCCTACCAGCATCTCATTGGGTATATTTCCTTCCTCCGAGCACGTTTGCTCTTGCGAATCTCTACTCAAACCAGCCAATTAAGGCAAGAAAGAGGTGAGAGCTCTGGTCCCCGTCAGTTTTCACTCCAACCGGCCAAAAAAGGCAAGCCAGAGATGACGAACAAGACTTCTCCCTGGAGACCAGGTCCGTGGGGTAGATTATTATTATTATGCTAGTCGATAAAAAACCCGTGAAAAATATGCTTTGATTATTTTCTGAAAATACGCCCATTCTACTCTTGTAACCGATACCCACACACTCCATGGTACATAAAGATCTCGAAATCAACAAAATTCTTCCTGCTAAAAACAAAACAAACGCGTGAAAAACAGCGAAAAACTTTAATTACAGATGGTGGCCTAGTGGCTACCACAGTGACTGAAAAGTTGACACGCTGACATGCAAGATAGTAGCGTTTATCTAGTTTGTCTCTTTCTCTTTCATAGAGTTCTGTTATAAGCAAGAACGAATGACATGACAGTTTCTTTTTCGTCTTAAATATGATACATCCTTAGAAATAGTATATCCATGGCAATACCAGTTAATATGGTGTGTCTATTACTAGCAAAACATTCGACATTTTTTATTCTACTACCCACATTTTGAATAAGATAGTGGTTGTGTAGTGGACGACCGATTATTCGAATTGCAGAATGAATTAGGAAATATTAGATGGGATGTTATAGGCTTATCTGAGGTAAGAAGAAAAGGCGAAGATCTTGTTAAATTAACTTCAGGTGACCTATTCTTCTACAGGGGCCATGACGACTCCTCTTATTGAGGGGTTGGATTTCTGATTGGAAAAGCTATTGCTCCGGCAATGGCAAACATCAATAGTGTATCAACACGCGTCTGCTTTATGACAGTTAAACTTAACGAACGATACTCCATAAAGATAATTCAAATATACGCTCCAACGTCGGGCCATCCGGATGAAGAAGTGGAAACATTTTATGACAACATCGAAAAGGCTCTTAGAGACTCACCCTGTCACTACGCCACCATAATTGGCGATTTCAACGCCAGAATAGGACAACCTTTACAAAATGAAACATCCGTGGGCGGTTTTGGTCTTGGCTTGCGTAACAGAAGAGGGCAAACCCTAGTTAACTTTCTTGAGCATAAGAAACTATATGCGATGAACACCTTTTTACAAAAAAGAGTGCCGAGAAAGTGGACGTGGATAAGTCCAGATGGTAACACTAGGAGATGGTAGACTATGTAATCAGCACACATAAATATGTTGTGACCGATGTTTCGGTTCTGTCTCGTTTTAATGCAGGGAGTGACCACAGACTGGTGAGAACTACATTCAGGTTTGACTTGAAGAGTGAACGGACTAAGATGATAACATCGGCAAGGCGATATGAGAGGCAGGAAGTCACTTTACTGCATGATACTTTCCAGTTGGAACTGCAAAACAAATTTGAAGGGCTGGAAGATGAAAATCTAGATGTCGACCACATTAACCATCTCTTGTGCGGAACTTTGACCGAAGTAGCTAAAAACACCTTGGTGGACTTAATAAGAAACAGAAGAAATTGTCACCGGAAACCTTAGACTTAATCCAGAAGAGAAGAGATAAAACAATTCATAGGGAAATTGATAAACGAAATGTAGATGGGTTGAAGAAAGATTGTAGATTGTTGAACAAATAAATAAGTCAATACGGAAAGATTTAAGAAAATTTAATACTAATATAATAATTAATACAATAAAATTATGCAGAGGTCCAAAAGTGTTTCGAAGGAAAATGTTTGTGCCGGTTCCAAACAAATCAGCAAGCTCAGGGATGACAGTGATAACATAGTGACGGATCGGACTCAGATTGTGACTATCGTTGAGAAGTTCTATGGCAAACTTTATGCATCTAAATCTGCGGAACCAATGCCTCTCGAAGACGATCCTAGAGCACCGCCTTTGGAGCATCAAAACTATGAAAAGTTACCACCTATTCTGCCGTGTGAGGTCACAAAAGCACTACACGACATGAGGACTGATAAGTCTCCTGGTGAAGACGGAATTACGGTCGAGCTGCTCCAGGCGGGTGGCGAACCGGTTCAGAAGATTCTCGTTGAGCTTTTTAATAGGGTTATTTATGATGTCCGTACCCCAGAACTATGGAAGAACGCTATAGTCACCATAATTCACAAAAAAGATGACTACTACTACTAAAGGTGACACTATCGACCATATTCACACGGTAAAGCAGCTGATGGAGAAGTGCCAAGAATATCACCGGCCCCTGTGCGTAGCTTTCGTCGATTATGAGAAAGCGTTCGACAGTGTCGAGCACTGGGCCGTGTTCCACGCTCTCCATCGCTGCCACATTGATTCCCGTTACGTGGATATACTGCGGAAACTATATACCTCGGCCACTCTGCAGGTCCGAATGCATACACTATCAAAACCCGTACCGATCGAGCGGGGAGTGCGACAGGGTGACACCATTTCACCGAAACTTTTCACAGCAGTCCTAGAAGATATCGTGACACGCTTAGATTGGGATTCATGTGGTGTTAACATCAATGGTGCCTACCTGTCTCACTTAAGATTTGCAGATGACCTTGTGCTTTTCGCTGAATACCCCGATGACCTCCAGAAAATGCTTCAGAACCTTCATGATGCTTCATTTAAGGTAGGCCTTAGAATGAATATGGCCAAGACGAAGGTTATGGCAACCCTCTGCAGCGATTCAAATGCTCTTGTTAAAGTCGGAAATGAGACGTTGGAGATGGTTGACCGATATGTCTACCTTGGCCATATTCTTTCATTTGGCAAAGAACATCAACAGACGGAAGTATCGAGAAGAATACAGCTCGAGTGGGCCGCTTTTGGCAAACTGGACGATATTTTGAGGTCAGTCAGGATACCACAATTTCTGAAGACCCGCCTCTATAACCAGTGTGTTTTACCCACCATGACTTACGGTGCCGAGACGTGGACGCTTACACAGGAGGCTGTGTATAGGTTTCGAGTTGCTCAGAGAGCCATGGAGCGTTCAATGCTTGGCATACGGCTAATAGAACGAGTTCCAAACGTTGAGATCCGAAGACGTACGAAGGTTTCCGACATTGGAAAGCGAATTTCGCAACTGAAATGGAGTTGGGCGGGACACTTGGCAAGGCGCGGTGATGATAGGTGGAGTAAAGTGGTGACCGAATGGCGTCCAAGGCTGGAAGGAGAAGTATTGGTCGTCCAGCGGCGAGATGGGCAGATGACATTGTTGCCATTGCGGGTAGAACCTGGATGAGGTTGGCACGGGAACGTGGTGATTGGTACGAGAAGAGAGAGGCCTATGCTCAGCAGTAGGCGAAGTCGGGCTGTGGATGATGATGATGTGTAGTGGAATAATTTGTTACCTTTTTCAATAATATTGGAATTAAAATATTATGGATGCCATACCTTCAGGTAAAGGTATTTTTTAATCAATAACTAAAACGTTTACATCACTTACGAAAGTGAAGATTTAACGTTTTAAACACAAAGCTATTTGTTATCAGTTTATTTTTATTCTCAAAGTAAAAAAGTTTATACTCAACCGCACTCAACCGCACTCAACCTGTTCTTTATATTTAAAAAGTACATTTCATTAGCTTTAATATGATACTAAATTTAGCTTCATCTACTTGCGTTACCTGAATAATATGTAACAAAATTCAAGAACGTATATGAATTCTTAATTTTCCAAATTAACTTAACTTTTAAACTTTTCAGGCAGTTTCCAGCATAACATACTAATTAGCCGTAGAAAGCTAATGAGTTTTTATTTAATGAGTGATTATTTAAATTAAACTGCGGCAGATTTATACTGTGATTACTTATTATTTAATGTAAAGTTCACGCGTACATTAATGATGTCACGGAGCAGAAAATGCAGAGAGAACCGATAACAAACAGCCAAGCGAGAGCTGGCGTAAAAAGCGCAAAATCCAAATCCATATTTTAACAATGCCCCTGAATTCAAGCTTGGCGACAGCATAATCAAAAATATTACGAGAAGCTGGTTACAAAATAAAAATCATTAAGAAAGTTATCCACTTAATAACAAAAAAACATTTAATGAAATTACCTTTTGATGATACTTTTCCTTAATAAAGTGATATTTAACTTTTATATGTTTACTCCGTTTGTGAAAGTTTACATTTTAATAACACTAATAGCACTTTGATTGTCAAGATGAAAGAACAGTGTATCTTGTTTGTATTCACCAGTAGCAGTTTACCCACAGAGCCTCTTTAGTGGCGGCACAAGCAGCCATTATCACAGCCTCTGTGGTAGATAGAGCCACGGTTTGTTGCTTTTGGCTAGAACAAGTTATGGCTGCACCATTCTTCATAAAAACATAGCCAGTGACTGATCTACATGTATCCAAATCATACGCATAGTCTGCATCACTGTAGCCAGTGACTTCTGATGGTTGTGCACTCTTTGTGTAGGACAATCGATAGTCTTTCGAAGCTTTCAAATATTTGAATATCTTTTAAATTGCATTCCAGAGTATTTGGTTGTAACAGTTAAGGAATCGTCTCACCCGACTGACAGCAAACATGATGTCCGGTCGACTTACAATGCACCGCCCCGCACAGCATGGTAGCGATAAATCGTGTCTCGAGTGCCAAACGTTATTTTAAATCAGTTAATAAAAAGTTTACGAATCCACAACCACAGATTTTTCTAATTTTATTTATATTGCCCTAATAGACTATAATACTAATACAAACCTGTAGGGAAGACTGTGTAATTGTAAGGAAAAGCCATTATTTGCATGGGTTATTTTCGTGCTGGATGTTAAACAAACCAACTTACTTGCTTGTATGACCCTAGTCACAAAGTAACTGATCACGTTATGTATTGGCGAATAACGTAAGTATACGACATTCCACTAAGCAGGTAGTTTGATCTACACGAACAATCGGTCACTTTCACTGTATTTCTCCATAAGTCCAGTTTTATCACAAAATTACAACTCAATCTCTAAAACGCCCCTTTTGCCTCGATCTTCTGTCTAATCTCCTCCTGTTCGCGCCAAAAACTAGTGCTTGATGTAATGGCAAGTTGACATTTGTCAGTGTCATTCGAAACCATAGCTCACTTCAGAACGCAATCTTTAGAAGTGCCGACACGGCCTACTGACTATTGCGAGACCGCGAGCATTTAACAATCCTTATATTGGCCCGTCATATCTCACACACCAAGAAAGTAACATTCTATTTGGACCCGCTCGTCCATTCCTGCATGCATACTGTGCGATATCATACGGTGTAGACCAGACGCACAAGATCCTTTATATCAACCAACAACTCATCATATCATGTGTAGAACGGGCACACAAGACCATTTTCAACCAACCAACGACTCATCATACCACGCGATGTAGACCGGGCGCACTGGGCCCTATCTACCAATCAACAACTGATTATACCATGCAGTGTGGATCGGGGCACTGGGCCCTTTCGACCAACCATCTATTCACAGCGCGGCATGGACCAGGCGTGCTGGGCCCCTTCGACCATCCAACAGGACAACGCGTGGCGTGGACCGGGCGTGCTGGGCCCCTTCGACCACCCACCTACTCTTAGCGTGGCATGGACCGGGCGTACTGGGCCCCTTCGACCATCCACCTGGACAACGCGTGGCGTGGACCGGGCGTGCTGGGCTCCTTCGACCACCCACCTACACAGCGTGGCATGGACCGGGCATACTGGCCCCCTTCGACCATCCACCTGGACAAAGCGTGGCGTGGACCGGGCGTGCTGGGCCCCTTCGACCACCCACCTACTAACAGCGTGGCATGGACTGGGCGTGCCTTCAACCACCCACTAACCTATCAATCAATCTTTTATTTAATATAAGTATTGGTACAGTGTAGGTGTTTAAGTAAGTTATAAATAGTTTCCTAATACATATTCAAACATTTGACATGCAAAATATTACAATATATTTAATGCTGGGCTATCTTGCGAAAACACCTCCATTCAAACGTAAAACACCCATAAATGTTTAACGGCTGAACCAATTTTAGTCAAACATAGCTAAGAATAATCTCGACAAAATTAACTTTTAAACAAAAAAAAAACTAAATCAAAATCAAGATTTTCGAAACGCCACAGACAGACACACAGATACACAACAACACACGTTAAACTTATAAAACCCCTCTTAATCCCTCGTATGTTAAAAATTAAAAGTTATAATTAGGAGTAAGACCAATTCTAATAGTATTTATTTTGTTCTGAATGGTTTCAATGTTTATGTTCAGAAATCCAGAGAGGTTTATGATTGCTATTTTTCTTGATTTTTTTAATTGAAAATTTATGTCTGATTCTGATACTTTGTGTTTTATTAGATATCAAAATTTATATTCAAATATTCTTAAGTTATAAATGTGGTGCGTGGGGGCACATGGACGTTTCTGCCAGTTTTTTTTTTATGTTATTGAATATGACTAAGTTGAAAAGCAGTAAATGGCTAAAAACGCCTTTTTCATTTAGGTAACTAGAAGCTGGTAACGCATTATCACTAAGTAAGAAAGACATTTAATTAATTACTAAGTAAAAAAGACGTATCTAGCCAGAAACGTAGTTTCTTTGCAGTATTTCATCATATTTTTTTTACTGATTATAAAAGGAAAATATGACTTGACTAATACATAAACTTTATTTTATGAAAATCCACATATGAATAACGTTAGATCTAGCTTTAATCCACACTTTTGTTCAAACTTGAGGCAGATACGTGCTTTTTCCTTATGACGGCAGAATTATTGCGCAACAATCACTATCGTTTTGCTCTCGCAAGAAACGTAATAATCCTGCGGGAGACTTACTTAGCTATCGCGATTCTGGGTACAGAGAGTGAATATGAAGCCTTATGTAACCAAACTACTGATACGTGTCTCTACTAGTATTAACTGGACAACATTTATATATTTACAAAAAGGTTATCGCGTTTATGATAGGTTATACAACCGGTTCGGTAGTTATTTTATTTTAAGTAAGTAAATTTATTTTAATTTATTTTAAAGTGATACCCTTTGACCCTACATTGTAGTGATAAGTGATTGGGAAAACCCAGTGCAGATAAGACTTGAGAAACCCTTTCACCCTGCGTTGTAGTGATATACTCTTTGACCCTACATTGTAGTGATAAGTGATTGTGAAAAACCAAGTGCAGATAAGACTTGCTGAGAACAACAGGATTGATGTGAATGGCGTGTGATTCGCGAGGTCTATGTCTGCCAAATTTAAGTGCTTGTGGGCAGGATGTATTACTCGCAGATCGAATGTTCGAGGGGGCCGAAAAGTTTACTTGGTGAAGGGTACGGGCATCCCGGTATCCTTCTGCGAAACAGTCATCTCGCAGAAGGAGGCTGCGGAGAGGGAGAGGGAGATCTCATCCGCTAACCCGATCCGCAGCAGACGCGCCAGGCGTCGGCGGAGGGCGGACAACGCTATCTTCCAGCCCCCCTAAATGGTTCCAGGGGCGACGGACTCGGGGACGTCCGTCGCCCCCCACATATCAGGACCCGAGGTGGTGGCGCGTTGTGTTCCACGCGCGCCCCTCTTAGACGTCGCGGGGGGAGTCCAACACCTCACTCCCCCCCCAACTCGAGGTCGTGGCCCGCAGAGGCGGTCCGGCACTAGCCGGGGGTTGCGGAAGTATCGTTGTTCCCACGATCCCCGGTTTAGGTGTGAGACGGAACACCGGGGTGGTTTTTAGTCAGTAAGAGTCTGACAGACCCCTCCGCCCTCCCCAGGGCGGAGGACATCCAAAGAGGATTTTCCACCCCGGAAAAAAAAGGGTACGGGCATCCGCTGCATGCGAGACAATGACAAATGAAATAAAATTATGCGCGCATGTCTCAGTCTGTGTTCTTTGAGAGAAAGTATGAGAGGGTTCACCGTTCGTTTTTTATTTACAAGATATGTAAATAAAACTCTTACTTTTAACTGGTACAGTAAAATGTAAAAGCCAATTAACAAGCCCTACTGGTAAAAGTCCGAACTGTTCTGTGATAATCACTAATTTCGGACTTTTACTATCATTTACTCGGTAAATCTTAGGTTTTCCCTCGGAGACACGTAAGTTCTTAAGTTTTACTGGAAAATCTTAGGATTTAATAGATCGGGCTTAAAGATTGCCTTAAAGAGAACCTTCCTAAGACCAGCGTGTTTCGTCAAAATCTGTAGAAAATAACTTTGTCATGCCACATTTCTCCTGTTATGTTTAAGTGCCATGGAAAGGGGTGAGCCTGTTGCCATCAAGCGGGCACGAGTCCAGACTCCAAGCTGTTTCTGGGAAATTCTAAATGGTAAAACACAAAAACACTTTATCCGCCCCGGGAATCGAACAAAGGACCATATGCTCAGTAGTAGCGTTTGCGACTCATAGACTAACGGGCAAAATAAGAACTACGACACTGTGATTAAACTTGGACAAACACAACTGATGATGATGTCCAGCGGTGGACTTCTTTATGCATAATGATAAAGTAAATGGTGGCTAAGGAGTTAAGATTAATTCGGTGTTTATCTCTCTGCATAAAGTCCTAGATTCGATTTCAGGGGCGGATAAAGTGTTTTAGGTTTTATCACCTGAAATTTCTCAGTAGCAGTCCTGAGACTGGACTTGTTCCTGCTTGATAGTAAGTGGCTCACCCCATTAGATGAAACTTCAAGCTAACTGGTGAAATGTGGAAGTGCTATATAGGTGCACCTCTGCAGGGCCCGTCAGGGAATGCAGGCATTTATGCAGCAGCAGGCAGGATGTTATGTTATGTAGTTATTTTTCCTATGTGGAAATGCAGAGTTATATTTTAGTGTACTTTCCAAAAAGGAGGAGGTTCTATGTTCAACTTTGTTTTTCTTTTTAACTCCCGCCGGCAAAAGAGGGGTGTTATAAGTTTCACGTGTGTTGCTGTGTATCTGTGTGTCTGTCTGTGGCATCATAGCGCCTACACGGATGAACCGATTTCGATTTAGTTTTTTTTTTGAAAGGTAATTTTGTCGAAAGTGTTCTTAGCTATGTTTGAATAAAATCAGTTCAGCCGTTCAAAAGTTATGGACATTTTACTGTTTGAATCGGGGTGTTTTCGCAAGATAAATGTGTCGGGGGTTTTTTAAATTGTTAAATTTTACTTGTTCTTTTTTTTGTGTATGTTCGTCAATTGTGGACCGATTTAAAAAAAAAAAAAAAAATATTTGAAAGTTTTTGTTCACAAATAGGACCCATTTTAATTGGTGAAGATCTAATGAAGAACTTGGGAGATTTACAGCAGTACTCTTCAATAATTAACCTCAAATCTCTAGGGATTGCAGCAATCGCATGTTTGTTTATACCATTCCATAACATAACATCACGCCAGTACGCTCTAAAAGGGTACGTATATGTGTACAGTTCACCTTGGTACCCTCTCATTTCACCGGTTATGTATAAGTTGCATAATATTCGGGTAATCTATTCTAATATTATAGGTACTTTACTAAAGAACTTGCATATTAGGTAGGTACAGCAAAAAGTGAAAAATAAAAAAAAAACATTTTTACATTAAAATACTACCGACTTCCATATAAAAACACTACAAAGTAAAAAATAACTTTCTTTTTGGAAGTCGGTGTCCATAACGAAAAAAAAATGGTACCTAACAAAGACACCGACTTCCAAAAGGAAATTTGTGTAGTATTTTTTTGTAAAAATGATTTTATATAGGAAGTTAGTTCATACTCTTAGGACGGTTTGCTTTAAGGTTCAGTTAGTTTTGTTGAGTGTCTCCAACGATTGAAGATTCAGAATGTGTGGATGTTTTATTCATTTATTTAATACTTCATGCACACACAAGTACAGAGGCGGACTTAATGCCTAAGACATTTTCTAACAGTCAACCTTTGGGTGATGGAGAGATAAAGAGTGGTAGGTGCAATATTGAAAGTTATATGGATTATTTAAATATACATATAAACAATAAATACAATATAATTATACCATATATAAAATAATAAACTAAATACATAAATATACTTAAACATTAGTAGTAATAGATAAATAATTGAAAAACATTAGCTCTGTTACGATACTACTGCCAACTTCTTACGGATATGCTCGCAAACTTTAACTTTGAAGGTTAACCGGTTGGTTGCCATCCTGACTTCTTCCTGGGGAGCGCATTCAACAGAGAAATAGACTGAACGAAGAAGGAACGGTGAATGAAGTCAGTGCGGTGAGTGGGACATTGAAGAAGGCGGTTATGTGATGACCGTAGATTTTTACTATGGTTGGCGCAAATGTATTGAAAGTAAGGTGCCAGATAACTAGTTTTACTATGTTTGCTTGGGCCAAGGCACTGTATTGTTCCCGTATGAGATACTAGTAGTAAATGTCCCATTAGTTTAGGTGAAATTGGGGGTTATAGAAGAAAAATACATTTTATTTCATGAAAGTCGTTCGTGTTTATTTAAATGTACTCTTCAGTACTCTTCTGTACTAAAAATAAATCGGAATCTACTTTACAAAACATTTAATACAAGTAATGTTACTTTTGAAAACATTTTTTTTTATTTAACCTTACGAGTAGTTTACCAGATGAATGTTATTATGTTAATAACATTCGTCTGATAAACTACTGTCACAAATTATTTGGTAACACCGGACGGACGGTCGTTTGACGGTACGGACGGTTCCTGGGGTCAGTGGTGTTTCATCCCATACAAAAAAACTGTCCCGACGTACTGTACTAAATATACTGATTATTTTTTGTACATCGATCGCGTTCCGATCCGTTCCACGGATATAGATGGTGATCTATCTATCAGATGAAAAACACTAGTTACGTCGGCACGGTTTCTTTGTATGGGATGAGGCATATGTATGATAGAACTATATTATTTGTGCTGGGGTGCAGGACGGTGCCCGTAGCTTAACTGTTGGAACCCGTTTCCTTGCTGTTAGTATCCGTAGCCTTGCGGAGGGTAGCCGTAGCCTAGCGGAGGGTAGCCGTAGCCGAGCGGAGGGTAGTCGTAGCCTTGCGGAGGGTAGACATATCCTTGTGGGGGGTAGCCATATCCATGCGGCTGGTACCCATAGCCTTGTATATTCAAATCTAAGCCATCATCTCTTTTAAAGTGCATATTAGGGGTGTCTAATTCCGTCTTACCGCCGCTATTATGGCGACTGAAACTAGGAATGAAGGGTTGATAATACGGTGCACCTGAAATAATTTATAGTTTTTGTAGTTTAGAAAAACAATTTGAAATAGCATAAAGTTAAAACCTCGACTCTACGAAAAAAATATTACATAACAAATTTTTAAACGTTAAAATATAATACAATTGATTTCCTGTAGCTTGGTTTATTTTAATACTGTAGGTTAGGCATGTATAGGTAGTTTTCCCCACTTTGATTTGGTATCCCACTCGATACGATAACATACATAATTTCAAAGAGCCCACTTTATCGCATATAAAAAAAAGTCTGGCAACATCACTTATTACAAAGGCGAAAGTTTGTGAGTGTGTGTGTTGTATTTGTACGTTTGTTACTTCTTCACGCTCAAGGGGCTGGATGGATCTGGATGAAATTTGGCACAGAGATAGATTATAGTCAGGAACAGCACATAGAGTACTTTTTATGCCGGGAATATGTTCCCTCGGCATAACTTTCGCCTTTCACGCGGGCGAAGCCGCTGGCAGAAGCTAGCTAGGTAGATAAATAATTAATATAAAACAAGTTTAATCAAAAACAAAATACTTGTATATTTCCGTTTGAGCGACTATTTGTTGGGCACCTACGCATTGACCATCAAAGGTATTCGCATTTGAGCACCAATAAATATTTTATCGTGGTGCTCAAAGAGGATAGAAAAATAAATTTTGACGTTTTTTTCTGTAAAAATCTGGAGTATTCCCGTTTAAGCACCTATTTTTGGGCACCTATGCATTGAGCACCTAAGGTACGCTTAACTGAGCACCAATCAATATCGCACCGTAGGTGCTCAAAAGGGAATAAAATTTAATATTTTTTATTGTTCCCCATTGAGCACCAAGTTATTATATTGATTGGTGCTCAGATGGGAATACCTTTGGTGCTCAATGCATAGGTGCCCAAAAAATAGGTGCTTAAACGGGAATACTCCAGATTTTTGCAGTGGGATCTTAAAAAGGTTGAATGGTGATGACATTCTGGAATCGAATCCAACTGCATACCCTTACAATATCTGATACCAATAAATCAAATAATCTGCCTAGCCTTTTTCCAACTATGTGAAAGTCGGCTTTCATTCTAACTGGGTTCAGCTGAGTACGTCGGCAAGCGTTGCTTAATCTTGAAGATCGACCCGTGCGGCTTTTATTATTTAGCGACAAGCTTCTCTTATCCTCCTACCTGATGCCAATAAATTTTCGTAAAATAGTTTAGCAATACTTACAGTAGTATACTTCTAGGCACGCCAGCAACGAGGCAAAAACCTGAAATAATAAAAATACATTGAGCCCGAGAACAAAAAATAAATGAATCATAATACTAACAACAAATAAATAGTCGTTCCTTTCTGCGGATGTCTTAAGGTGAGACTATTGTCTGGTTCTTAAAGCTATGAACAATACTTAATTAAGATAAGACGTGTAGTCGAAATTTGCATCACCTCAATCTAACAGTCGTGTTTTCCCAACTACAGATCTATAATTATGCCCGACAGAGCCCAAAAGCTGTTTCAAATCTCTAGAAGAGGAGAGATCCTTTGTCACCCTATTGTCATCATCATTTCAGCTGAAAGACGTTCAAAACTAGACACAGGTGGTAGGCCAAGCATCGCCACAACGACTGCTTAAAAACTTCCGTGAAGTGAACTTGAAATAAGCTTTCCATCTATCGGATCAAGGTAGAATGCCAGTTCACTTCAAGCTTATTCCATCTAAGTTTTCACAGTGGTATTAGCAGAATAAATCGGTTGTGTTTCTTCCATCCAGCAGACGCCCAAGGCTCTCACCAGTCAGTCTATGTTGTGGGATGCCTTCCAACGCTCCGTCCTCTGGTACACGGTAGCGGTCGTTAGTATAGGTTGGTCCTATGTGTCTTTAGTGTCTGACTGTTGCAGAAAAGCATGCCTACCTGTTGCTTTAGTGTCTGTGTGTTGCTTGTCTAGTGAACGCCCCGTTTAACTGACGCATCTGACCACCTGGGCTTATTGATGGAGCGATTAACAAAAAAAACCAAATATAAATGTTAAAATTAAATTAAATACACTTACCAAGAGCTTCATAGTGGCTGATGTTACTTGGATCGGCGTAGTTTATTTGTGAAAGACGTACTTGTACTGAAGCTTCATCAAATACGCAGAGCTTATATATACCGAAGAATCGGCCGGTCCCGAACAATTATTAAATAATATGGGTGTTTGCTTTCGTCATGCTCTTATCTATATACATACGAGTATAATAAAATCGTAAAGACGTCAAAACTGTACATTGTTTTTTTTTTTTTTTTAGATTGTTTGTCCGTATGTCTGCTACATAACTTTGTGCACTATAGGTACGGTACCTTACTAGAGAACTTGTTAATTATGTACCACAACTAAAAAGTGAAAAATAAAAAAACAATCGACCTCAAAAAAAAAAACCGGCCTAGTGCAAATCGGACTAGCGCACGTAGGGTTCCGTACCATTTTCGCAAAAAACTTTTAAAAAATCACGTTTGTTGTATGGGAGCCACCTTAAATATTTATTTTATTACCCGACTGCCGAATAAGGATAATGTTTTTATCAGTCTATGTATGTATTTATGTATGTATGTTTGTTCCTATGTGGCGTTCTAGAAACCAAACGCGTTAGCGTATTTTGATGATTCTTACGTCAATCGATTCGTCTTAACCTTGCGAGTGTCACTGGCTTCATTCAAATTGTGCTCCACCGTCCAACTGATCTCATCTCGCTCCACCGTCGACCACATCATCGCTTACCATCAGGTGAGATAGTGGTCAAGTGCGAGCCATATAATGCGGATCATCTACTTATATTTTTTTGTTTGGCCATGTTGAGAGGATGAATGAAAGGTGACTAACGAAAGGTATTTGCAAGGCAGACGTGGAAATGGAAACGCCTGGAGGGGACGCCTTAGAAATACATACAATTGGCGTGTGTGTATGACTAGATGCAAGAACGTGAGTGAAGCAAAAGAAGTAGTATGTAAGGATTGTAGCAGGTGGCGTTTTGTAGTTGCCCCATGGGAAAAACGTGAGTTTATGTATGTATGTATGCATCTTTTTAAATTAGCCCCAGAGGGAATCACAATCAACGTTATAATAATAATAATCGTTAGGAGGTTCCTCTCTTAGCAGCCCTAACCACCGGTAGCTTGGACCTTGTTCCCGATACCGGTAGGCTACAAATTTTTATATTTTTAAATGTTTTTTTTATTTTATTTTTATAAGCTAATATTTAAAAATGTAAAAACTATGTACAATAATTAAATAAAGGAAATAATAATAATAATTTATTTATTTCAGACAACAAAAGGTCCACTCACAAAACAAAAATAAAACACTTATAGGGTGTTAGTAACAATATAAAATCTTATAACCTATGTTAGTGCTTACATACTAAGATAGCCGTCGCCAAACTTCTTGTCCACCCTGAAGTTGGTTTACCGCATGCGCGAGGCACGAATCGGTGCTGTTTTTGTATGAGATTTACTACTGCGCAGCCAATGTAGCCAACTTCAGGGCGGCCAAGAAGTTTGGCGAGAACTATATTCGATTATATAAAGGACTTTTTTAATGTATCTTTCTGTACTATCTAACTTATTTTTCAAAATATATTATAACTAACGTAAACATTTCTTTGATAAGAGAAAAATAGTTGTATTATTAAACCGGTGTCATGGGGGTTGGGTCAAAATAACCCAAACCGTTTTTGTTAGCTTACAGATTTGTAACTACGCAAGCAACATTGCTGCTCTTCTTAGTAGCTGAAATAATTATCAGTTCCGTTAAGCCTCAGATTAGAGAACTGTTTAGCGTTGTTTATAAAGAGTCAATTATGCGGCGGCTGTGCTTGGAGCTACCTGTGACCAAAGTAAAAAAAATATTTAAAAATAACAAAAAACCCGACTGCTTAAAAAGCAAAAATCTTATTTTTTTTTTTAATTTCATATAGGCCTACATATAGCGAGATACTCAGCTAATAGATGGACATTAGAAACCACAACATGGAAAGGACCAGCGGAAAAAAGCAAAAGAGGTCGTCCAAGGAACAGGTGGATCGGCGAAATAATTCTAATAGCAGGAAAAAATTGGAGAGACAAAGCAAAAAATTGAAAATTGTGGAGTAAGCTAGAGGAGGCCTTTACCCAGCGTGGGGTTCCAATAAGAGAGTAGTAATAGTTATTTAGTAACAAGAGAAAATGTTATTTAAGGTTGTTGGAAATAAATGGGCTTTATTATTATTATTATTATTTATAGGCCTACATGGGCACTTCTAAAACGTCGACAAAAGGTGCACGGTTCGAGTTGGTCGTTTCCTATGGAGAAGAACCGGCAAGAAACTCCATGGTTACTCTTTTAAAAAATGGTTTAGTTTTACAATATTTCCATGTTACAGCATTAGTACTATAGATATGGGGGGACAACGTAGGCCCGACAATAAGTCGTAAGAAAAACAAAAAAAAAGATTATGTATCATTTATACAAAAGAAAATGAAACGAATTAAAAGTTAACAAATGTTAACAAGCATCTAGAAGGCCTACAATGTTCACACATTTACAAAATAATCGAAAAAAGAATCTATACAAACCTAAAATAAAAAAAGACTAAATTAAACATGTAGCAAACTAAAAAGACGAAAGCTGTGCAGTCGGAGGATAGATATGCGCGAGCTGGCTGACCAAAACCAGAAGTATCCTATGACTGCACAGCATGATTTTCTTCTTGTTTACGTCTTTTCAGTTTGCTTTTTAAGCAGTCGGGTATTTTGTTATTTTTTTTTTAATTTTTATTTGCAACTTTTTAGTTATTTTTTTTAGAAGTATTTTATATTTTTGTAATCACCTCTTAAAACCCTTCTGATTGATACCCCACACGATGGGTTTGAAAGAAAAAAAAATTTGGGCTCCCCACAATATGGCGCCCAAAATCCGCCTTTTTTCTATTTTGCAATTTTAATGTCGCCAGTGACACTCGCATGGTTAAGACGAATCGATTGACGTAATAATCATCAAAATCGGCAAACGCGTTTGGTCTCTAGAACGCCATATAGGAAGGAACAAACATACATACATACATACATACATAGACTGATAAACACATTACCCTCCTTCGGCAGTCGGGTAAAAAGGTAAATATGACCTATCCCCGTACTCGGTGTAAAAATTTTAGGTGATTTATTCATAGATGGTTTTAATGTTTTTTCATTGCTTCAGGTGTTATTTTTACATTTTATGCTTGAACTGTTTTATGTTAATTGATTACTTTTTGTCGATAGATCGATAAAAAATGGCATCCGGTAAATTCAACCTCCGGAAATATGACCATGTGTCGAGCTGCAGAACTGAACTCAAATGGATGCCCATTCGGCAACGAAAAAATTTGCGCGCCTTGAGTGCGCTTTTCTCTCTACTCAACTCTCCCACACCTCCTTCTTATCTCATACCTCACTTTCAATACCTATGTTCTTCACACGCTAGGAATCTGCGTTCATCTAACAATCTTCACTTGCTCTGTCCTTCTCATACTTCTGATTTTGTTCATTCTTCCTTTAATATTCAATCCATTCTTCTCTGGAATGCGCTTCCTCTCGATATCAGGACGGCCACCAGTCAGTATGCATTTAAGGACGCTATTACATTTTTCTACAAATAACAGTACTTTTGAGGTACCATTTTAATGTATAAGCAATCACCGATGTGAAGATATCATGGTCTTAATTTAAAGATAATATATTCAGCTCCAGTTATGCATCAGAAAAATTGTATGACATCATACAAAATTTTCGCACAAATACGTTTTGCCCATCACAATAATCGCTAAAAATTAAAAAAGTAGGGTCCGAATAGGTTCCAGTTTAGGTAAATTTACAGCATATTTTATCTTCAAAATTATAAAAAATTGCGGTATATATAGTCCTTTACAGGTACAGCTAATTATTTTCACCTAAATAATTATATTTTTTAATTATTAGCTAAAATAAAATCACTTGCCGACGTCTTCATACATTTTGTACCCGCCGCTCATCATTCCGCGCTCAGAAGCGCTCGTGGAAGGACGGGTGTATCGCTTTCTCGCAGGAAATAAATACGATAAAAGTAATAGAAAGATTGTAGTGTGCATGCGTGTGAGGACCGTCCTCGTCGTGATCGAAAGGAGTTGATATTTTATCGGACGTATGTCGTATTTTTGAGTTTCCTATTATTATTAGAATGTGATTTAGAAATTATTTTGGGTAAGATCGGGATTTGAATAGTTGGTGTTAAGCAGTTGTTGACAAGGTTGAGAAATGGATAGGTGGGTTTAAACAGCTCTGAGTAAGTTTAGGATTTGGATGGGTAAGGTTAAGCTGCCGACAGGGAAGTTTAGAAGTGAATGGGTGGGAGGAGATTTATGATTTTAACCGGTTTGTATGTATGTATGTATGACAAATACGGGGTCAAAACCAAAATACAAAATGGCGCCGACGAAAATTTGGCCGCTTTTCGACATGGGTGTCATTTTCATGGTTATTGGGGTCGCTTTTATCGAATATGGGATCAAAACCAAAATACAAGATGGCGCCGACGTAAATTTTGCCTTCTTTTCGACATGGGTGTCATTTTCATGGTTTTTGGGGTCGCTTATATCGAATATGGGATCAAAACCAAAATACAAGATGGCGCCGACTAAAATTTGCCTGCTTTTCGACATGGGTGTTATTTTCATGGTTTTTGGGGTCGCTTATATCGAATATGGGATCAAAACCAAAATACAAGATGGCGCCGACTAAAATTTGCCTGCTTTTCGACATGGGTGTCATTTTCATGGTTTTTGGGGTCGCTTATATCGAATATGGGGTCAAAACCAAAATACAAGATGGTGCCGGCTAAAATTTGTCATCTTTTCGTCATGGGTGTCATTGTCATAGTTTTTGGGGTCGCTTATATTGAATATGGGGTCAAAACCAAAATACAAGATGGCGCCGACTAAAATTTGACATGTTTTCGTCATGGATGCTATTTTTATGGATTTTGGGGATGCTTATATCGAATACGGGGTCAAAACCAAAATACAAGTTGGCGCCGACGAAAATTTGACATGTTTTCGTCATGGGTGTCATTGTCATGGTTTTTGGGTAGAATGTCATTAGCTTGACTTACAAGTTGTAGATCGTGGGTTCGAGCCCAGGCAGGCGCTTTACTTTGTGTAAATTATTTCTTCACCACTGCACTGCTGGTGTAGGAAAACATCGTGAGGAAACCGGCATGTCCTAGAACCAAATATTCGAAGATATGTGCATCCACCAACCCGCACTGGGCCCGCGTTGTTGGTTACAGCCCATTCCCTCTCACAGAGAGGAGGCCTGTGTCTTAGCAGTGGGAACATTAATAGTGACTGATGATGTGATAGTAATATTTAATATATTCCATATAATGAAAAATGTTCAAGTCATTTTTAAATCCTTGTGAACGGAAATTAATTCGTTTTAGGTATCTACTTATTTCACGTAGCGTTTTTTTTTTTAAATACCTACTTACTACAACAAAGTGAAAAATAAAATTCTTTCCGGAAGTCGGTGTCGGTACCCATTGTTTTTCGTCACAGGAAAGCTATTATTTTTCTCTTTTAAATTTTTGTAGGTACGCCATATTGGGTATACTAAATACATCTGTTTACCCCCTAAAACCGTATAAGCGTGATGATATATTATGGTATGGTTAAAACAAAATATAAACATACGATCACAGTAATCGCGGGTCATTTGCTGTTTGTTATTAAAGAGTTCCATTGTCAATCTCCGAAGATCTTTAACAGATCCTAATATATTATACAATAAAACCTTCCCTGAAAATACCACCACATACATTTATCGATGAAAACCCGATAAGTATCGGATAAGTAGTTTGGCCGAATAGATAGAGCCTCTCCTTTTTTTGAAGTCGGTTGAAAATAATAACCTACTTTTTACGACGACGGTTTGTAACAGTTATCAAATGCATTTTCAAAGTGCCAACTAACCTTCCTGAATCAACTTAATAAAAACAATAAAATTCAAAAATAATATCAAGGACCAAGATTGTTTCCGTGATGTATAAAATCGAGCGCTCAGTAGTTTCAATGTGTGCGTACGCGTAATGTTGCTGTGTGCGACTAGATACCTAAATTTGAGTTCGTCGAAAATGTAACAGCGTCCTTAAGCGGAGGTTGCGGCATTATTTTCTGAACGAATAGCAGAGTCGTCTCAATATGCGCCTTTCTATTAATTAATTTATATATATATATATATTATTTTATATATAGTATTTATTATAGTACATATTTAAGTATGTTTATTCCAACTATATATTTTTGTACTAAATTTGCGTTCATAATATTTTTATTTCATTTTTTTTATGCACCTGCCATGCTATCTCTTCACCGCCCTTGGTTGACTGGTAGAGAATGCCTCAGGCATTAAGTCCGCCTATGTACTTTTATGTTGCATGAAGTTTTAATAAGTAAATAAATAAATGGTTCGAGGTGAAGGAGATCGTCAACTTATTTTATCAATTCTTGAAAAATCTTTCATGTCATCTGATCAGGAGTCCACTGATGAAAGGGATTTTGTCAGTGTGTGTAGTTATCTCAGTGACACAGAGGAAGATATTTCAGAATAGTTGGAAAGACCACCAGAATGTGACTCGTTTGCATCGAAAAATGCGAAAAAAATACGACAATTTTTTGGCGAAGGCTTGGAGGAGCCTCCAGCTAAGAGAGCCAATGCTCGTAAAATATGTCAAGTCACTCAGTCAGTATGTCCTGCGAAGAAATACCGCAAATCAACCCACACATGTCATGGTTGCAACAAATATATTTGCCGTGAACATGTCGTACCTTTCTGCAGTGATTGCACTCACAACGATGATTCTGATTAGTTTTTAGATTTTTTTTCTAAAGATGTCGCAGTTAAGTTCATAAAAGTGTCACACAAATTTAAAGACTGTCAATTAATGCATATAAATGTGACTAGGCTAAAGAACGTAATAAACCGAATTCCACGCGGACAAAGTCGCGGGCGACTGCTAGTTTTCAACAATGTATTATTGAAAACAAGAGCACAATATTAAATGCCTAACTAGACGATAAGTCTGTAGATACATATAATTTTGGGATTCTCCATGTACTTAAGATAAGGGTCGGCCTTTGACTCTCCGTGTGACAAGCTAAGAAAAAACACAAAACAAACTTGTCTTAGAACAATTTATCTTTATTACAAGTATGTTACTGTTAAGCCCGATCTATGGTAAATTCTAAGATTTGGCAGTAAAACCTAATAGTTAGGAACGAAGTATTAATAACTGGTATTAGTCTGAATTGTTTTGTCATAATCGTTGATTTCGGACGTTTTTTTAACTTTTACGTGTCTTCGAGATAAAAGCTAAGATTTACCAAGTGTGTACTAGTAAAAGTTCCAATTTAGCGATTATCTCAGATCAGTTCATACTTACCAGTAGGGCTTGGTAAGTCTAAGGTTTTACTGGTACAGTAAGTTAATAACAAACTAACATGGAACAGTGGAGATACCGTTTTTACAGAACATAGAAAAGCGCGGATAATTTTATTCCAATCTTCCGTCAACACATCAGGTTGTGGATTTTTAGTCAATAGGGGATAGTTCTCATACCTGAGTGATAATATCTTTCTAAATCTCTTGTCTTACCCATATGCTAGTATTATATTAACAATGCCCCTACTGACTGGCAATTTGGTCTATAAAGATGTCGGTCCGCAATACGGCCTACACAAAGTGACATTTTATCATCGATAAAGTGTATCAAAAAGTCTACACCGGCTCCACACGTTGGCCCCAACATAGGTCCCAACGACAATCGTCCAACGTGTAGATCCAGAAAATTGCGTTGGCGCCAAATTATTTAGTTATTTGTTAAGGCTTTACTATAGTAGTTATAGCTCGCAAAGCATTATGAATGGATTGATTTTTACGTTTAAACTAACCAGTAGCATGTGACCTTAATATGGTACCTCCCACCATGATTAGGAGAACCAAAAAGGCAAAATATATTTTTCAGTGTCCAAATCGTCACGATATAATTGATAGTACGCAAGTGTTGACTCGGCAATAACAAATTTGGAAAACTCATTCGTCACTACAATCATTACCAACTATGATCTATTCTCTATGATAATAGTATGATTTATTCAATCTACTCTATGATAATAGAGTTAGTTGTAATGTCATCATATCCAGAGCTATTTGTATTGTTTGTTATCCTTGATCAACTAGGTATAAAAGACAGACTAACCACGCTCTGCTGCCGAAGGATTCTCAGCTACTTTGGTCACATTGCCCGTCGAGTACCAGACAATCTAGAGAAGTTGGTGGTAATGGGCAAGGTGGATGGGAAAAGACTTCGCGGCCGGTCACCCAACCGTTGGTCAGACCTGGTATCCGCCCTAACTGGACTCTCGTGTTACGTGGAAGAACATCGTGCAAAAAATCATGAGGGCCTTTCAGGGACACGATCTTCAGTAGTGAAAATCGCGACCAAGAAGAACGGCGTACTATAAGTTTACCTCAGGCTAAACTTTCGGGAATCATAGGCATGGTGTTAGGCATATGGTTCCTATTAATATAATAAATATGAAAGTTTGGATGTTTGTCGCATCAACCACGCCTCAAGTTGTCACACGGATAGACTGTGTCCTGGAGCAGAGTTATCCTGGGACGAGGTTCGTTTAGTATAATTGCCAACTTTATCGCGATTGAAGCGGCTGGCAGAAGGTAGCCTAATAAAATATAGTCAGGAGTACTTACAGTAACCTCCTCCTGTTCAGCCCTTCATGATTAACCACTTGCACCTTGCAGGACTTGAACATGGCGAATGATAGAGCTGTCTAAGTAGCTACACATAATGGTCTTATAAAATTCGAATAGTCGACACTATATTTGAGTTACTCAACACGAAATAAGAAGAAAAAGGTAACAATTTAAATACATACATCATCATCATATCAGCCGAAAGACGTCCACTGCTGGACATAGGCCTCCACCAAGTGTCGCCAGATTGACCGGTCCCGTGCGTCCCGCATCCAGCGAATCCCCGCAACCTTCACCAGGTCATCGGTCCACCTGGTGGGAGGCCTTCCAACGCATCGTCTTCCGGTTCGCGGTCGCCACTCCAGAACTTTTCTGCCCCATCGGCCATCCGTTCTGCGAGCAATGTGCCCTGCCCACTGCCACTTAAGTTTGGCAATTCTTCGGACTATGTCGGTAACCCTGGTTCTCTTGCGGATCTCTACATTTCTGATTCGATCACGCAAGGATACTCCGAGCATAGCCCTCTCCATTGCCCTTTGCGTGACTGTAAGCTTTCTGATGAGGCCCATTGTGAGCGACCATGTCTCAGAGCCATAGGTCATCACTGACTTCGACGGTTGACCTCTTTCTCGAAGTTGGCCCTACCCAACTGGATCGTTTGTCCCAGGTAGACATAATCTTCCACAACTTCGAGTGTAGAGTCTCCAACCTTGATAGGAGTGGGTGTTACATGGGCATTCAACATTACCTTGGTTTTGTCCATGTTCATTTTAAGACCCACTCTTTCGGAAGCTCTACTGAGGTCATCGAGCATTATACCGAGGTCCTCCATGGTCTCAGCCATGACCACTATATCGTCGGCAAACCGAAGGTGAGTGATGTACTCGCCATTGACGTTGATGCCTAGCCCTCTCCAGTCCAGAACCTTGAAGACATCCTCCAGTGCAGCGGTGAACAGTTTCGGAGATATGACGTCTCCCTGTCTCACACCTCGCTGCAGAAAGATAGGTTCCGAGGCCTGATCCTGAAGTCGGACTGACATGGTGGCGTTTTTGTACAAACACTTCAACACCTCGATGTACCGGTAGTCGATTTGGCACCGTTGGAGAGACTGCAGTACAGCCCAAGTCTCGATTGAATCGAAGGCTTTCTCGTAGTCCACAAACGCTAAACAGAGAGGCAGGTTATACTCTTCGGTCTTCTGTATAACCTGCCGCAGCGTATGTATGTGGTCTACGGTGCTAAAGCCTTTTCGGAATCCGGCTTGTTCGGGAGGCTGGAAATCGTCAAACCTGCGCGCGAGACGATTCGTGATGACTCTTGAAAACAGCTTGTAGACATGGCTAAGAAGTGAGATGGGCCTATAGTTCTTCAATAGGGCATTGTCACCCTTCTTGAAAAAGAGTACCACCACACCCCTGCACCATGCCTGTGGCGTTTTCCCCTCGAGTATGACGGCACCAAACAGCTTCTGAAGGGCCTTAAGTATTGGTTTTCCACCCGCCTTCAGGAGTTCGGCCGTAATGCCGTCATCACCCGGTGCCTTGTTGTCCTTAAGCTGTTTAAGAGCCATCCTAATCTCGTACAGGCTGACGTCCGGTATGTCTTCGGTATAGTGACGGGTCAATCTAGCTCTAGGGTCTTTTACTAGATTCGCGACGGGTTTACTGGTTGACGTGTACAACTGCCCATAGAATTTCTCGATCTCCCTCAGAAGCTCCTGTTTGGCGGATATGATCCTGCCATCGTCGGTCTTCAGTTTCGTGAGCTGGCTCTGCCCAATAGACAGATCTCTTGCAAAGACCCATACATCATCAGTTTAAAATATTTATTAGAAATAGCAATATCAATTAAATTCAAACGCCATAACGAAACGAAACAGCAGCTAATCAAATAAAGTGTCATCAAAATAAATCGAGATAAGTGAGGAAAATGATGATCCTATGCAAAGCATATTATGATTGCATTACTAAAAGTATGCAGTGCATGAGGTTCTAGGTTTTATTCCGGGGTCGGGCAAAGTGTTAAGTTCCTCTATCTCTATCTGGAATTTCTCAGTAGGAGCTCGGAGACAGGATTCATGCCCGGTTGATGACAATAGGTTCACCCTCATCGAGGAATACTCGTACAGGCGTGAAGTTATGATTATACTTGAAGGATTACTAATGTTTATATTTTGGAACGATTTATTCTTCGTTCGGCCCACTTTTATAAACCTATTGTACGTCTTCTTCATTTGTTTCTTGCGAACTGATCGGTGGCTTTTTCGTTGTCCCAGTCGGTGCACTGGTTTTAGAGTCTGGGATATACTGTGACTTGTATAGTTGGTCATACTGTTGCCAATTTTGTGATGGATACTTAAGGGGATACATATAGGGATACTGTGTGTAATACGAGAACTTCATGGTGGCTGCAGATCCTGGTCTTTGCAGATTCTGGTCGTTGCTTATTAAATGAGACAGTCAATACACTGGCTGGCTAAGTCTACGTACTAGCGGTTATAACAAGTGTGGGTCACTTACATTTGCATAAAAAAATTGGTTAAACTGGCCTGTGACCTTATAATTATAATTAATTCAAGATACGTACAAAAATATTATTGACGCCGAGAAGAAAAATTGTACTTTATTAGTACAATAACATAGGACGTGAATTCATTTCCATGTTTCCAAGGCTCGAGGTACGGGATCAATAATCAAAAAAAATCAAAATTTATTTATTCAATTAGGCCATTAAGCGGCACTTTCGAACGTAAAAAAAAAAAAAAATTGAATCTAATACTAACCTCCAGTTTCCCAGCCCAAAATCATCGGCGAATCAATGCGACAAACCGCCAAGCAAGCGCTATCCGCTGCGATTGGCTGTTGAAAATTCATTCAACCAATCACAGCAGACAACGCGCGCCCGACAACCCGCCACACCAAACCCCCGACAATTCCGAGCTGGGAAACCGGGGGCAATTGATTCTACCGTCCATTCGGAAATGTAGCTTGTTGTGGAGAAGAATGGACAAGAAACTCCACACATACTCTTTTACAAAAAATGTGTTTTACATGTATTTGGTTACATTATCTTGTTGGAAAAAAAAAAATACATACATGTGAGAACGATGTAAAAAAAAACAAAAAAAAGTAACGCACTTAAAAGCTTCTACAGTAAAACAAACAATTAAAAATACAATAATTAGGTAATTAAAAACAGGCGGAGGCAGCTAAGTTATGACCAATCCCAACTGATGGCGCCCGTTCACGAACATGACACATGGATCGGCACCACTCAGCTCAACCATCATGAAGGGAACCGAATGATCCAACACATGTGCCACCATCAGAGTGACATTAGAGAGAGCATGACACACTATCAACTGCCAGGGCACACTGAAGTCAACGTACGACACAAAGGTATAGCAAATGGTAGATTTACAGTTGGTACATAGTACTCACATATGTGCTGTGCAGTTATATAACTTGTTATTGTGCCCTAGTGACTGTGGAGCTGGACCTGGATCCAGTCTTTTATGTCTATTCCAACATTAATCATAGCTGGTTCAGTGGTTCGTGTAAACTTATAAGAAACAAACAGTCAGTGTGAGGCTATTATTATTTACCCACGGCTCTTAGTAATTATTTATTTGAAACAAGTTTCTGCCTGCGGCTTCGCCAGCGTGAAAATTATCCCAGAGGAACATAGTCCGGGGGTAAAAAAAGTATTATTTATCCTAATCCAGGACATGGTCTATCCGTGTGCCAAGTTTCATCCAAATCTATTAAGACTAACAAAAGGCAACAAACAGACAAAGTTACTTTCGAATTACGACTTCGTTCGCGTAAACAGTGTTTTATTATCCCAAGGGAACATACTCGGGCTTAAATAATATCCTATGTCCTAATCCAGAATAGAATAGAGAACATTTATTCGACATAGAAACAACACAACAACAACAATCACAAAGTAACAGAAAAATTGTAAAAAATAAAAGTACAAACAAGGTTTAACAGTGATTGCGCCGAGCGTGGAGCCAGGAAATGGTCACCCCGTGTGCCAAGTTGCATCCATATTTATCCGTTAAGCCATTATGACAAGAAAAAGTAACAGACAGGAATGCTAGTGTGGAATATAATAAGGATGACTCATAATTTGTTTTTCATCAAAAATCGGTCTGACCTTATACCTAGTGATAAAGAAATATCATTTGTTTACTGACTCAAGCAAGTTTAAATTACCGGCAGATAATATAATATTATTTTTCAGGTTCGGGAATTCCGAGTTATGGGTCATTAATAACAATGCTACAATCGATAATTTAATTATCATCACTTTTACGATGTTTTTGCTCATATTCGTTTAGATACCGTATTTATCTTGCCTATAATTAAATGAGATGGGAAATCCATCTCATTAAATTTATTTTGTATATTTTTTTGTTTGGTTATTATTTGAGGGTGTATTTTACTGCACTCTGACATTATTTTTATCTTCACTAATTATGTATCTTTTTATCCCATCTTTTCGAAAAGAGGCCCCTCGATAAGTGTGAGCAAAATGGGTCATTCCGGTGCACTTAATAACAGTGACGAACTGACTTTTGTTTTTGGAACATTATTTAATTAAAAAGTTTGAACGCAATTCACTTCAATAAAGTCCTGGCTGGTGATAAAAAGTAGGTGCCTGCTGAGGCAGCATTGGTTAAACAAATTAAATAAAAAATACGCGAGCACTACTTTTTCGTTTTTTTTTACATAAATCTAACTAGATAACGCAAGTCCCTCCATCCTCGCTGGGCTCGGGATTCTACTCTAGAATCCTTTGCTTCGCTCTGGATTTAAACAATCGCTACATTATTTTGGTCCCTTGTGACGCAATCTACTATTGTAAACCCTTGGAATGTTCAACTAAACATATTATGGGTCTAAAATTATGCAATACCAGACAGTAACACAGTAACATACTGACAGAAAGACGTCATGTCAAAGTGATATAAATCATGACATGTGACCGGCTGTACCTACATCCTGAAGCTGCCGCTGCTGCTGCAGGGAACCTCAAGCGGCGGAAATATAATACGGCCGTCTGGGGATGAAACTCTTGGTCCGTGGGACCCGTGTGCTAACTCATAATTTAAAGAACTATCTAAACGCGTAGTTACACTTCGCGTGACACAAGATCTAGCTTTAACCTTGATCAGAGGATAAGCATTACCATACAACGTGGACATTCTGCCAGTCTTCTGGGCACAATACCAGTGGACAACGATGCGGAGAAGCTTTTCAAAGCCATTTTATATTAGTTTTCTTTTAGTCATAGTTAGTTAATAGTTTTTGATTTAAATGTATATGTGTGTACCTAGTTATAGTTAAATAAGTATTTTAAACACTGTGTTTATTTTTATCCATCTAAATAAAACGTATGTTTAAATAAAATAATATGAAAGTGTGTAAATTGAAATTTTGCCGTACAGAAAGGCAGATAACCATTATATTTGAATTTTTACTACTGTAAGCCAGCTGAAGGTCAAAGTGTTACCACTGACGTTCGACCTACACAGGATACATTTCGTCCAATCATTGAAATTTTGTCAAAATAAACTTAAACGAATTTTAATAAACACCTGCTGTTTATCAGTAATTTCCTGTATACGCTTCTGTTTAAACCTTTGAGATACACAGCGTGATGTTTTGGTAAAATACAATATTTTGCTATCACAGGTCACGGTTAGGGTGAGACAACATTCTCAACATATGTTTTATTTTTTATTGATAGGCTCGCGCTTGACCACTATCTCACCCGATGGTAAGCGATGATGAGGTCGACGATGTAGCACGCTTGCCTAGAAGAAACCTATTCACTAGACTCCCAGATTCTAGCTATCAGGAAATACAGACTCCGGAAGAAATTCCACTCCTTAGCTGTTCGCATAATAAAAGTATTCCCAAAACGGTTGGTGCGTATGGGTGGGATGTCCACCATGTATCCATGACGCATGGCCGTACGTCTTGTAGTCCAATGATGGAATGGGCTAGGAGGAATTAGTTTATGCAAGTTGACGTATAGTCCTAACCAAATGATTGGTACTGGTACTAGTGGATTGGTAGTTACTTATTGCTGTCAATTTGTCTTATCATGAAGTTTATAATAAGTGTCATTCTTAGTATTGTAAAAACCCATGACGTGTGAATTGCGATTAAACTGTTTATTTTTATCATCAAATACAAAAAACTATAGGGGAAATATATCAAATACAAAAAACTATAACTACTCTAATAACTTAGAAATACCAAGCTATTGTTTTTACTTTTTATGCAATATGTTGACCCGGTTTAAGTTTAAATTTTTATAAAAAAAATTACGTACATGCAGAGTCACGCTGTTGGTGATACTGGGTGAATCTTATTGTGAGTATTCATATTTGAAATACAATCATTCATACAATTTGAAAAAAACCAACGAATACATTAACGTGATCGAGTACGTATTAAAATCTTTCCTCTGAGACTGTCGTGTCGTAGCAAAAAGTTTCCATCCGCGTAGACCCAGCGTAGCGCACCGTAGACCTGCGTAGCACTAAATAAGATAAAATGAGAAACACTACAACTTTTTTGTAACTTGCCTTTTTGTGTCTTTAACATGGTCCTTTTCTAACTATATAACAGTTTCGCCGAATTAAAAATTTACCCATGCGAATATGAGATAGGCTGCTAGAAAGTTACGGTCAACTAGCTAACAATTCTGTCTTCTAATCTCCTGTGTATAAGTACACCTAGTCAAGTACTAACAATGCTATATTAATTCCAGGTAAGATTACAAAGACGGTGAACAAGACAAACACCAGCTGGGGCTATGACTACAGCCTCAGTGACACGAGGGTTCAGGCACGGGGTCTCAACGCTAACAAAGAAAATTTGGTTCCACTAAATGTCACTAGATGGCGCGAAATGCAACGATTTATTATTGAATTGTGTGTAAAATTAACATTTTCTAGAATTGATCATAAAAATTGTATGTTCTTTTTTAAACAACTCTCCTAAGCACAAAATTATTGAATATTGGGCTTTAAATTTCTGATGCATGTCACTCTAATTTATATATATTTTTTTAAAAGTAGGTTAAATTATTTTGGTACCGTGTGGCTCTCTCAGCTTTCTATTCTCTCAGCTCTATGAGAAAAACGTTTTCGCAGTTTTGGAAGTTTATTGTAACTGTTTTGTTTGAAAAATAAAATGTCATTGACTTATTTATCATTTGGGTATTCGTAATAACTTCAGACTCTGATTAATGATAATTTTGAGTCAATGGTGACATTTCACGCTGTTTTAAAGTAGATGGGCGCCGCTACGACAAAGATTGAATCGGTGGATCAACTGAGGAAGGCAATTAATACTTTAACAACAACAACTACAACTAATTTAATACTTTTCTCTTGTTTAGTTTGGTAGTAAATTTTTTATGACAGTTTCTGCGTTGAATTTTACGTCTAAGTCAATACTTTTGCAAATGTTGTAACGTAAAAACCTCGTAGGACAATTTGAGTAGGAGAAAGAAAGATTGAGACTATTTACAGCTTTAAATATTATTACGAATGAAATATAAATTGCATAGAACTCCGAACTGGCGCACCTATTTGATAAACATGAGCATAGATTCATCCAAAGCAGTGTACAGGGATAATAGCAAATAAACCCTTTGAAATTTCGGTATAACTCCACGAAACCAAAACATGATTTTATGTATGCGTGGATGTATGTGAGTATGTTGTTTGTTTTCGTTTGTATGTTTAATTTTACTTAGTGATAATAGGATAAGAAAGATGTGTATGGTGCAGTGTGTTAACATAAGTTCTTAGATATATTTTAAAAACAATAGCAAAATCTTCGACCGAAAGCATGATAAGTCATATAATTCTATCCAAATCCTCAGTACCCTTAATGTGAATAGGTGAATCACCTTCATTCATACGAATATATATTTTTCCGAATGAGATCCAGCATCCATGGAAACCTCGCCTCTTAGTGAGTTGTCTGGACAAGTAAAATAGTTGTTGTGTCTTTACTGTTAGAGAATATATTATAATAAACAGACAAGAAAACAATTCAGCTTATACAAGATCATGATCATAGTAACGAGTAGTGCTCCTTCACATGTCCGGCAAATACCGGGAGGGTATGCGCGCGTTTTATAGTCACAGGCAATGCATTCCATAGACGAGTGGCCTGGACAATAAAATACTTGTCTAGGAATGTAGTGGAATGCAATGGAATTTTAAGTTTCATATTATCCGATGACCTAAGAACTTTTAGGTGCGAATCACACAGAAACTGAAATCGTTTCTTGAGGTAAAGAGGGGTAGAAGGAAGAAAGAGAATATTATACAGGAGAGAAAGAATATGAGCATTCTGGGGATGGCGAATTGGCAACCACTTGAGTTTAACACGAAAATTAAAATTAATGGGATGTTTCTGTTTGATAATGTGCTGAGCTTGTAACCAAGGCAATTTCAAACCAATTTCATGTAGATATACTTATTAGGTATTTACTTATCATGACTAGAAATTAATAGAATCGTTTTTTTATCTTTGTGATTGTTGCAGTTGTTTTTGTCCGAGATGAATTATAGCTTTGTAGTTATTTTTCACTCATTGGATTGTTGGTCGCAAACGCTACTGCTGAGGTTCGGTTTCAGGGACAGGTTAAGTTTTATTTGGTTTTTCCATCTGGAATTTCTCAGTAGCAGCCAGGAGTCTGGACTTTACATGGTCCCATTACATGGGACTTAAATAAACTTTTTTGCAAAAAAATACTACCGACTTCCAAATGAAAAACTACAAAGTGAAAAATAACTTTATTTTTGGAAGTCGGTGTCTTTCGTAGATACCAATTATTTGCGATATGGACACCGACTTCCGTAAATAAAGATATTTTTCACTTTGTAGTTTTTCATTTGGAAGTCGGTAGTATTTTTTTGCAAAAAAGTTTTTTATTTTTCCCTTTTTAGTTTTACCTACCTAATAGGCAAGTTGTTTAGTAAGTACCTATTACGCCAGAACAGATTACCCGAAAAACATGAAAATTGAACATAACCGGTGAAATTAGAGTTCTGCGTTCCCCTTTCAGTATACTGGCGTGATGTTATGTTATGAAATGGTATAAACAATAAACAGACATGCGATTGAAGCAATCCCGAATAGTTTGCCGTTATTTATTGAAGAGTTCTGTTGTATATCTCCGAAGTTCTTCATCAGATCTTTGACAAATTAAAATGAGACCAATTTTGAAACATGTTCTTTCAAACAAAAAAAGAATTTTCAAAATTGGTCCACGATTGGCGGAGAAATCGGTGAACATACATAAAAAACGTGGTCAAACGCGAGCATATCAATAATAATAAAAAAAAAAAAACATACAAGAAGTCGAACATAGAACCTCCTCCTTTTTGGTAAGTCGGTTAAAAATAACCGACGAGATGAATGTGAATGTGGATGCAATTCTGCTTAACACTTCGGGAATACAAGCGTGATGTTATGTTAAGTAGTTGGAGCTCGTGGCTAAATAATAACAGCCGCACGGGTTGATCTTCAAGGTTAAGCAACGCTTGCTGAGGTCGGACCGTGGATGGGTGACATTTCAACATACCGAATTTCCTCCATAACTCTCTCCAAACTCCATTATTATTTGCGACATTGGGGTTATAGAATAAAAATAAATTTTCATCGATAAGCGTTCGTATTTATTTAAATACCAGCTTCAGAACTTCTACTTACTAAAAATACATCTGAATCTACTATACAAAACTTAGTACAAGTGCTGCTATTTAAAAAAAGACCCTAAAACAATTATTAACATTCGTCTGATAAATTACTCTCAGAAATCCTGGTAGTTACTGGCCCCAGTCGTTGCTGTAAGGCCTACCTAATATTCTTGACGGTATTGGAGTACGGGAGGGTGCCCATAGCCTTGCTGTGGGTAGCCATTGCCTTGGAGATAGGCGGAGAGTACCCTTCCCGTATGTTTGTTGTGGGTACACGTAGCCTTGTGTAGGGTAGTCGTCGTGTTGTCGTGAATTCCGGTCAGGCCACTGTACATTCCAATTGAAGCCACGGTCTCTTTTGAAGTGCACTAGATTACCGACGTCCAAGTTAGTCTGACTGCCGAAGGTCATTCGGCTGCTATCAGGAACGAAAGCTTCAAAAAGCGGTGCACCTGAAATAAACTTCACAAATTGAAGTAAAAAACTAAAAACTCAAACCTCGACTCTACAAACCAAAATATTTTTGAAGTGCCGATAGATAGCGTTAGTGGTGTTTTTAAACGATAAAATATAATACAATTGATTTTCTGTCACTGGGTTCATTTTAACATTATAGGTTAGGTAGGTGTGGATAGTTTTTCCCTCTTTGATTTGGTATCCCACTCGATACGATAGTATACACAATTTCAGAGACCCCACTTTATTGTACGTAAAATACTGGCAACATTAGGTAGATAACTTACAGGCCAGACGCGATCAGGTAACCCTGCAGTAATCTATTCTACTATCGAGAATTATTCATAAACTTAAGATTTTTTTTCAAAGCAAAATATCTGCAGGATTTTGCAGTGGGATCTCATACTATTAAAAAGTTTGGAATGGAATCAAAACCAACTGCTAATACTACTTAGATTATCTGATACCAATAAAAGTTCGTAAAATAGTTTTACAATGCATGTCCTCGAAAAGAGCGGTTTTCCAAGCAGCCAAACTGTGCGGAAAGTGTCACTTTTTTCACTAGTGCTTTTTACTTTCCTGTATTTTTTTAATTTTTATCTCCAACTTCAGCCCGACGCATAGAGTTTTTATTATTTGAGAAAAGTTTAAAGAATTAGTTATGTACAGATTATCATTCATATAAAAGGTAAAATAAAACTAATACTTTATTTTAGGCGTTTTTAATTACTTTAGATTTAAATTTTGGATCAATAATATTTATTTTTTATACAAGAGTGCAAAGTTGCTTTTTAACCGCGTGTTCAATTTTGATGACCGAGCAAGCGAAGGTTCGAAGATTCTAAAATTGAATCACGAGCGCAGCGAGTGATTCAAAATTAGAATCCTGAGCGTTAGCGAGGGAATCAAAAGAGCACGAGGTGAAAAATCTTTGTACTCGAGTGCAACACGCAACTTTTCATTCCACCTCAGCGAGGAAATGACTAAATGCAAAAAAAAAACGTTTACAATCACAAGTATTTTATTTCAGTTTAGGTATTAATTACTACATTATGACAGGTAAGTATTACAGAGTAATCTTTAAATTATAACAAAATAATACTAAGGTATAATTAAGAAAGTTTTAAAGTAACGTTGCTACAGTTATTTAAATTGAGTGTAATATTTTTGTTTGGTACTGTAATATTGGTGTTAGTCACTTGTGTACTGTTTTTCGGTAAACTATCTGTCATACATAATAGTTGTACCGATTCATCGGATTCCCTTGGCGTGAATGTTGGAGAGAGAGGGAGATGGTTAGAACCGCGTACAAAGCAAATTGAAAAAAGAACACCAAGAAGGTTCCGAGTCTGAGTTTTTAACAAATTAAAAAAATGTTGTATGATATATTCGGCACCATAGAGGTAGCAGTAAATAGGTTTAATGTTTTTTTTAATTCACAAACTTAGTGCACACGATGTTCTAAATTCAATTTACTTTATCCTCTAGTGAATAAAAACGGCTTTTCCACTCAGATACCTATTGAAGATTAAAAATACTCTTTCCGAGATGGTGGGATGAAAATTAATTTTATACCATTCCCCCTCTAAAAAGCTTATTTTATTCACTGAAAACAGTGAATAAAAAGCACTTTTAATCACTGTTTTGGAGTTTGAATTTGGAACACACCAATGTATTAGACGTCCATCTCAATGCTATGTAACCTCCTTGCGCAAAAAATACTCGAGACAAACTTCTTGTGCAGAGAATATTCGACTTTCAAATTCCTTCTTCAATTTTAATTTTGTGTTTTTTTTAATATTGAGGATTTTAATAATGATTTTGATTTTAGTCTAGGATATTTATTGAATACTTATTTGGATTGTAATTCTAATATTAATTGCAATGGTGTTTAAGTAACTAAAATTATTTAAAGTAACGGTGGTGGCCACTGGCCCATGAAACACAGGTAACAGCACCTAGCTCAGGGCTCAGGGTTTCACATTTTTTGGAAATTTTGAAGGAAATAAACCATTTATTTATTACTCGTAATATTCCTTGTGCTTTTCGCTTAGATCTTGCTTTTTCTCGAAGTCATGGTATAAAATTTAGTATGCAACTCTTGAATAAAACGGATTTATATCGAGAGCCATGAATCACTCGCGTCGCTCATGATTCTAACACTTGAATCACTCGCTATGCTCGTGATTCAATCATCATGAATCACTCCCTACGGTCGTGATTCAGTCGTTAGAATCCTTCACTTGCTTGTGATTCATCTATGGCCCTCGCTTTAAATCCGTCTTTTATTCACTAGTTGCATAATATACTATTATACCATTCCCCCTTTAAAAAGCTTATTTTATTCACTGAAAACAGTGAATAAAAAGCACTTTTAATCACTGTTTTGGAGTTTGAACTTGGAACACACCAATGTATTAGCCGTCCATCTGAAATGCTATGTAACCTCCTTGCGCAATAAATACTCGCTACAAACTTCTTGTGCAGAGAATATTCGACTTTCAAACTCCTTCGATAATAAGTTTGAGTTTTTTTTTTTATATTTAGGATTTTAATAGTGATTTTGATTTTAGTCTAGGATATTTATTGAATACTTATTTGGATTGTAATTCTAATATTAATTGCAATGGTGTTTAATTAACTATAATTATTTAAAGTAACGGAGGTGGTCACTGGCCCCTGAAACACAGCACCTAGCTCAGGGATCAGGTTTTCACATTTTTTGTAAATTTTGAAGGTAATAAACCATTTATTTATTACTCGTAATATTCCTTGTGCTTCTCGCTTAGATCTTGCTTTTTCTCGATGTCATGGTATAAAATATAGTATGCAACTCTTGAATAAAACGGATTTATATCGAGGGCCATGAATCACTCGCGTCGCTCATGATTCTAACACTTGAATCACTCGCTATGCTCGTGATTCAATCATCATGAATCACTCCCTACGGTCGTGATTCAGTCGTTAGAATCCTTCACTTGCTCGTGATTCATCTATGGCCCTCGCTTTAAATCCGTCTTTTATTCACTAGTTGCATAATATACTATTATACCATTCCCCCTCTAAAAAGCTTATTTTATTCACTGAAAACAGTGAATAAAAAGCACTTTTACTCACTGTTTTGGTGTTTGAATTTGGAACACACCAATGTATTCGAACTCCAACTCAATGCTACATAACCTCCTTGCGCAAAAAATACTCGGTACAAACTTCTTGTGCAGAGAATACTCGACTTTCAAACTACTTCGTCGATTTTAATTTTGAGTTTTTTTTTATATTTAGGATTTTAATAATGATTTTGATTTTAGTCAAGTATATTTATTGAATACTGATTTGGATTGTAATTATTATATTAATTGCATTGGTGTTTAATTAATTATAATTATGTAACGTAGTGGAGGTGGTCACCGGCCCCTGAAACACAGTTCGTTATCTAACTCAGGGGTCAGGATTTCACATTTTTTGTAAATTTGGAAGGAAATAAACCATTTATTTATTACTCGTAATATTCCTTGTGATTTTCGTTTAAATCTTTCTTTTTTTCGTAGTCATGGTATAAAATATAGTATGCAACTCTTGAATAAAACGGATTTATATCGAGGGCCATGAATCACTCGCGTCGCTCATGATTCAGTCGTTAGAATCCTTCACTTGCTCGTCATTCATCTATGGCCCTCGCTTTAAATCCGTTCTTTATTCACTAGTTGCATAATATACTATTAAATATTAATTAAATATGTTTGGCAGAACGTATATTTTGCTCGTGCCTTATTGCGTTACGATGTGACAGCTATTCGCACATGCGCAGTAGATATGCCCGAGGAACTATTAGTTAATCTGTGGATATGCTATTATATAAGTCCTGTTTCCGTTATTGTGTCCGTGGCATCAACAGTAGGCCCTATCAGAATATCAGCGCAGCGTTATTACTTTTTTTGGATATCGCTGCACATGCCGAGATAGGAGCCTTTTTGGTCTCGCACAAGGTTTTTATTTTATTATTGTTTAAGTGTATGCTTATTTTCTCGTGTCTCCTGTGCGGGTCACAAATAAATATTTTTCTTTCTTTCTTTCTTTCAATGCATAGTAAAATGTTGTATGATACACGTACGTCAGATGATTTCCGACTTGTGTCGATTTATCCACTCACTCGCTTCGCTCGCTCGTGAATAATAAATGCCACTCATCGGAAATCACCTACCTTCCACACTTGTAGCATAAATAACTATAACAATGGTCTTTTTTTTTGCGTGGGGTAATGCTCATGCATACTGCGCTACCACGGGGAGATAGCGCAGTTATATGGCGACTCCAAGCCAATAAAACTCCACGGCGTCCTCCTGTGTCGCTTATGGCGAGAACACGGGCACGCGTTCGGACTCACCGCGAAACTGCCGCGGCTGTCCGTCACCAAACCCCCGTTTAAGGAGTACCCCCATCACCGGCGCACCAGAACACATTGTGCGCCGTGACTACCCCATGGACAAAACCAGCACATGGGTGCTAGACGACCCCGTGTATGGCACCCTTGATCCCCTTGTGACGGGTCAAGGTCAATGGCCCCGCCACATACCATTTTTCAGCCACTACTGCTTAGTCGAACAATCCCACTACAATGTAATATTGACCGATATTGTTATCTTTCATAGTATGTAGTCGGGCACCAGTAACACAAAAATGTAATGTCTACCTAAGTTGTTATACTCGTTGATAAGTTTCACTTGGGTATTTCCGATTCTTTTGATTTTCTTTATCGGCCTATCCTGTTAGCACTGGCTATAAAAATAAAACAAAAACCAAATAATGTAATGTTCAGCTCACACAAGGACACGACGCAATGCCGATCCGTGAAGCAATATAGAACTTTATTTACTACACGAAAAGGTACACATTTCCGTACAATAATTCGAATAAATTCAAAGTTCAAATTCTCTCACTTCTTTTGTGTAGTATATAAAGTTTATTGTATCGCGTCTCGGTATGAGCTGACCCTTTGTTACTTATCTGTTATACCAATACCTTCTTGCAATTGGTTTTCCCGCTAATCAGTCAGCATATACCTACCTACTCATAAAAATGTATATAAAGCTCTTTCTCTTTAGTTTTGATACATTACGAGAACGAATTTTACAAAGTAACTGTAGTGTTTCTTTTACTAACCTTAGCTACACTTATCAGCTATTATGAAGTTCTTTGTTAGTATTTTGTTTTTATTTCTATCGTTATTACAAAAAAACTTAAGTGTTAACTTGTTTAATTGTGTTTGTTTAAAATGTATGGCAGTAAAAAAACATATAAAATAATATATTTTATTTATACTTTCAGATTTTCGCATGCTTGGTATTGGTGTGTTTGGAAGGATTTCATTGTAAGTACCTACTCACTTACTATATTAATAGTAAGTTTAGGGGCTGATTTTCAATTATACGATATCTTACTTTTAACCGAGGAAGAAAATCGTTACTAACTAACGGTTAAAGCAGAAAATACCTTGATTATAATATCAACTATTAATGCCAATACATAACCGACGTTCTGTCAATTTGATTGGTTTGAGTCACTTCGAGAAGAGTAACTAACCACTTGTACGTTTAATAAGTCAACTTAGAACTGCCGATTTTAGGATTAAGAATTTGAAGTTGAGTATTTGCCAAACTCTACTTCAGCTTGAACACTGCTTCAACTTTGAAGGTAAATCTAGGCTTTGACGCTTTCTCAACTCCAAACACTCAATTCAGAAACCCACCTAGAACATAGAGCTAGCTAGCCTTCAGGTAAAGAATACCTTACGATTGAATAATCTGTCCTAATCTTATATCTTATCTTACTTGATTATTATAAATGCTAAAATTAGGATAGATGGACGGATGTACGTTTGTTACTCAATCACGCCCGAACGGCTGAACAAATCTGGTTGAAATTTTAATCGGCAAACAGATAGATTATGAATTGCACATAGGTTACTTGATATCTCGGTGTAATTTAATGCTCACTTATGATAAGGAAACACTTTTCATGCGGGCGAAGCCACTGGCAGTCGCTAGTATCACATTAAAGATATAACAAAGTAGGTAACTGGCAAGCGAAAATGGATGTTTGAGACTCTTTCACGCAAAACTTAACTCCAAAACGGATTTGTATAAAATTTGACATAGAGATAGTTTACAACCTGAATTAAAACACAGCATTCTTTTTCTCCAAATATTATGTTTCTTTGGGATAATTTTAAGTTTCACGCGGCCAGCTGCAGAACCGCAGGCCCTCGACCCTTGTTCGCAGTATTTTCCCATCAGTCATTTGCCTTTCAGGCTGTGGGGTCTGGCTTGACCCTGCCTCCACGAGGGGTTCATCATGAGTCCCTTCTATTGCCTCGTAGAATTCGTCGTCTTCTTCTTTTGATGTGCCATCCGGTGTTTCTGTATCCATTATACCCTTTTTCTCACTATTCCCCTCCCCTCCCGTGTGTGGTCTGGTTGTTCCAGAACCGCAGGCAGCTGATTGAACTTTTTTACTATCTCTTTTACTTTGTCACTGTTGTTGTTGTATTGTGTTAATGTCAAAAAAAAAACTATTATTTTCTAATAGTAAATTGTAATTTCAGGTGCACCGTTTAGGTTTTTCCAACGTCTACGGGAATGGCGGATTAACAGACTAAAGCAGAGGTTGATTAACCTTGGTGCCTATGACCCGGCACCAAGGAACTATGAATACAACTGGTATCATAACTATAACACAGGACCAAGGAACTATATTGTATACAACCGGAATGTAGACAGGCCGGAGCAGAACGAATACTCAGAGTACGAGTTTAATCACTAGTAGAATCCAGAAAGCAGGAAGAAAACTTATCGTAGACATGCTATCTATTTACTTACACCAAAAATGTACTGACAATCAACACTCTGCGGATCTAAAAGTTTCACGAGCTCAAAGACAACCTGAATTCTTTTACCACTATCCATTTCTGCAGTCTAAAAAATATAATATAATGTTGTTTTTTTAACTTTCTGTGTGTTCTATATCTATCAAATCTATCTTGCTTCCACTGTAAGGCGCAAGCAGATTTCTTTGTATTTTCTTAAATAAATAATTTCTACATGTATTTTATTTTGAGTTACTTGCTTTAAACTGTTTTGGTTGGGCTCAGGCTAATTACTGGCTTACAGGTGTAGAAATATGAGGGTGACTTGTCTATACGTCCTGACCTTCTCCTTTGAAAGAGTTATAATGTGAATAATGGAATTAAGTAATAAACTGATATCATTAGTACCATCACAGCCAGATTTCATAAGTAGGGTTCATATTACACATACATAATAAAGATCTACTAAGTATCACCAGCACTGTTAGAGAAGGTGGCCCCGTTGCAGGATAGTACTTGACTTCCTTCATAGTTACTTTTATTCAACTCAGGGTCATCAAGAGTAAGGAAGTTTTCATTTTAGACGTGCCTATTTTAGACCGACGGTTTTCCAATCTTATGGGTCACACCCCACATCACTAACTTCCTAAGTTTCTACTGCAACTAAGATTTTTTGGAGAGAATAACCTTAAAACCTAATTTGACAATAGTGATTCATAACAGAAAGTGGAATTACCGAAGTGACGATAATATTTACAAAAAACAGACGAAAATAGCAGAGATAAAAGCTTGTTTTTAATTAATAATCGGTTTATTCAATCATTTATATTCGTACATTGTTTTAGTCTTACTGTAATATTTACCGGATAGATCACGATAAACAGAGGTATACTTAATCCAATAAAAATAATGATAATGATCAGTGAATAATACACAACAAATTATACAAACATAATACACCTATAAAATTTGGAACACATATTTAGAAGATCTTAAGAACGGTTACAAAAGGTTTTTTTCAGATTTATACATTTAAAAAAAACAATGTTGATGATAACAATATGTTAAATAACTATGCTCATTAGCTGCTGCTTTGTTGCTATTAGGACCCAGACAACCGTGTCGAAAACCAGTTCTTTTTTTTATTTTCAATAAGAACAAAATTCTTAATAATTAATTACGATTTAGCCTAAAAGACTAATAAGCAATTTAATTCTAACTTAATATGTTGCGTTATAGATTATGTTAAAACTAAGAAAAGTGCCCAATTGCATTTTTACACAAGTCCGTAGCACTTTCTTAGAGTCTGATATAATTTATAAAAACACTTATGTATAGCAAAGCGTTGTCACTATTATTCATTCACTTTGAACACTACACTAACTCAAAAGGTTTAGTTATTTTTAGCCTACGTACTAAGTCTGTATTGTCTAGCAGCTGAATAGCCTCAACATTCACGTGTCGATGAAGTGTGTGTTCGTGGGCTTCAGCAAATTTTTGGATGATGGTGGTGACGAATTCCGTTTTAAGGTCACGGTGAAGATGGTCATTTCTTATGTACCAGTGTGCATTTACAGCATCCCAGAGCACTTTATTTTGGAATTGTTGGATTAATTTGATGTTGCTTTGTTTAGTACAGCCCCAAAGTTGGATACCATACGTCCAAAATGGAATCAGTATATACTTGTATATGGTTATTTTATTATGTATTGATACACAGGATTTCCTTCCGAGTAACCAATACATACAACCAGATGACACGGTTGGCGTAGTGGTTTAGCGATCAGCTGCTGCACTGCGTGTCGCGGGTTCGATTCCCACACGGAACAAATATTTGTATGGGCTATGGAACAGATAGTTGTTCCGAATCTGGGGTTCTTGTGTCATCATCATCATCATATCAGCCAAAAGACGTCCACTGCTGGACATAGGCCTCCCCCAAGCGTCGCCACATTGACCGGTCCCGTGCATCTCGTAACCAGCGGATCCCCGCAACCTTCACCAGGTCATCGGTACACCTGGTGGGAGACCTTCCAACGCCACGTCTTCCGGTTCGCGGTCGCCATTCCAGAACCTTTCTGCCCCATCGGCCATCCGTTCTGCGAGCAATGTGCCCTGGAAGCTATATCGGTAACCCTGGTTCTCTTTCGGATCTCTACATTTCTGATTCGATCACGCAAGGAAACTCCGAGCATAGCCCTCTCCATTGCCCTTTGAGTGACTGTAAGCTTTCTGATAAGGCCCATTGTAAGCGACCACGTCTCAGAGCCATATGTCATCACTGACAACACACACTGGTCATAGACTTTCGTCTTGAGACACTGCGGTAAGTTGGACGAGAAGATACCGCGCAACTTCCCAAACGCTGCCCAGACGTACCGTATGGTGACGGACGTATAGAAATTCACCATCCCGGGCGACTAAGGGACACACCAGAGAATGGGCAGCAGCGTTCTCTGTGCACTTAAACAACAAACTGCGATCGCCAACCCGCCTGCCAAGCCTGGCGATTATGGCAAACCCCCCCCCAAACCTAATGAACAGCACACCGAAAAAACGGCCCCGAGTGCCCGGCAGCCCGTCTACCTTCGGCTACGGTAGCGGTCGAGGCGATGGCGTGGCAAGGGGTGCTAAGAATCCCCGGAGTGGACCCGGCTACCCCTACAAACACCGACGACTGGATCTGGGAACATATAACACGCGACCACTCCGGATCGACGAGAAGATAGCCGAACTTGAGGAAGAATTGAGCAGGTTACGATGGAGTATTATAGGGTTATCTGAAGTCCGAAGAGAGGGGGAGGACTCGATAATCCTCAAATCCGGTAACCTGCTCTATTTCCGAGAGGGAGACCGGCAGTCCTAGGCTGGTGTTGGGTTTATCGTCCACAAGTCTCTTGTGAACAACGTGGTGAAGGTCGAGAGTGTGTCGACCAGGGTGGCGTACCTTATACTCAGAATATCCGCAAGATATTCGCTGAAGGTCATACAGGTCTACGCCCCGACCTCGGCACACCCCGACGACGAGGTAGAGGCCATGTATGAGGATATTTCTAGAGCCATGCATGGTTTCAAAACTCACTTCACCGTTGTCATGGGGGACTTCAACGCGAAACTGGGCAAACGAGACGAGGATGAGCTGCAAGTGGGGCAATTTGGAGTTGGACGTCGGAACCACCGGGGTCACCTACTGGCCAGTTTTATGGAGAAGGAGGGCCTCTACATGATGAACTCCTTCTTCAGAAAGCGTGAGCACAGGAAGTGGACCTGGCTAAGCCCCGATGGTGCAACTAAAAACGAGATCGACTTCATCATGTCAACCAAGAAGCAAATGTTCAATGATGTCTCAGTGATCAATTCGGTGAAAACCGGGAGCGATCACCGCATGGTAAGAGGCACATTGACCATTAATGTTAAGCTTGAAAGGTCTCGATTGATGAAATCCACGCTCCGTCAAGCACAAATCCAGGTCCAAAGCCCCGAGAGCTTTCAGCTCGAACTATAGAATCGTTTCGAGTGCCTAGGGAGCTCCGTTGACGAATACAGCGATGGGTTCGTGGAAGCTGTCCATACGGTCGGGTCTAAGTTTTTCAAGACCCGCCGTACAGATAGGAACAAAAAGCTCTCTAAACCTTGTCTCAAGCTCATGAAGGAGAGGCGTGAGATTATCTTGCAGTCTTCAGACGATGCGTTGAAATACCGGCAGCTAAATAGACAGATCTCATAGTCCTTGAAAAGCGACCTCCGCCGCTTTAATACTGAAAGTATTAAAGACGCGATTGAGCGGAACAAAGGCTCCAAGGTCTTTGCAAGAGATCTGTCTATTGGGCAGAGCCAGCTCACGAAACTGAAGACCGATGATGGCAGGATCGTGTCCGCCAAACCGGAGCTTCTGAGGGAGATCGAGAGATTCTACAGGCAGTTGTACACGCCAACCAGTAAACCCGTCGCGAATCTAGCGAATGAACCTAGAGCTAGATTGACCCGACACTATACCGAAGACATTCCGGACGTCAGCCTGTATGAGATTAGGATGGCTCTGAAACAACTTAAGAACAACAAGGCACTGGGTGATGATGGAATTACGGCCGTACTCTTGAAGGTGGGTGGAAAACCAGTACTAAAGGCCCTTCAGAAGCTTTTTGATTCAGAGTTGATGGATTGGTGCAGGGCTGTGGTGGTACTCTTCTTCAAGAAGGGTGACAATGCCCTACTGAAGAACTATATGCCCATCACACTCCTTAGCCATGTCTACAAGTTGTTTTCAAGAGTCATCATGAATCGTCTCGCGCGCAGGTTTGACGATTTCCAGCCTCCCGAACAAGCCGGATTCCGTAAAGGCTTTAGCACCGTAGACCACATACATACGCTGTGGCAGGTTATACAGAAGACCGAAGACTACAACCTGCCTCTCTGTTTAGCGTTTGTGGACTACGAGAAAGCCTTCGATTCGATCGAGATTTGGGCTGTAGTGCAATCTCTCCAACGGTGCCAAATTGACTACCGGTACATCGAAGTGTTGAAGTGTTTTTACAAAAACGCCACAATGCCAGTTCGACTTCAGGATCAGACGTCGGAGCCCGTCCTTCTGCAGCGAGGTGTGAGACAGGGAGAAGTCATATCTCCGAAGCTCTTTACCGCTGCACTGGAGGATGTCTTCAAGGTTCTGGACTGGAGAGGGCTAGGCATCAACGTCAATGGCGAGTACATCACTCACCTTCGGTTTGCCGACGATATAGTGTTTATGGCTGAGACCATGGAGGACCTCAGTACAATGCTCGATGATCTCAGTAGAGCTTTCGAAAGAGTGGGTCTTAGGATGAACATGGACAATACCAAGTTTATGTTGAATGCCCATGTTACACCCACTCCTATCAAGATTGGAGACTCTACACTCGAAGTTGTGGGCGACTATGTCTACCTGGGACAAACGATCCAATTGGGTAGGGCCAACTTCGAGAAAGAGGTCAACCGTCGAATCCGACTCGGCTGGGTTCTTGTGTATGTGATTTTAAATGTTGTAAACGCACCCACGATACAGGAAGATTTTCCTAGTGTGGAACAAAGTTATAAAAAAGCATTGTTCTACCCAATAGATAGACATGTCGCCAGACAAGTCTGCACACGTCGGTATACAAGTGGGTAGACAAGTCGTTAGACAAGTTAAATAGAACAATTGATAGATAAGTAGGTAGAATAGTCTATAGACTAGATGATATATTGAAAAAAAACCTATTTGTATCTTTACATCAGAAAGACTAGTAAAAAAAGTTAATTCAAAACATAAAAAAATCCGACTGCTTGAGAAGCATGCCGTGCAGTCGGCAAACCAGATGTATCCTCCGACTGCACAGCATGATTTTTTTCTTTTTAACTTATTTTTAGTTCGCTTCTTAAGCAGTCAGGATTTTTGATTTTTAACCGACTTCCCAAAAAGGAGGCGGTTCTCAATTCGGATGTATAAATACATTTTATTTTTTATTTTATTTACCATTTGTATTTTCGAATTATGTACATTTAAAGATATAAGTATTATATATTGTTGAAATCACGCCATGTTAAACAACTGTTTTGAAAATAAATGTACGTGTTAATAATAATAAATAAATAAAAACTTGATTGTATTGACAATTACTTTGTTTGATTTTATCAAGTCAACTTGTTTGTTGCTTAATAAATTTTAGTTTTAGTTTTGTGACAACAAAACTTGTGGATTTGCGGCACCATTCCTCAACGTCCTCTCGACAATGGATCCAGTAAAATCGTTCTCGGATCTTGATTACAGTCCTCTTAACTTCCATGTGACCCCTTGAAATTCATTGTGATAGAACTGCAGAACCTCCGGCACCTTAACATTAGATACGACCATTTGTAGATGACACTGGTCACCGCGAGCATTCTTCAATTTCCGGCAGAGAACTCCATCCTGGATAACCAAGCTTTTCCACTGTGCCCAATAACTCTTGGTGATGGAACTGTTTGCTGTAACATCACTCCAGTGAGGCCTAGGAGCACCTGAATTCTTCAATTCAAGGTTCGGTTTTATGTCTCTGTCTTCTTGTTGAGCACTCTGCAAGGTTTCCTTCCACTATTCACTAAGAGCCGTCCTCAAAACCCGCACTAGCGTTACCTGCTTAGCTTCTTGTCTCGCACAATGTTTACATTGGTCTGGACACGGTCTTCGCGAGAGAGCATCAGCCTTACCGTGCGACGTTCCGCTACAGTGTTGAATTACGAAATCAAACTCTTGCAGTAGCTCAATCCATCTTGCTATCTGTCCTTCTGGGTTCCTAAATTGCAGTAGCTATTTTAGAGCAGCTTGGTCTGTTCTCAGGAAAAATTTCCGCCCTAACAAATATTTATTGAAATGCTGCAATGTGTATACTACAGCTATAAGCTCCCTTCGAGTGACACAGTAGTTGCTTTCTGGTTTGAATAAGGCTTTGCTGAAGTACGCAATGACAACCTCATGATATCCTTTTCGTTGAGACAATACCCCACCGATACCAGTATTGCTGGCATCTGTGTCCACTATGAATTCATTTTTACTGTCAGGGTAGCCTAAGATGGGTGCATTGCAGATGTTCCTTCAACTTCAACTTCTAAAACGCGGCATCACAGCTCTCATTCCAATAGAACTGTATCTTGTCTTCAGTTAGCTTATGAAGAGGTCGGGCAATGTCAGCAAAGCTCTTCACAAACCGCCGATAGTAGGAGCATAAAACGAGAAATGCCCTGACTTGCGTTTTGTTTCCTGGAACTGGCCAATCCTTGACGGCAATGAGCTTATCCGGGTCCGTTTGAATGCCTTCTTTGGAAACCATATGTCCCAAAAGTTCACTTGCTGCCTGAACAATGCACGTTTCTTCTACAGGCTTAGTTTTAGATTGGCTCCTCGTATTTGTGACAGCACTTGTTCCAGATTGCGGAGATGGTCTTCAAAGTTCTGACTCACGCTGATGATGTCATCCAAGTAGACAAGGCAGGCATCTCCAATCAGTCCAGTAAGCACCCGCTCCATCAATCTCTCAAAAGTGGCAAGGGCATTACATAATCCAAATCACATGACTTTGAACTGCCACAATCCTTTACCTGTAGAGAATGCTGTCTTTTCCTTATCTCGAGGGTCTATCTCGACCTGCCAGTAGCCACTCTTTAGATCTAAGGTGGAAAAACACTTCATTCCTGATACTGTATGTACCGATACTGTAAGAAATGTATGCAGCTCAAACAAAAAAGTAGACTATTCCTCTGCCCTGATCAAAACTGATAATCCCAAAAACAGTGTTAATGAAGCCAACAAATACTTTACTGGTGTGGTACAGAGACTGGCAGAAAATATTGTTGGTAACGTCCATCAGCCTAAAATCCACCAGACCTCTATTCCTTCATCACCCAACTCTCTTGTCTTACTTCCTACTGATGAAGAAGAGGTGGAACAACTCATATTTGACCTGAGGGAAGATGCAGCAGTGGGAGTGGATCAGATATCTGGCAAAATATTAAAGCACTACGCTAAAACACTTACTCTTCCACTCATCCACATTTGCAACTTATCGTTTTCTACTGGTATCTTTCGACAGGCGTTGAAGATAGCGCTTGTCAAACCTATACACAAGGGAGATGATAAGGACCCCATTAATAATTATAGGCTAATATCGATCCTTCCTACTTTGTCCAAGGTCTTGGAAAGACTGATCAATAAACGCCTTATGAACTTCTTTGAGACTAACAGCCTCCTTTCACCAGCCCAGTTTGGCTTTCGTTCTGGCAGGTCGACCGATGACGCTGTACATGAACTCACTAACCAGATTGTCACTAATCTAGACATTAAAAATAAGTGTTTCTTACGGTGTTTCTAGACTTGGCCAAGGCCTTTGACACGGTTCCTATTCCATTGCTTGTACACAAATTGGAAAGAATTGGTGTCAGAGGTATCCCTTTGCAATTGCTTGGAGATTACTTAAGGCATAGGAAGCAGCGCGTGAAAATAGATGACTGGATTAGCGATGAACTCCTTGTCACACACCCTCAAACACTCGTATACCTACACTTACCCACAAATACTCTCACACTTCTTCTTCTTCTTCTTCATAGTTGCATACACAATTTTAATAGTCTTGATTTCAGATTGTATTACCAATAAGTCCTTCAACAATCCTGTCACATCAACATGGTCGAAAGTTACGGGAGGTAATTTTCCCAAGTCTTTGGCCACAAAATCAGCTCAGGATCTGTAGTCTTCAACAACGTTATGATGTCCTCCAGGTCCTTATGCCGTTCATCTTTTCTTCGAGATATTTTCTTCCTGCTACTCGAGAAGGACTCAAATAATAACGTCTTGGCACGGTCGATATCCTCTGTTGAAAAACCTGTAGCACAGATCAAAATCATGCTTTCATTGTCTATAACTTAATATTTGTTTTGCACAAAGGCCAAAAGTTCATTTATTACGATGTTACACGTCGTACACTTAACAGTTTTTGAACTCGACATTTAAACAAAGGCAGTACAGTGACACCTGTGTTTGACACACCAGCACGGATGGCGCATGCACTGAGAAAAACAACTTGATAAAATTGATCATAAAATGTTAGCAGCCCGGCGAGCACGGCCTACTGTGACATGGCTTAAGTCACATTTTTATCACAGTTTGGGCGATAAAGCCATTTTGTCTTAAATGCTAACACGGCGGCGTGAGATATTTTCTTGACTTGTGGCATAACTTCTTGACGTTATTTTTTTTTTCTTTTTCGGAAATTTTGCAATTATATTTGCAATTCCGATTTAACCTTGGCCATAAAAACCATTTAGGTTCTGAGAAGCATAGCCCTACGACACACTGTTTCCGAATGTTGGGCCTCCGAATCTTATTTTATTTTGCAAAACCCTATATATTTCAAAAATGGTATCTCGTAAACGGTATGTCCTAGGCAAAAAATAACCAAAATTTAGCCCCCCTTTGCTACTCCCACGCTAGCAGCATCCCAACTTGAATTTATGAAAAGTTTTTTTTTTTACGATATGAACTACAAATTCTCAACAGATTTTTTTTTCAGTCATGACAAGTTATCATAAAATATGTCATGTCTTACAATTTGTCTTAAATGCTAGCACGGGACAACCATGTGACATAGTTTAAAGGCGCGACATGCCATTCTTGTTGCTGACTTCATAGTGCGACATAATCTGAATAGACGACCAAATAAAATAATACGTATAAAAGTGTGCCGTTCATACAGATAATCACCTTTTTAATTTTGTTGGTAACAAATTAATATTTGACCCACAACCATAGACATACGCACACTTTATTTTTCCTTGTTTGTTTGATAACATAGTAAGTGTTTGTTAGAAAGTTACTTATTGTCAAAATTTTAATAATTACTTAAAAAATATAATAGCTTGGACCCTGTTCCCGAAACCGGTGGGTCCCTATTTTTATTATATTTTAAAAGATTTTTGTGAGTTTTATTTAAGAAATATTTAAAAATTTACAAAGTGTAAGAGAAAATGTAAAAAAAACTAATAAACAAATTAAAAATAATAATTTAAAACAAGAATAGCAATAAAAAAAAATACAATTATAAAAAAGTAATAATAAAAAATTAATAAATAATCATGTAACATTTCAATTAATTAATAAGCATTGATCACCACCAATAAATGCCAGTATATTGTATAATGTATATTGGTGTATATAATATGCATGGTATTAATATTCGGCATTCAAAAATCCTGACTGCTTAAGAAGCGAACTAAAAATAAGTTAACAAGAAGAAAATCATGCTGTGCAGTCGGAGGATACATCTGGTTTGCCGACTGCACAGCATGCTTCTCAAGCAGTCGGATATTTTGATGTTTTGAATTAACTTTTTTTTTACTAATCTTTCTGATGTAAAAATACAAATAGGTTTTTTTTTCAATATATCATCTAGTCTATAGACTAGTCTACCTACTTATCAATCAATTGTTCTATTTAACTTGTCTAACGACTTGTCTACCGACTTGTATGCCGACGTGTGCAGACTTGTCTGGCGACATGTCTATCTATTGGGTAGAACAATGCTTTTTTAGGGTTCCGTAGCCAAATGGCAAAAAACGGAACCCTTATAGATTCGTCATGTCTGTCTGTCTGTCTGTCTGTACGTCCGTATGTCACAGCCACTTTTATCCGAAACTATAAGAACTATGCTGTTGAAACTTGGTAAGTAGATGTATTCTGTGAACCGCATTAAGATTTTCACTCTAAAATAGAAAAAAAAAACAATAAATTTTGGGGGTCCCCATACTTGAAACTGAAACTAATTTTTTTTTTTTCCATAAAACCCATACGTGTGAGGTATCTATGGATAGGTCTTCAAAAATGATATTGAGGTTTCTAATTTCATTTTTTTCTAAACTGAATAGTTTGCGCGAGAGACACTTCCAAAGTGGTAAAATGTGTGTCCCCCCCCCGTAACTTCTAAAATAAGAGAATGATAAAACTAAAAAAAATATATGATGTACATTACCATGTAAACTACCACCGAAAGTTGGTTTGAACGAGATCTAGTAAGTAGTTTTTTTTTAATACGTCATAAATCGTAAACCGCAATTTACCAAGTACGGAACCCTTTGTGCGCGAGTCCGACTCGCACTTGGCCGGTTTTTATAACTTTGTCCCACACTAGGAAAATCTTCCTGTATCGTGGGTGCGTTTACCAACATTTAAAATCACATACACAAGAACCCAACCGAGTCGGATTCGACGGTTGACCTCTTTCTCGAAGTTGGCCCTACCCAATTGGATCGTTTGTCCCAGGTAGACATAGTCGCCCACAACTTAAAGGTGTAGAGTCTCCAATCTTGATAGGAGTGGGTGTAACATGGGCATTCAACATCAACTTGGTATTGTCCATGTTCATCCTAAAACGATTCTGGAGTTCGAGCTGAAGCTCTCGGGGTTTTGGACCTGGATTTGTGCTTGACTAATACCATTTATTAATACTCGGTACCTAACTATTAGGTTTTACTGGCAAATCTTGGAATTTACCATAGATCGGGCTTAACAGTAACATACTCGTAATATGGATATATTTTTCCAAGATAGTGTTATGTTATGTTATGTTTAGAGTCAAAGGTCGACCCTTATCTTCAGTACATGGAGAAACCCAAAATTTAATCTACAGACTTATCGTCGAGTTAGGCATCTAATAATGTGCTCTTGTTTTTAATACTACATTGTTGAAAACTAGCAGTCGCCCGCGACTTTGTCCGCGTGGAATTCGGTTTATCACGTTCCTTAGCCTAGTCTCACATTTATTAGCATTATTTGACAGTCTTTAAATTTGTGTGTCACTTTTATAAACTTAACTATGACATCTTTAGAATAAAATACTAAAAACTAATCAGAATCATCGTTGTGAGTGCAATCACTGCAGAAAGGTACGAAATGTTCAGGGCAAATATATTTGTTGCAACCATGACATGTTTGGGTTGTTTTGCGGTATTTCTTCGCAGGACATACTGACTGAGTGACTTGACATATTTACGAGCATTTGCTCTCTTAGCTGGAGGCTCCTCCGAACCTTCGCCAAGAAATTGTCGTATTTTTTGGGGTCATTGCTAAGTAACGGCTACCGGCAATTCTATGCGCTTAAACTAGAAGACAAATTTGTTGGGGATGAGAGGTATACGCGGAATAAAACAGTGTCACCTGACCATACCCAGTGAGAATTTCGGTTTCGATAATGTTTCTTTGAAGAACAGTTTTCTTAAGTCGATTTACATTTCACAGCTTGGGTGGAGTAAGGTTTAAAGCCGATTTTGTATGAAGGAAGCCGACCTGTTCTAAGTGAGTTTAAAAACTCAACTTGGTTGTTAGTAGCGTTTTCATAATGCCTAGACAATTTGAAAAAATGCCCAATATGAGTAGGTAATATGCGAAAAACTTTTGAAATAATTATTTGACCGGGCTTTCTGAATCCCATCACTTAGGGGCCGAGTAATAAAAATATGTATTTTTTTAATTATTTTATTGTTGACATTGATTTTAATATATATTAGGGTAAGTACGGTTACTATTTAAGCAACAAAGTTGACGACGTAGTTCTGACTGCAGGGTCTTAACTTCTAAAGTAACCTAACATGATACTACCAACTATCAACAGTTGGATAAATCGATCACAGATGGCGTTATCCACAGTACTGGCAATAAAACCAAAAAGACTGAAGCACAATTATTTACACAAATAAACTATAACAGTAAACCGAACGAACCTAGAATAAGTAAATTATGTATTTTAAGTTGCAATAAAAATAATAAAATGATAAAAATTGCAGAAGATATATTCCCTAACTATGGAATCTGCCACTACCTGACACCCAACTGTGGTGTTGAGTACCTTATCTCTGACTTGGATCTCAAATTAAAGGACTACAATATGAACGACTACTGCTTGATATTGGTTGGGGAAGAAGACTTTCGTCGGACAAAGAATTATGTCGAACTAGCTATTAGTATTCGTGAAACGCTGTCAAAACTACAGCACACCAATATTATATTATGTGCTCCTACGTTCAAACTAAATGATTACTCTACAATGTTTAATTCGAGAATTGAAACCTTTAACAATTTAATCTTTTTGGATGCTTGTTCATATAATTACGCTTACTTGTTTGATTCTAATTATTATCTTGCTTATGATTTTAGTATGTTCAATAAGAGTAGTAGGACTGTAAATAATCGAGGTATGGCCAATATATTGCATAATATAAGTTTAATGATGAATGAATTTAAACTATATAGGGACTTAAATACGTGTAGTTCTCCTGATGAAGTGACAAATTTTCCTCACACTGTACCAAGCAATGTTACTGAAGAAAGTGAACTGTTTTTTCTCTAATAGATATATTAATATATTGCACCAAAATATAGCAGGATTGATAAATAAAGCAGATGATTTGTTGGTGTGTCTAGAGGAGCTATCTAAGAAAAAGACAAATGTTGATATATTGTGTATTACGGAGCACTTTATCATGGAAGGGTATCAAAATTTATTATTTTTACCTAACTATAATTTGGCGGCACATTATTGTAGAATAGAACAAAAAAGGGGTGGTGCATGTATCCTTGTTAAAAATGGGCTACAGTGGAAAGAATTACCAAAAGTAGCAAAGTTGTCTACTCCGGGCATATTTGAGTGCTGTGGCGTGGAACTGATTAATTATAAATTAATAATTGTGTGTATATATAGAATTCCGAACTCAAATTATTTAAATTATTGCTTTGACAAACTTAATTTGCTCTTGCAGGAAATTTTACGTACATTCTGTAAGAAAATTGTTATCTGCGGAGATTTTAACATAGATGTACTCAAGCAAAATAGGGTAACTAATGACTTTGAATGTCTTTTAATGAGTTACAATCTTAAACTTGCTTTAAAACAACCAACTCGCATGGCCAGTTTATCGTGCATTGACAACTTTGCGCATAACTTTAATGCATGTAAGACTGAAGTACTAGAATGGGCATTATCTGATCATACAGCACAGCTGCTTCAGTGTCCAGTACAAAAAATATGTTGTATTAAGTATTGGTACGCAACTAGAAGGGACTATAGTCCAGAAAACATAGTAAAATTTAAAAACCATCTGAGTAATCTGACCTTTACAGAACTATATGACACAGATGACCCAAATGTAGCCTATAATCATTTCATTGAGATTTTCAAGCTATTGTACGATCTGTGTTTTCCAATAAAAGTGGTTAAAATAAATGCAATAAGAAAAACTAAGTGGTTGTCAAAAGGTATCAAACTATGCAGTAAAAAGAAAAGGAAACTCCTATGGCAGTTTAGACTTAATCGTAGCAATATCAATAAAACCATATTATATAATTATTCTAAAATGTACAAAAAAATTATCCATTTAACACAAAAAGCACAAAACAATTATAATATAAAAACATCTAAAAACAAATCGAAAACTGCGTGGCAAATTATCAATCGTGCAAAGTATAACCTACCTAAATCTAACATAAATAAAATTAAAATGGGTGGCTGCGTCGTATCTCATCATAAGACCATTGCAGAAGCATTTAATAATTTTTTTATTGATAAAATACAGCCAAAACTGGATGTCGACTGCAGACCGGGTGCGTGTTCATTAGATTTCAATAACAAAACTATGTTTATGGCACCTAGTATACCAGACGATATTAAAAAGATAGTAAAGTCCTTGAATAATACAAGCAGTGTGGGTTATGACGGTATTGCTACTTATATACTAAAACATGTTGCGGAGGAAATCTGCGATCCTTTGAGTCATGTCATCAATCTCAGCATTAGCGCAGGAGTTTACCCTGCTGCTCTAAAAGTGTCTATTGTCAAGCCACTATTTAAGAAAGACGATAGGGAGTTAATGGAGAACTATCGGCCGATATCACTAATTCCTATAATCTCTAAAATATTTGAGAAATATATTTACAAAGAACTAAATTCATTTATAGAAAGACATAATATTTTATGCGAAGAACAGAAAGGATTTAGAATAGGTAACACTATTGATATGGCTATTTATGATTTTCTATATAATGTTACATCTAACGTGGATAAGAGGAAACCGGTCTGTGGCGTGTTTTGTGACATGACGCAAGCCTTTGACTATGTGCATTATGGTACACTCTTAAATAAACTTGAAGCTTATGGAATTAGAGGCAATGTCAACAATCTAATTAAATCTTACTTACATAACAGAACTCAAATAACAAATATAACCCAAATTAATATGAAAAGTAAACATGAAGTTGTATTTCAATCCTCAAAACGTATAGTATCGTTTGGTGTGCCACAAGGGAGTGTTCTAGGGCCTCCTTTGTTTATACTATACATTAATGATCTACCGAAGGCCATCCCTCAACCTTTGACACTGTTTGCCGATGATAGCACCATAACGATACCTTGCAAAAATATTGATACTTATGAAAGTGACATAAATGACTCTATATATCTGATGGTAAAGTGGCTGGATGACAACAACTTAAAAATTAACCTAACTACAACTAAATTAATACATTTTAGTCAACGGATCAATAGTAAAAGTAATTTAAATATACACTACGATGACCAGCCTATACAAGAGGTAGAAACAACAAAATTTCTAGGACTCCACATTGACAAAAAACTTAATTGGAAGACCCATATCGAGATCTTGTGCAAGAAAATCAGTAAATCTGCCTATGCCCTGCACACATTGTCGTCTATAATAGGTGTGGAGGCATTACTTACAGCCTACTATGGTTTAACCGAATCTCATCTACGCTATGGTGTCATTTTTTGGGGCAACTCGACAGAAAAAGACGCGGTGTTCAAGGCTCAAAAGAGATGCGTTCGTTCAATATTTAGAATTAAACCTACTGATAGTTGCGTGCCTTACTTTAAAAAATATAAAATACTCACTTTTCCATGTCTGTACATTTTAGGAGTGGCTGTTTTTGTTAAAACAAATCCACACAGATTTAAACGATTAGATGAAGTAGTCCCACGTAATAGGCGCGACAACAGCAGGATATGTTCTCATGCTGCGAGAACAACCCTCATGCGCAAAAGTGTGTTCTGTATGGCTCCTATCATATATAATACATTACCTAAAAGTTGGAGAGAAATGCCTTTGGCACTTTTCAAAAATAAGCTGAGAAATTTTTTAGTTAGTAAAGTGTATTACAATGTTGTAGATTTTTTAAATGAAAAGGACTTTTTTATACCAGCTTCTAATATACATAAGAATAACAATTGAATGTGAATTTTAAATTATTAACTTTTGAATGATTCTATTTGACTGCATAGTAATGAATATTCTGACATTATTTAATTTATTTTGACTATAATTTATTATACTATATTATCTTTATACCAATTATTATTTATTTGTTTTGTATTTTGTAATGAAATTTAGAATGACTGCATGTAAAATGCAATTAAATGTAAACTAATATACCTACAAATTTTGTACGCCATTATTGGCAAAACATGGACGCTCACAAGATTTATTAACTCAATACCATGCATGTCTGATTAGTCATGTAAACGCATGTTTGACAAATAAAGTTTTTCTTTCTTTCTTTCTTTCTTTCTTACCTAACTAACCTAACCTTTTTTTTTTTTTTTTTTTTAGCGTGGAGAAATGCTCATGCATACTGCGCTACCAAGGGGAGATAGCGCAGTTATGTGGGACTCTAACCCACTAAAACTCCACGGTGTCCTCCTGTGCCGCTTATGGCGGGAACACGGGTACGCGTTAGCAATCACCGCGAACCCGCCGCGGCTGTCCGTCACCGGACCCTCCTCTGGGGAGTACCCCCCATCACCGGCGCACCAGAACACACTGTGCGCCGTGACCACCCCAGGGACCAAACTAGCACATGGGTGCCAGACGACCCCGTGTATGGCACCCTTGGTCCCCTTGTGACGGGTCAGGGTCAATGGCCCCGCCACCTACCATTTTTCGGCCGCAGGGGATAGGGAGAGCGGCCAACGCTATACCGGCACTCCTCTTCCCCTGCGGCCCCACCGCGTCCACCATCAGACGGTGGCGCAATACCGCACTCCTCTCCTGCCGCGGCCTCCAACCCTCAGCCGCGATATCGTATGGGTATGGGAGACCCCATACGACATCGCGGCCCGCCTCAGTTGCGATGTCGCCTAGGCAACACCGCAACCTACATGTTGGCCGCTACGTCGTCGGCTTATCGACAAAAGCCCTGACGAGCGGCCCCTCCTCGGGTTCCTCTTCGCTTCACCGTGGGTGACCAAGCCACGGTTACTGAGCCCCCCCGCATCGACAAAGCGGGAACCCACCGGGGGGATAACTAACCTAACCTAACCTAACATGATGGAGATGACAGACGCTGTGTTCGCTGGCTCACTTTAGCGCCCAGCATCCCCTTCGAACCTATCCTATCCGTGTCTTGGACTAATTCATTGAATATATAATAATAATAAATCATTTATTTAATTATAAATCATTTATTTATCTCCCACAAAGTACAATTTTGATTCTATTTAATGTTACAAATATTGGAGGTACAAAGGTTTGTGGGAGTCAGGAATCCAAACTAGGAGAACATAATGCTGCAATCGCATGTCTGCTTATTGTTTACGCCATTTCATGACATAACATCACGCTAGTATGCTCGGAACGAGTACGTAAATGTGTACAGTTCACCCAGGTAAACTGTCATTTCACCGGTTATGTTCAAGTTTTATGTTATTCAGGTAATCTATTCTGACATAACTTTGTGCACTATAGGTACGGTTCCTTACTATAGAACTTGCTCATTATGTACCACAACTACACATTGCAAAAAAAAAACAAACTGCTTTAAAAAAACACTATAGAGTGAAAAATTACTTCAATTTTGGCAGTCGGAGTCAAAAAACGGAGGAAAAAAATCACAAATTCCGAAATTGAAGTTATTTATCACTTTATTGTGTTTTTAGGATTTCATACCAATATGGTTAAAGCGGGACCCTATTACTAAGACTCCACGGTTCGTCTGTCTGTCACCAGGCTGTATCTCATGAGCCGTGATAGCTAGACAGTTGAAATTTCACAGATGATGTATTTTGTTGCCGCTGTAACAACAAAAACAAACAGAATAAAATAAATATTTAAGTGGGGCTCCCATACAAAAAACGCTTTTTTTTAGGTTTTTTGCGAAAATGGTACGGAACCGTCCACCAAGTGCGAGTACGACGCGAATCCGACTCGCACTTGGCCTGGTTTTTTTAGAAGTTAATTGTTATTTTTATTATTTTGCACTTTTTAGTTGTGGTATATAATGAGTAAGTTCTCTAGTAAGGTACCGTACCTATAGTGCACAAAGTTATGTAGCAGACAAACAATCAAAAAAAATCTTTGCGCTACCCGTTGCTTTTACTTTTTATTAAAAATATTCAATGGACAGTTTTGACGTCTTAACGATTTTATTATATGTACATAGACAAGAGCATGATGAAATCAAACACACATATTATTTAATAATTGTTCGGGACTGGCCGATTCTTCGGTATATATAAGCTCTGCGTATTTGATGACGCTTCAGTACTAGTACGTCTTTCACAAACAAACTAAGCCGTTCCTAGCTGAATCAGTAACATCAGCCACTATGAAGCTCTTGGTAAGTGTATTTAATTTAATTTTAACATTTATATTTGGGTGTTTTTGTTAAACGCTCAATCAATCAGCCCAGGTGGTCAGATGCGTCAGTTAAACGGGGCGTTCATTCGTTAAGCAACACGCAGACACTAAAGAGAAATAGGACCAACCTATACTAACGACCGCTACCACTTACCTAAAGACGCAGCGTTGGAAGGCCTCCCACAACATGGACTGACAGTTGAGAGCCTTGGGCGTCCGCTGAATGGAAAAACACAACCGATCTATTCTGTTGTAACTTGTAACAGCATTGCAAGAGCAGTCGATGTGGCGATTCTTGGCCTACCGCCTGTGTCTAGTTGTGAATGTCTTTCATCTGAAGAAAAAGGGTGACAAAGGAACTCTCCTCTTCTAGAGATTGAAAACAGCTTTTGGCCACTGTCGGGCGTAATTAACTATAGATCTGTAGTTGGGAAACCACGACAGTTAAATATTAAGGTGATGCAAATTGCGACTACACGTCATAGCCTAATTCAGTTTTGTTCAAAGCTTTAAGTACGAGACAATAGTCCCACCTTAAGACCCTCGCAGAAAAGAACGACTATTATTATTTGGTGTTGATATTATGTTTGTTTTTTTTTTTGTTCTGGGGCTCAATGTAATTTTATTATTTCAGGTTTTCGCCTCGTTGCTAGCGTGCCTAGAAGGATACTACTGTAAGAATTGTTAAACTATTTTACGAACATTTCCCTCCGAAAGGCTACGGCTACCCTCCGCTAGGAACGGCTACCCTCCGCCAGGCTACGGGTACTAACAGCAAGGATACGGGTACCAACAGTAAAGCTACGGGCACTCTCCTTCATCCTTCTACTGCCCCCAGGAACCGTCCGTACAGTCAAACGACCGTCAGTCCGGTGGTCCCAAATTATTTGTGAGAGTAGTTTACCAGACGAAACTAATGGGACATTTACTACTTGTATCTCATACGGGGACAGCACCACAGAATAAATGACAGCAGTATTTATCACTATAAAGTGTTTTTAGGATTCCATACCAATATGGTAAAAGCAGGTCCCAATTACTAAGACTCCACGGCCTGTCTGTCTGTCTGTCTGTCACCAGGCTGTATCTCATGAACCGTGATAGCTAGACAGTTGAAATTTCACAGATGATGTATTTCTGTTGCCGCCATAACAACAAATACAAACAGAATAAAATATATATTTAAGTCGGGCTCCCATACAATAAACGCTTTTTTTTACGTTTTTTGCGAAAATGGTACGGAACCGTCCACCAAGTGCGAGTACGACGCGAATCCGACTCGCACTTGGCCGGGTTTTTTTAGAAGTTAATTGTTATTTTTATTAGTTTGCACTTTTTAGTTGTGGTACATAATGAGCAAGTTCTCTAGTAAGGTAGCTTACCTATAGTGCTCAAAGTTATGTAGCAGACAAACAATCTAAAAAAAATCTTTGCGTTACCCGTTGCTTTTACTTTTTATCAAAAATATTCAATGGACAGTTTTGACGTCTTAACGATTTTATTATATGTTCATAGACAAGAGCATGATGAAATCAAACACACATATTATTTAATAATTGTTCGGGACTGGCCGATTTTTCGGTATATATAAGCTCTGCGTATTTGATGACGCTTCAGTACTAGTACGTCTTTCACAAACAAACTAAGCCGTTCCTAGCTGAATCAGTAACATCAGCCACTATGAAGCTCTTGGTAAGTGTATTTAATTTAATTTTAACATTTATATTTGGGTGTTTTTGTTAAACGCTCAATCAATCAGCCCAGGTGGTCAGATGCGTCAGTTAAACGGGGCGTTCATTCGTTAAGCAACACGCAGACACTAAAGAGAAATAGGACCAACCTATACTAACGACCGCTACCACTTACCTAAAGACGCAGCGTTGGAAGGCCTCCCACAACATGGACTGACAGTTGAGAGCCTTGGGCGTCCGCTGAATGGAAAAACACAACCGATCTATTCTGTTGTAACTTGTAACAGCATTGCAAGAGCAGTCGATGTGGCGATTCTTGGCCTACCGCCTGTGTCTAGTTGTGAATGTCTTTCATCTGAAGAAAAAGGGTGACAAAGGAACTCTCCTCTTCTAGAGATTGAAAACAGCTTTTGGCCACTGTCGGGCGTAATTAACTATAGATCTGTAGTTGGGAAACCACGACAGTTAAATATTAAGGTGATGCAAATTGCGACTACACGTCATAGCTTAATTCAGTTTTGTTCAAAGCTTTAAGTACGAGACAATAGTCCCACCTTAAGACCCTCGCAGAAAAGAACGACTATTATTATTTGGTGTTGGTATTATGTTTGATTTATTTTTTTGTTCTGGGGCTCAATGTAATTTTATTATTTCAGGTTTTCGCCTCGTTGCTGGCGTGCCTAGAAGGGTACTACTGTAAGAATTGTTAAACTATTTTACGAACATTTCCCTCCGCAAGGCTACGGCTACCCTCCGCTAGGCTACAGGTACCATCCGCAAGAAAACGGCTACCCTCCGCAAGGCTACAGGTACTAACAGCAAGGAAACGGGTACCAACAGTAAAGCTACGGGCACTCTCCTTCATCCTTCTACTGCCCCCAGGAACCGTCCGTACAGTCAAACGACCGTCAGTCCGGTGGTACCAAATAATTTGTGAGAGTAGTTTACCAGACGAAACTAATGGGACATTTACTACTAGTATCTCATAGAGCACAGAGCCTCGGCCGAAAGAAAAGTAATTTTTGTCTTTGTAGTGTTTTTATTTGGATGTCGGTAATATTTTTATAGGAAGTTAGTTCATAGTCTTAGGAAGGTTTGCTTTAAGGTTCAGTTAGTTTTGTTGAGTGTCTCCAATGATTGAACATTCTGAATGTGTGGATGTTTGCTTGGGCAAACTGTGCTGTCCTCCTATGAGATACTAGTATTAAATGTCCCATTAGTTTTGGTGAAATTAGGCGTTATAGAAGAATAATACATTTTATTTCATAAACGTTCGTGTTTATTTAAATGTTATCTTCAGTACTCTTATATGCAAAATAAATCGGAATCTACTTTACAAAATATTTTATACAAGAGTTGTTGCTTTGGGGGAGTAAGGGGGAGAGCGGATATAACATCATTCCGGCCCCAAGTGTCATCCTTACCTGCACGCGCTGCAAGGCTGCGGCTGTCATCTGACAGCCGTGGTGCTCCCTGCTAGATAACGAACGAGGCTATGGCGACCGAGCAATAGCGGTATTACTATACGCCCACCCGGGCAACTGGGTTGGAGGAGGCTGCAGCGGCCATAAGGTATAAATAACCCTTAAAATGTCTGGTGCAGAAGGCAACGGGAAACCACTGCTCTAGGTTCCACGAGAGTCACAATGGATTTAAGGTCTAGCGATGAGATCAGTTGAGCGATCCAGCTGACGCTCGGCGCCACCAAACCGGGGATGGTGGTGTGCAATGTGCTACCGGCCACATACTTGTGTCAGATCAGGCAACACATGGAAACTATGTAACCGATAAACGGAAATCAGTTAGAGAGCCTCACCACCTTGGCACCTAGAATGTACGCGGGCTAAACCAACCTTTAGTGGCTTCAGTAGTAGAGAGTGAAATGAAAAGGAAGGGAATCACTATCCTCGGACTCAGCGAAATACACTGGACAAATTTTGGATACTTCTCGACCCAGTCGAATAAAGTCTACTTCTCAGGACCTGAAAATGAGAGCGTTTTGATAACTATTTTTTTTTGATCCTTACGTCCTCACAATTTGTAAGCGAAAACTACTCTTTTTTTGTTATGGACTCCGACTTCCAAAAAGAAAGTTATTTTTTTTACTTTTTAGTGTTTTTATTTGGAAGTCGGTAGTATTTTTTTTGTAAAAAAGTTTATCTGTTTCATTTTTTTGTTGTACCTATTTAATATGCAAGTTCTTTACTAAAGTACCTATAATGCTAGAATAGATTACCGGTTATGTTAGTTTCATGATATTCGATCATGAAACTTTAACATAATCGGTGAAATGATAGGGTACCAAGGTGAACTGTACATATCTGTGTACCCCTATAGAGCGTACTGCCGTGATTTTATGTTATGAAATGGTATAAACAATAAACAAACATGCGATTGCAGCAATCCCTAGAGATTTGCGGTCATTTATTGAAGAGTTCTTCTGTCCCTAGTTCCCTGCATCCTTAGTTCTTCATCAGATCTTCATCAAATTAAAAAAGGACCAATTTGGGCACATACAAAACAAAAATGTATCACTAAGTGCCTGAAAAGTTATAGATGTACCTTCTGAAGTACTACCATTCAACAGCCCGTTTGCATGTCTTCCAAACCATGCTTCTAGAGTGAGGATCGCTTTGATGGTTTGGGAGTTAGTTACCTTGCAAGATTGCGGGATCACACAATTTGCCGTCGAATTGACCCTTCCAGAGTGGGTACTTTTTTATTTTATTTTATTTGTGAAAAAAAACGATATTACATTAAATATAACACTTATCAGTAAGGTACTTATATAAAACAAGTCAATGTAATAACCTCAACATTTTTCACATATTAACAAAGATATATGCCATGATTGTGGACTCATCGGTAGGGTAGTTACTTCACATTCTACGAAACATGTTAAATCGTTACAAACTAATAAACAACTTACTAATAAACAAATATTACCCACTAGATATATCTAAGTTGTTCAGTACGTTGATAACTTCACTTCGAAAAGCATTTCTTTTTAACATAAATATATCAATATCTATAAAATATATATTGTACATTCGCATAAGGCGCTGAAGGGGTGCACGTTTACCTGCGTTTGTCCGGTTTGATGCCTGATCAAACAATCGGTAATTGCGCACTCCACGACGAAGAATTGATCTAGGAACTACAATTTTAATATCATTACCAAGGTCTATACAATTTAGCTTATTATGATAGAGGTCATGCAGTGTCATTATTTGCAGAAGCATTCGTCTCTTCTCGAGTGAGAGTAAATTATACGATGCTAAAAGGTCTTCGTAAGGTAAGCGTGGTAGTTGGCATCTATATTGCATAGTTCGTAAGAATTTTCGTTGTACTTTTTCAATGGCTATTTTATATTTATTATAAAACGGGTCTCATATCAGACAGGCATATTCAAGCTGAGAACGAATGAGTGAACGATACAGATGTAAAAATGTGCAAGGGCGCCTAAAGTCGGTTGCTGTTCTGAAAACGAAGCCGTACATTTTAAATGCTCTAGTAATGATGTTTTCTATAAGTAGGTCCAAATGTAATTTACAGTCAAATAGTATTCCCAGGTCTCTAAGGTTCATTGCTCGTACCACTTAATGTATAATCATATTTCATTACAGTTTTGTTTTTAGTGAAGCTGATGATATGGCATTTGGCTATACTTAAATTTAGCTTGTTAACTTTACAGTATTCCGAGAGTCGGTTAAGATTAAGTTCTGAATAGTCGTTATCGTTTTTTATGGTTTTATATAATTTCAAATCATCAGCGTATAAAATAAATTTTGTGTATTTAAAGCATGTATTTATATCGTTTATGAACACGTAAAGTAAAGCATGTATTTATATCGTTTACGTGCCCGTATCTCCAAGTCATTGCACAAAAGTGGTTGGTCCTGGTCATTTAGCTCTCACTTTAGATGAGCAAATTCCTCACTAGTACCCGATACAATTGTGGCTGTTATTTTTTGGTCCAGTAAGCCCATTCGGCAGTCCATGCCATCCATATAGTGCTAACGTATTGAAACAAATTTCTATTTCTATAACACCTGAAATTAATAACTTAATAAATCGCTGTTTTGTCTCCGGAGTATTTCCCCTTGCATTAACGTGTTAGAATTTGATGTATGTGTGACGTCATTAAATCATGCATTTTCATTTTTCAAGTGACAATGGTTTGCTACCTGTCATATTTATTGAGCACCTACCGACAAATGTGGAAGTACCTACCTAAATTATTATTGTGTTGTCAACTACCTACAAATATAAAAGAGTACCCATCTAAGCAATATTATTGTGTATACGGGCAATAACTCTTAAGCTTATATTTAAGCCACATTGATGATATACCTATAAATTATTACGTAATTTGTAATGATCATTGTAATGTATCCTGGATTTTATATTGCTATATTAATGTTATAAGTCCTTTGAAACAATTAAAAATAGACACTAGGTACACCACGGAACAGAAAAAACAGAGATACACTATTGTCGATCAAAATAGGTGGCAAAAATAAACAAATAAAACAGACACATCTAAAAGAACTCGTTTATTATTTGGATCAACACTTTATATCATAGTTGACAGATCTAGTGTAGTTCATTATATTTTTGATGTACCTAACTATATTGCATAGCAGATTTGCGCTAGTCCTATAACATAATTAAAAATACGTAATTGAAATGCAAAAAGTCCTCTCTATTGAATATATATTTTGTGTACAATTTACTGTCAAAATATTTCAAAGCTTAATATTTGTAAATATAAAATTCATCTAAGATCGCAAAATATTCCATTATAAAATATTTATGTTAGTATAGTAGGTATAGTATAGGCAATACATATATTCAGTACAATATTAAGTTGACCATTAAAGTTCTTCCTAAAAAAAATGTACGTTGATTATTGTGATATCTATTTTATTTGAAGAAACAAAAGAAAAAGTTGATTTTTGTTATTATGCCTATTTTAATGGGGAGTGATATGAAGTTTCGAATGACGTTATTGCGACGCACGTTATTTCGAAAAAAAATACGAGTGGTACGCCAGTTCGAAAACTCATTTAATCGAAAACCACTATATCGAATGACGTTATTGCGACGCACGCTATTTCGAAAAACTGTTAGAATGGTAGGCTAATACGAAAGTTTTGGTATCGAAATCTTCTGTTTCAAATAGCATATTCTAATCTAAATTTGTCTGGGGATCGAATCACGTCAACATGCGTGCATTTACAAAAAAAAAAAGTTTTATAAATATCCATTGTGTAGAACCCATAGTGCAAGCTCTGCTTAGTTTGGGACTTGATGGTTCTGTATCTGCTCTGTGTAAATATTTATTTATTTCAAAAAATTTATAGATTAAACAAAAACCAAAAAAGTAATAATATACCACATCACGTTCGTTTTTTAAATTCTGCACAATATTATACTCCTTTTAAACTTCCTTTTAATTAGTGTTAGAACTATTTTAAAACGATATTTACTTCGAACTGATAAAACTCAAGACGGCGCACTAGCTTTTTCTGATTAAAATTTCGATTCTTGGTGAACAAATTAACAAGGTGACCCTTGGTAATTTGCGCAGTCAGAGCAGCAGAGCAGCTGTAATTGATAATGATCTTGTAGGGGGCATATAAGCCACCACATACAAGTTACATAAGTGACGTCACATCAAATTCTGGATTGCGGAAGTAGAGGTTTCGGCGCGATTTGAACATATACAACAGTCCGACATCAACCGTCGGGCACTTGCCCGAACCAGACACAACACCCGTCTGGTCGGAGAATCCTCCCTTTTCAATGGAGTTTGCGGGACTTTCCACCCTGTTATCTTCAAACTGTTGGCCCTCGACAATAAACGTCAGCGAAGCCTTCGTTCAGCTCCTTCAGCGTGCAATAATAATATAATGCAGCTGAAAATAGCGAGCAAGATATAATTCGAGGCATGCGTTCACGTAAGTTACTCGCAGTCACAAGGGCCTTCTTGCGGATGCTCGAGCAACAACCGAAATGCCTGCGCTGACCCTTATAATCTGAACTGTCGTGGCACTTGTGGTTGTCAGTGAACTACGGTAAAAGGTTAGGCACGCTATAATTACATTTGTAGTATATATGACTAACATTAAATAGCAAAACACAGAACAGGTCGGGTCGAAAGTACTAGGTCTATTATCCAGTAATTATATGAAGGGCAACGCCGCGTTGGTGACTGCTAGAGGCCCATTCCTAATAATATCAATGGCTGGGCAGCTGTTGCGCTCAGCTCAAGTTTCAGCAGTCATAGCTATATTAGTGAGAATTATCAGAGTCGTTCATTTCTATGTTTAAACGGTGACACGGTTTTCGTCAGTAACAAAAAATATCGCCTCGGCCCACATTTACACGTTCGTCCATCAATGCCTCTTTTGCTGGCCGCTGCAGTAATGTACTATTACCTACTCCTTTATAAAATTAAGAATCAATATAATAGCAATCCTAGTGAATCTGTCATGTTTAGGTAACAATTTTCGAGGATGCCGGGAGAGGTCCTTCTGTACCTATACTTTGTAAGTGTCACCCTCATTGGATTAAATTGGTAGACTGGTGTTAACGATTTTTATATTTTAGTTATCTGGCGGTGCCATTAGGTTTGTATATAAAGTTTTGACAATAGTGATAGATTGATTTTCAGTAGTGGCTCTTGCTTTCTACTTTTTTTAAACAATGTCCTAGACCCGCCCAGGCTTCGCACGGGTGAAATACTGATTCTAAATATACTACAGAAGGTCCATACAACGTTCACAGCTTTTTTTTTTCATTAGACAATACAAACATGTTTTCTTTATAGGTTAGGTACTCTTGAAAGAGTGACATGCTCTTGAATCTCTAATTGGCCATGTGAAAAACACTCAACGCTGCACGCTGCAACGTTGAAAGTTTGACCCTGCGATTTATTATTGGTCATTGCAAAAGATATCTTAACCGGAAATTTTAGGCGTTTAAATTGGAACGGTAAATCCGATGGTATCAGAGGAATTCGGGGAATCATTACATCTTCTCCGGTACCACATCCGGTGAGTATTGTGCACTCTATTATGTTTTTAGTGATTTTACCAGCAAACGCGTGCCATTGCAAAGTTTAGGTGGATTCAGGTTTCTTAATTAACTACCTACTTTCAACACCATTTTATGAGGACTTTGAACCCGTCTGGACTCCCTAGTCCAGACGGGTTCAAAGAATTAAGAAATTCTGTAGGAAAATGAACAGCTTCTTCCAAATCGAGAACAGTATCGACCGAGTAGTATATTTGCATAGGCGCATCAATCTTTGAAATAATCAATTTGTTTACCTTGTACTTTTTCGTTAGTTGGTAACAGAATCGCTCTAGTCTTACAACTTATGGTATCAATGTCGGGATAGACATTGTTGACCAACTCTTGCATGTTGTCCATCAAAACACAAAGGTTTTCTAGGTTAATCCTTCCATCAATTTGTGTTAATTCTCCATTGCCAACTTTTAGCAGTGTTCTCATGACATGTGATGACAATTACCTAATGTTAGTTTTAAGCTCTAATTTATTGACGTGTGGCCAAAGGTTGTATCTTTATAAGGAAACATTCTTTAGTATTTTCATCCCATCTATTCGAAAAGGACGACTTGGTTCGCCTTTATGTGCACCCAAAGGTGGTGTTTTCTATAAGAAACTTTTAGCGGGCAGTAATGAGTTTTTAATCCTCTTTATAAGTGCGCCGCAATTATCTTTGCCGCGCACTTTTTGAATTTGGAACATCTTAGTGTTCAGCACCAAAGAAATCGAACGCAAATATTGTTTGAATAAAGACTGGCTGGTACGTCGGCCCATAGTCACGCCGCCGGATGAAAGAAAAAAAAAACAAATTAAAAAAGCGCGAACTACAGCCCGCGTTTTCGTAAATTTTCACGGATTGTTAGAAATTCATTGTTTTGTTTTGTTTTGAAAAATGAGTTCTTCAAGTGACAGTGAAAGTATAGAATTAACTCCTGAAAGCGTTAGAACTGACGCAAGAAATGTGATGGATAATCTATTACCTGCAAAATCCCGGGAGAAATATATGAAAGCCTATGGTAATTTTATTGAATGGAGAAATGCAAGAGGCGCCAAGAATTTTTCAGAATCTGTGTTTTTGGCCTACTTCCAGTACTTAGCCAAAACTAAACAACCTTCCACTCTTTGGAGTACATACTCAATGCTAAAATCAACAGTCAGTTCTAATAACGATGTAAAACTGGACACATATTCGAAATTAATAGCGTACCTGAAGAGGATGTCTGATGGATTTAAACCTAAAAAATCCAAAGTGTTCTCGTCAAAAACGTGGAGACTTTCCTTAATGAGGCACCCGACAAAGTCTTTCTTGCCGTAAAAGTAAGTAGGTAACTATGTTTACGGTGGATTAGTAAAATATAATCATAGTGTATAAAAATGCACATTTTATTGTAACCTGTAGGTACTTTGATAGATACTTGTCTTATTCACATTCGGTTTTGTTACAGGTGGCTTTAATTTTCGGATTACATGGGGCTTGTCGTGGCAATGAACTTTTAAAAATAACTGTTGATGATGTCGAAAATCACTCGGATGATTTACTGTTAGTAAAGCTGACCGATACAAAAACCAAAATTGACCGATCCTTCGTAATACGAGGAGAATACAAAACTATTGTACAGAAATACCTGGACCTGCGTCCTGCTGCTATGAAGACCAATCGGTTTTTCATCCGTTATCAAAATGGCAAGTGCTTCAAACAAGTGATGGGAAAAAATAAAATTTCTAACATGCCACAAGAAATTGCTACTTATTTGAAGTTACCAGATATCAAGCTGTATACAGGACATTGTTTTCGTCGTACTTCTGCTACCCTTTTGGCAGATACTGGAGCGGACTTAACTGTTCTCAAGCGACATGGAGGATGGAAATCGAGTGCTGCAGCAGAAGGGTATATAGAAGATTCTATTGAGAACAAGGCGAAAACATCTGAACGCATCGTGGAAAACATTAAATTGCAACCTTCAGTTAATCCATCCATACCACTGTCGCCGCGCCCATCTACATCCAAACAACGAGATTCACCGTCACATTTTCCTCAAAATTATCCAGATTCGGACATTTCAAACACGCAGAATATAAAATCTACAACAATCTCTATTCCTAATAAAACTGTAACAATAAATTTTCATAATTGCGAAAATGTCTCAAATGTAAATATAAGTTTTTAGTTGTTTTAATAAAGGATACTATTTGATTTCAATTTAGTTGTTACTCTATGTTTTATTAAATAATAATATTACAATAAAATATGAGGCGCTTTTATTTTCTCATAGTGGGTGATGAAAAGTAGAGTGTATCACTCGGGCGCAAAATATATTTTTGGCTCGGGCGACGTACTTTGAATCCCTCGCTACGTTCAGGATTCTACTAAAGAATCCCTCACTTCGCTCTGGATTCAAAAAAGCGCCCTCGCCGTAAAAATATTATTTCGCTCCCTTATGATACAATCTACTATTAAATACTATCATACAATTGCGTATTACTTTGTCGCGCTGAAAAGCGTGTTTTTATGAAGTAATCATTCTTATTTTCCTCGCTAGAGAGCTCCGATAAACGCGTGCGATCGATGCTAACCATAAAGTGCTATAGGGCGAAGCGCGATTTTTTTTTGTCAGGCTTCTCGCATCTAAGTGATTGGCTAGGGGACAGTGTAACAAAAAAGTCATATTAATTTTTAGAAAAAAAATCCCTCATTACATCATCTTCTTCTTCGATCTTCTATATATATAAAACAAAGACGGGTTTGTTACAACACTTATAACTCGACATCTGCTGGACCAATTTTCATGGTTTTTGATTCGTTGGATTTATCTCCGCCCCGAATAGCAGAATACATCTTAAAAACGTAGGTAGGACTCAGTGGAAGTCGCGTCGCTCCCGTAAGGGAACGAGGCTAGCGGTGCCGGAACATCATTCCTAGCCCGCGGGTGCAGCACCGGGGCCCACAACAATGGACCCGTCCCTGGGTGGTTTATTGAACCTAGCTTGTGCGCGCGTTGATGTCTTTTGTTCTAAGATTTTCAACGCGCGATGTTTGGCTTGTTGTATGTGACTGTAGGCGCGCCGCGGCGGCGAGCGTTACTGAACTTCTCGCCGCTTCTTCACGGCCTCCTGGCGGTCCTCCTCAGCCGAGTGAGACCCAGGGCGTACCCTAGGAGGTTAGATAGGCTAGGTAGGCTCGGGGAAGGCTGGATTGACCCAACGCGAATGTATAAGTACATCCGCGGTGGGGCGACCCGGACTGCCAGGCACTTCTTCTCATGCAACCGAGCGGGTGGGCAGGTTGCGGATAGCCCGAATCCGGCTGCGGGACCGGCCGCTGGTGGCTGCATTGCTGCTGGCGGTTGATCCCGCGGTCGGGGCATCTCCCAAAGAGATCCCGGACAAGAGAAGTTCCCGAAGGCCAAAATCCCAGGCTCAGGGTAACCCAGATACCATCATCCTATGTGCTCATCATCCAACAAAAGCCATCCCTCCTTTATCCACACAGATCCCGTCGATCCTTAAATCCCTAGGTCAACTCCCAGGCCTAGGGTGACCCCCCAAAGAACCCACACCCATATCCATAAAATTCCTTCCCTCCTATCCCTCAATCCCGTCGCTCCCAGAGGAAGGGTAACCTCGGTTCCAAAAAAGCCCACCCCCCAATAAATTAAAAAAAATGCAGAATGACAACGAATCTACCCAGGTGGGTCCCGGCCAAGCCGGGGAATCCCACACCGCTTCGGCGGTTAGCTCCCATCGTATTATGGGGGGAGCATCAAACTGCAATACATTAATGCCGCGCTTCAATGCGCGGATGGCAGCTGATTTAGCGCCCAATCCACAGGCAGCGAATAACGCGCCCACAAACCCGACCCTGGCAGCGACTAACGCGCCCTTAAACCCGGCTGCGACCAACGCGCCAGTACCCACGACACGGTGTATGCCCCCCGCGAACCTCTGGCAACAGAGCATTACGCGGAGCGGCTCCACCCACGCAGACACTGACCAACACGAAAAGACTAACACGAGGAAGGACGACAGACCTGGCAGTACTCTCACGGCTGTAGACGATGAAGTACGCCTGGAAAAGCGCGGAAAAATCCCAGCCCGAGTAAAAGAAGTAGGCGACCGAGAGCGTAGTTCTCGCGAAGGCAACAGCCAGCGCGAAGCGCAATCGGACGCTGAAGGGTGGGTACGCGTCCAGCCACGAGTACGCGCAGGGGCAACCCAGCGCGGAAAGGGGCCGAACGCGGGGCCACGCGACCGGCCGCAAGCACGCGAAGGGGAAACCCAGCGCGACAAACGGTCGGACGCGGGGCCACGCGACCAGCTGCAAGTACGTGCAGGGGAAACCCAGCGCGGAAAGCGGCCGGACGCGGACCCAAGCGAGCGGGGGCAGATACGCGAAGGGGCAACCCAGCGCGAAGAGCCGCCGCAAGCGAAAACACCTGCCGGGGCCGCCGCCCGACCCCAAGACACCGACAGAACGCACACCAGACCTAAACGCAGGGGCAAGCGCTCCCATGCCTCACGCCGGGCGTTGCTAGCATCCAACGCCGAGGCTGGCACCGCAAACCCGAATCCTGCACCAAGCGGGACGGGGAAGACGGAGAAGAGGACGCGCCCCGACGACACGGCCTCACCCAGTACGCTCCAGGGGAACGCCAAGCGCGTAAGAACACACTCCGCACAGGGGGGGCAGAGAACCTACGCGCGGGCCACAAAGGACATTCCTGCGCGGCTGGCGGTAGCAATCTGCCTTCCCCACCCCAGTAGAGAGCTAACTAGGGAGGAGGCCGAACACATTAAGACCGCCCTAGAAGACAGACTCATGGACGCGGACCCGTCGACACCACTCCCGGCCTTCCGCGGATATCCACGGATAGCGGATGGCACGGTGCAGATATGGTGCGAAGACGAGAACGCCCTGACCTGGCTGACCCAAAACGTGCCCCAAATAAAACTCCCCGATAACGACCAGACACTGACGGTACTGAGACAGACTGACGTGCCCACCCGTGTCCGAGCCTCTCTCTTCGTCCCTCACTACAGAGGTGATGTGGGCAGACTCCACGGTATTCTGATGCGTCAGAATACCTGGTACAACATCGCGAGGTGGTCACTATATAGGGCGACTGCCATCGGTGGCGACCGATACGGGACATACTTGACCCTGGGGCTGCCACCGGAGGAAGCCGAAAGGGTCCTGGGGCGGGAGCGACGGATATCGTACCTACTAGGGTCGATATACGTGCGCTTCTGGCCCACGACCCGCCCCCCCGACACCCAGACCGACAGCACGGACACAAAGGCGACAGAGCCGACGACGACACAGACGAGCGACACGGACATTGTCCAACTCGAGGAGGAGATGGCCCGAGCGGCAATGGCCGATGTCGCCGAACCAACACTACCCGCATCACCCGGCTGGAACGAGCAGCTTCTTGCATCGTCGCCGGGGGACACACACGACGATGAGCAATACCGGGAGGTGGAGATGGAAGGCTTATCCGATGGATCCGTCCACGACTAAATCCACTCCACCTCCATCAACACCCCTCAATATCATCCAAACAAACCTCCAGCATAGCCAGACTGCCACGGCTAGCTTACGCAGGGCACTGGAGGTAAAGCACCGAACTATCGCACTGATTCAAGAGCCGTGGATCAGGAACAACAGAATATGTGGCCTCGGTAACATCGGAGGTAAGATAATTCTCGACACACAGGGCTTAGATAAGCCAAGAACCTGCATCTACATACCCAAAGAAATTCCCTTTACGCCACTGACCCAATTTTGTTCCAGAGACCTGACAGCTGTCAGGCTCCAAACTGAAGGTAGCGTTCCGGATGTTGTACTAGCCTCGGCATACATGCCAGGCGAGGACACAGACTGCCCGCCAAAGGAGTTGGCCGACCTGGTGCAGCACTGTGAGCGCGCCGGTTTGGACCTGATCATCTGCACTGACTCTAACGCTCATCACCCGCTCTGGGGCAGCGACACACCGAACTCCAGAGGAGAGGTACTATCCACCTTTTTATTCTCCACTAATCTTAACATTGTTAATCGCGGCTCAGAACCCACCTGGGTCACGGTCCGTGGACAAACAATCATAGACCTAACACTCGCTACAGAAAACGCGACAAGCCTCATCACAAACTGGCACGTATCGGACGAGCCTTCTTGCTCAGACCACAGAAGGATCCGCTTTACACTAACTACAAACACCAAAAAAGCCGCACCGAGGCGAAACCCGAGGCGCACCAATGTGCCCGGGTATAAAAACCTTCTGGCCTCGCTTTTAGCTGGACACCTAGCACTGGTAACCATTAGGGACCAAGCACAATTAGAATACACCGTAACACAACTATCCAAATACCTAATTGAAGCTTACCACGCATGCTGTAAATCAAGAGCGCCACAGAGCAGGAACGAAAGGAACCCCTGGTGGAACGCTGAACTTGGTAAACTCAGAGAAACGCTACGTAAGCAATTTAACAGAGCAAAAAACACGAGACTCCCGGAAGACTGGGAGTTATACAAAGACACCCAATATGCATACAAAAAACAGATAAGAACCGCCAGGAGGATGGCATGGCAGAAATTCTGTGAATCCATTGAGACTAATAATGAAGCCGCCAGGGTACGGAAGATACTATCAACCGATCAGGACCGAACCCTCGGCACGCTGAAAAAACCCGACAACTCATACACACAAAATGATCACGAGACCAGCAAGGTCCTCCTCGAAACTCATTTCCCGGACTGCCAAATCCTGGAGGACAGGATGTGGGAAACTGACACCGAATGGACTCCAACGGACCAAGATTGGTCAAGAGCCCAAAATATAGTAACAGTAGACCGGATAAAATGGGCTATCAACACATTTCAACCTTTCAAGTCGGCAGGGCTGGATGGCATCTTCCCAGCCCTGCTGCAGTGGGGGATAGATCATCTAACACCATGGCTGTTGGAGATTTATCGGGCCAGCATAGCACTTAGGTACATACCTCTTGCATGGCGAGAGGTAAAAGTCACCTTCATACCCAAACCTGGAAAAACTGATTACACACAACCCAAGGCATATAGACCTATAAGCCTCACATCCTTCTTACTGAAAACCCTCGAAAGACTTTGTGATAGGCACATTCGCGATGGGCCTCTCCGGGTAAAACCACTTCACAAACAACAGCATGCGTACTCCACAGGCAAATCAACAGAATCCGCGTTGCACAACGTGGTCTCCAAAATTGAATGCGCAGTGGACCATAAATGCTCAGCACTGGCTGCCTTCATTGATATTGAGGGCGCTTTCGATAAGACCACGTTCAACAGCATAAACACGGCCCTCGACAGACATAGCATAGACCCGACCCTAGGAGGCTGGATCACCAACATGCTCAAACTGCGAGCGGTCCAAGTCACGGTTAACAACACCACAAGGGCCGTCGTCGCGAAGGGCTGTCCACAGGGGGGCGTCCTTTCGCCACTCCTGTGGAACCTGGTAGCGGACAGCCTCATCAAAACACTCAACGACAAAGGTTATTTCACTGTCGGCTACGCGGATGATATAACAATAATAATAAATGGAACCCATGAAAACACCCTATGCAATCTCATGCGTCAAGCCCTAAAACTGGTAGAGAAATGGTGCAGTGAGCACCAACTCTCAGTGAACCCCACAAAAACGGAACTAATCCTCTTCACAAAAAAGAGGAAACCAATGACAATGCAACTACCAAAATTCTTTGGAACAACCCTAAGCCTTTCAACTGAAACCAAATACCTGGGAATCTATTTGGACAAACAATTGAACTGGGCGAAACACATGAACTATATCACCACAAAAGCCAGCATATCCCTGTGGCAGTGTAAAAGACTGCTGGGCAGGAATTGGGGGATCAGCCCCATGGTCACCCACTGGCTATACACCACAGTCATCCGACCAATCATTACATACGGCTCGTTGGTCTGGTGGCCCAGGACAGACCTCAGTACAGCACAAAAAGATCTAGAAAAACTGCAGCGGTTTGCTTGCATTGCAATAACTAGCAGTATGAGATCTACGCCCACGGCCGCCCTACAGGCAATGCTGGGATTGCCACCTCTGCATCTTATCGTGCGGGAGGAGGCAGCCCTGGCTGCTTTTAGACTCCATCTATCAGGTACCCTAAATAAAGACTCCAGAGTTAAGCACACACGCATTAAGGAGGACGCGATCAAGCGAAAACCTATGTTAGCGTCACCATGCGACAAAGCCCCAAAAACACACCACTTTCATAGGCACTACAACATAATACTTACAGAAGAACGATGTGACTACTCAGGCTCGAAAGAGATGAGAGTATACACCGACGGATCGAAGACGAACTTCGGTACCGGAGTCGGAGTCTTCTCACACGACCTAAATATAAATATATCCAGACCGCTAGGAGGGTTCAACACCGTCTATCAGGCGGAGTGTGTGGGCATTATACTAGCGGTCCATGCCTTAGAAGCCAGGAGGGTTACGGACACTCGCATACGCATACTCTCCGACAGCGCTTCAGTCTTATATTTATCTTTATCTTTACGGAAAAAATATATTACATCAAAACTAATACTAGAATGCCACAACGCACTAGAACAAATAACTGTATCTAGTCGTAACACGATAACACTGCAATGGATAAAGGGACACAGTGGATCGCTGGGTAATGACGCGGCTGACGAGCTTGCGAGACGCGGATCTAGCACGGCGGTCTATGGACCCGAGCCTGTTGTACCCATCCCCTTCAACCAAATACGCAGGTGGCTACAGGAATTCACCCAGACACAGGCAGAGAACTGGTGGACCTCGGCACCAGGCTGTAGGCAGTCCAAAGAAGCTCTGCCCTCTTTGGATAGTAGACTTACCAGACGTTTACTACGCCTGGACAGGAATAGCCTGCGCCTGATGACGGGGACCATCACAGGACACTGCTCACTTAACAAACACTTCCACACAATAGGCATAACGGACAGTCCTCTGTGCAGGGCATGCATGGAGACTGAGGAAACCGTCACGCACGTTCTCTTCGAATGCACAGGGGTCACCAATATAAGAACACAAACCCTCGGGTCGCCCAGAACTTACACGGACGTTCTAGGAAAACCAGGAGCCCTAATCAGCTTCTGGAGGGAGGTGGGCTGGCTGGAATAATCCACCCAACGGCCGCCATGGCCCACGCACAATGGTCCAGCTGAAGGACTAAGTGCGGAAACCAAACCCCCATAACATAGAACCCTAGGAGGTCCAGCTAAGGTAACCAGCGGCAGGAGCACCGACTTGGACGAACCTACAGTTTGGTAGTGAAAGCGACTAGCTACTATCTACTAGCGCCGTTTATGTATGTGGGAGCGGCAATGACCTGTATTACACCGCTCATGATAACCGATAGCGCGCGGCAACCGATAGCGCGCGGCGACCGCAGCGCTATTCGGTGCATGTGTACTTGCAAGTGTAAAGTTATGTATGTCTGTTTACGACGTAAAGCTTGTCTATATTAACTTAGAACAAACTTCACGCCGTGTATGTCGTGTGAGGTGGGCAGTATTATTGTATGAAGGCGGGATGAGAGCACTGGATTGAGCAGGTTTCGGGCTACCCTGCATTGCGCTATCACCTTGGTGGTGTGTAACCCCATCGTGAGCCGACGATCTATGGTCACAAAAAAAAAACACCCTAAAACAATCGAATGTTTGTAAAACCCAAGAAGTTTTTTTTTTGTGATGATTGTTTATTTAGTCCATCCGTTTATTTTTCAAAAATACAGTCAAATAATTGAATAAATACGATTTATGGCATTTTTTCAAACTATTTTTTTTTATATATTCACAGATTTATTTGAAACAAAACACTTAAAAATTTCGTTATTACTACGCATTGTAACACAACAAACGGTTTGGCATCAACTCTCTTATTTGATTAACTTTTAAAAACAATAGTAAAATAAGCCAACTTTACTGTGACACTTTAGTCGGCTTTACGAACACGCGAGCGCGCCGCTCACTTCGCGGTAACAGTGGCGCGTTAAATACCTACTTCGATGGGAATAGCAAGCCTTAAGCACTGCGCTGACCGTGCCGTGCTCTGTGATGTCAAAAAAAATATGTGCAAATGCCGCACCGTTTTGTGTGTTTTAGTCTATATACCTGGTTACAAGGTTGTGGCTATGCAAGTACTCTTCGTTAGCTAGACGTGAACAATCGCAGGTAATGTGGCGGAATATTGGTCTCCAGTCCCGCCGAACTCCCGACCCGACGACCCCGAGCTATGTGTTTTGTTCTATAATTACTCTAATAAGTAAACAACACCTTGAGCAGCAAGCAACTTATTAAAAAATGTTAAATCACAAAACCCGACTGCTTAAAAAATCAAACCGACTTCCAGAATAAAACACTGCAAAGCAAAAAATAAATTTCTTTTCCGAAGTCGGTGTCCTTTGTACCCATTGTTTTCAGTTTTTCGACACCGACTTCGCAAAAGAAATTTATGGAGGTTAGGTTATGGAGGTACCTACTAAAACTAAAAAGAGAAAAATAAAAAACTTTTTAACAAAAAATCAAACCGACTTCTAGAATAAAAAACTGCAAAACAAAAAATAAATTTCTTTTCCGAAGTCGGTGTCCTTTGTACCCATTGTTTTCAGTTTTTCGACACCGACTTCGGAAAAGAAATTTATTTTTTGTTTTGCAGTTTTTTATTCTGGAAGTCGGTTTGATTTTTTGTTAAAAAGTTTTTTATTTTTCTCTTTTTAGTTTTAGTAGGTACCTCCAATTAACATGATTATCATTTATAGCTAAAGTACATCTCATGGCGATCCCAATAAGCCCAAACACGACTAGGATACATTGTTTTATTTTAGAGTTCCATTCCAGTGCCTACCTTCCGGCTTCATCATCAAATCAGTTCGATGGTGCCATTTTCATCAGTACCATTTATTTATAAGTATTTGCTTTAACATAGTCGGTTACTTATTCGAGATATCTTATGCCCGTGACATACTTAGCATTTAGGAGTTCCAGTGGCCATCTGTGGTCTTCTTCATCAGTTCCACTTCACCAAATAATACTTTCTGAGTGCAAATGATTGCATTGTTGATGAAAATACCAAAATCGCTATATATTATTTACCTATAATATTTGAGGATTTCCCTCGATTTCTCTGTGATTCCTTCATCAGATTCTGACCTGACGACTATGGGACCAACTAGGAAGTGTATGTACCCTTTCAAACAAAAGAAGAATTTTCGGAATCAGTCCAGACATCTTTGAGTAATCGGGGAACATACATAAAAAAAAAGATTCCGACGAATTGAGAACCTCCTCCTTTTTTTGAAGTCGGTTAAAAAGCGAACTAAAAAGACGTAAACAAGAAGAAATTCATTCTGTGCAGTCGGAGGATACATATTCGCGGGCTGGCTGACCAAAATCTGGTGTATCCTCCGCCTGCACAGCATGAATTTCTTCTTGTGTACGTCTTTTTAGTTTGCTTTTGAAGCAGTCGGGTTTTTTGATTTAACATTTTGTTTGTTTTTTTTCGAATTAGGTACATTAAAACATATCAGTGTTAAATATTTTTAAAATCACCTATAAAAAGCCCTTCATTGTGATACCCCACACGATGGGTTTGGAAGAAAAAAAAAATTGGGGCCCCACAATATGGCACCCAAAATCCGCCATTTTTCTATTTTCCAATTTTAATGTAGCCAGTGACACTCGCAGGGTTAAAACAAATCGATTGACGTAAGAACCATCAAAATCGGCCAACGCGTTTGGTCTCTAGAACGCCATATAGGAACAAACATACATACATACTTACATACATAGATTGATAAACACATTACCATCTTTCGGCAGTCGGGTAAGAAGTAACTATTCTGGTACCGAACTAGCAGCTTGCTAGGTTTCCCTACAAAATTCACTCGTACTAGCATTTTTTTGGTAAATGCGCGCCGTCTTTATTAAACACTATTAAACTATAATACTCACAACGGATCTTTAAGACCCAGCGCAGTAGCTATTTTTGTGTCAATGTTAAAGGTAACAGCATTGTATAACTGTCTCTTTCACTCGCTTACGTTTGTCGCATCGTCCTATCTCGCTTACTCTATCCAGTATAAATACTCGATGACAAACTGTTTCTTGCGCAATGGTTGGCAGAGCCAACTTCAGAGACACAAAGATCCGCTGTGATTACTGTACAGGGTTAGTTAAAATGTGTACCTTGAGGAACGTAGAACCACGAGGTCTCATTGCTAAGAAAAAAAATTTAGTTCAAATAAATCTCACTAGATGGCGCGAAATGAATTGTGTGTAAAATTAACATTTTCTGGAATTGAACATAAAAATTCTGTTCTTGTTTGATCAACACTCCTAAGTACAAAAACATGGAATATTGGGCTCTTAATTCACATTTCAAAGATTATTTGAACGGCAGGCTTATTACGTATGAAACAGCAATTAACAATATTTGCGCAGAGATTGTACAATCATCGCGCGAATATCGCTTTACGTCAAAAAATTGGAAGGCTGATTTTTGCGAAATAATTGCTCTTCAATCGCGAATCCGCATTATATATGAGCTATAGCCACACCATAATAATTTTACGACAGCACTGCTAACAATAAAAATCTGTTAACTGAAATGTGCATTTATCGCAAGTTGATCGCGATAATTTCGTATTACGTATGGTTTTTGACAGCAGAGCGACAGCGATCGGCGAGCAAATGTGGCTGTCAAATTGCGATTACTTTTTCCCTTGTTGTTGGTCGATCGCTCGCTGATGGCTGAGTAGGTACAGAAGTTTTTGAGTTTTTGGCGGCTTTTTTCGTATGTTATTTTGTGGCTACTTTAATTATCCGCAAATTAGAATAATAATATAAGAATAAATATTGAAATAACAAATTCCTTGTGAATATTGTAAATGTCAAATTGGTGCTGTTTTGAGTCTCTAATGTCTACGCAACTGGACTATTTGTTGAATCATTGAAACAGAAGTGATCACGGTAAAGTGGAGGATTTTTTTATATACAGTATAAAAAAATCCTGTGTTGGCTACCTCAGCGAAGCTTATATGTTTACTACTAAATACTTACAAACACATGATAATGTGATAAGTCCGCAATAAGTATCTTCTATAATATTTTTTTTATATGGCAAACACCGATGTCGACTATTCTGCCAATGTCTAAATTAAATTTGAAAAATCTTTTTTATGTTTCATAGCTCAAATACGAGATAATGTAGTCTACAAAGTGATGTTCTAATGCGTTATCGATTCGATTTCTTAAAACAATCGTCAATTCGAAGAAATTTTAATTGATTTTACACACCGACATATATGTAAATAAAATGCAAATATCATATTTTCACTGCCATAATTACTTTACACAAATACTTTACATCTGCGAATATTAATTTATCGGAATATTGGAGCTAAATAGTAATCAAATTGACTATTGTAAATAAACAGCCTCCACGAAGTGTTGCTCTTTCATAAGATAGTTAATTCATCAAACGATACATTTTATAAATCATCGGACAGATAAAATAGCTTCTGTTAAAAGTGACTGTCAAAAAAATAATACTTGACTTAAAGGCCTCAGTAGCCAGGTCACTAAATTGATCGCGCAATAATTGTACAATTATTGCTACATGCTGTTCCTTACGTAATAAGCCCGCGGATCATTTAATTTTGATGCCAATAGCTGGCGCATTTTTTAATTTCTGAGGCATTCCACTCGATTGTTAAAATTTGCATTGTAATACAGACATTTTGGTGCAAAAACTGTAAAAACGTGCAAAAACATACTATAAAACGAACCTTCACTGTATTTAAAGAAAAACATATTCACGAACCTAGTAAACCCTTTTAATTGCAAGTCGCTGCTTACACCATCTATTGCCGTGAAACGGGATCGAACGCGATTGATGTACTTACAAAAATAACAAGATTAATCAGATGAAAAACGCTAAATACGTCGGCACGGTTTATTTGTATGGGATGAGGCATCTGTATGCGTATTATATTATGTGGTAGAAATAACTAAAAGGGTAAATTTACGATAAAGTAAGTAGAACAAAATATAGACTCTTACATCTTAAACATACAACCAAACGTATTTAATTCATAGCATAAAACATAGACATAAAATTTCACTATGAAGTTAAGGCACCCACACTCGATGGATGTATGAGCGACGTTGCGTGACATCTAAGGGCAAGATTTATAGATTCCAATTTGATTATACTTTGCAAAGTAAACGCTGCATACAAATATGAACCTTAACTTTATGCAAATAAGAATCGTATGCCTCGCATGCTCTCATTAGGTTATCCGAAGGTGAAAATTATTTGCTTAAGGTGAAGTCAAATCCAAAGTACGATCTATGAATCTTGCCGTTAGTGTAGAGTACATAAATATCGACCTTTAGGGTGCCTTGGTCGGTCATTCTTCCATAGTCTGGCGATTAATCCACTGTTTTTCGGTGTACGTTCAAAATAAAAAATGATTATCAATTTGTCTCATCAGTAGTTATCTAGCCCTGTATGGAAGCAAAAAAGAAACATATATTTGAAAGTTATGAGCGTCGAAAGTCCCATATTTCAACATTAATTTTAACGCATCTTTGGGCGGAAATAAATACCATAAGAGGGAAATTTCTGAAACAGTCACCATACAGAGATAGATTAGTAGTTCAAAAATGCAAATAATTTTATTTTGAATAGATACATTAAGTAGTTTTTTTCATGATATCCATATTCCCAAGGCAAGTTATAAAAATTTCATCAATGAAATTGCGCATGTATGCGTCACGCTGTCACGCAGCGTAAGGAGTGTGTATTAGTACGCGAGCTTCTTACTGCTCATCACGGCGTCTATCCCTTTCGCACGTGTTGTCGGATGAGCTCATGAATTTTAACCCCGCCCACAAAATAGTTTGTGCCGCCGACTAGGGCACCCTTAAGCGGCCTATAAATCAACATTGATGGATATCAATCGATCCTGTAGGTGTAATAACAATAAATAATATTCAATGGCGATAATTAAAACAGGCTGGCATGCTATAAGCATTAGCAGGGCAGTGATTAATTTATCGAAATAACACTAATTTAGAAAACGTTGAACATGATTTTATTGCTTTAGGCATAGACAATTCACTTACATAAATATTATTAAGACCTTATAAATAAGTTTTTTCGGTTTCAGTACTTGACAGTGAAGCCTCGTGTTCATTGTAAATGAAAGTTGAGAATCATGTAGCAGTAACAGGTTACGAGCAAGACGGCATACATTATGTGTATGCAACATGTATCCTGTTGCTGCAACAATGCTGCGCTACTTTTTTTACCATTAACACAGGGCTAAATGAGATACATCGGGCAGAATAAGGTCTAGCGCTGTTTAAGACTTGTGCTCGGTTTAAATAACTTGACCAATTGCAGTTGAAAATCTGTGTAATGCCACATTTTTTTAGGGTTCCGTACCCAAAGGGTAAAAACGGGACCCTAAAAAAAGATTATTTGAACGGATCATTTAAAATTGATGCCAATAGATGGCGCGGTTTTAAATTTCTGAGGCATTCCACTCGATTGTTTAAAATTGTAACCTATTTTGGTACAATGAAACTGTTAAAACTTGCAAATAAATACTACAAAACAAATCGTGACTGTATTTTAAGAAAAATATAAACAGGTACCGAAAAACCCTTTTACTTGCAAGTCGCTGCTAACACCATCTACGTTCGTGGAACGGAACCGAACGCGATAGAAGTACTTATAAAAATACTCAGCCTCAGGCATCTGTATGCTAGTATTATATTATCTGTGGTTACAGCTTATATAGTTAAACCGTATCTTATAACCTTCGCTTCACACAAAATATTAAAAAATACCATATATTCATTCTGCCCAATGCGCATCACTCGAAACCATCAAGTACCGTATACTAGTCTTATAGCGGTGTGAGTTTATACGAACTATGTCGCTGCCTCTTATTAGGACTGCTATTCATCTGAATAACTCCTGGGGTGGAAGGAGGTCGACTATCCTGGCTTGCCACACTGCTAGGGGAAGACAAATGAGGCGAAGACCCAGCAACACCACTCATATAGGTAACCACAGAGTTTAAGAACGATGTTGTCAACGCTACAGGAGTTAAGATTTTTCCCCCACCGCTTGCTAAATAAGTCTGTAACATCTTTTTGGAAGGAGCATTGGGGTCATTGACCGTGAGTACGACTAAGGATCCGTTTTCGATATTGGAAGGCACTTGTGTATTTGGTAATTGTTTGTCAGGCGTCAGACCCTGAGGTTTGGAAGGATCAATTTTGCGTATTGTAGCCATATCATTGGCTGGTTTGGACTTTGGTGTGATGCGTGTGACGGTCGGGAATTGTGCTGTGGGGTTGGACCTCGGTCGGCCCCTCGGTTTTGATTTCGGCGGTTGTGTTGGCTTCTCGGCTTTTGCTTTGGCTTCGTGGTGCCTTTGAATAACTTCGTCAACCGTGAGACTGCTGGAGGACGAGGGTAAGATAGATTCCTCCAAGGCTTTTGAACTTCGACCTGTAATGAACAAGAATGATTTTAAGCATGATTTTGATCAAGTCAAGGTGAACAACAATCTTGTAGGGTCGTCATCACGGCAGGTTGTTTCTAATCTTGGTGATAATTTTAACAAAAAATGTAAATTCAAGTTTAGCTTATATTGGCGAGAGTTAGAATGGTACAATACAGACATACGCTCTGTTTCCAATAGCTTTTCTATGTAACAACTATTCTCTTATGTAACATTCTTGAGAATCTTCAGTGCGAGTGAGCATTACCTGTAATATTTCTTTGTACCTTGCATTCATTGTTGACCTCACTCCACGTCACCCGCCCTCGTGCCTTTGCTCGATAAAATGTTACACCAAAACGCTCATTGGTTTTAAAAATCAAGTTGTAACAAAACATCACGCGTCATGTTCTAAGTATAGTTCGAGTAAATTTAAAAACAGCGAATGCTCGATGTTCTGTTACAAGCAAATGCTCTAGTCTATACTCACCTTAAGTAAATTATTTAATTTATTCAACTTACATTTAATTTTTTACTAGGAAGTTTTTAAGACCGATTAAAATTCTAATTGAGCTAGATAGAAATAACGATTTAGATTGCGTTAAAAAAGGCAGGCTTTTAAAAAAAATTGAAAACAGCCCACAAAAAAATCCAACCTGGATTCAGTGGACACCCTAGATCCAGAATCATGTACTGAATCCATGTTTTCTTTTTATAAACGCACCCACGATACGTGAGAAAATCCCCGCACCGTTTTATAAACAAGTAAAATTTTAAAAGCCCCCGACACATTTTTATTTCATGCTAAATAATTGATCTAGTATAGTCCCCGGCATGTAACTTAGCAAGGTTTTGGCGTAGTGAGGGTAAGTTGGCGCATATTGCGCGAACTGGAGGGTGACCAGAAGCTCTTAGAGTAAGGTTATTTTGAGATCGAGTAAGTGACAGATGTATACAAGTCATATACCAGACATCATCATCAGAACGTGGACGCAACGCGATTGGTCAGTCGATCCTTGTGTCAACTGAGCAAACAATCGCGCGCTCGGAACGGTGCTAAACGTTCCCCGCGTCCCGCTTGGTAACCAAGAGACCTATTATGTATTATGCCAGTCGCGATCTAACGACTCTTGCCAAGTTACATGCCGACAACTATAGTAGACACGCTTCGCCCGCTCCATCGACAATCTATCAAACACTTAAGAGGAAATACGGGCGGAGAGACTTTTGAAAAATAGGTTTTTGAAAAAACTATCGCTGTCACTCTGCGAACTGCGAGCGCGTGGCGTCCGGCCGCCCTATCCATGTGTGTGTAAGTTGACAGTGTGTGCGTGCCTCCGAAACGCTCCCGGCCGCGGCTCGCGCATTTCTTGTAATAGCCCCAGTCACTCGTTACTTTTGTTGTTGTGGATTGTGGACAGATATCCAACAATATATGTTATTCTTAACAGCAAACGCAGAAAATCTTTTTTTGGACGTGACTAATAATACTGTAGAGCAATTTAATAATGTAATTGCTAAATTTATTGGCGGTAAAGAAATAACTTTGCAGGAAGTGGCTCATATCACATCAGACAAGACGTTATGGATTAGTAACTTCATGGAATAGCGAAGGGCTATTCATGCACGCATTAAAAAAAAAAACAGGGCTGCAGTCCGGGCCAATATACAAAAAAAAAATAGAACAAAAGCTGCGTTCGAAAATAATCACAGAGATTTACCGAAAAAGGAAACTGACGTATCCCAAAGACGGAACGAGCAAAATAAAAAGAACTACATAACCTGTTAAAACTACGGTGGCTTAGAGTTGGAAGAAATATCTTCTTCCTGCCTTTGGATTTATATAAATTAAAAGAAAAATAAATTTCTTGAAAGATTGCTCTCAACTAAGGATGTTCAAAGAAAAATAGTGGGGGCCAAAGCGATAATAGCTTATGGGAAATTGAAAGACTAAAGAGGCTTACGGCATCGAATTTTGGGCGAATATGTAAGATGCGACCGAAAACATCGGTTCGCAAAATATGAGAAACGTTTTTATATAACAAATTTAAAGGAACCGTGGCTACCAATTATGGCAAGGAAAAAGAATCTGAAGCGATCGATCAATTTATCAAGCACACGGGGCTACAGGTATTAGAGTGTGGAATGTTTATCGATGAAAACAAACCCTTTTTAGCGACAAGCCCGGATGGTCTGGTAGGTGAAGACTCGATAATAGAGGTAAACTATCCTTATGAAATTGCAAGTATGTCACCTGAAGACGGAGTTCATCAAAAATAAATGGATTTAGAGCTGTTTTCAAGGGTCATCACTAATCGTCTCCGCAGACCACACACATACGCGGCAGGTTATACAGAAGACCGAAGAGTACAACCTGCCTCTCTGTTTAGCGTTTGTGGAATACGAGAAAGCCTTCGATTCGATCGATACTTGGGCTGTACTGCGGTCTCTCCAACGGTACCAAATTGACTACCGGTACATTGAAGTGTTGAAATGTTTGTATAAAAACGCTACCATGTCAGTTCGACATCAGGATCAGACCTCAGAACCCGTCCTTATGCAGCGAGGTGTGAGACAGGGAGACGTAATATCTCCAAAACTGTTCACCGCTGCACTGGAGGATGTCTTCAGGGTTCTGGACCGGAAAGGGCTAGGCATAAATGTCAATGGCGAATACATCACTCACCTTCGGTTTGCTGACGATATAGTGGTCATGGCTGAGACTATGTAGGACCTCAGTACAATGCTCGATAACCTCAGTAGAGCTTCCGAAAGAATGGGTCTTAGGATGAACATGCACAAAACCAAGGTGATGTTGAAGGTCCATGTTACACTCACTCCAATCAAGGTCGGATACTCTACACTCGAAGTTATGGGGGACTATGTCTACCTGGGACGAACAATCCATTGGGTAGGGCCAACTTCGAGAAAGAGGTCAACCGTCGAATCCGACTTGGCTGGGCAGTGTTCGGGAAGTTGCGGTATCTTCTCGTCCAACTTACCACAGTGTCTCAAGACGAAAGTCTATGACCAGTGTGTGTTGCCAGACATATGGCTCTGAGACATGGTCGCTTACTATGGGCCTCAGCAGAAAGCTTACAGTCACCCAAAGGGCAATGGAGAGGGCTATGCATGAAGTTTCCTTGCGTGGTCGAATCAGAAATGTAGAAATCCGCAAGAGAACCAGGGTTACCGACATAGCCCGAGCAATAGAATTTGGCAAGCCGGAGAATTGCCACATTTAAGTGGGGAGGGCACATTGCTCGCAGAACGGATGGCCAATGGGGCAGAAAGGATCTGGAGTGGCGACCGCGAACCGGAAGACGTTGCATTGGAAGGCCTCCCACCAGGTGGACCGATGACTTGGTGAATGTTCCGGGGATCCGCTGGATGCGAGACGCACGGGACCGATCAATGTGGTGACCCTTGGGGGAGGCCTATGTCCAGCAGTGGCTGATATGATGACGATGATGATGATGAAATAGATTTATGTATGTTTAAAGGCAAAATGTTACAATTAAAACAGAATCACAATTATTTCTACCAAGTACAAGGCCAACTACACATAACTCGTCGAGATTTCTGTTATTTTATTTAGGTAGTCCCAAAAGCTTTTATTTTTCAAAATATTAAGAGGGACGATGCATTATGGCATAAAAATGGAACCATTATTAGAAAAGTTCGATAGATTTAATTGGATTTGAAAAGTTCTACCACATTAGTGGCAAGCCTAAGGCCTTAGCCTTAGGCTTTTACCAGAAATCATTGATGGTTGGATACCAAAGAATAAACCAGTGAGAGAAAGCACGTCGTCATAATCTGCCTAGCCTTTTCCCATCTACGTTAGAGTCGGATGCAGCTGAATACCTATCGAATCGACTGCCTATCTGACCTCCACAACCGGGTCAGACTTTCGGGCTGTCAAAGCCGAAAATAACAGCCAGGACCAACGGCTTAACGTGCTTGGCGAGACACGGACGGGTCTTGGTATGTAAAGATGGTCACCCATCCACGGACCAACCACGGCAAGCATAGCACAACCTGATCGATTGACCCGTGAGGCTGACGTTGAAATAAGTTTAATTTCGCTGATGTACCTAGTAGGCGATCTAGAGATTGCGGATACATATAGATCGCGGATACCTATCCGATATATAATTTACTGTTTTTTTATTGAAAACTTTTTGTAATAAACATTTATAGACATGCACTTTATTTTATTTTGTATCCAATACTTTTTAATACTTCTATTTGTATTTCTCACGAACAGCACATGTAAACAATATAAATGTGTTTATCGATAACTGTTTACAACACTAGTATATCGATATTATTTTCAACTACTACGCATCACCTTTCCGTCTGTGTACGTATTATGCACACCCCTTGCGTCTCACCCCGCCCACAAATTCGTGCGATAAGGACAACTGCAGATTCGACAAATTTTCTTAAGTCAAAAGTCATAATTCGAGGTTTGGCTCTCGTCTGTTTTCTCCTCCAATATTGGACCGATTTAGAAGATATTTCATAAACTGAATAAGAAGGATATTTACTATGTCCCTATGTTTTCCTTTTTTCATTAATAGTTGTCAAATTTGTACACTAAGGCTCTGAAGACAGCGACTCAATACAGACAATTTTAAGCATTTTGAGAGGGTTCTAGTTCTTATACGGATAATATATCACCAAAAAGGAAAACATAGGGACATAGAAGAAGTTGATATTTATTTTACTGTAAAAAATCATTGCTTTAAGTTCATAAACCAGAGAGAAAACAGACGAGAGCGTTTTTATGGAGAAAAGACCACCCCCGTTTCCTCTTAATTATGATATGCAAGCTTATTACGTATCTTTAGCAAGAGCAAAACGATAGCGATCAAACGCTTTATGTCTTAAAACTCGGAATTACGTGCAGTGTAGGTATGGTAGGTCCTACACATTCGTTTGCTAATCGCTCGCTGTTTATAAAATGCAATTATTTAAAAAAAAACGCCAACAACTCTAAAACTTTTGTATTGAAGAGCAATTATTGCGCAAAAATCGCTATCGTTTTGCTCTTGCAAAAGATACGTAATAAGCCTGCCGATATCTTGCGAAAATACCCTAATTCAAACAGTAGATCGCCCATAACTTTTGAACGGCTGAACCGATTTTCATCAAACATAGCTAAGAACACTCTCGATAAAGAAAAATCGGGTCCTCCTTTTAGGAGCTACACAAACACACAGGTACAAACGTCAAACTTATAACACCCCTTTTTTCGGTCGCGGGTTAAAAATAAAAACAACTATACTTACTCAATCGCACCCGTAGCTCCTTAGCCTCTTTGACCCTCTGTCGATGTTCCCTGGCTCGCTGCTGCAGCTCAGCGGCCTCAGCCCTGGCGGCCCTGTCGGCCTCGTCGCGCTCCGCCTGGAACTCGTCCACCAGCCGGGCGGCGTCCCACTTGCAAGTCATGCGGAGCGCCTTGTCCACCTGTGCCATGTTTTGGCGTTCTTCTTTTTTGAACTGTTACGGGAATATTGTCCAAGGTCAGATAACAAACTCTTTTCAAAATCAAATCAAATAATAGTTTTACAATGCATGTCCTCGAAAAGAGCGGTTTTCCAAGCAGCCAAACTGTGCGGAAAGTGTCACTTTTTTTCACTAGTGCTTTTTACTTTCCTGTACTTTTTTAATTTTAACTCCAACGTCAGCCCGACGCATAGAGTTTTTATTATTTGAGAAAAGTTTTAAAAATTAGTTATGTACAGATTATCATTCATATAAAAGGTAAAATAAAACTAATACTTTATTTTAGGCGTTTTTAATTACTCTAGATTTAGTTTTTGATCAATAAAATAATTTTAAATATTCATTAAATATGTTTGGCAGAACGTATATTTTGCTCGTGCCTTATTGCGTTACGATGTGAAAGCAATTCGCACATGCGCAGTATATATGCCCGAGGAACTATTAGTTAATCTGTGGATATGTTGAACGCGCTTGAATAAGCCCGCCATTTTATTAATTTCATTTTATTAATTTTGTTTATTTCCTCGCACAATGCATAGTAAAATATTGTATGATACACGTACGTAAGATGATTTCCGACTTGTGTCGATTTATATAAAAATGACACTCATCGGAAATCACATACCTTCCGCACTTGTAGCATAAATAACTATTTTCAACAAAGATTGACACGGCTAGGAATTTGTACATATGGGACCTTCTTAAGAGGCGAGTCCTTAAGAAACACCTAAAAAGGCACTTACAGTTTTCGTTATTTCTAAAGATTCACCGCGCTGAATTACACAAAAAAAAAATTGAAGAACCTTAACAGATGTGCCAACAGTTTCACCGCGAGATATTTGTAAAACCATCCTAAATTTCTAAAAAAAAAATTGTTGAAATCTCTCAAAAACATCTAAATCGACCTTTTCTATTTGCACTATTGTCATAATTCTAGAAGATTTTTTATAAATCTCTTTAGATATATCGTGACACGAAAGTATGAATATGACGTTCACCGTTTTATTTATCTATTAAGTCACACCAAATGATAGTAATCCACGTTTCAACATTGTTATTTTTTCTACACAAATTGTTTTCTATTCCCCATACATTTTAGTATGGAGCGTTACGCTCTAGTAATTTGTTTTATAATCGACCACGCGCGCGAAAAATTTTCAGTGTCGTCTTAGACTCCAAGGTGAGAGCACGTCCGTTTTTTTTTCCGAGCCGAGTTCGCAAAACGTCTACGCACACATACACAATAGGCATAGGGTGGGTCGCGAGTGTCGTGACATGACTGTAGCACTATTCAAGCAATAAGATAAAATGGACCAAATCATGTTATTGGTAATCATGTGTCTTGTAAGCCATACTATTGCAAGCAACTGAATTCAACAAATATAAATGGTGAAATTGGCACTGATAAAAAAAATTGCCGGTAATGAAAGCTTACACCTTTTTTATTGCCGTAATAAAACTTGTCTCAAGATTAGTTAACAATGCTAAAAGCTTAATTTATAAAGTCAATAGTAATATAGCAGAGGTTTTTAAAAGTGTTGTTGCAAAGTTCGTAGGAGGAAAACTAATTAATTTCTCAACTAGACAATCTTACGCAGCTCGTTGTGCAACGTGCGTTGTGGCATTTAACATTAAGCAGCCACAAACCTACTCGTACAATAAAATCATACACAAAATACCTAACATATTTATAAGCCATCATGAGTTGAAAAAACCGGCCAAGTGCGAGTCGGACTCGCGCACGAAGGGTTCCGTACTTGGTAAATTGCGGTTTACGATTTATGACGTATTAAAAAAAATCTACTTACTAGATCTCGTTCAAACCAATTTTCAGTGGAAGTTTACTTGGTAATTAATGTACATCATATGTTTTTTTTAGTTTTATCATTCTGTTATTTTAGAAGTTACAGGGGGGGGGGGACATTTTACCACTTTGGAAGTGTCTCTCGCGCAAACTATTCAGTTTAGAAAAAAATATAATAGAAACCGCAACATTATTTTTGAAGACCTATCCATAGATACCCCACCCGTATGGGTTTGATGAAAAAAAACAAATTTTGTTTCAGTTTCAAGTATGGGCACCCCCAAAATTTATTGTTTTTTTTTATATTTTTGTGTGAAAATCTTAATGCGGTTCGCAGAATACATCTACTTATCAAGTTTCAACAGCATAGTTCTTATAGTTTCGGGAAAAAGTGGCTGTGACATACGGACGGACAGACAGACAGACAGACATGACGAATATATAAAGGTTCCGTTTTTTGTTTGCCATTTGGCCACGGAACCCTAAAAAAGGTTCTACATCTAAGCAATAAAATAAATAAATTAGAGAACATCATTCAATCAAGCATTATTTTTTGTACTTATCATAATAATAATTTAAATGTTGTATTAATATAGTAATTATTTTTTCTAACAATCAAACTACACAACCGATTACACTGTGACCCCACCCTTTATTCACGACTATATTACTATGGGCACGCGTGCCGTGCGGAGCGGTGAATCAATAGCTAATACATTGCGCGTTTTTGAGACAAGCTTACAAATCCTTCAGAAGCGAACGCGCATTGAAGCTATATCATGCCCGTCGCGCCGCATTATTTTTCACTTGTTCTTGGATGCGTGTACACTACAATGTGTGATGCAAATGTGTTAGTGAAAATGTCGATGTGTGGGTTCTAAAATAAGTTCTCACGCTCGCAAACCTGCCTCTTAAGACTTTCTGCAGCCGAACTAGGCGGTACACTGTATCTCGGATTGCAGTTTAGACCCTTCTTTAAATAGTGGTCCCTTAGTAGCCTTTTCTATTAAAATAATCCTATTTGAATGCCATTTCATGTGTAGGTGTGTATGCGTGTGTGTGTGGGGTGGGGTGTGGTGAGTGTGGGGTGGGTGGGGTGTGGTGAGTGTGGTGTGATCTTTACCAGGCCTTTCGATACGCGGTCGTCAGTCCAGAACTTATCAGCTCCAATAGCGATTTATATTCTACGTGGTGTGGTACACACCACACACTCACCACACTTTCCACACCCTTGTATTTGTATTATAATGAGCGATATTATGAATGATTAAAGGAAGTGTTTCTTTTAATCCTAGGATAAGTATGTACGCTCAGCACATTGCTTGGAGAATATAAATCGCTATTGGAGCTGATAAGTTCTGGACTGACGACCGCGTATCGAAAGGCCTGGTAAAGATCGATATCTGCTGGATGTGGGATTGGGAAGCACAGGACCAGTCGTTATGGCGATGCTTGGTAGAGGTCTATATTCAATAATGGACGTCTTGCAGTGTCCTGCCTAGTCTATTCAGACAATCTGAACCCAAATCTGACTTATATGTGAACAATTGTGATCATTACTTGATAGGCGATTTATTGTGGCAAGCCGAGCTTTTGGGTTGTACAAAGTACCGCCACTGATAACTTTACCTTGAGCTTGAGATCTCTCCTGGTCCGCCCCGGGAACAGGTTCTCCATGAGCATGAAGTCAGTGCCCAGCGCAGCCAGCGCGCGGTAGAACCGCACGGTCTCCGCGTCACTCCACTCGGCAGTGCGCGGCGTGCGGCGGTAGCGAGCGCTCGTGTTGCTGGTGGCCCACGCGCCTTCGTGCACGATGCTGGACGATACCTTGCGCTTTTCTGATTGTTTGATTACCTAAAAAATTCTAAGATATTAATTTGGCTATAGAACAAAGACAGTATGGAAATTTTTCGAGAGGGAAAAAGAAACACACCCAAAAACACTACAGATGAAAGATGTTTTTTATAGCTCGGGTTGACTGGTATAAAGCTACGGTCTCACACATTGAATACTCGTTGTGTGACAGACTATTCGCTGCGAATAGATTCTTTCGGTTAGATGAGAATTGAGCATGTTCAACTTTACTCGCTGCGAATGCGATTAAATGCGACTATTCGCTGTACAGGGTACTGGCGAGTAGCCATTTCTCTCAGTGCGCCGCTCCAGACTACACGCCCGTGCTACTGTGTACAACTCGCTGTATGTGACGGGCAGGCAGCGAATTGTCCGTGCGAATATTATTCGCAGCTAATACACTCGCAATGAGTATTCGCTGTGTGCGACCGTAACTTAACTGATGCTCAAGAGTGAACTGGTTTGGTTCATTCATTCAATTCAAAACTAAGAATACTACAGGGCCGAACATAAGATCTGCCCATTTAAACTTTATATTAATTTTTATAAAAGTCTCAAACACTTGATTTGCAAAAACCATACTGTCTATTTAAACCAGTAAGTGCTGTCTGCAGAAGTAAGTTTTGTGTTACATATACTTTGTGTAAATTATTTATTCACCACTGCTCTCAAAACGGTGAAGGAAAACATCGTGAGGAAACCGGCTATTCCAAAAATTAGAAAACATGTGCCTATTTCCTCTCACAGAGAGGAGGCCTGTCTGTCCCAGCAGTGGGAACATTAATAGACTGATGATGATGATTATAAGCTTGAGAAATTCTATTTATTTAGGGGTTTTAATACATACCAAGCTCGTTTCATCCAGCATGATCTCCCCATTCGGCCCCAGTTTGATCTGCGGCACGGGCGCTGCATCCGTCTCCGTCTCAGACTGATCATCCGCCTTCTCTTCAGATTCCTTAGCAGCATTGCGAGCTGCTTCCTCTTTAGCTTCTTTGTTGGCTTCCTGGACCTTGATCTCGTCTTTGTCGGGACTGGGGAGTAAATGTGAACGGTTTTAGTAGTTATTACGTTGATGTCGTGAGGGAAGTTCAGAATGAAGTGATTTTTTTGTAGTCCCGTAAGAATAATAATTAAGTCAATATTGACTAATTCTCCTGACGCGGACAGTGATTCAAATTAACTATTTACATATTAAATACTATACAGTACGCGGTCGCTAATATAGTGCTTTGAGTTATAGAAAGAACTTTACAGATCGTGCGTTCTGTAATCTATGTTACTCATTTCTGTGTATCTCTTTTTAAGGTTCGTACTTGTTGTATTATAAAATATCAGCTTTTTCCCTACGACGCACCATGTGCCGGGATTAATTACAACCTATGAAACTTGGCTATTGCGTAGCTTTGTATTAGTGAAAGAAATGAGATTGCCCACCCGATTTCAATATTATCCAAAAATAGGATTTATAGGTATTTTGTTTTTTTCCATCCGTGTCCTTTACATTATATGTACATAACTACAGACAACAACAGATCAGATTCCTTCACTTGGACATTTTTATGCACCTTATTGCATTGTAATACCCTTATTACAATGCAATAAGGTGCATAAAAATGTCATTTCAAGAACAGAAAAATCTTTATATCTCGTGCACCCTGACAAATAAATAAAAAATGTTTTCTAATTATGAACATGCAAAAAGCACTTGTTGCATGCTTGCATGCAACATGCATGCAAGCATGCAACAAGTGCTTTTTTCTACAATATACAACTAAACTCATCAAGATACAACAATTTTTTCAAAGGGGCCCAAGTTCCCTTACGAAATGGGCATTCTCCTTTCGTCGGATTTGAGTACTTCCACAGATTACCTTCTGCAAACAAACAATTTCACCTCTTTCTAATCTAATATGACTTAAAATGAAATATCAAATGACAACATACTCACATAATAGGGTTGCTGGTGGGGTTATAGAAGATGAGGTCATACATGGTGAGCGTGTCCTTCTTGACGGTCTCGCGGCGCCGGCGCATCGCAGCCGAACGGCGGGCCGTGTCTAGGCGGCGGGTTCTGTATAAAAATAATTAGATATTCTAATCCTATGTACACTATGTTTTGTTCACAAATAAAGCTAGCATGATATTGGTACTAAGAGAAAATGAGGTGCTTTATGGTTGTCGGTAGCGGAAATTATGGTTATAAATTCCGCATTAAATTACTTGAGCAAAATATGTCAAGAGTGAATGTGATGTGATGTGCCACCAGTCTACGCTGGGATCGCTGGCAATCTCTCTTTCAAAGAGGTCCCAATACCCGAGAATTCTTGCATTCATATTCGATATTAACACTAAAGGCAAGTAATGCTTTCAAGTGTTTGCCACTTGACGCTGATAACCACACTCTTACACTCCCTAATAGTGTTTGGCGCAACAGGGTGTAAAGTCTCACAAACCTCCATTGAAAAGTGAGGCTCCTCCGACCAGACGCGTGTTGTGTCTGGTCCGGGCAACTACCCGACGGACGGTTGTTGTCGGACTGTTGTATGTGTTCAAATCGCGCCGAAAACTTTGCTTGCGCGATGCAGGATTTGTTTGACGTCATGTCATTAGTTTGCAAGTGGCGGCGTTAGTGTCGCTACAAGTGCGATTAGGCAGTAATCGTGAAGTAGCATTTAAGCTAGAAGACTAGTCACAGACTTGAGAAAATCTGTTATGCCACACTATAGGTGGAGTTGTAGGTATCTATATTTTTGAGACGACCAACATACCTCTTCCACAGATAATATAATACTAGCATACAGATGCCTCATCCTATACCAAGAAACCGTGCCGACGTAACTAGCGTTTTTCATCTGATTAATCATGTTATTTTTGTAAGTACATCAATCGCGTTCGATCCCGTTTCACGGCAATAGATGGTGTTGGCAGGGACTTGCAAGTAAAAGGGTTTACTAGGTTCGTGAATATTTTTTTCTTTAATTACAGTGAAGGTTCGTTTTATAGTAAATTTTTGCACGTTTTTACAGTTATTTTGCACCAAAATGTGTTACAATGCAAATTTTAACAATCGAGTGGAATGCCTCAGAAATTTAAAAATGCGGCATCTATTGGCATCAATTTTAAATGATCCGTTCAAATAATCTTTGAAATGTGAATTAAGAGCCTAATATTCCATAATTTTGTACTTAGGAGAGGTGATTAAACAAGAACATTCAATTTTTATGTTAAATTCCAGAAAATGTTAATTTTACACACAATTCAATTGAATTGTGTGTACATGTCGCGCCATCTAGTGAGGTTTATTTGAACCAAATTTTCTTTCTTAGAAATGAGACCCCGTGCCTCTACAAGTAGAAAGGTTGTTGTTGAAAAAGTCAAAGTCATAGAGTATATTTTAAATAAATGACTTACTTAGAAACGTGCTTTTCCTTGATGGGAGACGAGGCGGTCGGCAGCAGCGCTGTTGCCTGACTGACACTCGAGCACACAGAATCATTTCTTAAACGGTTTGCTTCCCTGAAACAAACAAAATGAGTTTGAGAGTCCGCTTACGTGTTTTTTACAAATAGCGAGCAATACATAACCTTATTTTAAACAAAAAAGGTACAAAAGTATTTCAGTGAGAGAATTCAAAAACGCCGCGGCCGATTGCAGAAATTGGCCGCGTGAAGAGAGCATTTGACCAGTTCGTGGGACTGTTATAATAATTGTTATCAACGTCACCTGTTAGGCACAGAATGCATGGTGCTGTGTGAGGTGTGGGAGTCATGTCTCTGCCGAGGAGGCGCTGGTGTGCTGGGCCCGCCGCCGCCGCTTAGCAACGCACGTCGACTTTCGTCCTCTGACTCCGATGCGCTGCCCTAAAGAATAAACATAATGCTGACCCAATATGTAATTAATTCTATGACTTATATTGTACTAGCGACCCACTCGTACTACAAGATTTTACGCTTTGACCAGCGAACACACAGCTCCTAGACGCCTAATAACAAGCGAGCGATGTCTGTCAACACATATGACTAAAAGATCATATACTGGTAATACAGGTCGCCACTCGACAATTTCGAAGTAGTAGCGACCACTTCTGGGGGCCGTAAACACGGTCGCGTCAGTCAATAAAAAAACCGGCCGAGTGCGAGTCGGACTCGCACACGAAGGGTTCCGTACCATTATAGCAAAAACGGCATAAAAATCACGTTTACAATGCATGTCCTCGAAAAGAGCGGTTTTCCAAGTAGCCAAACTGTGCGGAAAGTGTCACTTTTTTTCACTAGAGCTTTTTACTTTCCTGTATTTTTTTAATTTTTAACTCCAACGTCAGCCCGACGCATAGAGTTTTTATTATTTGAGAAAAGTTTTAAAAATTAGTTATGTACAGATTATCATTCATATAAAAGGTAAAATAAAACTAATACTTCATTTTAGTGGTGATGAGTGGCATTTTTATTCACGAGTGAGCGAAGCGACGCTCGCTCGTGAATAAAAATGCCACTCATCGGAAATCACCCACCTTCCGCACTTGTAGCATAAATAACTATTGTTGTATGGGAGCCCTACTAAAATATTTATTTTATTTAGTTTTTAGTATTTGTTGTTATAGCGGCAAGAGAAATACATCATCTGTGAAAATTTCAACTGTCTAGCTATCACGGTTCTTGAGATACAGCCTGGTGACAGACAGACAGACAGACGAACTGCGGAGTCTTAGTAATAGGGTCCCGTTTTGACCCTTTGGGTACGGAACCTACCACCCTAAACCTACGGTAAAATGATGAAATAAATATTATAATGGCTTCTTGTACAATACGTTGGTATGGTAACAACAGCCAGGCTTAGAGTTTTCGGCAAAATGGCATAAAATTTCATTGATAAGTTAATAGTTACATAAACATAATTAGATTTATTTTCTGATATTATTTATCGGAGTTCATATGATACTGGTCAAGTTTGAAGGTGAAAACGCCTACCGCATGTTTGCGTCTCTCTCTTTTTAACGTGTTTTTTTCGCTATCTCTTCTTCTCTATAATTTCGTGAGCAAAACTAGTGATGCACAAAAGTAAAAAAAAAACAAGTGAACAAAACTAGTGATGTCATTTGTCCTATGACCAAATCCGTTATCGATAGAATTTTTTGATTACCTTTTTTTCTAATATTTAATATTACTATATTTAAGAACCAACAATTGAATAAAGTATGTTACTTTTAGAATTTTGATTAGTTTTTTTTAGTTTTAACATTTTATATTATTACAAAAATGTTAAAATGCCGTATTTATTAATAATAAAAAGGAAATATTAGTAAAAAATTAAAGTACAAATACTATTTATAAAAACATCGATACATGCCTGGTTTTGTAATAATAAAAATATCGATTTCTGCCGGCTATGTGGTCGATAGCTTTGACAAAACTCTAAGATTTCATTATAATATGAATTTAATATTAGTGTACTATTCACATCAAATTTCGGGATTGAAATCGTCTAAGTGAATTGTGAAAACCCACAGCATAAATCTAACTATGTACCTCTACCTTCGCGTGCTAAAAAACGGACTAAAGCTACGATCAATGATCGTAATCTGAGCTTTTCGTTTATCATTATCGGCACCGGAAATCCACCGGAATCTAGAAAAATGCCCTTTTTATGCCATATTGAGCTGTAAAGAATGTATAGGAAAAGTTGGCCGAGGCATTGGAAATGTTTTCTTTCATTGGTAAGTAAACTTGTTTTTAAATTGTTTGTAAAAGTGGCACGCTTGGTTTTCATACAGCTAGAGGGACTTGCGTTATCTATTTAAATTGATGTCTGTGTGAAAACCGCATTAAAAGTTATTGATGGTGTAGAGGGAAATTGCGGCATACACAGATGGACACAAATAGCGAATATAAGATAGGTAATATTTCAGAAAAAAAAAGTTATTGGCAAAGTCAAGTGAAGTGGACTGTATTGTTGGTTCGGTTGGAGACTCGTTGAGGAAATGAAAATACTATCGTGATTCGTATCTTCAATTTATTCCTTACTTGTTACTCCTTGTAGAGTGGAAGACCGACTGTGTCTCTGCCTACAAGCGGGCCGGCTTTTATACAAAAACCGCTCGGCGAGAACAATGGCGCCCCTACTTTGCAACTGTATTCAAGCATGGCACCACAGAAATGCCGATTTTATAAAACTTATCTTACTTAAATATACACAAGTTATACATTTCCTTAATCTACATACTTAATTCTACATAGGAAAAATATAAAAGGTGTACAAAGGTCAACACAAAAATCTTAATCTAGATTCCTCCTTACTCCAAGTATTAAACTATGACAATATACATAATCTTATCTAATTAGCTACCTTTTCTCTAAATCTTATGTATATTTCAAGTTTTATTATACTCCTACTCTAAGATTCACATGGCACATACATGTGTCATTTTACACACGTGGTCAAACACGTGGACATAACGTGTTCATTTATTTGTGTAACAAAGAAGAAAACTGCGAGACAATCCCAACTAACTATCTACCTTTTCTCTAGTTCTTAAATCATTACAAGTGTAGATAGCTTTACTCACATGGCACCTACGTCAATCCTACTTTAAATATTCACGTGTTAATTTCTAAGTTACAAGAAAGCTAAGAGACAATGCTTACGGTACATTGTGTCCGGCCCGGCCAGGTAGAGAGGTTGCATCTTATTTTCTCACGACGTTTCGCGTCATGCGCCATTCATACCCATTTTATGACGGTTGCCGGGCCCGAAACAATAAGCATTGATTTTAAATTACATCACATTAAGATTGTATTGAAAAATGCCGACAGAAGATCCATATTGCCGTCATTCATAGACCCGCTTTAAACCCAAACATGTGCAGTTATAAAAACAGGCAATTAAGGAATTTAGCGTGGGAAGTGTCCATTTCTAAAATTACCATGTGAAAGCCGTTGTCGTTTACAGTTCTCCCCCCGGCGCAGCTCGCGTAGCCTCCTTCGTTGACACGACGACGAGCTTGCTCACGGGGCGTCGAAAGGTGCCGGTCCTGGTGCGCACCTCGACGACTCTGATGCCGCCATCCGGTCCACGATGCGTGCGCTCGACGATTCCCCTCGGCCATGTGTTCCGTGGCTCGCCGCAAGGTACCCGTGTGGGCAGATAATTGCGTAGCCACCGTTGCCAGCTTGCATGGCTCGCACGTCCTCATACTTCGAGAAGCGGGCTGGGTTCGGTAGCCAGCTGTCTCGCTCCGTTTCTTTCCTTGTGTGAAGGACCTCCTCGTTCTCTGGTTCCTCCGTCGACGGCGTGGGCCACTGCTCTTCTGGCAGGAGCAAGAAGTCCGGCCCCCGAAACCATCTATCCGTGGCGCAGATGGGCGTGTCGACGAGTCGAGTGGCGTCATCCGCTACGTTGCACGCAGTAGGCGGCCAACGCCACTCTTCTTTCTGGGTCAACTCTGCGATCTCTCCCAGCCGATGCGCGACGAATGGCGTGTAGCGTCGTACGTCGTTATGGATCCAGTGCACCACGGTAGATGAATCGGTCCAGTAGGTCGTCTGGCCGATATCGACGCGGTGTTCCCTCCTTATCGTCTCGGCGAGTCTTGCCCCGATCACTGCGGCTTGTAGCTCCAGGCGCGGTATAGTTTGCGCCCGACGAGGCGCCACCTTAGCTTTGGCGGCCACCAACACGACGTTCAGGCTCCCATCGACGTTTCTTATTCGCCAATAGGCCACGGCTGCGTAGGCTTGCTCGCTGGCGTCGCAAAGTACGTGTAAGTCGACGCGCTCATACTTTTGCGTCACGTAACAACGCGGTAGTCGCAGCTGAGCGAGTTCTGTCAGGCGAGCGAGCCAGGAGGCGAAGAGCTCGTTCTCTTCCTCGGGGATTTGCTCGTCCCACGTCGTCTGAAGGCGCCACAAGCTCTGCAGTATGATCTTCGATCGTATTGTGTAGTGGCTCAGCAACCCAAGCGGGTCGTATATGGACATCACGGCGCTGAGGGCTTCACGCTTAGTCGGGGCGCGCGTTCTCGTTCTTACTTCAGCCGGGACTCGGTTCATGGATGTGTTGAACCCCAGCTCATCGCGCTCCGCGTCCCAATGCAGCCCCAGGATCTTGCTGTCAGGCTGCTCACCTCCCAATTGTGTAGGAGAGGTGGCGTGTAGCTCGGTGGGCACGTCGCATAGCACCGTCTCGTCGCTGGATCTCCAACCTCGCAGCGTGAACCCTGCGTGCGCGTGCACTGCCCTCGTTTCCTCGACTGCTCTCCGTGCTTCTTCGGCGTCTTCATAGCTGGCCACCAAATCGTCCATATAGTGACTTCCTTTGATGGCCTCCAGCGCCCGCGGGTACTCCTGCCCATGTACGTCTGCGTTGTAGTTGCGTACGTAATGGGCCATGTACGGGGAGCTCGCGGCGCCGAATATCATACTGGTCATCTTGTATTTCCTCGGAGGCTCTTGTCGGTCGTCACCTCTCCACAGGAACTGTTGCGCTGGTTGGTCCTCCGGCCTTATCCTGATCCTCGGGAACATCTCCTGCACGTCTGCTGTAATCGCTACCGCCTTTTCTCGGAACCTAAACAGGATTCCTGGTAGCGACAGCAGTAGGTCGGGTCCCTCCAACAGTTCGTCGTTTAGGCAGACGCCGTTGCTCTTCGCTGCTGCGTCGAACACTAGCCAATGTTTGCCGGGCTTGTTCGGGTTCTGCACGGCGAAATGTGGCAGATACCAACAGATGGCACTCGCTCGCTCCGACCCATCGCATGGCATCGCGTACCCCTTGTCCAATAGGTTGTTAACCTGCTTGGAGTACTCGGCCGCGAACTGTGGGTCGGCGTCCATCTTCTGCTCGATTTTCTTCAGCCGGCGGAACGCTTGATTGTAGCTAGGCGGCATAGTGACCTCGTCTCGTCGCCATGGCAGCCCAACCTCGTACCCGGTGTCAATCTTCCTGATTGTCCTCCCGACTATGTCGATAGCCCGTTGATCGCTCGCCTTGACTCTCGGCTTGCCTTGTATGCCGAGCGCGTCGATCCTGAAGTGGCCTTCGACTAGGTCGTGGAGTTCCTGGCTGCATGCACCCTTTGTTCGGTCGGGCTCGTACACATGCAGCACGTTCCCTTCTTTAACGATGGTCTTGCGTGGTGCGGTTCCGTGCACCACCCATCCTAATTGCGTTCTTGATGCTGCCGGTTGGTTAGGGCCACCGATTCGGAGCTCGCGGGACACTATGCACTCCCAGTGGTCTGTACCCACTAGAAGCCCGGGGCGCGCCAGTTCGTAGCACACCTCTTCTGGTGTCAGGTCCCTCAGGTGCTCGTAGTCCAGCAACGTGTCGGGAATAGACTGCTGGTGCAGCCGGAGATCCTTCATGGTCCTTGCTCTGACCTTGTAGCTCTCGTCACTCTTCAGTCCCTTCACGTTGATGTTTACTGTTTGGCTGCCCATATCTCGCAGCGACATGTTGACCCCGCTCAGGTGGAGCGGCCGTGATGGCCCTTCTGCCCCCACGCTCGCCGCCAGTTCTTCGTCCACTAGCGTGATCGTGGCCCCTTCGTCTAGGAGCGCGTAGGTCTTGACCTCCCCCCGTGGACCGGACACGATGACAGGGCACATCTTGAGCAAGACTGCCCGTGGCCCAGTAGCAGGTCGGGTAGCCACGGACAGGACCGCTTCCTCCTTTGGTGGTTCAGCCTTCACCGTGTCTTCGGTCTGCGCTTCGCGTACCGCTTGATGGAGTGTCGCATGATGCGGGCGGCGACATTGATCTACGCCTTATGGATAATGCATCTGAACTATTGTGTGAGCGGCCCACCATTACCATAGACCTTACAGGGGATGATACCATTGCTAAATGTCCAATTCTAAGCAGTCATAATAAAATTAAGAAATATATTAAAATCAATAAAAGTATTAAGAAATACAAGAAACTTTTAAAAACTCAAAGTATTTACAAATATAATGTTAACCTTAGAAGAGATTTCAGAAACTTAAAAAACCAATTAAATATATGTAATAGTAAATTAGAAAATACTACACAAATGTATGATGTTGACATCCAGAATCTTCAAAGGGAATTATTGAGTAAGGAAAATACACTGAAGGAAATATTTTGTAAATATGAATGTAGTCAACAGATGTTAAGTGAGCGCATGCAGGAGGCCTGTGAGTTGGTGGACCTGGTGAAGTGTAATGCAGAGAGGTATGAGTCATTGACTAACAACCTCACCTGTAGTTGTGCTGCTGTTCCGCCACCTCTCATGTCACAACATGTTGCTCCTACAACTTTACCCATCACTCATACTGCAACAACTTTGTACCCCACCAAAAGTAATGTCTTAGTATATTCTGATAGTTTAGGAACAGGTTTTGGATCTTTGTTAAATAACTGTTCTAAACATACAATAGTGAACCATTGTTATCATAAACTGCAATTTAATGAGCTAATTCATAAAATTCAACAGACACAATTGAATGAGCAAACTACTGTAGTACTTCTTTTTGGAAATAGCCTTAGTGTAACAAAAAGGGACTTAGTTAATGGTATTGACACCCTGCTTAAGTTAAGATTAGGCAAATTAATATTTTGTGCATTGCCCTATTCTGACAAGTTACTTGTTCAGGAAAATGAATATATTTCTAGTTTAAATAACTTGATGCATATTTTATCTTGTCGTCATAGTGACCGTTTATTGTTTTTTGACACCAACAATTTTGTTAGTGATTTTGTTTTAATTCGGGACCATATGTTTCTTCCCAAAAATAGTCGACATTTATTAGCTACATTGTTAGCTTTTAATATACACGCAGTTATTGATGATTTAACTGAGACTAGGTTTAGTGATTTAACAGTATTATCCAGTTTTTCTGATAATACTACTGTAGATTCTTTAAACTATTAGAGCCGACAAAAGAGAAGACGAATAGTAATATTTTACTATATCATCAAAATATAAATCGCTTCTCCGGCAAAATTTTAGACGTGGAATTGTTAGTAGATAAATACCACATGGATATCTTATGTTTTTGTGAAACTTGGTTAAAACCAGATAGGATGTTGTTTAATGTAAATAATTTTTCAGTTGCCAGCGCGTACAACAGATCCTCAGTGGGTGGTGGTACCCTGATACTTTGTAATAGTCATCTCAAATATAAGGAAAGGAAGGACATCACTGCTTACTCTGTTGATCGCTTATGTGAGGTAGCATGTGCAGAGGTCGAGGGGCATACTATCTTGTGTGTTTACAGACCACCAGCATCAAACTTGTCATTGTTTTTAATTACAATGGAAGAATTGTTAAGTAAACTTTTCCGGGATAATAAATTAGTTTTTGTTTGTGGTGACTTAAATATAGATCTATTAGTAAATTCACCTGAAAAATGTAAGCTCATATCATTGTTTAAATCATTTAACTTAAAGTATTTATTTAATGAACCAACAAGAATAACAGCAACTTCAGCTTCGTGCATTGATAATGTTTTCACTAATTGTAAAGTAAAAAAATCGTTTTTAATTAGTGGCGTTAGGTCAGACCATACTGGTCAACTAGTATCTTTTGAGTCAGATAAAAACAATAATAACCTAGCTAAATCAATTCGATTAAGACCTCTTACAAAAAAAAAAAAAAAATTCTTTTAATAATAATGTTTTTAGCAACCTATGTAACGCCAGTTTTGATTCAAAAGACCCCAATATAAATTACGGCACGTTGTTTTCTACAGTTTGCCAAGAATTCAATAAAACGTGTCCTGTAAAAACAGTTAACGTCAACAATTACAAATCAAAATTTAGCGAATGGGCCACTGTGGGCATAAGAAAAAGCCGAGATATCTTATATAATTTATATTACGAAAAATCTTTGACTTCCGATCAAGTTTTCCACACTTATGTTAGAAACTACTCCAAAATATTTAAAAGAGTCTGCGCTCAAGCAAAATCTCAAATAATAATTAACAAAATTGGTGTTTCTAATAATAAAATAAAAACTGTGTGGCAAGTAATTAATAGAGAAACCGGAAAGACACAACTACGCGATCAGAATGAGTTGTCATTGAAAATAACTAATCAAACCATTTCTGATAAGCAAGAAGTCGCTGAGACATTAGAAAATTTCTTTACCAACATTCCGTTAGAGGTTACGAAGTCTCTTCCTTCCTCATCTAAATTAGCTGAAGATCTTCTTAAGGAAAACTTTACTAAAGACTTACCAACCTTTAGATTTAAACCAATATGTATTGATACAATTAAAAACGCGTTCAAAAGTCTCAATATAAAAAATACTGAAGACTTATGGGGGATATCCGTTAGGGTTCTTGGAGATATTATTGATTCAATTGCTCCTGTCCTAACAGGCATATTCAATCAATGTTTGGACAGCGGCACGTTTCCTGACTTAATGAAACACAGTAAAGTAGTACCAATTTTCAAATCGGGTTGTAAGAGTGATCCCTCTAATTATAGACCTATATCCGTGCTTCCAGCATTGAGTAAAATCTATGAAAAAATCATGCTGGATCAGATGTTGTCTCACTTCAATTCAAATGGGATCCTGCATAGTCAGCAGTTTGGTTTCACGAAAGGTAGGTCGACAACGGACGCGGGAGTAAAACTCATCAGTCACATTTTGGAATCTTGGGAGAAGTCCCAGGATGCCATTGGCATTTTCTGTGACCTCTCAAAAGCGTTCGACTGCGTCGACCATAACACACTGATCTGTAAATTACACCACTACGGAATTCGAGGACAAGCTGCTGATCTTGTGCTTTCCTATTTATCAAACAGACAGCAAAAAGTAAATGTTAATGGGGCGACGTCCTCCGGGTCTCTAGTCAAGATGGGCGTGCCTCAAGGTTCAATTCTCGGCCCATTCCTCTTCCTTGTTTACATTAATGACCTCCCTTTTATGATGGCCAAATTATCGGATATAATTCTATTTGCTGATGATACTTCGCTAATTTTTAAAATAGATAGGAAAGATACGGATGTCTTACAGGTCAACGAAAGTCTAATTATTCTCTCAAAATGGTTCGCAGCTAATAATCTTTTACTAAATGCGAAAAAAACTAAATGTCTTAAGTTCTCTTTACCAAATGTACCACAACGTGCCCTAAATTTAAATCTTGACGGCAAAAATCTTGAAGTTGTAGCTGAAACTGTATTCTTAGGGATTACTATCGACTCAAAACTGCAGTGGGGCGCGCACATTAGAACTCTTTCGGGTAGGTTAAGTTCAGCTGCATATGCAGTAAGGAAAATAAGGCAGTTAACCGATGTAGCCACAGCTAGGCTGGTTTACTATGCTTATTTCCACAGTATTATGTCTTATGGCATTCTGCTGTGGGGATCAGCAGCAGACGTTGACTCAATTTTCATATTACAAAAGAGGGCAATCCGCGCGATCTATAAAATGGGTCCTCGCGAGACCCTCAGAGAGAAATTTAAAGAGATCGATATACTGACTCTACCTTCACTTTATATTTTAGAATGTATTTTGTATGTCCGCAAAAATCGAGGGCTTTTCAAAACTAGAAGCGACTTCCATAATTTAAATACACGCAGTAAACACGAAATTGTATTACCCAAATTCAGATTAACGAAAACTAGCAAGTCTTTTCTTATAAACAGTATACGCTTTTATAACAAGTTGCCTAAGTCAGTTATAGAACTGACCGACGGAAAGTTCAAAAATCACATCAAACGTGTCCTTATTAAAAAAGCATATTATAAAGTCAAGGACTACGTTGAAGATAAAAATATTTGGTTTTAGCTCCTTCTGCACACGCGGCTTCCCTGGTAACTCATAAACGGCACAAATATGTGGATGTCTCTAACTATTCTCAATCTAATTTTTCTTCATTTAATAAGACTTTTTACAATGGTTTTCAATTATCTTTATAGCCCTTTGCTAAGAATAGTTACAGCACTGATAACAACATTTGTGCCACATGTTAAATTTAGTCTTGTTATACTTTGTATAGATTATTTTACCGATTGGTTTGTAAATGTGTGAACATTGTAGGCCTTCTAGATTGTTAACATTTTATCTCGTTTTACTTTTTTTTAAATCTTTTGTTTATTTATTATATAATCACTTCTTGTTTAAGTTTCTTACGACTTATTATCGGGCCTGCGTTGTCCCCCCATCTAAGTACTGCTGTAACATGGAAATATTGTAAAACCAAACAATTTTTTTAAAAGAGTAACCATGGAGTTTCTTGCCGGTTCTTCTCCATAGGAATCGACCAACCCGAACCGTGCACATTGTCGACGTTTTATAAGTGCCCATGTAGGCCTATGTGAAATAAAAATTATTGATTTTGATTTTGATTTTGCCACACAGCTGCGCCTTGCAGCTTATGCGCCTGTGTTGCTTCTGGGCGCATTTGAAGCAAATCCTATTGGGTTTCAGGAAGCTCCATCGCTGCTCTACCGTAAGCGCCTTGTACCGCGGACACCGCGTCAATACGTGGTCTTGCTCGCACTTGGGGCACTTGTCCTTTTCTTCTTCCCTTCCTTCGGTTGTAGTGAACACGCTCGCCTTCTTCTTGAGTGTCACGATGGGTCGAGTTTCCTTTCTCGGTGCGGCGGCGCTTGTAGACGGAGCGTACGTATATCGTAACGCTCGGTCCGCCTCTCGCATTAGAAACCGTGACATCACGACGATTTCCGGATCCGCTGTCCCTTCTTGATCGTAGGCGTAGTCACACCAGCGGGATCGGAGATGCGGGCTGAGCTTGTCCAGTACTTCCCGGGTCATAAAAGGGTTGAACAAGTAACCTCTTCGGTCGATTGTTTGCAGCACGCAAATGATGTTTTGTAGCTTGACAGCGAAACTGTTGAGTTCTGTGGCCGATGTACCAGGTTTCGGAAGCTTCTTGAGGTCATCCAGTGCCCGGTCGATGATGACTTCCGGTCGTCCGAAGCACTGCTCAAGGGTCTTCATAATGACGCCTGGATCAGTGGCCGTATGTAGAAGGGCGGCCACGGCGTCTCTTGCTTCTCCTTTGAGGCAGCTCCTCAGCCTTTGTACGTTCTCGGCTGCTGTAACCTGGTACATGTCTGTCGAATCTCGTACAGCCACCTTGAATGGCAGCCACTCGTTGGCCGCTCCGGAGAATGTAGGTAGCTCCGTGTGCCTAGGCCTAGGTCGGGCCATCTTTTCTAGCGTTGCTGCCAAGTGCTCGATGCTGTCCTTCGCTCTTGTGGGGGTCGGCGATCTCGTTCTAGATGCGAAGCTTAGCTTTTTGGATTCTCTTGGTCCCTCCTCCCCCCGTGAGTTGAGGGGATTCGTCTTCAGCCATTCATCCACCATTCGATGAGGCTCTTCGTGTAGACGAGAGGGCTCTGGCTCCCCTTGTATGCTTTCTTCATCGTTGATCGCTGACACCTCCACTGCTAGTCTCTTCTTGACTAGCTCTTCTTCTAGTGCCAGTTGCTGGGTCCGGATGGCTGCTAGCTTCTCTGCAGCCTCCAGTTCCGCCATCCGTAGCCTTGTTGTGACGCTTGTCGTTGACCGTTGTGACCTCATTGTCCTGGTTGGTGACGTCATTCGCTGTCGGATCGCGGTGTTTGTCGTCTGTGCACTGGAAGGCCCCGCTGCGCTGTTGTGTGCTGTTCTCGAGACTGGTGATGCTGGTGGGTCCGGTGAGAGTCTTCTTCTTCGCTCCCGTTCGATCAGCTCCGCTTCCTGGCGGCGCGCCTCCTGTTCTTGGACGCGTCGCGCTTCCTGTTCTTGGATGCGTAGCTGTTCTTCCATCTCGGTTGCGTCTCCCTGGCTCCTTGTGAACACCATCTTGAGTCGTTCAGCACGTTCGGTTTAGCACGACGGGTTGGTACCTCTTCAGGTCGGTACTATGGGTGAAACCGGTCGGCTCGGTTCGGTGAGCCGGTCGGGTTCGGTTGGGATTAAGCAGGTCAGGTTCAAGACCGGTTAGGTTCGAAACCGGTCCTGTTCCGTACAGCTTTGTTCTTACCGCAGATCTTCTTACTTCGCCTGCAGCTCGGTGACAGCCGGGTTCCTTTCTTCGTTCTTGCCGCAGATCTTCGTACTTGGTCTGCAGCTCGGTTGCTCTGGTTGCAGCGGGTTCTTCGTTGTTGTATCCGCTGCTTGATGGACCAGACTGTATTGGGCCTGGTTGCCACGGGTTCTTCGTTCTTGAATCCGTAGCTCGCTGGACCAGGCTGAAGTGGACTGGTTGCCGCGGATTCTTCTTGTATCCGTTGCTCGTAGAACCAGACTGAAGTGGACTGGTTGCCGCGGATTCTTCGATCTTGTATCCGGCTTTCGAAGGACCAGACTGAAGTGGACTGTATTGTTGGTTCGGTTGGAGACTCGTTGAGGAAATGAAAATACTATCGTGATTCGTATCTTCAATTTATTCCTTACTTGTTACTCCTTGTAGAGTGGAAGACCGACTGTGTCTCTGCCTACAAGCGGGCCGGCTTTTATACAAAAACCGCTCGGCGAGAACAATGGCGCCCCTACTTTGCAACTGTATTCAAGCATGGCACCACAGAAATGCCGATTTTATAAAACTTATCTTACTTAAATATACACAAGTTATACATTTCCTTAATCTACATACTTAATTCTACATAGGAAAAATATAAAAGGTGTACAAAGGTCAACACAAAAATCTTAATCTAGATTCCTCCTTACTCCAAGTATTAAACTATGACAATATACATAATCTTATCTAATTAGCTACCTTTTCTCTAAATCTTATGTATATTTCAAGTTTTATTATACTCCTACTCTAAGATTCACATGGCACATACATGTGTCATTTTACACACGTGGTCAAACACGTGGACATAACGTGTTCATTTATTTGTGTAACAAAGAAGAAAACTGCGAGACAATCCCAACTAACTATCTACCTTTTCTCTAGTTCTTAAATCATTACAAGTGTAGATAGCTTTACTCACATGGCACCTACGTCAATCCTACTTTAAATATTCACGTGTTAATTTCTAAGTTACAAGAAAGCTAAGAGACAATGCTTACGGTACATTGTGTCCGGCCCGGCCAGGTAGAGAGGTTGCATCTTATTTTCTCACGACGTTTCGCGTCATGCGCCATTCATACCCATTTTATGACGGTTGCCGGGCCCGAAACAATAAGCATTGATTTTAAATTACATCACATTAAGATTGTATTGAAAAATGCCGACAGAAGATCCATATTGCCGTCATTCATAGACCCGATTTAAACCCAAACATGTGCAGTTATAAAAACAGGCAATTAAGGAATTTAGCGTGGGAAGTGTCCATTTCTAAAATTACCATGTGAAAGCCGTTGTCGTTTACATCAAGGGAACAGAGCAACTCTTGCGAACCCAAAAGGTAGAGGTGTTGATATTTCCCAGTTAATTCAAAATACATATAATTTTCAGTCCAAGTCAAACACACAGTGCTTTAACAATGCAGTGTAATGAAGTTACATGCTAGGTTTCAAACAATATGGATCAATTAAGTAACTTCATGATCCAGCTGTTCAAACAATCAGGCATAATGTTGACAAAAGTTACTTTATCAGAAAAAGTTATTTAGTCTCTGTTAAATTCTCAAAATGTAAAGCTCTGTACTTGGGTTTGACTAATGCAGTTTTATAAAATATTTACGATTTGAATCATCACCTCTGTATAAAGGAAAATTGTCTATCGGATATGAAAAGAGTTGCTGTTTTCCTTAATTTTATTAAACTTATGATAAACTAGCTGTGTCCGCGGCGCTTCGCTCTCGTCAACTGCCTACCATACCCTATCTACATAACCAACCTACTTACTACTTTTAGGGTTCCGTACCCAAAGGGTAAAAACGGGATCCTATTACTAAGTCCGTCTGTCTGTCTATCACTAGGCTCTATCTCATGAACCGTGATAGCTTGACAGTTAAAATTTTCACAGATGATGTAGTTCTGTTGCCACTATAGCAACAAATACTAAAAACAGAACAAAATAAATATTGAATTGTGGCTCCCATAAATCAAACGTGATCTTTTTGCAATAATGGTACGGAACCCTTCGTGCTCGAGTCCGACTCGCACTTGGCCGGTTTTATTTTTTCTAGGGTCATTCTGCCGCAGAGAATCATATCAACGCTATTCAGAAAATGAAGTCCAATGCACAACGCCATCTATCGAATATGGAGTTCGACTGTCCGAGTATGTGAATTTGCGTGTGTTGTGATATTTTACTTCTTGAACTTAATTATAATATCTTTTGATAGAGTCTACCGATTGCGATGAAACAAAAACTAAATAATACTTCAAGTTACACACAATTTTTATGTATAAAAGTTATCTACATTGGTTTCGTACATTTTACGTGATGTGTGCACAACTAAACAGCTTAACAGACAAAAAGCCAAAAATGCTAGAAATGTGTTCTATTGGTTAACATTTTTGGAAATATTAAAGCTATTTTTTTGGAAATAGTTTTGATGTACAAAAACGACATTTCTACAGATTTATTATATGTATTGATTGTTTCTATCTGGACACGGTTAAATAGGATCTCATTCAACCTATTGTTTATAAATTGTTGTCAAAAAGTTTATAAAGTATGTACCTGCACACTATTCCTTCTCAAAGGTGCAAGTCTCGGCACGGGACGAAGTTTTGGTCGCACTTTGTTCAGTGAAGGCAGGGGTACAATGGGGTCAAACAAGACTTCAGCGTTTTCTGATATAATCTCATTCTTCAAGAAGGCCAGGGGTTTGGGGACACTACGCGCCGATTGAAGGGGTACAATGCCATCCATAACAGTGTCTTCAGTGATGCTTTCAGGTACGCTTGGGACACTATAACCTGGAACAACAATTATTTATGATAAGTCTGTATGCTGTGAAGTGGAACAAATGGAAAACAATAATAAGGTGTTATCATACATGTTAGATCCCAAAAAAAAGTAATCTATTTATATTTGTAGTGACCAAAAAGACAAAACAGACATAACCCTGCCTAGCGAGCATGGGCGTACCCAAGACATTTGTGACATGACATGATAAATTATGTCATATCTTACAATTTGTCTTAAATGCTAGCACGGGTCAAACATGTGACATATTTTAAAGGCGCAACATGCCTTTCTTGTTGCTGCCCGGCGAGCACGGCCTACTGTGACATGGCTTGAGTCACACATTTCATCGCAGTTTGGACGATAACGCTATTTCGTCCTAAATAATAGCACCGGCGGCGTGAGAAAATTTCCTGACGTTTGTTTGGGACTCATCGGGTCTTAATTGCTAATACGGGCGCACCCATTTTGTCACAAATGTCACATTTTGACAGATGATTTAGAAAAATGTATCACTTTCGTTCGGAGGTGGTGATAAAATTTTATAGTTGAAAAAAATATATTTGCCTTCTAATTACGGCACCAAATGGCAATAAATTCATTTTGTGTGTATGGTGAATTGGTGATCAATGCTTATTAATTAATTGAAATGTTACAGGATTATTAATTAATTTTATATTATTACTTTTTCATAATTGTATTTTTTTTATTGTTGTTCTTATTTTAATTATGATTATTTTTTTTATAATTATTTTCTTTTATACCATATTCTTCTTGCTTTCTACATTTTTAAATGTTTCTTAAATAAAATCCCCAAAAAACATTTAAAATATAAAAAATAGGGGCCCACCGGTATTGGTCCAATCTATTATATTTTTTAGTAATTATTAAAATTTTCACAATAAATATATCTTTCTAACAAACACTTAGTATGTTATCAAACAAACAAAGAAAAATAAAGTGTGCAAAAGTCTATGGTCGTGGGTCAAATATTAATTTATTCCCAACAAAATTAAAAAGTTGTTTAGCTGTATGAACGGCATACTTTTTTACGTATTATTTTATTTGGTCGTTTATTCAAATTATGTCGCACTATGAAGTCAACAACAAGAAAAGCAAGTCGCGCCTGTAAATTATGTCACATGGTTGTCCCGTGCTAGCATTTAAGACAAATTGTAAGACATGACATATTTTATCATAACTTGTCATGACCGAGTCGAAAACCAAGCAATGTAAAAAAAAAAAAACTTGTAATTCATGTTGGGATGCTGCTAACATGGGGGTAGCAAAGGGGGGGGGCTAAATTTTGGTTATTTTTGGCCTCGGACATACCGTTTTCGATATATCATTTTGGAAATATGCAAAATAAAATAAGATACGGAGGCCCATAATTCGGCAACAGTGCGTCGTAGGGCTATGCTTCTCAGAACATAAATGGTTTTTATGGCCAAGGTTAAACCGAAACTACAATAAAATTGGAAAATTTCCGAAAAAGAAAAAAATAAACGTCAAGAAGTTATGCCACAAGTCAAGAAAATATCTCACGCCGCCGTGCTAGCATTTAAGACAAAATGAGTTTATCGCCCAAACTGTGATTAAAAGTGTGACTTAAGCGATGTCACAGTAGGCCATGCTCGCCGGGCTGGTCTGACCAAGTGAAGCAACACTTGTATCTGCTTAGAAGCCAAATATAGTATAAATGGAGGACTAAACTTTGAGACAATCTCATCAATTATTAAATTGAATAATTGATTGAATTATGAAATAATATTATTCATTATGTTTTGTAGGTTTAATAGTAGTTTATGCAATGGTCATATAATAGGGGTTGTTAAAACACGAGCGTGGGTTGAATAAAATAGTGAAAAAATAGTGTATGCCGTTGCATACACTATTTTAATAATCAGCCCATAAGCGCCAATAAATTAAAAAGTAAAAGTGTGCTATAAAAATTAAAAGTTATTTTATGATGCAGTTGTTTCAAAATCGAAGGCAAATGTTGAACTGTAATGGTTTTTTTTTTTAATTTTACCTATCCATGAATATAAAGTATGTGTTTATGCAATATTTTATGAATTCATATTTGGAACATTACGTTGTGAGTGTAGATAAATATTTTACTCATCATGTTTTAAAATAGTTACTCAGATCTATATAAATAAAACAAAGACGGGTTTGTTCAACACTTATAACTCGAGATCTGCTGGACCAATTTTCATGGTTTTATGATTCATTGGTATGTCTCCGCCCCAAATAGCAGAATACATCTTAAAAACGTAGGGTAGGTAGGATAGGTAGCGAAGGTAGGGTAGGAGGGTAGGTAGGGTAGGTAGGGTAGTTAGGGTAGTTATGGTAGGTAGGTAGCGAAGGTAGGGTAGGAGGGTAGGTAGGGTAGGAGGGTAGGTAGGGTAGGAGGGTAGGTAGGGTAGGAGGGTTGGTTGGTTGCTACATAACTACCCTACCTACCCTAGGTAGGGTAGTTATGGTAGGTAGGTAGCAAGTTGACAGAAGCGAAGCCGCGGGGGTCAGCTAGTCTTTTGATAAAATGTACTACCAACAACAAATAATATTTAATTAATAGATCCATTATGTTGTGGTTTAGGATATGAATTGCATCATTCATAATTTTTACAAAATAATCTTTTTTCTATTCTCAGTCCTTTTAGCTTACCATGATACGCAAAATACGCGCTTAGACATGAAGTTGCCCACACCAGCCCGTCTTAACTTAACTAGGTTACCATGCATTGTCAACCGTTTGGTTGACAATGCATGGTAAGCTAGTTAATGCAAAATTAGTGTATGCAAAATTTCATGTTAACCGGTTGAGGATAACTGCTTCAAAATTGAGTTGCAAGATTTGACCCAAACACACATACATACATTGCAAATTCATAAAAAGCTTGTAAAAACGGCACATTTAAAGCTTGTAAAAACTACACACTTAAGCTTTCATTAATGAAAACAAAAACAAAATAATATTTATTTTGAGTAAAAACAAAAATATGTAAACACTACCACTAAGTGTTTACATATTTTTGTGTTGTTTTATGGGTACAAAAGTTTTGGCTTTCTAGTAAATTAATATCCAAAGGAGTATTAGCCAGCTGTCAATATGATTCAATGAAGTGATAAAATTGTCTATCTACTATAATTATTTGAACACATACCATCTGGAACATCTGATGAAATAATAGTGCAGGGCACATCAATCCTAGCTTCCTTAGATTTGCCATCATTAGATGGTCTTCTCTCAACACTCTTTTGTTTTGGTTTCTCAGGAACCTTCTCCGGTGTGACTGGGGTCAATCTTTGGACATTCACTTCTACCCTTGAGCTATGTACCACCGGTGAAACCATATGCCTCCTGAGAGGACTCCCGACGTTTCTTGGCGACACAAACACATTATTAGACTTAGCACTACAAACACTTGTGATTACTGAAACTTTCTCAGACCTTTTAGGAGTGACTGGAACCTCTTTTTCAGACCTTTTTGGAGTGACTGGTACCTCTTTTTCAGACCTTTTTGGAGTAACTGGAACCTCTTTTTCAGACCTTTTTGGAGTGACTGCAACATCTCTTATGGCCTCAGCTAGCGCTAATGGCGATGGTACTCTCTCTGCTTGATATTTAAACACATTATTCACAGAGCGTGGTGATTTTAATGGGGAACCAGGCTTCGGAGAACGTCTGTCAAAGTTTTCTTGAGTTCTAGAACCTCGTGGCGTTCTAGGACTTTTAATCGGCTTTTCAATAGTTTCATTCTCAATAACTTTAGCCTTGTTGCTGTCGGTGACATCGTTATTCTTTCTCCGAGGCGGTAAAGATGTAACAGCTTTAATTCTTGCTCGTCTTGTCGACATTGTTGCGGTGGTAAAATAACCACTCGAACTTTTGTAAAGAAACAGCTATTTCCTCTATAAAAACCTATTAATTAAAGAGCAGTTGTATAATATTTGTACGTATAGATTTATCACTGCAACAAACGATCATAAAACATTTATTCCCCAATCCATACTGAATTATTGAACACCACGAACGATCAAAATAATAGAACTATAGATTAAGAATATAGACAGACGGTCGATTGACATTGACAATACATGGATAACATGGACCATGGACAAACCATGCTGTGCTGTTGTTGTGACGTTGACATAATCTGAGTTGACATTATGACAATTTATTTGACAGCTTCTCGCAAGGTTGCCAAATATAAATAATTGTGTGCCAGTTTTATAAATTTTATCAGAACATGTTATGATTAAAGAGTTACTGAAACCTTTATGCAACAAAAGAGCAGTGATGGCCCAGTGGTAACGGCCGCGACTTACAAGTTGTAGGACGTGGGTTCGAACACAGGCGGGTGCTTTACTTTGTGTAAATTATTTCATCACCACTGCTCTCAAAACGGTGAAAGAAAACATCGTGAGGAAACCAACATGACCTAGAACAAAAAAATCGAAGACAGTATGTGCAATCCACCAACCCGCACTGGACCTGCATAGTGGTTTATTGCTAAAGTGACTATGCGTCCAGTTTTGGGCGGGACAGTCCCGCTTTCAGGCTATCAGTCCCGCTGTACCTAGCGAAGGCAAAAATGTCCCACTATCGCGAACAGACTTTGGTCTATAATTAAGAATAAACATAAACAAAACGATTGCTTAGTTAGATCATAGAAGTCCTATGAATAAGGCTAGTAACCTTACTAATATGTACTAAGGCCCACTGTGCATGAACAACTTGACTCAGAGTTAGTTGTTAACACGCGGTTAAATTGACAGGTTGTCAATTGTCATACAATATTGTCAAATAAACCTTGTGTTAGCAAATAACTCTGAGATATGTTTTTTGAGGAAGTGGGCCTAAAGCTCACATATTATTATGTGTCCCACATTGTCTAATAAACGCTATAAAATACTAAAACATTTTTTTTTATTTTGCGGGTGTCCCGCTCTGATGCAAAAAATAAATGGTCACGTTACTTATTGCCCATTCTCACTCACAGTGAGGGGACCTCTGTCCCAGGAGTGGGGACTTTAAAAGGCTGATCAAGATGATGATCTTAAGAAATAAAAAAACTGCTTAAAATACTTAGAAACAAATCCATGGGTTGCGAGAAAACCCAAGATAACGTTTTTTGAAAGTTTTGAAAATTACCCATTGAACATCTCACCTTGCCCTCGTGGCTTTGAGTGAGTTTAATATTTTATATTTTAATAAAATATGTTAAGGTTACACTAGTCAAAAATTCTTCCATACAAACGTAGTCTAGAGATTACTCCACTGTTTGACGATGAACATTCAAAATAAAAAATTATATCAATTTGGCTCATCATTATCTAGTCCTGTATAGTTTAATATTTTAATAAAATATGTTAAGGTTACACTAGTCAAAAATTCTTCCATACAAACGTAGTCTAGAGATTACTCCACTGTTTGACGATGAACATTCAAAATAAAAAATTATATCAATTTGGCTCATCATTATCTAGTCCTGTATGGAAACAAAAATGTAAAAAAGTAATATATTGGAAAGTTATGAGCGTCGAAAGTTCCATATTTCAACACTAATTTTAACGCATCTTTGGGAGGAAATAAATACCATAAGAAGAAGGAAAATTGCAAAACGGCCTCCATACAGGGATAGATTAGTAATTCAACAATGCAAATAATGTTATTTTATAGATATACATTTAGTTGTTTTCTCATGATATCTAGACTCCCAAAGGTCTGTTTATAAAATTTCGTGCGCTCGTTTTTGTCCTAAATCATCATCCATTTTGATACAAATTTGCAAAAGTGCTAATTCGTACGCGATCTAGCTTCTTACTGCTCATCACAGCGTCTATTTATTTCGCACGTGTTGTTGGATACGATAGCATGCATTTTAACCCCGCGCACAAAACAGTTCGTGCCGTCGACTAGTTCAACCTTAAGACTACGATCACCTGTAAGTTGTGCGAATGTGGCAACGAGCCATCGTGCGTTGCTGTTGAGCACTTAATTGTATAGTCAATTAGTCATTTTAGAGCTAGCCGAGCTTTGTAACGTCAACATCCGTGCCGTATGCTGATGATTCACAATTTTCAATTACTTAAGCATGGGACTACTAACTGGCTCACGATACGTGGCCAGGTTCAAACATTATTGAGCTCGCTTTCGATCGCTCGATCGCTACATTCAAATTGTCAATTTGGCACATTCATTCTCCGATAACTTAGAGCTGCGAAACTCGGGGTAAGTGTTCCAAGGGAGCGTGCTACAATTGTCGAGCTCGCTTTTTCATTCTATAAACTCAAAATTGTCTGCCTATTGAGGTAGGGCGTAGGACAAGGTTGTCAAGTTTTGCCGACCCAAACCCCCGACAGGCTTAGCTGCCAGGATCCCAGACACATTTATTTTATTTCGTTCCATCACTAAATAAATTATCCTACACCAAACCCATTTATCTGTATCCGCTGCACTGACGACAGTTTTTTGGTTTTGGATTGGACCAACAATCGTGAGTAACAAGTAACAACCAGTAGCGGATTTGCAGTCATGGCCTCCCTAGGCTACATAGTAGTAGCTGCCCCATACTCAGCTCCCGTGATATACATTAAGAATTTATATTACGAATTGAATATTAATAAATGAATTTAATTTACCGCGTACGCCCGTATAACCAGCGAGCGAGCGAGTATACAATGTAATATTTACTATTTTACACTAATTTTGTACTAATCATTTCTTGTTATCATCAGTGCATTTTTTGTCACGATTGGTCGCCCCTATCTGGGTTACCCTTTGCCCGGGCCTACTATACCTTAGGGCAAACCCGCCACTGGTAACAACAAGCATGGCCTTGTAATATGTAGTTTTTTATAAAGTTGCTTAATTTCAATACTATGGTATATTATAGCCCGCAGTATTTCTCTGTTGGATAGAGGCCTCTCCGAATCCACGGCATTCATCTCAATTTGCGGCAACGCTCAGCTACCAGCAGTTGCTACCAGCCACCCTCTGATGATCGTCCCTCCGTCTAGCCTTCATTCCACCTTAAAAACACATTCATAGATTCTTCTGCTAATATGGCCGAGTCATTGCCACTTCAGCTTGCTTACTCTGTGTGCTAGTCAACAAGCGTACATAAACGTGTAATATTTTTGGCAGCTAATGCCAAAATCACACTTATTTTAAACGGGGACATAAATTTCGGGTCTCTTAATTATTTGACCATAAGTAAGACTTATCAAATGTTGTTGTAGATATGTGACTTGAGTAGGTAAAAAAGGGCCTAAGATGAAGCCTTGCGGTACACCTTGCGGTGCTGAATAAATTGAAAGCTTTTTACTTTACCTTTTTTAGGCATTTTTCTACCCATGCATTTGGGCTTATTAATTTATGAGATAGTTTAATGCCATATATTAAAGTGATGTTATTATGGGCCTTTCACCGCTTTAGTGCCGTAAAACGATTACTTTCAAACACATACTCCTTAGTAACGGCTAGGTTAAAAGGTTTGAAAGAAATATATTTCTATTTTTGATTCATGTACATTATTTTTGAAACAAGGTTTTTTCGTGTAGCTAATAGTCTTGCTTTAAAAAAATAATTAACAACACGATATTTTTTCGCAACTTTTGGATACTCCTCCAATATAACTTGGATGTTTAAAAATATTTTTACACAGAAAAATTGATGGTTGGAATTTCTTCATATCTGAAATCGTGTATGTAAATCAAATAATATTTTGCAAACAAAACTGTTCAAAAGGAGGTTCAATGATATTGTTATTTTGGCTCCGAGCAGGCGCACGGCCAGTAGGTACCTACTGCTTAACATTGGGGCGTATACGAGTATATTGCCCAGGCTTACTTTAGTGGTACTGGGGTAATATAGACGGTTGATGTTTATTAGATTTTGCTTTAGACTTTCATATTTTAGGCAAGGTCATTGATAGTTTATAGGAAGGAAGGCAAGGACAGGATATTCGGTGATTAAAGTAAATTATAGTAATTCATACAACGGAGCGGTTTTCTTCATTCTTTAATGCATTTTTTCTCTAATTTTCTTGACAGCGATGAGCACTTTTGGTGACAATAGTTACCAGAAATTATTAAAATATGTAACAAATAACAGTTCAGATTAAAAAGAAATAAATTTTATATAGGTTTTACTTACATCCAGTAGATCAACTTCACAATAAAAATAGATCTCTTCTATAAAATTTATATAATTTACAAAAGCGGTAATGTAGAATAAAACAACAACAAATAAATGCTTCTGGGAATGAAACGCAATTATATTTCTCTTTGTAGATAAATTGACAGATAGTCACTCTGCTAAGACCAATGTATAAATACCTTACGAGTACAAAGTATCTATTGGTGTTAGTCGCCAAAACTGAGAACTAGGCTGCGTTCATCTACAAGTAAGCTACTGCGTATTGGTTCGTCATTCATTAACTATATTTTGGCTAAAAAGTCAACATTTGCAAAACCGTCTTCACAAATTGTCACGACACTATAAGAAATAGTCAACGATGATTCGTGCCAAAGTTTGCGACGCCGGCACGGCCGCGGCTCGGCGACAAATCTAAAGTGGACCGAGCCTCGCTAGGATATGTCGCTCATTATAATTAAGTTAAGCTAAGTTATTCAAAAATGTATAAGCGTTTGCAGTAAGCCATATTCATTGCCAAAAGTAACTAAAGTGGCTATCGAAAGAATCAAACGATAGATAAAGTCCAAGTCAAAGAATCAGTGTCATGCGGTAACTGCGCTATTATCTACTGGTACTACGTCTGTCGCCGAGCCGAGCCGCGGGGCGCGCGCAGCCGACCGCTGCTCTATCACATAATGTAATTCGTCCGAATTTGTTAACGCTCCGGCCTACTTACTCCTACAAAATGATCTCTATCGACAATAAATTATTTTCACCTACAATTAAAACAAGGTATGAAGTGTAGTAGTGCATCGAGAACCGAGACGTCCGTCGCAAGGCGAGCGCTCGGATAATTGACTGGACCGCTCGAACGAACGCCCGCTAACACTCCGCTCAAACGAACCGCGTAAGGCAAATCCTCGATATTACAATATTTACATACAGAAACGACTCTCAAAAGATTCGAAGCGCTACTGATCCACCTCTACTTAAGAAACTGAGAGACTTGTTTGCGCTAATTATGCCGATTATCGGTAGATACTACTTATAATTAAATGAAGAAAGCAACTGTGTGCTATTGGAATCGCGCGTGAGGCTCTGTTCAGTTGTGCGTCGCTTGTGCAGTGGCGTAGCGCGCACCCACTCCGCCGCCGCAAGCGCGCGTCCGGCGTCATCGAGCCACTGGCTATTATAGGTGCTGCATTTAGCATGGCAGTGGCGGTCTTTGATCGAAGAAATATAACGGAATCGGCAATCCCAACCTGCATAATATCTCTTAGGTCGATGACCACTATTCCAATTCTAATTGCACCACGTATGGTCGCCGACGCAGCCCAGACACCGCCGAGCGCCGCGCCTGCCGAGGCGGTGCGCGGTGCGGAGCGGGCGACCCGCGCCCTCTCGCCATCTCCACGTGTACCCTCCCACGATCCAACTTTATAATTAAAGAGCTTCCAATATAATAATCTCTGAATCGTGATAATCAGGAACGTTTATACACTTCGTACTTAACTTCGCGATCGAATATTCCGCATCAACAATAGAGGTCTATTTCATACGCCAACAAAGCATAAAATAGTGATATCTTTACATTTCAGTCTAGTCTATATAATTATTTCCTCTTTTAATGGCAAGGTATCTCTATAAAGATTCAATAGTATCATTCTTCAATATATAACAGGTATAATCTATACAATCGGAATACGTCACGTATTCGTCGATTCCTCACAGCGTCAATGATATAAAATTTAACCTAAATTATAACACAGGAGAATTAAGTATAAGATCACAAAATGAGATTCAACGGGCGGCGCTCGTCCGCCCGGCGAAGTCGCAGCTATAATACTCGTGTCTACGCTACAACTAGCGAGCGTGCCGCGGGACGCTCGCACTAAGCCTAGTATTGCTATGTCGCCGTGTGTCGCTGGTGTGTGCCACTAGCACAGCGTGCGGCGTCAGGGCGCGATGCCCGCGTCCGACTTGTGGAAGGCGGCGGCGCCCAGCGGTGCGGTGGAGCTGAAGTCGTGCTCTGACTTGGGTCGGGGGAGCTGCGCCGCCACGCCCAGCCCCGGCAGCGCCACGCCCGCCATGCGGCACGACGCCGCCTGCAGCGGCTGCAGCGCCAGCCCCAGCGAGCGCTCGGACAGGCGCGCCACGCTGTCGTCCGACAGCGACACATGCTCCGCTTCGGCCGCCAGCGCGTTCACCACGGCGTTGATGGTGTTGCCCTCGGACGTGGTGTCGTCCTCGCGGTGCGCCACCAGGTTGGGGTTCTTCCCTATCTTGTTTAGTCGTTCGGCCGCCACGCTCTCCATGGTCCGTCGCATGAGCGGGTATTGGTCGAGCACGGCGTTGAAGTGGTCCACGGATAGGGAGAACAGGTTGCAGTACGTCTCGGCTCGGACGGAGGCCACTCTACGAGCGTTCGTTAGAAGGCAGATTTCACCAAAGTAGGAACCGTCTGACAGACTCGTGGCCACCTCTCCGTTTGCCATGACGATATCCACGATGCCTTCTTGGATGAAATACATTTTGCTCCCGATGGTTCCTTCCTTGATGATGATATCACCTGAAATCATACAATTGGTTGCATTAGTACCTACATACAAACATAAACTCACGCCTTTTTCCTATGGGGGTAGGCAGGAACTACAAAACGCCAGCTGCTACGATCCTTACATACTTCTTTTGCTTCACGTTCACGTTTTTCTCACGTTTATACATGCCGTGCATGTCATACACACACGCCGGTTATGAGTACTGCGCACCTGGCCTTTCTAAAGAACATCACTCATAAGGTCTATGTATGTCTTTCTAGATTCTAGGGCGTCCATTGCGTCACGGCGTCCCGGCGTTTCCATTCAAGTCTGCCTTGTAAATACCTTTTTAGGGTTCCGTTGGCAAATGGCAAAAAACGGAACCCTTATAGATTCGTCATGTCTGTCTGTCTGTCTGTCTGTCCGTCCGTCCGTATGTCACAGCCACTTTTTTCCGAAACTATTAGAACTATGCTTTTGAAACTTGGTAAGTAGATGTATTCTGTGAACCGCATTAGGAATTACAAAAAAAAAATTCATCAATCGTTTGCGGTATCTATGGATAGGTCTTCAAAAATGATATTAAGGTTTCTAATATATTTTTTTCTAAACTGAATGGTTTGCGCGAGAGACACTTCCAAAGTGGTGAAATGTGTCCCCCCCCCCTGTAACTTCTAAAAAACTTGAGAGGTTTCAAGGGACACCCGGATGGAACGAAGTATTAGTTGATTCGCTATTAAAATAAAAAAGCAAAAAAATATTGTACATATACATACACACACACACACACACACATATACACACACACATACACACACACACACACACACATATATATATATATATATATATGCACTCTGTCTGTGTATTCTTTCGTAAACGTCATAAAAAATATAAAAAATTGTACATCATCATCTTCCTGCCCTTGTCCCATGTTACTTGGGGTCGGAGCAACACGTTTTCTTCTTCCACACCATCCTGTCCCCCGTCACTCCATCACTGACGCCCTTTTCTTTCATATCACTCCTTACACAGTCCATCCATACTCATTTCTCACTTTATCCATTTCTCGTCACTCCGCACATCCATCTCAACATTCTCATCTCTGCTACATGCAATCTCTTTTCATCCATCTTTTTCACAGCCCAACATTCTGATCCATACAGTACGACAGGTCTAATCACGGATTTGTAAATTTTCCCCTTTATCTTGAGGGGCATCCGTGGGTCGCAAGTTGTTCCAGTGACCTGTCGCCATTTCATCCATCCCGAGTTGATCCTGTGCGTTACGTCTCGGTCCACCTCGCCATCCCCTTGGACAAGCGACCCTAGGTACCGGAAGTCGGAGCACATCGGTATGGGTGTTCCAGCAAGAGCTATAGGCACGGAACTGGAGAGACCGCCAAAATCGCAGAACAGGTATTCAGTTTTAGTTCTGCTCAATTTCAAGCCAACACTCTCCAGTCTGTGCCACCACATTTCCAATCGGCTCTGAACCTCTAGGCCACTCTTGGCGACCAGCACAATGTCATCGGCAAACAGCATACACCAGGGTGCCTCTTCCTGTATGTCCGTCGTCAGAGCTTCCATTATCATCAGGAAGAGATAAGGACCAAGAGCCGACCCTTGGTGCAAGCCGACTGCCACACTGAAGCTGCCAGTAGTACCCACTGTAGATCGGACTTGGGTACTGCATCGACTGTACATCACTTGGATCAACTGTACATACTTCCCAGGTACACCTTTCTTCTTAAGGGCCCACCACAAAACCTCACGGGGCACCCGGTCGTATGCCTTCTCGAGGTCAATGAACACCATGTGCAAGTTTTTATGAGCTCCTCTGTATTTCTCGCACAACTGGCGGATTGCGAAAATGGCATCCGTTGTACCCCGACCAGGTCTAAAACCGAATTGGTTCTGCGATATTTCACTCTCTTCTCTCAGCCGCCTTTCAATAACTTTCTCCCAAACTTTCATACTATGTGACATTAGCTTTATTCCTCTATAGTTGTTGCACTCCAGCACATCACCTTTGTTTTCAAAGATACGTACTAGCGTACTATTGCACCATTCATCAGGTATGGCTTCTTCCCGCAACAACTTATCAAAGAATTAAGCTAACCACGTCCATCCATCGACGCGCAATATCTTCCACACTTCAACTGGTATTCCATCCGGACCAACTGCCTTACCATTCTTCATTCCATTTACTGCTATTCTTACTTCCTCCATACTAACCATTCTCACTAACCCCTCATTCACAGGTTTATTTTCTAACATACCACTCCAGTTATTTTCCTCATTCATCAGTTTCTCAAAGTATTCCTTCCACCTATCCTTAATTTTTTCATCATCAGAAAAAATAATTCCAGCCTCATCTTTTATACATCTTATCTGACAGACATCCCTCGCCCTTTTCTCCCTAGCTCTAGCAAGCCGGTACAAATCCTTTTGGCCTGCTGGACTATTCAGTGCATCGTATAGCTTGTCCTGAGCTTTTGCTCTCGCCACAGTTTTCTTAGTTTTTTTCTTCGCAGCATCATACTCACCCTTTTTTGCAACTTTCAAACTAGCGTTTTCCTGTTCTACACTTTGCCATTCCTTAAATTTTTTCTTCTTTTCCTTTAACACATTCTGTACTTCTGTTGACCACCACCATGTTTCCCTATCTATCGTGCCCCTTCCTTTCGTCTCTCCCAAAATATCCCTCGCCGTACACCTAATACACTCAGCCATCTCCTTCCAACTTTCGTTTACACTTCGATATTCCATGTCTCCCATCTCTATCATTTTGTCAACGACTCGCTCTCGAAACTTCTTCGCAAAATCAGTACACAATAAATAATAAAATATATATATATGGATATTTTTGAAACACTGTCAGGATTCATTATTGTTATTATTTTATTGTAATTTTCGCGCACGCCGCACGGCTTACAACTATAGCAAAAAGTGTCGTTACAACTTTTGGTCTTAATTTTTTCCGTCTAGCCCCCTTTCGCAACGCGCGATAAGTAAATTCGTTCCAATAAGAGAATGATAAAACTAAAAAAAATATATGATGTAAATTACCATGTAAACTTCCACCGAAAATTGGTTTGAACGAGATCTAGTAAGTAGTTTTTTTTAATACGTCATAAATCGTAAACCGCAATTTACCAATTATGAAACCCTTCGTGCGCGAGTCCGACTCGCACTTGGCCGGTTTTTTTTAGTCGCCTTTCATTCATCTTCTCAACATAGCTAAACCATCTTAGCATACTCTTTTGAATTTTTGTCACCACATCTTCTTTTAAACCACAACGTTGTTTTATTACATCATTCTTTAATCTATCATTTAAGGTTGCCTTAGTCACTCATTCTTCCACACAATCGTACTATGGTGATTACTCCACTGTTTGACGATGTACACTCAAAATAAAATAATATATAAATTTGTCTCATCATTATCTAGGCCTGTATGGAAAAAAAAGTAAAAAAAACATGTATTTGAGAGTTATGAGCGTCGATTCTATTTGTATGTTGTATTTTTTTTATTTGTATTTTATTAATGTAATGATTTGCACGCCGTAAGGTAAAATGTCGCTGATCTCATTTTTTTATGCTATAAATCTTTTACTGTACCTAAATACTACATTTGAAATAACATTAGAAAATTTTAAAACTCTTGTTACAGTCCATTCAACCGATTTTGAGTTCTATTCCAAACATAAGGATGACATAAAAAGCATAAACCTGTTAACAAAACCAACTGTTTATTACAGCTATCATTTGTCGTATCACCAATGCAATAGAATTCAAAATCGCGGGCTGTAAAATGAGCTTATTTAAATGTCTAATGTTATCGCAAATGAAGTATACATTTAGAGCAAATAAAATTCTGATTCTGATAGTTCCATATTACAACACTAATTTCAAGCATCTTTGGGCGGAACTAAATACCATAAAAAGAAGGAAAATTGCAAAACAGTTACCATACAGCAGCAGATTAGCAGTTAAAAAATGCAAATCATTTTATTTTAAACTAGCGGACGCCTCGCAGTTTCACCCACGTAGTTCCCGTTCCCGTGGTATCCCAGGGATACAAAGTAGCCTATGTCACCCGGAAATAGTGTAGCTTCCCAACGGTGAAAGAATTTTTGAAATCGATCCAGTAGTTTTTAAGTTTCGTTACATACAAAAATACAAACATACAAAAATACATAAAGACAAATCTTACGTCTTTATAATATCAGTATATATATATATAGATAGAAGTATAGATATATATTTATATAGATAAATACATTCAGTAGTTTTTTCATGATACTCATACTCCCAAAGGTCTGTTTATAAAATTTCGCGCTCTCCTTTTCGTTCTAAATCATCATCCATTTTTTTTTATACCATGAGTGTGTATTCGTACGCGCACTAGCTTCTTACTGTTAATCACATGTTCGTCTATCCCTTTCGTACGTGTTGCCGGATGAGATAGCATGCATTTTAACCCCGGCCACAAAATAGTTCGTGCCGCCGAGTTTGGCTACCTTAAAGTTACACCACACATAACTTCGTAATACTTTCATGTCTTTTTTGCCATACCCAACCTTCACTTCCATACCTACCTAAATAAGTGTAGGCACCAGCACGCTGTTATGAACAGCGAGTCGAGCCTCTTTAGACATCGGCTGGTTGGCCACAACCGCATGTATAGCACCATTCATTTTATTTTCTGCATTCACTCTCCTTTCCACATCCTTTTCAATCTTTCCATCCCTTGCGAACATACTTTCCAAATATACAAACTCTTTCAGTTGCTTCAAACTCTTATCATTTATTTTCACTTCAAACTGCGATACATCGTCTTCTCTTTCAAACACCATTACCTTAGTCTTGTTCACAATAATATGCATCCCTTTTAACTTAAAAGCTTCATTCATCACAGTCACCATGTCTTGCAACTGTTTTGCTGACGTCGCAAGTAGAACTTGATCATGTGCATAGAGAAGGCATTTGACAGGCAACTCATTCATCCTCAATCCGCACTCAAGCTCTGCCAAACCCATCAGATAACTATTCATGTACAAGTTCAATAGCCACGGTGAAGGCATACAGCCCTGTCAACACCCCTTCAGATGGAAAACCGGTCCGTATACGCTCCATTAATCTTAAACCAAGCACTGGAATCCCTATATACAGATTTCAGTGCCCGTACCAAGTGCCAGTCCACACCGTACCCGGATAGCCTCGACCACAGTTCATCCCTCACACACAGTTATAGGCGAAAGCACAGTAGACTTTTTTGAGCTTTGCCAGATGTTTTTCGGCTATGAACCTGAAGGAGAAGATCTGATCCATAAAGCCCATTCCCTCTCTAAATCCTGCTTGCACGTCCCATAATATATTTTCCTTCACTTTTCCACTCTATTTATTAAAATTTACGCATATAATTTGCCGCCAACACTCAAAAGACTAATGCCGCGGTAATTTTTCCACTCCTGCTGTGATCTTTTACCCTTTTATAGTGGTATGATTACAGCCTTGCACCAATCATACAGCGGCCATATCTCCAACACATATTAAAGATCGGCATAACTGGCTTGCTATCACCCCGTCACCGCCCTTCAGCAGGTCGGTCAGGAGATCGGTCATACCCTGCAGCTTTACCAATATTCATCCCACTCAGTGCTTTTATAATCTCATCCATTTCTATTGCATTCTCATTCTCTTGCTCTTCGTCTGAGTGTCATAATAAGGAAATCTATGTTTATAGATTGCTTCAAGGCCAAAATTATTGTATGTTCGTATAACGACATTCATCCTACTATAACAAGAACTCACCAGGTTGGAAGACTTCGTAACGTAATTTGGTCACAACGTCGGACACGAAGTTTGAGTCGGCGTTGGCGAAGAAGGGCACGGAGGCGACGAGCGAGCGACAGTTGTAGTTGATGACGTCCTCACGCAGCTTCTCGCTCAGCTCACCCAGGATCAGCTCCTCATCGAAGAACTTGCCTTGGTAGCGGTGCTCGAAGTACTCCGTGATCCGCTGTCGCATCTCCCGAGGCAGCTTCCGATACGCCATGTACTCCTCCACTTGTTTCACCTAGAATACGTACACAAGAAGCTTCAAAACGTGGAACAATGGAATACCACGAATCACACACGCCTATAGCAACTATAAAATCATGCAGCTTCAAAACCAGGGACTGTTAGAGACAACTTCACTTTACATTGAAGGACAAACTACACACCTGCAAACAACCGACTCAACAACAATACACGTATGTATATGTATACCCTAACGAACAGAGTCCAGCAGTTAGTACCCATGGAAGTAAACAGTTATGAACACCCGTTAATACTTGTGAAATGTACGAAATGACTTTGTTATTTTGATGGGAGACATGAGTATTGGTGCAGATGATTGAATCTGTAATAATAACAACCAGTGAAACACTAAACAAACATTCTCTTTGTACTCACGTCTAATCTCTGAAACAGGCAATGAAGGCTTTAGTGATCGATTATTAGATGGGGATTTTACATAGAAAATTTAGTCAAACACATGCATATACGATCGGATGTAATGGTTCGAGACTTATCATGGAATACTTATTCAGAAGTTCTTTTATCGAAACTTCGTCCGATTAATGTCCTTAAAGTTGACCCTGCAGGTGTTCATAACGATTTATCTCCAATAATAGGAAAGAGGTTAGGAGGAGCAATTCACTAAAAAGGGCGGTTGGTTTTTATGCAAATGATGCTGTAAGAGAGTTTTAAGTATACCTTTTCTCGGTACTGCCTTCGTGATGAGTCGAGACTCTGGATGAGATTGGTGGCGTGACCGAGGAAGAGGGCGTAGCAGGTGGCTCCGGATATCATGGACAGCATGGTGAGCCACATGTCGGTGAGCGACTGCGGTGGGAAGCGGCCGTACCCGATGCACAGCATGTGCGACATGGCCTTGAACAGCGCCCACGAGTACTGTTCTAACCAGAACGCCTCCTGGAAAATCATCGCAGTTTTCCTTTATTTTTATTTGGTTATTAATTGATTAGTTGATTGTCTTGATACATAATTCCGATTTGACAACAATAACACTGTTGACAACTGCACCGATATAGGATAATTCGAGTTTTTACTATTCCTGTTTGTTTTATCCTTTTAGTTTTTACAAAAAAAAAAAAACAGCCAAGTGCGAGTCGGACTCGCGCACCAAGGTTTCCGTACTAACAGCTCAAAATAATTAGGTAACATTACTGAAAATCATAAACAATGAAAGCACCGAGCAGTGCTCAAACGAAAAGAGAAAAGATCAACTTTATTGCGAAACATAATTAACTTTGCCATTAGAAAACTGTTGTCTCTGTACATCGACATAAGTCGCGGCATCGCGGTCTGTAGATAAGTTTTTTTTTTTTTGTTGTAGGTAATTTACAGTTTTTGGATTTTTCCTTTACTCGTGCTCTAAGACATTGCTTTTGACCAAATTGCATGATTCTAGGTCAACGGTTAGTACTCTACAGGTTTTGATAACCTTGCGATGCGTCAAATTTGCGACATAAATGGCGGTTTCTTTTAATTGCGTTGATCTAGAAGTTTGAAGTTTTTTCGACAGCTCCAAGGGGTTGCAGACCTGAGTATATGATATTAATTTCAACTTGATAACCCTGGAGGTATCAAGTTGAGTTCCAGAGAAAAAGGTCTTGACACACGGACCGAGAGTTCCTATTTTTTTTTGTGGAACGGTAACCTAGAATTTACCTAGGTACATGCGAGCACTTACCTACCTTCTTCGTTATACCCGTAATGTCGAAAGGTTCTAGTCACTGATGTTGATTGTAGGTGCTTTGTGAAAGGTGCAAACCCAATTGCATTTTTATCGGATTTTTTTTCAATACAAAGCCCGACTAAGGTTTTTGTACGGAAAAATACAAACAATAGTTTGTGCTGCTTTTGAAAATATCAACGAATACCGACCTGCAGTTCATTTATTGCAACCCAGGAATTTGGTGGGAACCCTTGCAGCATAGGAACGAGGAACTGTAGACAACCGGACCAGTGTCCGATCAACAACATCATGCAGATCAGGTTGAATATCCGCATGAAAACCGATGCCATGTTGAGGAACTGGAAAAAGCAGAAAATTCATTAATGAGGTCAGCAAGTGAAGTGATGTCGCCTCTAAAGGAAGCCGTGCGGACTGCGCGCGACAAGACGCTCGAGGTCAAGCATCGCGATGATTCTCTACCGATGGATTCGTAAAGAAGTGAGAAATAAAATATGAACGCGTGAGACGAGTCGTCGAGCGAGCATGCGTGGTGGCGGTGTGAGGTCGCGCGGCCGTGGCCGCCGCGCGGTCGCGCGACCCACCCGTGCGCGCCTCAGCCCGCGCGGCCGCCGGCGGGACGAGGGTCGGAAACAGAAACGCCAAAGAAAGAAAGAAAGCAAAGCGAACGCAGTGGACTAAGGGACGCCGGGCAGCGCCTCCGGCAACATGCTAAGCGGGCGAACGAGCACATGCGCGCCGGCTCGTGCCGACCCTGGTTACCTTGAAGATTAGATTGCTTTTGGTGCCACCCTTCTTTTTGTTGGCAACGTCGGAGCTGAGACGTCCCCTCCGTTCCGTGCGCTTTTTTTGAAGATTCTGCAAGATCTAGAAAACAAGCGAGAAACACGAGATAGTAGGAAGAGAGCCAGGCGCGCCCGAAGCGCGAAGGGGTTGGCGGGCAAAGATCGACGCGAATTGTGCGGGGCGGGGCTGGGGCGCGTGCAGGCACACACAGGATGCACTAACACCGAGACGAGCGGGCCGGGCTAGTCCCCTACGGGTGCGCTAGCGCGCGCGGGCATGCTGCACCTGCGAGGCGAGGTCGCGCGAGCCGCCGTCCGCATCGCCCGGCTCGTCGCGCGGCTGCGGCGCTGGGCTCATCTGCACACAACAGCGTCACTGCGACGGCGTCGCCACCACCCTCCCCGTACTCCACTTCTCACTGACTCTCCGCTTCGTTACCGGACGTTGTACGTTGTCCGGACGTAACCACTACCTACTCTTTGTGTTGCCAATTCTAACTTTCTAATGTTATGCAACAGTTGTGGATAATGATTTGTTTCATTAGCTTCTTATGAGGCAAGGTGTCATTCTCGGAATGCGAGTTGCTTTTCCTCTAAAGGTCTACATATTATTCGGAAACTACGTGCTCACTTTCACTGAACAGGCAGGTATTTGGATCGGAAGGCATTCGATTTCATTAATCGCGTAAGATAACTCATGGAGGTACTGTGTTTTTTGACGTTTATTGCTTTTTGTTATTTATTTGTAGAACGTCAGCTTCAGCGCACCATTTGTACTAGAGGCTTTGAAAAGCGGCAACATAATATGAACATTTTGGCAAATAATATTTCATGTTGGCAAGTGTGGGACGGTTCGGGTCGGCAGACACGTCGCGGTCGTGTGGCGGTCACGTGGCGTTCACGCGGCGGCCACGCGGCATCCACGTGGCAGACACGTCGCGGGCGTTGGTCGCGGCGCGGGCGCAGAAACAAGAGATAGATTAGACTTCACGAGTGAGAGCGTGCTCAGGCAGAAAGAAGCTTGCAGAGAAGCAGTAGAGAAGTGCAGAGCGGGACGTGGGCTCACATACAGTGGGGGCGGGATCAATGGTATAATACAGGATTACAACAAAACTCCATATAACGTCATTAGGATCACTACGCTAAAACAGTTAACATTATTACTCATCATTATCACAACAATTTCATCAAAATCACGTACAGTTGTAGCCAATCTCAAGGTATCATGGTCGAAACAATTTAGAAAAATTATCATTATTGCAATCAATTAATCCAATATTATAGAAAGTTTTAGTAGCGTATTTAGTCATGTCGTGTTAGTAAATGTGAGCGTAATGTATATTAGAGCAGTGTTAGTGGCATGTATAAGTTAGGGTAACCCAGGGTATGTGGGTCAGAAGAGCATGATGGCTTACATATACTTCCTCCCATTGCGATACATATCGGACGAGCCTCGACAGCCGCAACAACCGCACCAGAGAGAGGAGCTTTGCTAACCGTAGTATCCTTAGAGCACGACCCGCGTGAAGAATTTGAAAGCTTTCACTAAAGTCCTGTCAACACAAAAACACAATTTAAATGGTGATGATTATTATAATGATGCTCTAAAGTAAAAGGTTCAGAGCATCGCGTCTAGCTGCTATTCCTATTGATTTTATATAAACGAAGTGTTGAAGACATGCAAAATTGCAGTATTTGAAAGATTTTGTCAGCCAAAGAAAAGTGCTGAAGCATAATAAACATGTTATAATTATGTTTTGTAAATTTACAATTTTAGTATAGTTCAAGTGGGGAATTCTGTCTATTATTATTAGTGAAAGCTGTATAGTATGTAAAGAATTAGGCTTGTATCCTCCAGTGGCTAATCTATCATATTAAGCTTCAGTACTGATGCAATTCAAAGATATATAGAGGGCCATTTAGACTTGTCAGTGTAGATTGTTAATATTACAATTTGGTCGTGTTGTAGCTGTTATAAAGTTTAAACCAAAAGACAACTAAAAATATATACGTATATAAAAGAACCCAAGAAATGTTATAAATATGATAAATAGGAAAACAAAATTATTCAGAAGTTGTAATTATTACATTAGGAAGCTTTGAGATCATGCTGAACACAACTCTGAAGGTAGGAAACCAAATATTAGGAGGTAGAAAGAAGACGTCGTGCATGTGACCAATGTAGAGCTTAGAATAGGAAATACAACTGTATACACCTAAGTACCAAATTATAAAGATATACAATAAACACCTTCGGAACAACAGAGTGCAATTTAGTGGAAGCATTTTAGAATAGCTCGTGCATTAAGTTGGAAAGTGCTGATTAAATCCTCAAAAGTTTTAGAAAAGGATTGAGTATCCCATAGGATCACATAATCGGATATATAAGGTCGCTTTCACAGCGGAGAATAGAACAACATCGAGAAATCATATGGGTTACTGATGATAACGTGCAAGTGATTTTCTGAGTGTGTTGAAATTATAATAAACTAAAATAGAACAGACTTCGATGAGGATGATAGTGGTGTGCTTTAATCAAACCTTTGCATGTTCTCTTAGACCCTGATAATACAAATACTAAATTGAATACACGATGACGCACAGGTTCTCGTGGCGGTTGGGTAAAAGTTCACAATGAGAAACAAAAACAAAACGGAAACAATAACAACATATTGTCTATAAAACAAATGAACACCCAAGCTGAAACAGAATATCAACAACATAAAAGACAGTTTAAAACTATAGTAATAAGAACAACACGGCCAAATTGCAACGTACGTTTACCTGATTGAAGATCAAAAATATATAATCTAGTGGTATACTAGAGATGAGGTCAAGGAAGAACCATGTCCTCAAATAGTGCTTCGCTATTAACTTGGGATCTAATATCACTTGTTCTGCATTATCTTGCTGCATTATTCCTGGAAAGATGAAAGAATAACATCATCAAATCTTTTGTCCTAGATTCACTATTCACCTCATTTACTGTAAATATAGAATGAATACGTACCTGTTCTAAAATTAACAACGATATCTATAAGAAATATGGTGTCGGAAAGACAATTAAAGGCGATCCAGCGCGTGCTGAGGTCATCGTTGAAGAAGGAGATGGCGACTGGCAGGATGATCAGGTTGGCCACAAGCAGTAGTAGCATACATAGATCCCAGTAGAATCTGCAGACAAGGAAGACACAAAGATTAATGAAAATTGTTATTAGGTTAAATAGAATATTCATGAAACTGATCTAGATTCTAGAAAATGTACCCACTGATTGATTCGTACATAAAAGTAAAAACGCAAAAAGTTGCCAAAATACCATACATCCTTATATTTCTCTTGCTTTCTTTTTCTTTTGAAACAGAAAGTTTCATTTTGATGTTTCAGACCAAACGCCTATGAGACTACGATCGTACCATGACACACGCCATTCAAAGTGTTTATCATAAAATATTCCAAAGTTCTCCAATAAACTTGAGACCGAACACGCCAACTTTCACGTTACAATAGCCTATTATTCATGGTTACTTTAGTCTACATAGGTAGCTTTGTAGATCTATAGATCGAAGTTTGTATGAGGTGTTCCTTCATTCCTCATGGAAGAAAACATGGTGCCATCATAGTATTAAAATCTGAATGTGGCTCTTTAATTAGGTACTGCTATGGTATTCATTTTTGCATATTGTTATTTTTCATCGAATTTAGCATGTTTGGCAATAATGTTTGTTTTATGTTCGTGTTAGAATATGTCCATATGACTTTCAACAGCAGCTCTGTGTATGCCTAAAGAACTTGAATTATTCTTAAGTATATAACAATCCTATTTCACTACTAAAGCATCAATACTATACGACCAACGCTTTTCCAAATTCTGAATGCCATAAAATACTACTGCCATGAAAACTGGCCTGTTTAGTAGGTACGTAGTTTCCCCGAAGGATCTCAAAATCAAGCACTTGAGTCATTTTCATCTTTTAGAATCACTTAACTATGACACCAGCTAATCCGCCAGGTGAGTACTCGTAATGGAGCAGTAAGCAGTTACATTGTTGTCAGTCGGAGGCGGGCAGGACGCGTAGCATGCTCATAACTACAATTACCTAATTGAGAGGCGATTGAGGCAGCAATTGGCCGTGTGATGATCTCATCTGGTTTATAATCTGGCCGCACCTGCGCTGCCTCCCGCTACCGATCTACACTCGCAATACGGGAGTTAGCCGTATTATTTTATTGTGGGTAGTAGAGGTGTTCTTTGGTTTCAGATTTTTAAGGATCTTTTGATCTTTATAACATTTAACCATTTCCCGCTATATAAACTTCCTAATGTTCGTTCCTTTTTTATATCAATAATCGTATATGTCGGAGATGGTTATCAATGAAGTTTGCGGGTAGTCAACATAATTTGTAATAACTTGTTTTCTTATTACTTATTTAAGTGATTTTATTATCAATTATTGCCTAATAAATCAAATCATAATTTATTGAGTACTCGGTGTACGCACAGATTGATTTTTGGCAACTTATTTTGATAATAGTAATCGATGGTAATGTTCAAAACAATTGTTGACATGTTAATTTGATTATTCTTTGTGTTGTCACCATTATTTGCTTACGACAATTATTCTTGTATTACTTGATGATTTAAGAATCAAAGTCTTATTTGATCAAGCACATTTTAGTGTTTGTATCAAGTAAACACGTGACGTACTTCCGTACGTCATCGGACAGAGTTGTTGTGGAGGGATAGCAAGGTATAAAAGAGCTTGCATCGGTATGCAAGTTAGTCTATCTTCGGATTAGACTCGATAAAGAGCTCCCCTGCTCCCGACAAAACTGTCGGTTTATTTGGTACAGCACTGCTGTATATTCACATAGCTGTATTGGCTTGCTGATGGCGAACGATACACTTTGTATTTGGGTGGCTTGGGCTGCTGTACGAACTGTAACCTTAAGGGTTTGTTCGATTAACTGTATTGTTGTAACTATACCTTTTAACCTACTTTATCTTGTTACTTTTTATTGTTTTGTTATAGTGAAACTAGTACTGTCATTAAAAACCTTGTTATTGTTTGTAGTCTTGTTTATCCCAATAAAATGGGAACGCCAAAAGCCTGACCATACATACCGCTCGGCTGACCCTGATCCTACATCAGAAGCGGGATTCTGCCCAGGAATCTCAAGGTATTCAGGTATTCGAAGGTGATCCATGGCGAGTAATGATAGAATTTCAGAACCATAAAATGGCGAAGTAAATTGAAGCAATTACGACGCACTCTGCTCAGTCTACTGTAATTCGCTTGCACGATTTGACCCAGACCTACCCGATTCCAATGCCGAAGTACTTGCAGTACAACCGTTGATATTTGCCTATCAGAAAAGCCTCTTCAAGATGGCTCTTATTATTACCCTCACTAAATCTATAAAGGTGCAGTGCTGACGCATGGCTTTCCCAAGCATCGTATACAGGCATGACCTGGACAGACTTTAAAAGTCTCTTCCTCTGTCGTTATGACGTTTCGGAAATTGTTGCCGCCACCCTCATTACACTTTATGATAGTGTGAAGGTTCTATTTGGTTTTGGAAGGTGGTTGAAGATGTTTTTGTTTAGCTTTGCTTATCACTTCTGTAAATGCTGCCTTAGGGCAGGCACGATTCAATAAGATGTGTCAAAGTAATTTTTGCTTATTATTTGAGCTATACCCTCGCAATAGTTTACCAAAAGGAAAAACTTTAGCTGCATATGCCAGTCGACTGACTGCTTCACTGACATCCAAATGGAATAGCCTAGGTGTCGAACACATTGCTGTTTCTACTGTACAGGCTCATGTATTCAAATTAGATTCCCGTGCTCATAGCGTGGGAATCGTGCGTGAATTTGCTATCGAAGTACCGTGTCTTGTCCCATCTTAATAGAAAGTCTCAGAATTCCTCTGACCAGGCATAATGAGTTTTCTGCAACTACCCTTTGAAACTTCATTAATGAAACATCTGTCCAGAACTGAACAGTAAGTAAGCTAACAACAACATAACAGCTGGACATGTCTTGGGAGGAGCGTGTGGACGTATATCTGGTGAGTCGTTTTCAATTTGTTATGACAATGGACAAGTGTTCAATACTTAAAATTTTGGTTGTTTATGATATGGCCCAAGTCAGGTCATAATCTCATATTAGTTATCGCTGATCCAGTTTTAGTTTTGCTGAATAATTATTATTCTACTATCAATAGCTGGTCCTTAAGCTGGCTATTATTGTTTGGACATTAGAACAATGTAGTAGCATTGCAATACAAAAAAAAAACATATTCTGGAAATTATGATAATTCCAAATGACATAAAGAAGGTGGTAAACCTACCAGGCCTCGTTAATTGCGACTTAAAATGCCACTGTCGCTATGGCATTCATTGGATTCGCTAAAGCCCATGTACGGTTCATGTTTTAGATAGGCTGGACTCACATTTGGTGTCCATAATAACCCATTTTGCCGTGCCGGTTTAAGTTACTACACCGTTGCACCGGTTAATTTCCACCAAAGCTGTGCATGATTAAGATAGCTGTGTAAACATGTACTCTCGTAGCGTAAACATGTACTCTCGTAGCGTTTTTACGTTTCAGATACCATATTGTGTTCCTGAGGAGCCTCTGCTGCAGGCCAGTGGTACAGATGCTGTCTGTGAAGACTGACGTGTCACCTTCTAAGAGGTTAAGACCAACGGAAGGCTAGCAGTATGTGAGGTCAAGAGCGCCCAGTGTTGGAATGGTATATTCGGTGAGTCGCTTCCATTTTATTTCGACAGTGAAGTCGAATGTTCTCTCGTGAAGAGATTCAATTTTGAAGTTTATGTTCAATCACTGAATTTTTAGTGGACAGATTGATAGTGCTAGCTAAGAGAAGTCCCGTTTTGATAAAAATAAGGCTCAAACTGGTAACGTTTGATGTTGGCGATTTTGTTCATATTAAAAATGAGGAACTAAATCAAGATTTGCAAATTTGCCCATGATCGTGTACGAAAAATGCCTGAATGTCTAGTTACTATTAGTAATGATGTCAATGTTGACACTGAGGATGATGATTCATCTACTGCTGACATACTATAGCTGAATTGGGTTGTCTATCTTGACGCTTAATCGGATGTGGGACTTGACGCTCAATCTGATGTTGGCCTAGACGCTTAAGCGGGTTGTTGGATACCTAAGCGGGTTGTGTGGATACCTAAGCGGGTTGTTGGGATACCTATGCGAGTTGTCCTATGCCACTCAGAGAGTTGTTCAAAGTTGACGCCTAAGCGGGTTGTTGGATACCTAAGCGGGTTGTTGGGATACCTATGCGGGTTGTTCTATACCACTCCGAATTACTTGTCAAGTATTGTCAGTAGCAGTATGGTAATTTTGAATGGTTGCGATGCAACTGCTGTTGATAATAATTTTATTTGACTAATTCAGGATTTTTCATTTCAACATACCTTTTGTAAAGGTTTTTGTTTGTCAGAAAGGCCGAACGGTTGAGGTTTAAGTGATTTTTATTTTTCAGAACCTCACGAGGACGTGTAGAATGTCAGTTCTGGCCGTGTCGGAGATGGTTATCAATGAAGTTTGCGGGTAGTCAACATAATTTGTAATAACTTGTTTTCTTATTACTTATTTAAGTGATTTTATTATCAATTATTGCCTAATAAATCAAATCATAATTTATTGAGTACTCGGTGTACGCACAGATTGATTTTTGGCAACTTATTTTGATAATAGTAATCGATGGTAATGTTCAAAACAATTGTTGACATGTTAATTTGATTATTCTTTGTGTTGTCACCATTATTTGCTTACGACAATTATTCTTGTATTACTTGATGATTTAAGAATCAAAGTCTTATTTGATCAAGCACATTTTAGTGTTTGTATCAAGTAAACACGTGACGTACTTCCGTACGTCATCGGACAGAGTTGTTGTGGAGGGATAGCAAGGTATAAAAGAGCTTGCATCGGTATGCAAGTTAGTCTATCTTCGGATTAGACTCGATAAAGAGCTCCCCTGCTCCCGACAAAACTGTCGGTTTATTTGGTACAGCACTGCTGTATATTCACATAGCTGTATTGGCTTGCTGATGGCGAACGATACACTTTGTATTTGGGTGGCTTGGGCTGCTGTACGAACTGTAACCTTAAGGGTTTGTTCGATTAACTGTATTGTTGTAACTATACCTTTTAACCTACTTTATCTTGTTACTTTTTATTGTTTTGTTATAGTGAAACTAGTACTGTCATTAAAAACCTTGTTATTGTTTGTAGTCTTGTTTATCCCAATAAAATGGGAACGCCAAAAGCCTGACCATACATACCGCTCGGCTACCCCTGATCCTACATATATATATGTATACATACTCACTAAAAGGACTATCCCAGTTATCTCATATTTATTTCATTACGACCCTTAAACCTGCTTTAATAAAACCCCGCAGTTTACCAAAAAGCTTACTGAAATTACACGAAATCCAACGGTTGCCCCAGTCGACCGCAGCTCGCAGAAACATAAAGAGGTAAATGACGGCAATTTTCTACAATAAGCTAGAAAAATCACCTTTATAAATCCAGTTTCAAGAGATCTGTGGGGCTAGGAAAGTCGACTTGAAATGCTTGAAACTTTTAATGGCGAGTATAAGTGAAACTGATTCTTATAGAGATGAAAATTACGTTTATTATGTAGGTACCAAAGCAAAGTCTTGAGTGATTTAATTTTGAGTTCTTTATGACAGCTCTTAGCTTCGTTAGTTTTATTCTTTATCTTAGGTTTATCTTTTTCAGAAAAGTCACAATGAAATTAGAAAGAAGTGGAAGTATCTCATTTAAGTTTTTTGACTTTGTTTCTTTTTGAGGGTTATTTATTAAGTAATTTATTAGTCTTTATTTCTTTACTTGCCTTAAGATCGCAACAGTCGTAGTTAGGTAACAATTGTTTTTCTATTGTTTCACACCTGATTCAGGTGTCGCAACCGTTGAGAGGCCCAACTTTAAAAATCATAAAATTTTACTCTGCCAGATTTAAAAATGCTATTAAAAAGTTACAAAGATGAGGTTACAAAGGTTTCATTTGTAACATCAAAACTATCAAAATCTTTTAGTTACCTACCTAATACAGTTATGATTAATGAACCACGTCAAATTGTTTACAAACATGACTTGCATATGGTAATGGTGTCAAAGTTCTATTAAGCAGTTTAACAACATTCTTTTCAAAGGTATATCGACCGTTGCCTTGATCTAATTCTTATATTCGAATTATGTGTCATGTGATTTTATCTTAGGACAGAATGAATGATGAATAATATTTTGACTCAAAGTCACACGAATATGAAATATACCAAGTGTCTAACACCATCTTATATAAAAGTACTGCGTTAAATAATTAAAAATAAAACCTTTCCTAATCTAAAAACATTATCGCAAGTACTCCATATCCAACAAAAAAGGAAGATGTTCTCAAGTCGACCCGTATATATGTTGTTACTTTTTTTGTACTTATGTATGTATGCATTACTGACACAGCTATTAAGGATACACCTCTTACACCTCTTAAGAACTTGGCACATGTTGAGAGAAAGGTCGCTACGGGGTGAGATAATACGGGATGACACCTAAGCATTAGGGGGATTACGAACATGCATTATCCTGTACACATTGTCTGTTGATACTCCAACAATACTCCTATGTACCTCTATACAAGTACATTGTGTATTCACCGTTGTACCAACAAAGCTGTTGACTTAGAAGATTTATATAGAGCAGTAATTTACTGTGAAAACTGGCGATGTGTTGCTGGAGTGAAATTGCTGTAATCCGCTTTTCTACAGCTTAGTTTCTATTCATGCTTTGAAGACGTAAATAGGGCAGTTGTCAAAAAATAGTTCATCAGCAAATTAAACAACAAAATCTCGACTAATCTGGGCTTTGAAATCCAAGTCTCATTTGGAGATCATTAATGAGACGACTGACGATACCACTGAAGATCTCCTGTGACACACCCTGAGTGCTTTATTGACGAGCATATTTTTTACCTTAGCGAGGCTCTAGACAAATGGCATTCTATGTCAGCAAAGGCGATAGTCGAAATATCAAAATGTTAGGGGATTAATCATGTGATTTTTCGAAATCGCTTGTCAATCCCATTTAATTATGGCTTTTTGACAATCGCTATCGCCACGATTTCGATGATAGAATATCACTTGTCTAGGGCCTCTATGCTATTCTCGTACTCGTAGTACTAGTGTCTCGTAAAAAAGAAGAATGTCTACCAGCATAAAAAGAGGAAGAAGAAACTCAAAGACGCCCGAGATTCCACAAAGACGCTATTACGGTATAAATGTTGTGCAAACAACTGTACCATATTTATGGCCGCTTAACTTCTGCAATAAAAGTCCCAGTCTTGTCCATAATGGATGCAGTACCTCCTTCAATGAACGATGTTGGCAACACAATGATCAGTTATGGTTTACTAACTACTTTGATGGACTGATGCAGGATTGAGATTGAAGGCAACGAGAAATGTTTCCGGTGTTTTACTGCTGTGGCGTTCTGCTATCCTGGTATTTGGCGGTTTAACATCACTCATATTGCTAGGCAGTTTAAGCTCTGGAAATGAACTACCCTGAATTGTATCATCATCATTTCAGACCTTGATGTCAACTGAATTACAGAAAGTAAAATATCTACAAATAAAGAATTTCTGTCTAGTTAAGAGAGATGTTATCTTTAAACTTTAATGAAAGTTTGTCTTGGACTTGGACTCAACGTTACTTATCTATAAGTTATCCAGACAGTTCAGATATTTTCTTTCTACGTTACTGAATTTAACGATCAAGATTGAGATCTTTGTGGTGAGTAAAAGAGAAGCTAAGATATTTTCATTAATTCATATTCAGTAAGTTTCCATAATATATCCATAATTATGTGGTTTACGGCTGGTTATCGAATTAAGATAAAAAGTGTCTCCATATGTCGATGCTTAAAGCAACTGAAAAACTCCAATAGGTACGTAAAACTTTATATGACAATAAATACACGCGTGTAAATGAAAATTATTCAATGGCTTAATTAGAAATAAACGTCTTCCTACGGATAGGTGATGTGAAGTTATAATTACCCACTTTCCATTTTTTTTTTATAAACTTGTCTTAGAGGCCAGCTTGAAAGCACTTCTTCTGTTCTTAAATCACTTACCTTACAGAAAGGCATTAGCCAATCTTCGTCTTTTGTTGGCTTACAAAAGATTAATACCGACACAAAACAACGGACATTCTCGCTAAAATAAGCTCTTCTGTATGGATGTATAGCTAGCCTTATCTCCTTTGTGTTTCTCTAATGTCATCTTAATAAACATTGCTAATTAGGCAGATTAAACTGAAATTGATAAGTAAATAATTTATGAGAAATTAATTGGAAAAGGGAATTTGTAGTAGGGACCGAGGATAATTTTGTTACAGGGTAAAGTTTTAAGGGCCACGTTTTGGTCCCTTCAAAATAGGTTATTCGGTCAAGGATTTGGTGGTTTTGCTTCATCTTTAACTCTATATTCTTATACAACAGGAATGTAAGTTAAACTGTAAATAAACTTCGAGGAATAACGTGTAGCAAAAGTTGAAAATATTTCTTTTTTCATACGTAATATGTAGCGGAAAATCGCAGGTCGGAACGCCGTCGTAAAGCGTGCCCAAGAGTTACGGCCGGACGATAGAAAACTGCTGTTAAAATATCAGTGTTTATAGGACATTACGGCGCGGGAATTCCATAATAACATTTTATATTAAAATATAAATAACATTTCGATGTTGAACGCCAATTTTTATTTTATTATAGTTTTATCGACGCTTTATAACATCAAAACATGGCGCTTATTTTCCCTGTGATAAAATGTCGGGACGGACGAATGAAGAGCTCATAAAAATCGCAACATTATACAGCTAATATGCGTACATTTATCTAGAGTATCGCTATCAATTTACGTGATTGCACCTACATTAGTTCCTCCGGTGTAATCTCTATTAGGTGCGTGATAGAGTTGAGTTTGTTGTGTCCATCGTTTTCATTGAGGACATTAAAAGTCATTGGTTTAATTAACCTTCATTCGATGCACTTACCTATTGTTGTACTCGTATATTCAAATAGCGCAATACCATGAGAAACTGATTGTAATGGTTCAGATTTCAATTCAGATTCAATGTGATTACAATATAAAGAGAGTGCAATCTGAAAGCGATATAGGTATACTTTTTTTAAGCTTAAAACTTTTCGATAAATGAATAAAGTTTAATGTCGCATGAAGTCGTTCACTAAAATTTAGTGGATACTGAACTAAATAATGAAAGTAACACAGACACCGAGAAAAATCTGAACAACTCAGAAATTCATGAAATGTAGACAATATTCGGCCTGAGGCCTGCTTTTAGTGGCAAGTTTTGCATATTTAAATAAAGATGTTTTGTTTAATCTTGTAGATTGGTTTATGCTGTAGTGTTTGTTAATTCTGGGGCGAGAACTTTAAGCTGCATAAAATTAGTACTAACGCTATTGTCTCATTTAAATTCACACTTGTGAAAAACATATCCATGCACCTCAACTGTTTTTGTACAATTGTCTTCGGTACAGCAGTAGCTTAGTTTACGCAAACAGGTACCTTACAAGCAGGTGTCCTTACTTGGACAAAAACATATACAAACCGCCAAATTGTACGTATTTGTTAATAAAGGTGGCAAAGAGCTCTTACTCACTATACTGCGTCGATAAAAGCGCAAACAAAGGTAAGATTAACGATCACATCACGTTAGACTACGACCCTAATCAGTACTCGTATATACCTACCTGAAAGTATACGCACCAGATATACAGTCAGCGTCAAAAATATCGGGGTGAAAACAACTAAAGTAATTACACAAAACCTCTTTTACACTAAACGTTGTTTTAGAATCAGCAAACGACAGTTGACATTCTGACAAAACTTATTTTGATTCTTTAGAAGTTGAGACACTTTTGAACTATCTGTTTGTCCCAAAATTTTGGACGCTGTCTGTACCTATGAAGGTACCTGTAGCACCTTAATCCTTAATAAAAGGTATCCCTGTGGTCGAGAGGACGGAAAGTTTCAAGTTCGATGCGACCCTTTGATAAATCGTGGGTGTAGCATAAAGTTGAATTAGTTAGCAGGTTTAAGAGCGTACCGGTGATCCTTAGGGATCTTTTTCTGTGGCAGTTCATAAAACCTGGAGGTTACATTGTAGGTAAAGATACCAGTTTATGTAAATCGTGTAAACCGTTTTAGACACACTAGACAAGAAACTCATAAAAAATGCCAGATTTCGAATTGAAGGAGTGAAAACTTCTAAAGCCGCAATTTTTGTGTGGGAGCAAAACTTACGGGTTCACGTCAGCGTTATGTCAAAGTGACGTGTTGCGCCAGGTTACTTTGGAATAACTGGCCGTTAATATAAAGTTTATTATTAGCAAACAGTTGGCAAAAGATTATACTTTTCACTTCTTTCAGCAGTCCCCATAACTACCAATTTTTTAACAACACAAACATCACGGTAATGCGGAAATGTAATTAGAACATTAAGCCCTGATTACACCCATTATGTCATTACGGAAGGAATTTTTAACACATATTCGGTTCCCTACCAAGCTATTTTAAGAGGCCATAAACAGAATGGTCCATAACTGACGACCATATCACATGATGGCTTATTTCGCGGTACTAGCTCCTTATATTACCGCTTAGGTATGTCAATACATTGGAGATAATGTAGTATATAATGTATGTATTGGTAATAACACCGAAGATCTATGTAATCTACAGAATATGCTTACGGGTTGATGATTTAGTCATCAGCATGCATGAATTGAATAAGGTAAGTATCACAGAGAAAGATGTTCAGTTTGACGAGTGAAACCAACCCTTTTAGGTATTACTGCTGGTAACTAATTGAAGTACAGTCATGGTAAGTAGCGTTGCTCGTATAAAATGTACAAAAAAATGGTCAAAGTGGTCGTTTGAAGTGCAACTTTCTTGTAAAAACTGTTAAGATATTATTAAATTCAGCTCTATCAAAGATTTTTGTAATGGTCAAATGAATTAAGATTATGAAACACTTTTTAGCAAAGGACAAGGTATAGGTGTACCAGAATCTCATGGCATTTTTTATTTTTTTTAAATTGTGATTTTCATATGGCAATGTCAATTGTCACCTGTCGAATCAAAGTACTTGATGTGTCAACCGCTGCTGAAATTTTTTGATATTATCTTTAAAGTTTGTTATTTTTGTGAAAATGTCGAAAAACCCACTTCGATCTCATGCGAGACATATTGTTTTCAATGTGTATCATAAAATAAGGGAAGAAGAAGGCGTAAATCAAACTCAATCTTTGATTTTAAAGTGCGTCGTAGAGTGGACCGGTAAGTTGGACTGACTTGTTTTGATACTTTGTTTAATTTATATTTTTCTTACTTAATTTTAATTTCTTTCCATTACTATTATATGGTAAATCGTAGGTCATGGCACATCGAATGATGGCAAGGAAATGGCAACAGTAATGTAACTGTTACTAATTCTTCGACAAGATATTGATTTTAACGGAGATTGAGAATCTTTGACGTAAGAAAAATATTAAGTAATAATCTGCGCCCTGCAGTGGGACGTGTATATAGACGGGAGTTTTTGGCAGGATTTTGTCGAGTGAAGTTCAGTGGCTGTTAATATTATTTGCAAATTGATTCCTAGTGGATATTGTGATATATTATTGGTGTAGTTTTGTATCTCAACTGTCTCCGCAACTGGACAATTTGTAAAATCATTGACAAAAGCGATCTCGGGATAGTGGAGCGGTGTATTTTATTGTAGTATTGACTGCCTCTGCAAAGCTTACTGGGAAGACTGACTCGATACAATTTGCTGCCAAATACTCCAAAAAACATTAGAATCTGTTACATCCGCATTCTAATGCATACTAAAGAATAAATATAAGATTCAAAACTCTTTCCAAAGACGTGGCTAAAAGGTCCTAGCAACCAGGCCATAAAACTTACATAAAAAAAAAAAAAATAGACTGATGATGATGAATGACTTTAAGTAACATGATACATTTTATTATTTTTTACAGACTTTATACATAAAGAGATTGGTTTTGAATATGTTAAATGCCAATGAAAAAGAACCATTTTGATGGAAAGAGATGACATAAAACTACAAAGATACAAGTTTTTGAAATGCCAGTGGAGTTCATGGAATCGTATTCTAGTTTTCTAGTTCTGAATGAGGTTTTAAGTTATTAGTATGATTTAAATGCTAAATAATAAATTAGTACATAAATTAATATTCAATTGATTTATTTTTCCTATGTTAAGAACACGATGTATAACAACATTATTCATACACATACCTATAATACTCACAGTGGATCTTTGTGTCTCTGAATTGGTTGCAAGACCCCGCGCAGTAGCTATTTTTGTGTCAATGTTGAAGGTGAAGATAGCATTGTATAACTGTCTCTTTCACTCGCTTATGTATGTCACATAAGCTTACGGAGTTTCTTGTGCATTCTTCTCCATAACAAGCTACTTTCCGAATGCACGGTAGAATCAACTTTTATTTCATGTAAATTTAAATTGTGACATTCAAAAGTGCCGCTTGGTGGCCCAGTTGAAATAAATATCTTTTGTCTTTTTTGTCATCGTCCTATCTCGCTTACTCTATGCAGTATACTCGATGACAAATTGTTTCTTACGCAATGGTTGGCAGGACCAAGTTCAAAGACACAAAGATCCGTTGTGACTACTATAATATAGGTACCTCATGTTCATTAATACTAAAGACATAAATAAAAATTAAACAGTATCAAGATCGTTTGATCCAATTTCCCCAGTATTGCATACAACAAATTTTTATTTCCCTTTTTGCCATGAGATTCTGGTAGACCTATAACAGTCAATTTTAAATTGAAATCGATCCATGAATACAGACTAAATCTAAACGAGCATCAAAACTTGGAAAGCGATTGATCTTTAATGGATTGTAAATTGATAGCAGTAGCAATTTAAAGGTCAGCTATGATGAATGGCAGTCGAAATTGAAATTAAACCGACGTACAAGACCTCATGCAGAAAATTAACGTACTCTAAAACAGATTAAATAAATTTCTAATAGTACCTGAGTTCGACAGCCCCTATTATTCAGTTCAGTTCAGTTGAAATTGTCAAATGAGGTGTTATTCATAAGCATAGGTTAGGGATAATTCCGTACATTTCCGTGTCAAATTAGAGTCAGACAGGCGTACAGAGATACGCGTGTGCGGTGACCCGACCAAATTGGCAATATTGCTAATTATATCGTAGTTCGTGTGAGCTTGCTGTATTGATCAGATTACCTACACTCTAGTGCAGGGGTTCCCAAAGTGTGCGCCGCGGCGCCCTACTGCGCCATAGAAAGCGAAGAAGGGCGCCGTGAAGCGATTCTTTTTACAATTCGCCGAAACCCCAACTTAGCGAAGCTGGATTTTCATATGTAGCTGTACCTAATCAAGAGCAAATATCGCCCAAGGATCAATGTGGAGCGAGAAATGCGAATGCGAGTTATACCACGCTTTGAAAAATGTGTGGATTGGAGAACACCAAGCTCACCCGTCGCATTGACTAGCTAGGTAGTTATTGTATTTTATTTCTGTTTTTCTTAAGTTTCTCTTGAATGGTTTCCATGTTAGTTTTATATTCTTATAAATAAACAGAGTAGTATACTTAGTATCTACCTAACTATTATAATTGGACCTATCTATTTCATGAGATAGGTTAGGGCGCCGAACAAAATAGTAAACATGTTTGTGCGCCACGGACTGAAAAAGATTGGGAACCCTTGCTCTAGTGTTTATCGTGTAGATACGGTTATTATATAGTCGAATACTGTGATGCGGTAGCAGAATTCTCTCTGGCTTGATCTGGGGTAATGTCAGCCCGCGGCGAAGAGCTTTACAGCAAGATACATTCATGCTACGACTCTTGTTTATGAAAGTTTCACAGTTTATGATCGAATTGTAAACCGTAACTGTTGATTAATCGACTACAGCTCTATCAACATTGCACATCACTAGTGAAGTGGTTAGTGACGCGTCATTAGTGAATTAAACTTAAATACATTTCAAATTATATACGTTACGTTTGATCATTTATATTCGCAATGAAAAGCTTTTGATGTAATAAATGATTTACTTTGTAAATGAATAGGCTTATTTACATTTGAATAAACGGAGAATGTGATTGCCTGTAATGACACCAGATGAAAAGATGTATTGAAAAGTAATTCACAAACAGACACAATACCTTAAATATAGAAGTTATTGCTTTGTTACAGAAAAGACGTTGCAGAGAGATAGCGCTTTTTTGATTTCATAGAATTTCTAGCAGAGTTCTAATAGAATTTCTTGGAACTGAAAGGTTTGGACAACGGATACAACTTTGATTTATTTGGATATAGGTAGGTTGTTAGGTTTCGGTTTCAGGAAATTGTTGGATTGCATTCTTAATTCCACAGAAACATTTAAAGAAAAGTTGTTATGTGCCCGTAGATATTTTTTACATTATATCAAGGACACGAAAGTGTTTGCCAAAAAAGGTTTTAACAATATTAAATTTTCTGCTGATCCATTAGAGATGGAAAACAAACTAATACTTGAGAGTACTTTATTCTCTTAAGCTGGATAAAAATATGATACGTAAGAACTTGCTTTTTGAAATAAGAATAAACGCCAAGCATTACGTACCTAGGCAAATAATTAAAGCATGTGCAATTCATGATAAACAACTGCAACAATACAAATATACATAACAAAAGCCAAATTAACAATAAGCATGACATCATTATCAACTATGTAGTTCGTTAAGTCTATCCTATGTTAGGGTCGGCTTCAAGTCAAGACGGATGCATCTGAGTACCAAAGGAGCGTCTGCCTTTCTGACAACCATAAGCCAATAACTGGGTCCCACTCACACGATACCCGTTTCACAGATAATATAATACTAGCATACATATGCCTCATCCCATACAAAGAAACCGTGCCGACGTAACTGGCGTTTTTCGTCTGATTATTTAAAAAAATACCTCGATCGCGTTCGGTTCCGTTCCACAAACATAGATGGTGTTAGCAGTGACTTGCAAGTAAAAGGGTAGTCTCGGTTCCTGACAATTTTTACCTTTAAATACAGTGACGATTTGTTTTATAGAATTATTTTTTCCACATTTTCGTAGTTTAATTGTATCAAAATGTGTTACAATACAAATTTAAAGAATCGAGTGGCATTCCTCAGATATTTAAAACCGCGCCATCTATTGGAATCAATGTTAAATGATCCGTTCAAATAATTTTTGAAATGTGAATTAAGAGCCCAATGTTCCATAATTTTGTGCTTATGAGAGTTGATGAAACAATAGCATACGAGTTTTTTGATCAATTCGAGAAAATGTTAAGTTTAAACACAATTCAATAACAAAGCGTTGCATATAGCGCCATCTAGTGACATTTATTTGATCAATTTTTCTTTGTTAGCGCTGGGAACCCCGTTCCCGTTTGCATGACTGGTGACAGATATTCTGGCTTCTGACTACCGTAACATTTTTTTTTGCCGGGCTTGTCCGCACCAGCCAGCATTTCACACCAAGGTCCAATTTTTTTATCCGTAGTTAACACAACCAATGGTTAAATATGCTAAGAAATGGTTTCAAATTTCGGTAGAACGCGTCTTTTTAATTAAGTATTGCAAAAATGATTGTCAAATAATTAATTGTCTAATTTATTCCATTTCTTAGATTAACAATTGATGAATTGATTGAATATAGGTACGCGTTTTTTCGAATTTTTAAACTATTGATTGACATATTTAACTAGGGATAAAAAAACTGGGCCTCAGCCAGGAAAACATCGAATCAATGAAGCTCGACGAGTTCCGGCAAAACGATTCAAAATTCAATGATTGACAAAGATCTACAACTGATTCCTACTATCTAATCAAGTCTTCTCATCAGCCAGTAATAACTTACATAAACTAAGCAAAAAGTCTCCATAAAATGTGACGCAAGCAAGTTATTTCATCTAGATTTGTGGTCCGGCCCCGGTCTGTGGCCTACGAAGTTAAAGTCTGTCGGCAGGCTTATTATGTATCGGATCTTGCACAAGAGCAAAATGATATCGATTGTTGTGCAATAATTACTGTCAATACAGAAGTTATCGGCGGTTTAATTAGAAATATGTGCATTTGACAATCAGCGAACGATTAGCAAGCAATTAGTGCAGGACCTACCATACCTTCGTTTTAGGTAATTCCGACTTTTATGACATAAAGCGTTTGATCGCGCGATGATTGCTGATTGCAGTTTCTTACGTAATAAGCCTGCGGGTATGCTGGCCGTCTGATTAATCTGGCAACGGCCTTATCGCGTCGGTTAAATTTAACCTTTGTTGTTTGATGTCGGCTACCAGATATAACGTAATTACGTGTAACAGTTTGGTTCTATTTTAGTTAGTACTGTTATTGATCGGGCTATGAAATTGTTGTTAAATTGTGAACTTGTGATGATCTATTGATGCATCTCTGTTCATCCCTTCTTGGAATGTAGGCGTGATGTTATTTGACGATTTGTATTTTAACGTTTGCCATCGAATGAAATAGATGATTTTTGGGGCTACAAATTAATTACAGGCGTACAGCTAAGGAGTGGAAGCCGGAGTCTGTGTTTCCCGACAGCTACAATCAAGGAGTCTTTAAGTCAAGAGTGAATAGGTTATTTCTAGGTAAGCGTGTTTCACCGTCGACCACATCATCGCTTACCAAAAGGTGAGATACACTAGGCGACCACTGAAAATCAGCGCTGTGCTGTGGGTCCCCCACGGCACAGCATAATGCTGAGTGGAAGCCTTCTTGCCACAATCACGACATGCATCTGCCTGACATCTTTTTCACCCTATTTCTTTTCTGTTAAAAACAAAATGTAGCTAGTATATGTAATTATTGTTTGATTTATTTCTCGTCTTTACTAACTTAATTTAATACTACTAATACTATTGTTTAAGGGTATTTATTATTGTATGTATGTCGTTTTGTGACAAATAAACACTTTTTCTTTCTTTCTTTCTTTAGATAGTGGTCAAGCGCGAGCCTATAAGATATAAAAAAAAAAAAAATTATTAATAGTCAAATATGCGGGGCGATCCATCGTGGGACGAAAGCCGAAAAATGGAAAAACAATTATAAAGTTGAGTAGATAAGAGGGAAAGTACAGCATATTGTCTGAAGATTACTTAAGTAAAGTTAATCAAGTAATGGTAGTTATGTCGCAACGAACTATTCTAATGTTTTAAGTAGAAAAATAATAAATAATGATGAATAAATAAACATAAAGATTAATTTATTATCTACCTACGACGTTTGAGACAAATACAATGAGTTTTACAAATTTAGAAATCTTTCAATGGGAAGGTACGTATTGAGGATAAAAGAAATAATGGATGGATGGATGGATTACGTATTTAAAAGCGAAGATGAGTGTTTTGACGACTTATTTTGTATTACCAGGAGATTTGCACATTAACTTGTTTACGTGAATTAGATAGAAACTCCATTAAGCCGCCGACCGATGTATTTATTTTTAGGATGGCAACTATTCATAGTTGTTTTCAAGGATGCTTAATTAGGTTATCGACATAAATAATATTTTCTACTTTTATCCGTAATGCATTCGCCAACGACTGTAAGTTTACTTGATTCTCTTAATTATGTCTATACTAATATCATTGGTTGGCCGTAGCAAGGAAAACCTCCACAGGTGGAGGTTCTCTGATGGCACTAGTCTTCAGTGCCTGTGCAGCATCTCTCCGCAGACCATGGCCCATCTCACGGAGTACGCAGCATGACCTGTCACCTGTACTTGCGAAGACCTTATGACTGCGTCACCGAATGGTGTTGCCGTGGCTGAATTCTGGGCCAAACACAATATTTTACCTTTTATATTTGCCATCGACACGCTAAGAACAAGAAGAATATTATAAAGAAAAAAGATTTGTATTTTTGTTTAAAACGAATAAACTTAAAAACTACTGGACCGATTTCAAAAATTTTCTTTCACCGTTGGGAAGCTACACTATCCCCGGGTGACATAGGGGATAGTGTAGCTTCCCAACGGGGGACATATACTTTTTATCTCTGTACTCCTACGGGAACGGGAACTACGCGGGTGAAACCGCGAGGCGTCCGCTAGTGTTAATTAAAATGAATTAATGAGCCTTAGCACGATATTTGGCTTGTATGATAAGTAAACATATAACTTTATATATCGGTAAATGATGTTCTACATTTATTTCCTTGGTATTTAAAATATAATGTAGATAGATAAATACACATAGGTACGTTTTCCGAATACAGAATCTAAAGCAACAAACAGTAAGGTTGGTAGGAACCACTAAACAGCATCGTATTCTTTACTATCTCTTTTTAACCAGAATTAGCTTTCCATTCTCCTACATAATATAGCTAGGTACTCTAAGTGGCCAGTCATATTTGCGGACGGCTCGACGACCAATGTTGCGTACTGCAAACATTGCCCACTGTCTACACAATATGTCTATTTAGTATCCATATGTGTGCAGAGATGGAAAGCTTCCTGATACGAAGCGTCAGATATCACTGTGAATTAGCGGATATCGATAAAGTTCTTATTAATATTGAAAATATATTTTTTGTGCTGCAAGCATTGCCCACTGTCTACAAAATATATGTCTATTTAGTATCCATATAAGTGCAGCGATGGAAATCGTCCTGTTAGGAAGCGTCTATATCACCGTGTATTAGCGGATATTGATAAAGTTACTTATTATTTGTAATATTATTTTTGTTGCCGTAGTTATTAAGATAGTGAATGCAGAATAGGGATACGGAAATGAGTTTCCTATTAGGTATATTTTATGCTTAATCAGTAGGCGTTGTTTTTGATTTCTTCTTATTCACTATTTTTAGTGTTCCGTAGCCAAATGGCAAAAAACTGAACCATTATGGATTTGTCATGTCTGTCAGTCCGTCCGTATGTCACAGCCACGTTTTTTCCGAAACTATAAGAACTATGCTGTTGAAACTTGGTATGTAGATGTATTCTGTGAACCGCATTAAGATTTTCACATAAAAAATAGAAAAAAAAACAATAAATTTTGGGGGTACCCCATACTTAGAAGTGAAACTAAATATTTTTTTCATCAAACGCATGTCTGTGGGGTATCTATGGATAAGTCTTCAAAAAAGTATTTAGGTTTCTAATATTTTTTTTTTTCTAAACGGAATAGTTTACTCGAGAGACACTTCCAAAGTGGTAAAATGTGTCCCCCCCCCTGTAACTTCTGAAATAAGAGAATGATAAAACTAAAAAAATATATGATGTATATTACCATGTGGTTTGAAAGAGATCTAGTAAGTAGTTTTTATTTTTAATACGTCATAAATCGTAAACCGCAATTTACCAAGTACGGAACCCTTCGTGCGCGAGTCAAACTCGCACTTGGCCGGTTTTTTTTTAAATGAAAAGCGAGTTCTTTTTTTTAATTATTGATAGGTTCGCGTCTGACCACTATCTCACCTGATGGTATGCGATGACGTGGTCGAGGGTGAAGCACGCTTGCCTAGAAGTGTTCACTCTTGAAATCAATATCCCTAGGTTGTTGTAGCCCCGGGGTTGCGGGTGGTCAGATTGGGGACTCTGTCCGCCCACCAAGTGACTCCAGGACAGACGGTGGCACAGTGGTCACGTGCTGCCGTGCACAGAGAGGGCTCTGGGTGGTCTTTTGAGAGGTCACGGGGCCTCTTCTACGTGTTGATGGTGATCACCGGGGTGTTTTAGTGAGGAAAAATCTCCAAAACTCCCTAGCCTTTTCCCCAAAAGTCCAGGCGCCTTTTGAAGGTTTCTACCCGTAAACAAAAAAGAAAAACACGTTTTTGTATCTACTGGGTACCTAATATAGACTCCGTGACTTATATCTTGAAACTTTTTCTATGATTTATTACTTTTTTATTATTGAAAGATTCCGTCGTGCAAACTCAAGCTACAATTAATCAAAGGTACTTCTTTATTTCCCTAGTATACTTACTTCAGCAACAATAGCAACAAACTACAAATCATCATTTAATTGTACAGGCAAAATAATAGAACACTATGTCATCATTAAAAATAACAGTTTAACCGTAGTTGGGTGCTACAGTATTCATAGTCCAGTCAGTTAGTTAATGGTCACTATTCATAGTCGTGTCAGTTGATGATGAACAATTACAATGGAAGTGCGAATAGATAAATATGTAGGTACCAAATGCAGGTAATATTTGCAAGATTTTGCAAATAGATAAAAATAATTGTGGACATTTATTTGGGTTTTGATTGTGAAGCAGCTATTTTATAGATTTGACAAGTTAACTCACATCTATATTTTTTTTTGTTAATGGTAGAGTTTGTTCAAATTGTAAAATTTTATGGGGAAATCACACTAATGTTATAAAGGCGAAAGTTTGTGAGTGTGTAAGTGTGTTTGTATGTTTGTTACGTTTTCACGCTCAAACGGCTGGACGGATCTGGATGATATTTGGCACAGAGATAGATTATAGTCTGAAATAGCACATACGATATCACTTTTCATCTTGGTGATAATTTTCGACATTCACGCGGGCGAAGCTGCTGCCAGAAGCTAGTAAATAATATTTAAAATAATATTTCATTAAAATCAAGATTTACTCATAATTAATATTTGATTCATCATCATCATCATTTCAGTCGAAAGAAATCCACTGCTGGACATAGGTCTCCTCAAGCGTCGCCACGCTGATCGGTGCTGTGCGTCTCGCATCCACCTGATACCCGTAGCATAACCAGCAGGCTTATTACGTATCTTTTGCAAGAGCAATACGATAGCGATTTTTACGCAATAATTCCTCTTCCATACAGAAATTTTAGAGTCGTAGGCGGTTTTTTTTTAAATTTCTCCGAGCTCATAGTAGAACCCTTGACATCACACAAATCCTATATCGCGTTGTCAAAGTCATCCGCGCGACTTGTACAGATACAACACCCCAATAAACCATACGGCTGTTGGCCACCAGACACAAACCCGCAGGCTTATTACGTATCTTTTGCAACGGCAAAACGATAGCGATTTTTGCGCAATATTTGCTCTTCCATACAAAAGTTTTAGAGTTTCTGGCGGTTTTTTTTTTAATAAGTGCATTTGTCATACAGCGAGCGATTAGCAAACAATTGTGTAGGACCTACCATACCTAAACTGCTGGATATTCCGACTTTTATGACATAAAACGTTTCACCGCTATCGTTTTGCTCTTGCAAAATATACGTAATAAGCCTGCAGGTCAGCAGTCCCCCCAGAGTTCAAATTTTAATATTTGATTAAGTACAATAACAATTAGATATTGAAAAGCTCTTGAAAATAAGAAATTTTAGCCTTTAAATAGCTTAATTATGAAAATTTAACCACCTAGGTTCATCTTTATTAAACAGCGACATTATAACCTACCCCTCCACCTAATTTTCGTCCTAGAATGACACAATCTCATCCTAGGTTTAAGCATCGAACCTAATCCGACACTTCACGACAATGTCAATGACGCAGTATCTCAAGAGGCGCATACATTAACAACGGCATCGGCATGTAATTTTACATTTATGACGCTCTTCGCTACAGAGTGGCACTTGCTTTGAAATGGAAGCTAATTTGTGCGGGCTTGCGACATGTAGGGCCTTTGTTACTGCCTACTTTCAAAGGGCAGATACCGTATTATGTAAAAGAGGTTATGTATGTGCTTACGTAAAAAACCGCATTGTTTAGTCCGCGTGAAATTCGGCAATTATCTCAAGGGAACGGGGCAAAAAACATTCTATGTCCTAATCTAAGGCAGATGGTATTCGCCATCAATAAACCAATCACATAGACGGAAATCCACATCACGTCTTTCAACTCGCATGTCATTCGTCTATTGATGTCGTCAAAACGATTTGCCTTGCCGAATTCACTTACACAATTAGGCTGCAGGTTTTGGTGCATACCGTATGGTAAGTTTCATCTCAATTCATACAGCCGTTGGAGTGTGGTTGAATGACAAACATCGAAACAAGACTTTTACATATTAGTAGGACAAGATTTTAATGAACAACACAACACATATAACATTGGATGTTTCGTAAAATTTCGCGTCTGTAAAGCGATTTCACGAAAGACACCATAGAACTTAAATAACATAACAGTAACTTCTTTTGTGTACTAAATAGATAAAAGAAGAACTTGAAACTAAAAAACCTCCAGTTCTAAGGCGGCTTCCACCATATCTTACGACAAGCAAGGTTTACTCTATCCTTAATGCTAACATAGCGTGATAGGCCACTGTTCAAGTTCCTAGACCACTTCAAATGTTCTTCAGAAACAGGAAACTCATCGGAAACCTTTAACTGTGTAACGTGATATTTTTAAAGGGATTGTCTTCTCTTAGGAGAAACACTTAAACTTCGTTTACAAGTGGTTTTAAGTTAACAATGACTTTTGTGAGGTTATAGAGGTATGCGGAACAGGGTGTTAAGTCCCGCATACCTCCATTGAAAATGGAAATCGTTTGCTAATCGCTCCCTATTTTCAAATGCAAAACTCTAAAACTTTTGTATGGAAGAGCAAATATTGCGCAAAAATCGCTATCGTTTTGCTCTTGCAAAATATACGTAATAAGCCTGCGGGTTTGTCTTTGGTGGCCAACAACCGAATGTTTTCTTGGGCTGTTGTATCTGTACAAATCGCGCGGCTGATTTTGACAACGCGATGTAGGATTTGTGTGATGTCAAGGGTTCTACTATGAGCTCTTAAAGCAAGGTTATTTCTTATTTTCACTGTGCGAAAGAGATAGATAATATACAAGTCATATACATCGGTTCCTTACGTACAATGGTAATAACCTTAGTCTAAGAGCTCATGGTAAGGACCCTGGTCTTTTCAGTAGTTAGTGTGTGGCGGTATAGCGAGACAAGGTAACGCTTGTTGATCTGATGATGTTGTGGAGATGAGATCATTTAAAATGATTTCAAAAGAAACAAATACATTGAATCAAACTAGCTACTTAATTGTTAGGTAGTTACTAATAATGCCTTTACAAATTATATCTTGCAGTCATTAGTAAAGCGTAAACTAGCTAGCTCTGACAACAAGCGAACTGAGCCATTATTTTGCCAGTAGTATGTGCAATCTTCAGAAATTGGATAATCCTAGCCAATCTTGCTTCAAGACTCAAAATTACTTAGGTACCTAATGATATTTTCAGATAATTGTGTCGCCGGATTCGTCACAAATGTCGCCTGTCTTTGATGACTATGGTAAATAAAAGTCTATAATACATACATCGAAATTGCAGGACAAACATATTGCCATTTACCGGTAACAAATCTATCCTGCAGGCAATCACTAATCTTAATACGTGGGACACTCAGAAAGTTTTGCGAAACTAAAAAAAATTGTTCTATACGTACATATATTTTTATTAAATCTTTTCAAAGTACTTTCCACCAGCCTCTATACAAAGATTCATGCGCCTAAACCAGTTTTCAAAACACTTTTTCCAGTCCGCCGCAGACACCTCGTTTACAGCCTGCTCGAACGCAGCCAGCGCATCTTCCGGCGACGAAAATTGTATCCCTTTGAGCTGATTTTTTATTTTTGGGAATAAAAAGAAGTCACACGGTGCTAGATCAGGGCTGTAAGGAGGGTGACCCAGGAGTTTGACTGGCGTGCTGTCCAGGAAGTCCCTCGTTTTGAGTGCGGTGTGCGCAGGTGCATTGTCGTGGTGGAGCAGTAGCCCGCGGAGCCCTGTGTTTGGTCGCTTGTTGCTTATAACAGAGAAAACTTCTGGCAAACATTTGGTAGTATACCATTCGGCATTAATGCTTCTTTGATCCCGTAAGGGAATTGATACCAAGTGGCCAGTCAAATTAAAAAAGCTAGCGATCAAAATCTTACCCCCGCTTCTAGATCGCTTCACTTTGGTAGGCGTTGGCTCATTTTGAAACACCCAAACAGTCGACTGGCGCTTGGTTTCTGGGTCGTATTGATAAATCCAGGACTCATCACCTGTAACGATGTCGTAAACACGCCGAGACGAGCCTGCTTCAAATTTGTTAAGCATATCACGGCACCATTCCACCCGGGCCTGCTTCTGAGCATCGGTGAGGTTGTGCGGCACCCAGCGTGATACTATCCTCCTCACGCGAAGATGGCTGTGTAGAATCTCGTGAACGCTTCCCGATCCAATCTTCAATATGTGTTGAATCTCCTGATATGTAATTCGCCTATTGTCTTGGATTAAATTTTTCACTGCTAGCACGTTTTCTTCGGTAACAGCCGTCAAAGGGCGACCGCTTCTTTCGTCATCCCCCAAAGTTGGTCGACCGCGCTTGAATTCGTTATACCAACGATACACGGTTGCCTTGGAAGGGCCTTCATCCATGAATGCCATTTGAAGTCTATCGTACGATTCATCCGGTTTCAGGCGACACTTGAAATCGTATAAAATCATAGCTCTAAAATGTTCCCGGCGCAGATCCATATTTCAGTGAGACACAATACTTTGAATTAACTCGCAAAAAATGTGGAGGGAAATTTTGAAATTGGAACTTACTTATTTTTACTTATAAATAATCATATTTTCGAAAAACATTATAACTGGCCAGTCTCCCATATATAAAAACTTTTTTTCGCAATACTTTCTGAGGGGCCTGGTATGTACAATTTCATATGCAGACCGAACTGTGGCAGTTAAGGGATTTGTTAATCAAAGTCATAAGCCCGATTTCTCGATGCTCGATTATTGGGATGTTATCGTAATCGGCGAATAGTCGCCGGTCTTCTTCTTCTTCGTCGTGTCGATGATTCCTCAATTATATACGTTTTGACCAGAATTCAGCCACGGCAATAGCGTTTTCATTTGCCTCATAAAGGTCCTTCATGGTGTAGGTGTTGTTGCACAGAGAGCACGATAGGATGTGGGGCATTGTTTGGGACGTAGCTCCGCAATCGCACTGCGGGTCATTGGAGTACCCCCATCTGACTAAGTTGTGCCTGCAGCGACCCACTTGGCTTCGGAGGCGGTTTAAAGATTTCCAGGTGGGCCTAAGAAGTTGGTAGCCTGCAGGGAGATTTTCTGCAGGCTCAACACAGTCAGTCGGAGGAGGATGTTTGAGGAGCCACAGTCTTTTCTTTGTCTCACCACACATGCTGTCATTAATTGGTGTTTGGTTGAATAAAATTTCAACAGCCAATCACAGCAGTTAACCGGCGATCATTCGTCGATTACGTAACATTCCGATAATCGAGCTTCGTGAAACCGGGTATTAGCTGTCTAATCTGCGCACAGCTTGTTGGCATCCTCCTGGGATGCCACGTCTCAGATATAAACGAGATCTAGCTTACGTGAGGCTGAGAGTAGATGTGTTTGTAGCTGCTACTACAGATTATAAGAGGAAAATTGTAGAATCAACTGGTATATAAGTTCAAAAGTTAATTGTTATGACATCATATAAATAATCAAGTAGTAAAGTTAATACATAAGGAAATCTATAATGTTATTTCACTGTAACTGATTAATGATTTGACTGACATGTAGTGTAACCTTCTGAACAATTCTAAATAGCAAAATATCTAACAGTGGATAGCACGGCAGCAGTCAAGGGATTTGTTAATCAACGTCACCTAGCTGTCTGACGTAGTAGCCTAACAGCTTGGTAGCATCCTCTAGGGATGCCATATCTCAAAACAACTAGATCAATGTTATAAAGCCTGGTTTAGGCGTTACTGGATTGTGTACCTTAGTATATGTTAAATATGGTTTTAAACTGGAAAACAATGGATTAAACGGTAGTTTTTGGTTTGTGATAAAGAAAAGTTATTTATTGAGTACTAGCGACCCTCTCTGGCTTCGCTGGTGACAAATTATACGCAAAAATCTTCCTCGTTTCTTATTCTTTATATTGGTCAAACCTACATGATAATCCGTTCAGTAGTTTTTGAGTTTATCGCGTTCAGACGCGGCGGGGAAATTTATTTTATAATATGTAGTGATGTTCAGATAAATTAACTATTATGGTTACTTCGAATAACAAATGTTGGTTGAACTCATTTCGATTCTGAGAAATGATCTTTCTCAATAATGAAATCATCGTAGAAATTATGGCATTCTGATATATCAAGCTTGCGTAACAAATATAATGACAAGGTAGGTTCACTCACTTATTCATAAGCCTCATATCATTATGAGAAAGTAATTCAAATTACAATCTGCCTGCTACTCTATTCATGGTCTTTGAATTTAGAACACCCACTATCAGCCAGTATTTCCATAAAAAAAGTATATTTCAATTTGTCCCTCACATTTCAGTGTGGCGAAAGTTAAGGAAATGTCAAAGCTGACCTTTCTGTGGCTAGGGGGTTAGGGGACCGGAACGACGCCCAAATTACCCTCGCAAATATGCAAATGTTGATAAATTGTTTCTATAAAAATATTTGCTATGACAGCCGTTTGATTTGACGACATAGGGTTGGGTTGGTTTATGGTCGTGGGACTGGTGGTACCTAAAAGTTGCCGGGATCGCGAAATTTTTTGTCGTACTGGAGTTGTAATATTCAGACAATTTGATCGGCTTTTTGACCCCAATCAATAATCAGTGCTTCGCTACAAAATGTCGGTACTCAGGTTTCAGAAAACTTTCATTAAACATTTATTCCCACAGTGAGGTACAAATTACTATTCAATTATAACGTCGTCTCAAACCCGCACAAAACGAAGGAAAATGGTGTCTAAGACAACTAGAGAGAACTCGTGTAGCTACAGCTTTAATTTGAATGTAAATCTGCTAAATTACAACAATTTATCTCTCTTGGTATGCAACTGACAGCACGGATAGTTTCTAAAAGAAATTACAACAAGCTGTTTATACCTCCTTTGTGTGATACAGCTGAAATTTGCATCACTTCGTTAAGCTTGCAGTAAGCGACTGAACCGTAACGGACTTTGTGCCCTCTCTCACTCATATGAGTTCTATCTGTGGATGAAGCAGGATGCAATACCTTGTACACACCATTCCGGACAATTGTGTCACGCTAGTCTGAGCCTCCAGGCTTTTGCATAATAGTATAATGCCTAACTGTCATCTCCTATACAACGGATTACACTGAGTAATTTTGTTTGAGAGCCATCAAACTTTGTTAGCAAGTCCGTTTCGGTGAGTGTCCGCAGTAAAACTAAATTTATAAATTGTTACGTAAAAGCACGGTTGCGGCTTTCGGCGGACAATTTTGTTATTCTGAAGCTAGTACGAATACGGCTAGATACTGTTGCAATTGAAGTTTAGCTTTTCGAATACAATCAAATTTATTTATTAGACATCTCTCTACATTGCCGCATTGCATAAGTGTTATCGAATTTTATTCTATACTTCATAAAATATAGCGTAATCTCTGCGAAAGCTGTCAGTATCAATACAGTAATAAAAGCGCATGACAGGCTAACAATAACATAACAATAACGTATACGTCAGTTTGAAATATGTCGCAGGGATCAAGCTATCTTTTATGAAGTATAGTTAAACTTTTCCAGTGGTTAACGTTTAGACAGACAATAGCTTCAAGTAAAGGCAAAGTAAAATAAATTAGCCGTAAGGCAAATCTTTATATTGGTTATGAAAGCCGAACCCTCTGCATCTTTACTACTCTATATTCTGACCTCAGACCAATACTGACCTTCTATCTCTGTTACTACATTGTTCATTCAGCACCCAATACTCGAATAAATCTAAAAACGATTGGGGATCGCCGATCACTCAGCACTTCCCATCCTTCAAACACTCGTAGGCATTGAACCAGATTCTGGTTACGTAAATAAATAAGACGATCAGATTTACAGGTAACTCGAGTACCTGCCACCTACCTACTACTAGTGTCCGACTGAAGGTCGATTTTTGTCGGGAGCCGAAGCCGACTATTCGGTTATCGGCACAACATACGACCGAAACCGAACTGAAGCCGAAGGTTTCCTCAAAATAAACACATGAGTACTTTTTTATTGTTCGCGGGCCTTCGAGGTATAGCTACAGATATGATGTCATGTGTGTATGTTTTTCGGCTTCGGCGAAAACTTCAACCCATTTTAGCCGAAGCCAAGGTTTCGCAGAAAGTTGCCGAAGTTGAAGATTCGGTTGGAAACTGCCTACGGAGGTTGGTAGGTAGCCTCAATACTCTTTGATTATTTAATACGTTCCTACCTACTGTTTTATTCAACACTTTATCCCGGGCACAAGGCCTTGGATTACTTATAAGAAAAATGACTATGGAATAATTTTGGTGTGGATTCTAATCACGATGAAAGATGAATGTGTTAACGTTTCTTTTATTTAGATGATCTGGAATTGTATGAGTGTGACTGAAATAGTCTGTTTCTCGATGAGCCTTCGGTATATTTGTGAAAAAGCTTAAGAGCGGACTCTAGTCAACAGGAATTAGAAAAATAGGTATTTGAAGAAACTATTGCCGTCGCGTCACCTCCAACCTCACCCCGTAAAGTGCGAAAGGGACAACTGCAGCTCAGGCTGATTTTACCTACAAAAACTTTGACTAAAAGACGTTTCGTATTCTGCTGTTTTCTTCATGAAAACTGGTCTGATCTAAAAAAATCTTATATCAAAATTTAGAGGAAAAGTATATCTATGCTATAAACTTATAAATTTTGTCTGAAAGTCTTCTGAACATAGATAGATAGATAGATAGATAAACCATTTATTCAGTGCACACAAAAGACACAGCACAACACACAAAATCACATACATGTGGGTATTTGGAAAAAAAAGGTGCCAAAATACAAAAAAAGAAGAAGAAAAAACAACATAATACAAATAAAAGTGACACAAGTAACATACTTACTTCAACTAAAACACAGTGCGGTGTGCGTCTCAAGGTTGCACCAAATGGGAGTCCAGCTCAGCATGTATATACCTGACGCTGATATTCTGCTGGATCCCTGCAGTGACATACGGTCGCTGAGCAGTCGTAATATGTTTGTGTTATGACAGTGTGATGTGAGGTACATAGAAGCAATTGTTTTTTTATTGTTTTTTTTTTGTTTTTTTTTAACATGGCGGTAAAAACGGGCATTTTTTTCGGATTTTTGGATTGTCATATTTCTTTTTGTGATTATGTTTTGGAAAAAAGTAAATGATACAGGCACGTATTAATTAGACCTAGATTTTATGGAAAAAAATCATTGCTCTAGAGGCATTATCCACGAAGAAAACAGCAGAATGTGTTTGTATGGAGAAAGTCTCACTAGAGTCCCCTCTTAAAGCCTGATTTACTAAAAAAAAACTTGGTAAATAAAAATAGTGAAGCGAAATGTAGCTTTCCTCACGAATGTTAGGTACCTAACTGCTATACCATAGATAGTAAAGATCTGAACTCTTATATTTTTGTTCTGCCTATCTTTAAAAATATCTTTATATATTAACAGGAGTTAAAAATGAAACTTACAACCCTACATTTAAGATGCAATCTCCCTCTATTTAACACAATTTCTCAAATCACATAAATCTCAAATTCTCATTCCTACATAAACTAAATACATTCTTACTACATTTAAAAGCACATTTTCTACGTTAATAACCCAGAGAGCCACCTGGTTCAGTCGAGATATCTTTATCACGATGTGGAGGGCTCTCATCTTGTGTCCACGAAAGTGCTGGCTTCGCATTGGCATGATCAAAAGACTGTCAGCCGTACTTCGCCAGTAACCTTTGAGCTGAAAAATTTGTGAATGAAAAGCTTTTAACCAACTTCAAAAAAAAAACGGATACAATCAATTCGACACGTATGTATGTAATATTGTTGGCATCGCACAATATTCACATATGTTACTCTGTATGGGTTTCTAAACACGTGTGACAAATTTCATGTGTTTGTATGTTTGTTTGTATGTGTGTCCACGCATTTCTCCGAAACTATTATTAAAATTAAACTATTATCGGATCGTGATCATTCTTTTTTTATTGGATTAACTGACAAAGATCACGAAAGTGTAAATTAAGTTATTATGGGTATTTTGTCAATCGTTTAGGTACCATATAGACTTAGCTCACCTTTTAGTGATAGGATACTAAAACTAATAACCTCCTCTTTTTTGGAAAGTCGGTTAAAAAGAGAGAAATAAGAACTTTAAAAAAAAATAACTCGAGAACCCAAATTCAAAAGCAAAACACTAAAAAATTCCAAAATAACTGTAATTTCCAAAGTCGGTGTTGAAAAAACGATAAAAACAAGAGGTACCAAAGACACCGCTACCGAAACGAGAGTTATTTTTGCACTTACATTTTTATGTTTTGCTTTAGAAGTCTGTTTATTTTTTGGGCGAAAGTTTTTAGTAGATAGTTTTCTTATTAAGTACATAATTATAAAATCGTTGGTTTTAAAAAGTTCGTAAAGCAAGTCTGTAAAATGGAAATTTTGTTAATATAAGTCCTATGATTTAGGGAATGTGCCCTGAAACGTCAAGTTGGTTCTGATAATTCTTCAATGGGACAAAAACTACTCTGGGCATGCTCAGAAGTCGCGTTGCGATCTCTAGTCTAGACCACCGACACAAGTAAGTAAATAATAAAAATGCACATACGTGTAATTTAAGCTTATCTATCATTAGCAAGTATTATGTCCTCATTGAGAAATAGGTCACGAAGATACTCACTGGACTTGCCACCTGCCTAGCGCTATCTTACTAACTAGATAAATACATATATGAAATATCCAATCTTATAACGGAAATAGGTATCGAGAGTAAGGAGAATTTTGACGTCGACGTCGGCAAAGCTTAGAGTGGCCTCGACAGGGCCAAGTGGCCGAGAGTCACTTATTGAGGGTACTAGGGGGCCACCTGAACGTGTCACAACCGCCTTTTTACTCTGGCAACTCAATTCTACACTATTGTTTGGGCACGACCAAAGAGTATTTCGTTTTCTGTTTTTTTACTCTGTAGTAAGCAGGAATAATTTAATATTTATCGTACCACTTGACGTTGACAGCCTGTATGTGTACAATTTTAAATAAGTTTGCTAAAAGTGCGTTTATTGCAAATAAAAAGAAATAAAAGTGAATAAAAATAACATGTTTTAAATTTTATCGTCAATGTCAGTTCTGTTGACAGAGGACTTTTCAAGTTAGTATTTGTGTACCGTAGAAGCAAGTTTCTGAAACTTGGGACAGTTCAGGTTCCTTTCATATAAGCGTCAAACTTTTTATAGGAGTTAGTTTGAAATGCCAACAACCACTTGCTGTTCAAGGAATTCCAAAAACAGGAATTTATATTTACCTAATATCAGAGTCACCACTCCTTATTTCCGTTGTCCTAGTTAAGAAACAAAATATTCCTATCTTAGTTTCAAAATAAAGGAAGAATTCGGTCAGCCGGACACAAATTGAAGATTTTAATGTGTCTAAATATTTTGCCGGAACATACAAATTACCCCGGGTTTCCGATGTAGTGCTAATTGTAAATTGGTATTTAGATTGGTCGGTGTTTGTCACGTGAATCGTGATACCTTACTTCGAGACAAGCTGTTAAAGTTGACTCTAATCAATATGTTTGTACTGCTTATATGTCAAGGAATGGTTCTTTTTAAAATATGATAATTTGTAATAAGTACATTTAGTTATTTTCGGCAAATAATTAAGGTTACTTAAATAAGCATGCCATGTAGTAAATAGACACTAAGTAATAACCATGAATCAGAAAATGTAGCGGGTCATTTTAGCCTTCAATCTTGAAAGATCTGAGACCCCCAAGACGGCTAGAATAGACTGGATGAACAATGTGGAAAACAGAGTGTTATGGCTGTATGGCACAACTTGGGAGAGACATAATGTCCAGCAGTGGACTGCGACAGTAATGGATAAAACAGTATATTTAATTAACATCTAAGGCACAGGCCACACAGAAACGGGCAGCTGTCTATGCCTTTAAATTTTTATACAAAATGCATGGCAATAAAGCGCAATTTGATCAGGCGCGGGCGTCGAAATGGCGCGTCATAAACACGTCCGAGCAACGACATACTGCTCTTGACTCTAGTCTAGGTCAGAGGTGACAGAGGCAGAGTCTACGATGGAGTGAGCTTACCCAGAAGAAGCCTGTTCACTCTAACTTTGAAGAGATTCGGGTTGAATGCGTTCGGAAAAACAGACGCAGGTAGTGAGTTCCATTCATTCGCTGTGCGCATTATGAAGGATGTTTGGAAGCGCTTGGTGCGAATTGGTGGAATGGCAACAAGGTAAGGATGGTAACTTGCAGTGCGTCTAGATGTCCGATGGTAGAAGGGGGCTGGTGGGATGAGGTCGTGGAGCTCTTGAGCACACTCACCGAAGTACAGTCTGTAGAAGACCGAAAAGCAGGCAACCTTGCGGCGATGAGCCAAGCTATTAAGCTTGGCATCCACCAGTTCAACGTCTCCGATGAGCCTCTTGGCTCTGCGTTCCACCGAGTCAAGCGCGGCAAGCTGATACTTTTCTGAGCCATCCCAAAGGTGGCTGCAATACTCCATGCAGGATCGGACTTGCGCTTTGTATAGGGTTAAAAGCTGTCCAGGCGTGAAGTATCGCTTCACTCTATTTAGGATGCCCAGTTTTTTGGCCGCAATTTGGGCTTTGTACTCAATGGATGCGCCGAAGTTGAGACTGGATGTCAATTCCATGCCTAGGAGCTCGAGCCGATCAGTCACAGGAACAGACGCACCCCGGAAAGTAGGAGTAAGATCGAAAATTCTCCTTTTAGCGGTAAAAAGGCAAATTTTTAATGGAATAGGAAGCTGCCCGTGCCATGTCCGCGCCCGAAACCATTTCTTTGTGGCCTGCGCCTAACCTGCCAATGTATATGCAAATCGATCATACTAAAAGCATGTTTGTCGGAAGTCGGTCAATAACTAACATTGACAGGAAAACTAATCTTGAAAATCTAGTTCCTTGGCGACATGTATTTTATTTACGTTGGCAGTACGTTCCAGCAATAAATCTAGTAAGTTTGAAGGTAGGACGCGGGATTTAGTAAGACAAATGGCTATATAATCTCGATACGTACCCACGACCGCGTTGTTGTGTGAGAAATGGATAATATATTGTATTTATAAAGCTGCGGCAGAAAATGTATGTGTCTAATGAGTTATTTATGTATCGTGTTTAGATTTATTTAGGTGCGTATTTACTTTGTTATAAAATTTTGGTCAACTCCTCTTTCAGTGTTTTTTTACAATTTCTTTGCCACATAAATAAGCTTTCGGAAACATTCTGATTCCACAAGCCAAATAAAACTGTCATGAAACAGTTTCACTACTTAATTTCGGCAAGAAATGAAATGAAAAACAAATCAAAGACCAAAACTACTCTGGCTATATTACGTTTGGTGAAGTATTACCTATCCCAGCAACATTTTGAATGTCGGTCGTAAAAAGCACGAGGAATGCATAATGTGCCCCAGTCTGCGAGCTCTTCCAATAAAAAATAACTTATTTTGCTTCAGTGAGCTCGGGCCGTGACTTACTACGTGTTTACCTTGAGCATAGGTGCACAACACACTGAAATTTTCCAAAATGGGCGACTCAATAGAACGAAACCGTGTTCGAAATTTAAAATTTACGCTGTCGTATTCATAGACAAGAATAGATTTTATTTGCAAATGTCATTACTCAATTTTATGATTAGATTTCGAATCGATTAGATATTTTAAATTCAAAACATCTTCGAAAACTTACGTGTCGTGATGCTATTATTCATTCGAACTAGGCAGGTGTTCCGATGCTAGGTATTTCGGTAACTTATGTTCTCAATTCTGTGCACGGATATATTTAACATGTACTGTCTGTGCACGGATATTTTTGACTTAATATGTACTTGATGTTACCGATTGGAATGTTATAATCGATTTTAAAATTCGAAATGAGTGTCAGTATCTTTTTTGCGAGAGCAGACGCCTAGATATGTATATATATTGTGGTTAAATTTTATTACATTTTTATGAGCGTTTTAAGTTATGTGTTGTTGTCGCTGATTTGATCAGATTAAGGAAGAGGCCATGTGCATTTTAAATTGGTTTCAATTTATTGAAATGAAGGGAACGGCAAGATACAAAAATAGCTTTTTTAAACCTTTACCTCCTTTTAGTGTGTGAAAAATACCCAAGTTTACGTCTCCAAGGACCTTGGTAAAGTAACAAAAACTAATTAAGTAAGCCTTCTTTTATGTTCAGACAAACACATAAAAAGTTATTTGTAAAGGATACTTTTACAGTTTACGAACAATATTTACGGACAGCTTTTCGTGACTAAATCATTAACATTCTGCTGAAAGCACTTGAATATTGGCGGTAATATATAAACAAAGACTGCTTGTAAAAATGTATGTAGAAATATTCATATCCCTTGAGAACCAGCCTTTTTCAGGCCGTTTTATGAGCGTTCATAAGCACCTATTGGTTTTGTAATTTTTATATTCCTGTCAGCGCAATATCGAGTGCCAAACATGATTCTTCATAAGCTCCTTGTAAAGAAGAGTTTGAAGGGAATTTTCTATAACAACCATATAGCCCAATAAAGAAACCGAACGAAAATCTATTTATTATTTACTTTCATTATTACCTCCTTTATTCATATGATTTCTTATTATCTACATTTTTAAATATTTTTATAAAACATACAAAAAAAAACACATTTATAAATGTAAAAAATAGAGGCCCACGGGTATAGGGAACAGGGTCCAAGCTACCGGCGTTCAGGGCTCCAGAGAGAGGAATCTTCTAACAATACGAGCCGTGTCCAGCAATACTGCTTTCTGGATCAGGCCCTTGACCCAGCCGCCTTACGAGAGCCTCCTAAGGTGTTGGTCGAAGCTCGTGGCTATTAAGCCATTGGCTGACAATATTATTACTATTATTAGTACTTCTTTTTATTCATTTATTTGCTTTATTTTTACACGCATTTGTACATGTAGGTAGCCAAAAGCCCATTGTTCAAAAAAGGTTATAGTTACACAACATTATCCAATCCCTTTCTGTCATACCATTGACTTCACCTATGAACCTATGTTTATCTTTACACGATAACAAAATTCTATAGCACAAACCAAGGTATTTATTTAATATTGGATGGACACTTAAACCAATATCATCGAAATACGAAGTTTATTCACGAATTAAATCACCCATTTAGATCCGCAACGTGCAAACACAATCCTGTCCCGTCGATGCGTGTAATCCTCTTAGTGCAGTTTATATCAATTGAGTGAGCTTCACACAAAATGGATGTGTCCCACGAATTTCAGCCATCTGCTGCTCTCTGCGTATACAACGACAGATTGCACCAACAATTACTTATATATAAGTACAAAGGAAATACCGAAAAGGGTTTTGACCTAAACAAGTTGTTAGATCTTGTTTTTTAAAAGACTTTAGTAGGCATTAATGATGAAATAGACAATATACACTTTAGGTACACAGTGCCAAAGGTACTGGATACCTCGGTGAAATTTTATTTACAAAAAGATGTAGGGAAACGGCACATACATGCAGGATTGTTAAATCCAATAGTAGTAATAGCCATGTAAAGATAAAACATTATAATAGCGGATTAACCAAACATTGTACCGGATATATCTGCCAGAGGAAAAATGATATAAAAGGTAGAGGAAAAAATATTGAAACTGTTCAATATACCTATTGTCATTATTGAATAACTGGAAATCAGCTGTGATTAATGTACACATACAAATCAATAACTTCTTCATAAAATAAGTCAATATTGTAAGTTGACTATGAATACATGACGTACATAGTAACGTCAACTAATATTTCACATTTTCATATATTTATTTATTGCAGTAGGTTTCGCGTGAAAATCGGCAACTATCCCAAGGGAGCGTACTCCGGGGATCAAATGTCCTGTCTTTCTCCAAGATCCAATCTATTTCAATAGCCAATCATTCAAAATTGTTTTACAGATGCAAGATTTACTTTTGCATTTATAACATTCGTTTGAAATTCATACTTATATGTATTTTGGGACATCATTTCGCTTCGTACTTACATTGTACTTCATGAACTCGATAACAAAGGTTAGCAAATTTGTAACTGCATTATCAGAGAACAAAGACTAACAAAAGTTGCTCGTTTTAACTGTGAACTAAATTGGTGAACTGCACGACAACACTAACGTTTTGGTGCTTCACACTAGGCTGTGGTTCTTCTGTTTTGAACAACTGAAATGGGTTATAGAAGAGCGGTATATTATTAGATACCGCTCTTCTGCAACCCAGCAAGTTAACCAGTTTACATACATATCTAAATTAATATTATATAGAGGTGAAAATGTTAATTTGTTCGTAAAAGATAAAACTCTAGAGGTACTAAACTGCGAAAACACATTAGCTACTTTTTAGGGTTCCGTACCCAAAGGGTAAAAACGGGATCCTATTACTAAGACTCCGCGGTCCGTCCGTCTGTCACCAGGCTGTATCTCATGAACCGTGATAGCTAGGCAGTTAAAATTTCACAGATGATGTATTTCTGTTGCCGCTATAACAACAAATACTATAAACAAAATAAAATAAATATTTAAGTAGGGCTCCCATACAAAAAACGTGATTTTTTGGCCGTTTTTTGCGATAATGGTACGGAACCCGTTGTGCGCGATTCCGACTCGTACTTGTTATCTCAGAAAACTACGGTTTCTGCTATAGATAGCATCAAATGGGAACAATATCATCCACCATTTTCTACATCTATTAAACTAAAGCCCAAACAAATATTTTACCAAACTATTGATCAAACTTAGAACAAACCTCAGCCATGTCTACTGCTAGTCCAATAAAGATACTAAGCGCTCGAGTTAGACCCGCAAGCACTTTGCATTTTAAGCTAGATAAACAAGGTTAGCGAGGAATGTTACAAAAATGCATTATCAACGATACAATTGGAACAAAACGAACAATGGCTCGTGTAAATCCTGAACTGTTACTGGGAACTGCAGAAACCTGTTAATTATACACAGCACTTCGGTTTCTTTTTCTTTAAAATACTGAAACTGTTCCGGTATTCGCTCGTGTTTACTGTGGACTAGTATTTAGGTTCCGTTAATGTGTAAATAGCTATTACAAGCTGTTTTTTGCAGCTGTTTTTTTTTGTACAAGCTGTATTTTCTGGTATGCTTTTTGGTTGCCCTAAAACATTAGTGTTTTAGAAAATTTTGTGTTGTTATGCACATAGGTACTTGGGGCAAAAATGACTGAAGAATTCAAAATAAAGAATCACAAAACTAAAAAAAGAAAACTAAATCATAATAATTATATTAATTACCGCCGTTCGGATTGCCAGAACTTTAGGTATAAATAAAAAAATGCAGATGGAGCTTTTGACTTTCGAATGCAAAATTTGAACATCACAAGTTCTATCTTTATAAACTACCAACCTCAGCGCTTTAAACCCGTCATTTGTCAGTTCAAATCCATAGACAATCTAGCAGACCTATCCGAGTTATCATACATTTTTCCATAGACATAACAGTCTATCATAGAAACCCGCACTGACCATAAATTGAGTCAAGAATGATTTGAACTGGACGTTCGTAATCTTCGCAGTAAACTGTTCTCGCCGACATTAAAAATAAACTTTATGAGTGAGTTTAAATAGACTATGCAGTTTTATAGCTCTGAAATTAAATTTCTTTTAATGCATTTTTGAAATTGTGAAAATGTAACGTCGAGTTTCGAGTTGTTTCCGATTATTTTGATGCTTTGTAATGTTGCAGTTTCATTTTCATTCGTGATTCGAATTAAATTAAGTAAGAAATTTACTATAACCTATTTTAGTGTTTGCTTCTAAACTATACAAAGAACACACCATGTGCGAGAGAAAACTGTGTCAGTTTATAGTATATATTTCTAGTTTTCTAACATTGTATGTGGTTCGTGCATCGTCTAGTACGCTCAACTCTTCAACCCACTTGAAGCCAGTGAGTGCATGCTTGCAACTTGCTTTGGATAAAGTTCAGATCTAAGACCATGGGGACGTTTATTACTATACTTCATAAAATATAGCTGCATTTCTGCGACAGCTGTCAGTATCAATACATTAACAATAGCGCTTGACAGGCTAACAATACCGTAACAATAACGTGTACGTCAGTTTGACATATGTCGCAGAGATCAAGCTATCTTTTATGAAGTATACGTCCATACTCTTGGCAATACACTTTTGTGACGTCATAAAAAAAGTTGCATAACCATTGTAGAATATACCAGGCCCCTCAGAAAGTATTGCGAAAAAAAGTTTTTATATATGGGAGACTGGCCAGTTATAATGTTTTTCGAAAATATGATTATTTATAAGTAAAAATAAGTAAGTTCCAATTTCAAAATTTCCCTCCACATTTTTTGCGAGTTAATTCAAAGTATTGTGTCTCACTGAAATATGGATCTGCGCCGGGAACATTTTAGAGCTATGATTTTATACGATTTCAAGTGTCGCCTGAAACCGGATGAATCGTACGATAGACTTCAAATGGCATTCATGGATGAAGGCCCTTCCAAGGCAACCGTGTATCGTTGGTATAACGAATTCAAGCGCGGTCGACCAACTTTGGGGGATGACGAAAGAAGCGGTCGCCCTTTGACGGCTGTTACCGAAGAAAACGTGCTAGCAGTGAAAAATTTAATCCAAGACAATAGGCGAATTACATATCAGGAGATTCAACACATATTGAAGATTGGATCGGGAAGCGTTCACGAGATTCTACACAGCCATCTTCGCGTGAGGAGGATAGTATCACGCTGGGTGCCGCACAACCTCACCGATGCTCAGAAGCAGGCCCGGGTGGAATGGTGCCGTGATATGCTTAACAAATTTGAAGCAGGCTCGTCTCGGCGTGTTTACGACATCGTTACAGGTGATGAGTCCTGGATTTATCAATACGACCCAGAAACCAAGCGCCAGTCGACTGTTTGGGTGTTTCAAAATGAGCCAACGCCTACCAAAGTGAAGCGATCTAGAAGCGGGGGTAAGATTTTGATCGCTAGCTTTTTTAATTTGACTGGCCACTTGGTATCAATTCCCTTACGGGATCAAAGAAGCATTAATGCCGAATGGTATACTACCAAATGTTTGCCAGAAGTTTTCTCTGTTATAAGCAACAAGCGACCAAACACAGGGCTCCGCGGGCTACTGCTCCACCACGACAATGCACCTGCGCACACCGCACTCAAAACGAGGGACTTCCTGGACAGCACGCCAGTCAAACTCCTGGGTCACCCTCCTTACAGCCCTGATCTAGCACCGTGTGACTTCTTTTTATTCCCAAAAATAAAAAATCAGCTCAAAGGGATACAATTTTCGTCGCCGGAAGATGCGCTGGCTGCGTTCGAGCAGGCTGTAAACGAGGTGTCTGCGGCGGACTGGAAAAAGTGTTTTGAAAACTGGTTTAGGCGCATGAATCTTTGTATAGAGGCTGGTGGAAAGTACTTTGAAAAGATTTAATAAAAATATATGTACGTATAGAACAATTTTTTTTAGTTTCGCAAAACTTTCTGAGTGTCCCACGTATTGATTAAGGCGGTACCCCGAGCAAAAGGCCGCGCAAGCCGTTTTTTGTGCTGTTTTTAGGAGCTATCTACTCGTTATTTAAAAAGAAATATCAATTAATAAAAATATATTAAATTTCTACATAATATAGATTCTAAAATGGTAGATTTAGTTTTTTTTTAAATGTTGTATATATTTCACTAATCTCCTTCCAAAAAAACATAAATATGAGAAATAATTATTGATATTATGCATCTCCTCGTAAAGTGTTCATTTTTTATAATTTTTTGTACTAACACTAATGGATAGATAATTTAATAACGAACATTTTTGTAGAATTATTATTTTCAAAAGACCAAAAATCGATTTTATAAAGATTTTATTCTAAAATCTGGGCGTATTCACTACTGTAATTCATGCGCCACCAATGCCGCTAGACCAATAGGAATGCTCATATCTCATGCCGATTTTTTGGTCAGGGTACCGTCTTAAGTACGTAGCTAGGTATCTTTTTTCCTCAGAGACTCATTGACCATTTTACATATTTTCCGTCTCATTTAATTTCACGCTAAAATGCAGGCAGAAATAATAAATACCAATATGTCTTTAGTTCTGTCAGACCAGAAGTCATGAAAAACGCATTATATTTTGAGGTAGATACAGTTGAGTAAATAGTAACTAGTTCCACGATAAGATGAGATCATGAGATAGTATAGTTATCTGTAGTAAAAATAAAATGGGTATACAACTACATATTAACATGTCAATTTGTAACAGATGTATGTACCGTAATATGATAATGTCGACTATCAATATTTTCACAGAAAATTATGATCACCGTTCACTTCCGTGACGAACTGAAAGTGTCAATGCACTTTGTTCCTTGTAACATATATTTAGATTTAGTACAGCCATCGAGTTTAAAAGAAAATAGCTTTATTGAACATCTGGTTCCAGTAGAATTTATTAGATAATTGTTTTGTATCTAAGAGTTTACTCGTAAATTTTAACTTTTATGAAAAGCTCAACCAGCCATTTTTTGGAAGGATAATAAATTGCTTTAAGGATTAATTTGAATCGCATCCATCTACCAAAAATGAAAATAGGTGGGTAACTGGTTTACCGAGAAAACGCCATAATTTTGGGACCGATAAACAAACAGAGCATTTTGGATTTTATGGGTAAACAAGATAACACATAAATAGTCGAAAGATTTGGAACAATTTCAAAGTCAAGACAGTCAGTATTTTTACCTACCTAATCATAAAGTTTTTCAGTAGAACTGATAAATAACTGGAGGTATAAAAATAACAGGCAGTTTTCCTGATCGCATGGCCCTATCCCTGAAAAACGGCTTTTCAACTGTTTCATACGCACTATTTGAACTTATTGACTAATCTACTGGTCCATGAAGACGCTAATGAAGGGCCATCTGCCGATCTCCCTGAAGCGAAAACTTATCGAGATGTGTATCCTAACCTACGGTGATCAGATCTGGTCACAGACCGAATCACAAAAGTTCCGCCTTTGGGATTTATCAAAGAGCATTTATGGTTCCGTACCAAACCGCAAAATGAAGTAGGTTGTAATAGAAAAAATGAGGGAATTTCAAAGAAAAATATGATTTATCAATATATTGTTATTTTTTACTAAATATACGTCATAATAAACATTACAATCAAATTTCAAGTTCATAGGTCAATGAGACGTTAAAAATTCTTCGGAACAAAATTTGTAAAAAACGCTGTATTTGGTGGCTTCTCATTCCTTTGTTTGCCAATATTTTTTAAACAAAAGATACAATATGTATCTAATCAACGAGCTCTAAACAACGATATCCCACTCAAAGGCGTAGGTATTATTTTTTCATTCCCTCCTTGTGCTGTATGAGCCCTTTAAAATCTTAAAGCCCTTAAAAACATTAAAAAAAACTATTTGTATGGCTTTGGGTCAACTAGATGCTTATACTATGAAAATTTAAAGCTCCAACCGTTTGGCTGTAAAACCCGTGTGACAGACGACGGACAGACTGACAGACAGACGGACATGCGAGTGACAGCAATAGCCTGTTTGGACCCTTCGGTTATGGAACCCTAAAAACCGTAAATGGAATGATCAACACGATGATGAATAAGAATCTTAATTTCATCTGTATAAAGTAGCTTGTTTAAGATTGGTTAAAATCTAAATCTAAAACAGTTAAGGCTACCGTAGACACTTGATATTAACATTGGAAATCACGAGCATAATCCTGTGAGGGTGAGCGTTTTCAAAGGCAGATTGCAATGTCAATATTTAACCCCCCGTCTGCTGACGTCACAGGCCACGGTCTTGACTCAAGTTCTCGTGGGTATATGTGACCTTTTCCTCTTCATGTTTCATTCAGGGATTCACCTCCCTTCAGATACCTACGCGTCAATAAACTTCACTTTTTAGTCAAAGCATTGCCATTCAAAGGCAAGACTACCAATGTTTTGTGCATTTTTGCGATGGATTGCGATGCGGACGAATTTTTTGATGCCCATGAGTTCTTCCCCACCCTTTTTATATAAGTTTATATTAACTATGTGCACGTTTTCAGTAATAATATGCTGTACCAGTGGTAAGTAAATTATTATTGAATCTAGCAATTGTTTCCATCCAAGCAACCTGCCAAGAATTACTGTCCACAGAAAACCAGGACATAGACATTGGTCCTTCGGCCTATAGGCATTTGCGATAATTATCAAGTATTGATACTGCGGGAAACAGTTTATAATCCTTTTTGTCAAATAATCCAAATTTCCTAAAAACTTTTTGGAAAACTACTAGGTACCAAGCAATTTTGAGGTTAGAATTGAACACTTATACGGTGAATCCCCGATAGTGAGTGATATTATCACCATAAGTTTTTAAGCTGACATGGTCACAATCATTAGAATTAGGTAATATTTGTTTCGGGATATTTACCATGTATATTTTGATTTTGGTTGAGAGTTCGATATTTCGGCACCGTTACAAGCGCCATGATCACGAGATCTAAAGTCTTTGCGGGTGGTTGTTATTTACGAACTGACATATCTGTCTACCCTCTTCCTCACTCGTTTTTCTCGCACGATGCCGCTACCACCAGAACCAAACCAAAATCAAAATATACATGGTAAATAGCCCGAAACAAATATTAATTCTAATGATATTATCACTATTTATCAGGTTATGGGCTATTTCATAACCTACTAGATTTACTCCAAGAAAACGCGATAAAATTTGCTGGGAAAATGGACCACAGACCACTGAAGCGATAAATGTTCTTAGTGTTGTTATTTCATTTTACTCTGTGCCGCAGGACATTTTATTGTAAAAGATTTATATCTGATTTATAAATAAATTAATTAAATTCGGTCTTTATAATATTTGAATTATAAATTCAAATTCTGTGTTCCATAATTAGCTTTATACAGAAAGTTAATTAATTTAAAACAATCACGTAACTCGGGGCAGTTTGTAAAACATTTAATCTTCTTCCGTTTAAGACGTTTGTTTTTTGTTCAGACTTTTGCAAGAATGTTTTCAGCGAAAAGATTAGGTATGGAGAACTAAAAGATTTTGCGAAGTTGGCCGAAATAAATCTAAGGTAATATTTTATAGTGTAACATCTCCACGGCCGGGTACCCGGGTACTCAGTCCACCTGCCTAGTATAACAATGTCGTTAGGGGAAAGTTCCGACATTACTCAAGTTTTTAATTGGTGAGTTATGTGGTTCGCATTATTAGGTCAAGCTTGACTTATTTGCCGAAGCATTCTTGATAGAATAACTTGTACGTAAATCGTGGCTTTTCCCGTAGTTACTAAGTCACGATACAGTTTTTAAATGCATTAATTGAACGTGGAATTCTATAAATACTCCATGAGTGGTCACACTTTTATTTGTTCCGATTTCGTTTTCAGATAAAATTGTACGAGTATAACATTTTGGAGACGGAATTTCCTGAACCCCACTTGGTGGAAGCATTGTATAAGGAAGAAAGGTATTTGTATTAATTAAAGTTACTATTGCTTTTTCAGGTCAAAGGTGCGGGTTGGAGTGGTCATTGAACCCCTTTCAATTCGTTCACAGCTAAAAGCTCTCATAAACACGTTTTTACAGCTAGTCATGTCGGAAAATTATTATTTCTAAAAGGCCAGACCGTATGCCCTTGTGTTCCAAAGTTCCAGTCCATAAGACAAAGTGGGAAGACAAAGATATCTGTAGTGTGTACATCTTTAATTAAAACTTTGTCAGAACAGCCGAAGGGGATGTTTGGCGTTGTTACTATTGTTTTACGACTTTGTGTACTTCAGGTATATACTTATATTATTAGTAATCGTCTAGGTCTTCATAAGTTCGTTGAACCTCTCTTTGTATTATTTGGAGTAGCTCAGTTAGGTATAAATTACTAGACTGGATGTATTCATTGAATGTGATATACTAGCGACCCGCCCCGGCTTCACCCGTGACAAATTATGCACAAAAACCTTCCTCGTTTCTCATTCTTTCTATTGGGGAAAAACGCATGAAAATCCGTTCAGTAGTTTTTGAGTTTACCGCGTACAAACGCAGCGGGGGACTTTATTACCCGACTGCTGAAGGAGGGTAATGTGTTTATCGGTCTATGTATGTATGTATATATGTATGTATGTATGTTTGTTCCTATATGGCGTTCCAGAGACCAAACGCGTTGGCCGATTTTGATGATTCATACGTCAATCGATTCGTCTTAATCCTGCGAGTGTCATAGGCTACATTAAAATTAGACAATAGAAAAATGGCGGATTTTGGGCGCCATATCGTGGGGGCCCAATTTTTTTTTTCGTCCACACTCATCGTGTGGGGTATCAAAATAAAGTTATCCTCCTCCTGCACAGCATGATTTTTCCTTGTTTACAACTTTTTAGTTCGCGTTTGAAGCAGTCGGGTTTTTTTTTTTTTTTTTTATAATATGTGTGATAGTAAGGTGAATACTGAGATGAAAATTGATTGTGATTTAAAGAAAGAGGATATGAACAAGTATCTACAGTTTAGTTTTATTTGGCTCTACCAAGTGCAGCACTGTAACTGCACTACCTTGTGGATTTTACTCAAAAAAGGTACGTAAGTAAAACTTTCTTTACACGTAATGTGTAAGATTGCAACAATGTTAACTATTTACGTGTGACAGCGAGCAATCCTGAACAAAAGTTCTACATCCTTGGCACTAACAGTTTTATCTGCTTCGAAATTTATTTAGTTTGCTGCAGCAACTTTCAATTGCTGGCAATCCTATTTGTTTAGGAGAACGACTTCTGAATTCTGTCTGAAGACGTCGACGAATTAATGTACCTAATAAGATTTTGTCGTTTCCATTAACAACCTGCTTTCGGTATTCTATTTGAATGTGTCTGTCAGTTTTTTTTTATTATTGTATTAAAGTTGGTTGCACAGGCAAGAGATGAGCGAAGTTTTTTTTTTTTTTTTTATCTTTTTTTATCTTCTGATGAGCGAAGTTAGTTTAGCTAAGTCAGCTCGCTGTCATCGATCTGACAGCTTTTGGTTGAGTTTACAGTTGACATTTGACTCATAAAAAATTGATTTGCCGGCGCGAGACATGTCGATTCGGTCTTAAACTGGTGTTTTGTTTGAGATTGATTGTTAGCCAGCCGATCGTTATTTGAAATCACGTTCGCCATCCGCGAGTGGCATGGTGCTTCGCCCGTGCAGTCGGTTTTGTGTATATTTCGCGCGCAGGTATTCGTATCGGGAACGTGTCTAGCGGTCTGGCGGGAAAACCATCAATACGTCTGTTGTCCCTTCCACCCTTATTATATATATTTTACCCTATACCCCCCGATTAGACACGGGATTGGACGAAGACCAGGAGACCACCACGAGGACAAGGGTGAGTGCATAGTTGTATGTATCACGTTCCACCTGTCAGAAAGGAACTCAAATATCTCAAAGAATAGACCTCTAGAGACCGCTGCTGCGTAACGCAGTTTCGCGGTTTTAGACCGTGTAGGATCCAAGAGTGGCAGCGTTGCTCATGGGCCCCAGCTTTGCCTCTTGGCTGTGATCCGCAGGCCTGTATTCAACAGTTTCATCTAAACCAAACTAGCTCATACAGTCATCTCTATAGTGAAAATAAAACAATACAAATTTATAGCAACAACTAAACATTCAACGACAAAATCGATCATCTTCTCGGTTTTTATTAGCACTCTCTAAGATAATCAACTACTCGTACCCATCTTTACATAAACTTTATTGCACGACCAGGAGCAGAATGTCATTTTAATTGTACCACTCGAGATGCAAGTGCACAATGCTGAATAAATTACCTAACGTCGCCGTGTAAATCACCGTTCATACTACAAACAGTGTTTTTAAGTGCACATAATGATACAAAAACATGTCACTTAGGATCTTTTAAGTTGTTGTGCTGTTAACGATTTGTGTTGTTTGTGTTTTGCTTGTTTGGGACTGGTCGTGAGTGGGTCATCTCCTTTCATTCTGTGAATGTTATTTGTACTTGTAAGGATGTTAGCAGACGCTATTCTTTGGAGATTGTATTTAAGAGATACCCTTCTCATTCTGTAATGCCTTTACTGTACCTAAAACGTCTTGATTGTATAATCTGGTGGAATGGCATTAATACATTTTAGCAAGGTCTGTAACGTATATTCAAATCGCAGACAACGGTAAAAGAAACCTAAATTTATAGTTAGTATAAGTTTGTGCTCCATTAATTAATCTATTATTTCATATTAACATAAATAGAGTTGAATATTCTAAAAAAACCTACATATAAACATTGAGGTAATAATGTACCATATAAACGGGAAATGGAAAAGGGCTCATTGTTCATCAAAAAATTTTTCGTGCTCCATTTTATAATTGCATTGAATATATTTAAAAAAATCAATCTGCCTAACCTTTTCCGAACTAAATTGGATTCGGCTTCCAGTCTTCCCGGATTCAGCTGAGTACGAGTATTTTACATGGAGCGACTGCCTATCTGACCTCCACAGCCCAGTAACTGGGTAACACTGTACCCCTTGGCAAGACTGGTGTCAGATCTCAAGCTTCTGACTACCCGTAACGATTGTCAAAGATCTTCAAATGACAGCCGGGACCAACGGCTTAACGTGCTTTCCGAGGCACGGAGGAAACTCGGTATGTTGAAATCACACCCATCCACGGATCGACCTCGTCAAGCGTTGCTTAATCTTGATGATCGATCAGTGCGGCTGTTTTTATTTAGCCACAAGCTCCACCATTGAATATATTTAACAGACGCATAATATAAAAAACTAATTATCTTATAAAATACTTACACAATTCAAAAGCTACAACACATTTTTTCCAAAGAAAACCCCTTAATTGCTCATAAGGGAAATAGAGTTACACCATTTAAGTGGCTGATTGGCCATTATTACAACCCGCTGACAAGTGTTAGAACCATTACTCTAATGACAGTCAACCAGACTAAAACGTTACGTCATTCAGAAGGTTCCGAAATGCATCCAGACATTGGCCCTCATTTAATTGATATTTGCTGAAAATATAAAAGCTTTTCTGTGTTCGCTTTGCCCTTAAACAGAGTATTCAGAAACGATCGTTTTTTAATTAATTGTTTTTTCTTTCAGCGGGGTGTTAAATGCGACGCTAGAGATGTAATTAATGTTAAGTTGGGTATTTAACAGACAAATGGTTTTTCATTCATTATTATCACTTCGATATATAGTTTTCTCTTCTGTTAAAACTCATTAAGACTTTTAAACCGTTTAGATATTTTGGTAAATTATTTATTAGAAAGTGGATTTAAGGTACCTCTAGACCGCAATGTAAACATTTTATTTGTTTTGCGGTGGTCAACGTAGTGGCTTTTCATTTCTCAATAACATGCTTTTTATTTTGTTTTTTTTTCGTACGAAGGCTCTAGAAAGTGAATTGTAATTTGTTTAATTTTACTTTGAAGGCACACCACACATTAAGCACGTGTATTTGTTTTGCGGTTACGTTTGTACTTGATGCAGCGGTATTTTCTATTCGTACGTTATGTACAAACCTACATGTTTACATAACATGTAAAAGCTGTAAAAAGGCTTTAATTTTATTTCTCATTTCATTTATTTTGTACAGCCACACAAAACTTCCGTTGAAACACAGAGGTTGACCAGTTGAGAGTGCCTTGTAGTATGTACCCACTTCGCATATCAAATTTAAACAAGCTTTGAATTTTTTTATTAAGTAAACTTCTCATGTAAGTGAATACCAGTGTATTTTTTCGAGAAATAAAGTAACTTTATCCGTAAATAATTAAAAAGTCGTATTCTAGTTTAGTTTGCGTATACGCCACGTCTTTAATTCTGCACGTGTCACCTTTAAATTAGACTTTAGTTCCAAAGTCCGAACAAAAAAATCATCAAAGCCAATCAGCTGTTTTGCGATAAACATAATTTAACAAACAAAATATGTCACCTAATACAACACGTGTGTTTGTTTACACGTCACAGAATTGTAATCAGCTTATTAGTAAACATACTCCTTAATATAATATATTAACTTAATGAACCTGTTTACAGAAGCAAATTTGTTAATAATAATTTATTAGTGTTTCATATTATTGCGTTTCGTTGTACTCATTACGGAGAATTCTAGTATACTAAGGTGCTCTCAATAATACAAATGAATTCTGGTTAAAATCATCGCAAGTAGCTGTCACCTTAAGAAGACGAATGTCGCCAACGATATTGAGGGAACAAAATGCGCACTCGTTTTACACCCGTGCGACTCAATATTTAGTAGTTTTTGTACTTTCCTTGTTATTCAATAACTCTAAGAAAAGACTCAGAACAAAATGTATATAATTAAATTGTCTTTGAGAAGACAATTTTATTAAAATTCGCCAGGTGGTTTTGATGTGATTGTCGTTTTTTTGTCCGTATTAGACATAACTTTACAAATTAATTACGCTATGTTATACAAATAAATGTCAAAATTTTCTTAGATTAAATTATTAAAAATTTGGCACCATGGCTGGGTTGGCATGTAACATATTATATTTTTCCAAAAAATTACGACTTCCCGTTTAGACGTGATTCTCATTTTTAATCAGCTACTGAGGGGTATCTGCGCCTTAAGAAGTGACAGTAAGACGATTCCTGTGGACTTAGTGCGGGTTTGTCTCACGCTGGATTGCGGTAACATAAACTTCAATTTGTATTTAAGTTGGATAAGCGCCGTCTGGTTATAGTAAAGAGAAATCTCTTTTTTTGTATACCAATTGACATAAATTACGTTATCACGATCAAGTACGTTAAAAAACTCGAAATAAGCACACTGTAAGGGAAATTTTGAACTACAAAGAGAAACGAGTGCTCAAAACGTGTACTCTCAATGATGGCTATGTTTTGAAGAGTAGCAGCCCCTTAAGGCGTTTGTGTTAAGATAATTTTGGTAAAGTCAACTTTGAGGATGATAAAAATAATAATTAAAAACTCTTTTTTAAAACAAGCTAATTTCTTATTCTTCCCAGCAAACCCTTTCATTTGATACCCATATCAGTGCACAAAAAATTACTAGACCGCCATCTTGGGCCGTCCGCCATATTGGATTTCAAATGACGTCACTTAGCTAACCATGCATTATCATCCAAACTTAACGTGTATGCAAAATTTCATCTTAATCGGTGGTGGATAACTGCTTTATAATTCAGTTGCAAGATTTGACCCGAACACACTTACGTGGGACACTCAGAAAGTTTTGCGAAACTAAAAAAAATTGTTCTATACGTACATATATTTTTATTAAATCTTTTCAAAGTACTTTCCACCAGCCTCTATACAAAGATTCATGCGCCTAAACCAGTTTTCAAAACACTTTTTCCAGTCCGCCGCAGACACCTCGTTTACAGCCTGCTCGAACGCAGCCAGCGCATCTTCCGGCGACGAAAATTGTATCCCTTTGAGCTGATTTTTTATTTTTGGGAATAAAAAGAAGTCACACGGTGCTAGATCAGGGCTGTAAGGAGGGTGACCCAGGAGTTTGACTGGCGTGCTGTCCAGGAAGTCCCTCGTTTTGAGTGCGGTGTGCGCAGGTGCATTGTCGTGGTGGAGCAGTAGCCCGCGGAGCCCTGTGTTTGGTCGCTTGTTGCTTATAACAGAGAAAACTTCTGGCAAACATTTGGTAGTATACCATTCGGCATTAATGCTTCTTTGATCCCGTAAGGGAATTGATACCAAGTGGCCAGTCAAATTAAAAAAGCTAGCGATCAAAATCTTACCCCCGCTTCTAGATCGCTTCACTTTGGTAGGCGTTGGCTCATTTTGAAACACCCAAACAGTCGACTGGCGCTTGGTTTCTGGGTCGTATTGATAAATCCAGGACTCATCACCTGTAACGATGTCGTAAACACGCCGAGACGAGCCTGCTTCAAATTTGTTAAGCATATCACGGCACCATTCCACCCGGGCCTGCTTCTGAGCATCGGTGAGGTTGTGCGGCACCCAGCGTGATACTATCCTCCTCACGCGAAGATGGCTGTGTAGAATCTCGTGAACGCTTCCCGATCCAATCTTCAATATGTGTTGAATCTCCTGATATGTAATTCGCCTATTGTCTTGGATTAAATTTTTCACTGCTAGCACGTTTTCTTCGGTAACAGCCGTCAAAGGGCGACCGCTTCTTTCGTCATCCCCCAAAGTTGGTCGACCGCGCTTGAATTCGTTATACCAACGATACACGGTTGCCTTGGAAGGGCCTTCATCCATGAATGCCATTTGAAGTCTATCGTACGATTCATCCGGTTTCAGGCGACACTTGAAATCGTATAAAATCATAGCTCTAAAATGTTCCCGGCGCAGATCCATATTTCAGTGAGACACAATACTTTGAATTAACTCGCAAAAAATGTGGAGGGAAATTTTGAAATTGGAACTTACTTATTTTTACTTATAAATAATCATATTTTCGAAAAACATTATAACTGGCCAGTCTCCCATATATAAAAACTTTTTTTCGCAATACTTTCTGAGGGGCCTGGTACATACATACATACATTGCAAGTTAAATAAAAGCTAGTAAAAAGAAAAACCGTGCTTAGAAAAAAAAACAACATTTAGACATTTCGTTTATCAAGTTTTTGCTCATCAAGCATAGTACAGTAACTGTTTAAGGAAATATCATTATCCTCGATATTCTTGTGGTTTTTACAAGACGAGACAGATATTACGTATTGTGACTTCTTAGAACCTCAGATTTTTGGGTATCTTAGGTAAATAACTTTCTAGGAAAATACGTTGTTTATATGAATATACCTATCGGTATAGAAAGGGATAAGCATCTAGAGACGAGGACCTTACATAACAGTTTTTTCATACAAAACTCAATGATGTGGACAATCTGTGGTTTACTTGCAAACATTGTTATATAATAACGGTTTCTGGGTACCTTTACCGGCTTGGATAACTTTTAAATTGATCGCATCCTAATATATGTATATCACAATATCACTGTTTGTATGTTTGTTACTCCTTCACGCTTAAACGGCTGGACGGATCTGGATGAAATTTGGCACAGATAGATTATAGTCTGGAATAGCACATAGGATACTTTTTATCCCGGGAATATATTCCCTCGGGAAAATTTTCGACTTTCACGCGAGCGAAGCCGCTGGCAGAAGCTATTACTTTTATAAATGAGAAAAGTTTGTGAGTTAGGTTTGTTACCCTTTCACGCAAAAACTACTGACCGAATTTTGATGAAACGTTACAGTAATATAGCTTACACATCACAATAACACATAGAATAGAATAGAATAGAATAGAATAGAATAGAATAGAATAGAATAGAATAGTTCTTTATTTGCACAGAAAGTAGGTACAAGTTACAGATGTTAAGTTTTAATGTAATGATCCTTATACTAACTACCTTAACAAAGGCATGCAAACAGTTTTAGCTATGATAATAAAACCACATTTAATATATATTATTAAAACATTCAATTAAATCAATACAAGTTTACCATGTCAAGATGAAATTCAGTAAAATAATTTGAAATAGGCAATATAATACACAATGTCAATTTTAATAAAATGGGATTACAAATTCGTCAAGTTCCAGGTCAGTACAGTTAAACAAAAAAAATAATAATTAAAAAATGATTAAATATAAGTCACAAAAACAGAGATGTCATCATATCAATTTAAATTCTTATCGGTCAGAAATTCGCTAATTGAGTAATAACATTTACTAATTAATAGATCTGTCAATTTGTTTTTGAAAAGTAGAAATGTCTCATTTTTTATTACATCGGGTATTTTATTAAAAATTATCGGACCCATACATATAATACTTTTCTTTAATAGGGCGGTATCGGAACCGCGAACAATTAGCAAATTTTTATACCGTCTCCCGATTGGCCGGTTTCTATTTTCGGACACCTTATTGAATAGATAATAGGCATAATATATTGGGGGAAGTACTCATTTAATGTGGGTAAAGCCGCGGGCGGCGGCTACTAAATAATATAATAGGTGACTATTGCTTTATACCTATACTACGGATAATTGATTAGGTCGGTTCTGCCAACTATGTTCCATCATCCATGGGTTAACATTTAATTTGACTTGCATAATTTATAATTTCAGGTTGATTTTAGCTTAGCTGCTAAATAATATATACGTTATTATTATTTTATTTATTTATACCATATTACTTAACCCATGAAAATATAAAAAAGTATATCTGTTATCTACCCCTTACTACACTTAAAATATTGTTGTGTCCCTCCTTGGGATACCGTTTTAGGGAACTGCTTGATTATTAATATTTTATTTATTCTATATAGGCTTGCGCTTGACCACTATATCACTTGATGGTAAGTGATAATGTGGCTGAAGGTATAGTATGCTTGCCTAAAGGTTATCTATTCACTCTTGACTTAAAGACCCCGAGGTTGTAGCTATCGGGAAACACAGACTCCGGCAGGGAATTCCACTCCTTAGCTGTACGCATAATGAAAGTATTTCCAAAACGTTAATTGCGTATGGGAGGGATGTCCACCATGTATCGATCGCATCGCCGCACGTCTTGAAGTCCGATGGTGAAACGGGCTAGGTGGAATTAGATCATGCAATTCCATCGCACACTCCCCGAAATGCAACCGATACAAAACCATTTATTTATTTAAACACTTAGCAAAGTTTGTCAACAATACAACCACAGTAACACAGATTTCAGAAGCTCATATTTCTTTGTATAGCATAGGTACAACTTTATTGACTTCCAGTATCAGTATACACATCAAAACATTATCAACATAAAATTAATTTGTAAAAATAAAAATAAAATATGGCCGCTCGTTAACGAAATTAGATGCGATTCCAAATTCAAATTCAATTACATTAGTTGGAGTCAGCATTGTTCAGCGGTCCATACACGGCCACTCGGAGCATGAACCGTATGCAGCGCACACGATATTGATCCACAAGGCCTGTATTATGCAGACTACATTGCTGTGTTCGCTGACTGGATAGAGATTCTATAGTTTGCTACGGATTTTGTAGCTTAAGCTAGGAATACACTGCCTGAAACTTGCAAGAGTGTGCAAGTAACTTGCAGAATATTTGATTTCAGAAAAAGTGACATTTACTGCGACGATTTCCCGAAAATCTTGTTAGAGAAACTTTATTATTGTTTTTATATCGTAATTTAATGGTTATAAAGTCATATAAATAAATTTAATAACGAGAACATAATTTTCTTATAAATTGTAAACAGGTACCTAACACGTGATAAGAATCTTATGTGTCACGTTTTATACAGATTAAGGTTTAAGAATTTATATTATACTTAATGAAATATCCCTTAATTAGCTAGCAATCAAATGACGCAGTATACCCAATGGAAGTGACGTCAGCATTCGATACTTTTAATCAATCTGCGTTTGCGCACGTGCTGTGTAATATAGAGGTCGATGTCTATGTTTACCTAGCCATTAGGCATGCATAGCTTCACGCTCATTTTCTCAGTAGGTACCTCATAAATCCGCGTGCAGTATGAGTAGGTCGACAAGTAAGTCATTGTGCGTAAAGAATGGCATACCTACTCACATTTCTTCATAGAACTTTAAAACTTAACTGGTTTAAACTGGCTTAACATCAGAACTGTCTGTTTACGTAGTTATATCTACTGTCCTTCTCACGTGTCCACGACGAATAAGAAAGTTAAGAGGCTTATATTTGCTGCTATAAAAACTTGCAAGTCAGCGAAGGGATTGCAAGTCTGATTGGCCATTGACTAGATTGTCTATGATTTGCATTACAATAGTATTACAGTTTGAGTTTAGAATCTAATATAAAATAAACATAAAACCATAAATGCTGCAATAACATCTATATTCATCGGAATAAAAGCACGAAAAAGATCAACGTTTGAATCTGGAACAATCATTCACTATTTATTACCTTATCTATATTTCTACGAATTAAAATCTGGAGCAGTGTAAACGCACCCTTACTCGCACATTGTCATTGTCCATAATTGAAACAAGCTTTACAAAATCACTGAACGGAATAGCCAGTAAAAAAACATTACGTACTTTTTGTTCTAGGATAGAAAGACATTGTTCCGATCTGCAAAAAGGATTAACTTGGTCGCCAGCTTGTTAAGGAGCAAGCGACTTTTCTTTTATTCATGAGATGTACTTTCTGATTTTATTTATTATGCTTGCTACAAGTGTGCAATCCTTGGGGAGGAAAATGTTACAGACGTCTAGAAGGAGTTAGAATGAGTCTAGGTTGGAGGCTGTGCAATGCTGCATCTGCGATAGTGATATTATTATAAAGAGAATATTGAGTTTTAAGGCTCTCTGAAATCAGCCATCGCATCGATCGTCAGTCAGTGTCATGATGAGCCTAGAACATTTTGAGATGACTTCCTACTGAAGCCATAGGCAACTAGAGTTTCCAAACTTTGATGAAGATGATGGAACAACCCTGTGTTATATCATATATTTCATAACACACGCTTAAATAGTTAGTATAAGTTTGTTCTCCATTAGTGTAATTGATGCAAAGCGTTCGAGTGCGAGGATAAAAATAAATAATTAGAAATAAAAAGCGTCTAATTCCTTATTTCTCTCATTCTTATATCTACTCGTATTTTTACAGTTCTTGTAAAACCAATCACCTGTGTAGATCCAGTACCTACATTAATTCCAAGATTAATTCCCAGTGTTCACCCATCACTTTGGCGTTGTTTGTCTCTTTTGCGTTTGTCTTAATCAAATATTCATCAATATGGCCCAGAATATATAGTCGAACTCCGGATATGAATAGGCCAATAGCAATCACGAAGCCTGCGATCAGTCTATATGTCATCAAGAAAATTTCCAGTAAATATCGTGTTTATTTACATACAGAAGTCGATATTTATGTATTGATGGTGGCTTATGATATTGGAATTATTTGAAGCACTCGTAGGCTGAGGATTTCCTCTATATCAACTATAGTCTATAGTTGAGTTTTACGGACACATATCTTAGATATGAGCGCTATCGAGATGATGTAAATTAGACTTTATCGAATATAGTATATATCAATGCGTAAAACAGAACGAAGATTTAACCATCACTGCGTCAGTCAAGGGGGTGATTTTACTCCTTATCGTAATATTAAACAACTTCCCGATGAAGCATAACTAAATAATAAACACTACTGATTAAGAAACAATGGTTAATAAAATAGCTAACACATAAGTTCACAATATTATGTACACAGTAAATAGGCGGCCAGGTCATGGCTCATTATAAAGTTCCTTGGTCCCTTGGTACCGACGTGACCCATAAGGGTACAGCTCAAGGAAGTCATCAATCAGGTTCCCCATAAACTTTGATAACAATTTATGTTCTCCCGTGACTTCCATCTTTGATAAGGATTCAAGGAACACCATGTTTTCTTCATAACAAAGTTGTATTTTCAGAAAAATCCAGATCACAGATAAGTGTGTAATCATTTCTATTTTGATTGGAGGATTAGGCAACGATACAAATGATACGAAGATGAGTGCACAGAATCATAATTGTAATGAATAATTTCCGTCGGTTTGTTCCAGTTCTGCAAACAATGACTAACTACGCACACATGGTTATGCGATTGAGTGTAATTGTCTTGCAAGCATACGTACATAGCACAGTCTGTGTTTCAAATTCTTAAGATTCCTCCCACACACTTTCTTGAGGCAATCTCCTAACCGTGAAAAGGCATCATAAACGCTGAGGCATGATAATTTGGCAGATTTCCCTGTGTTACGTAAAATGTACTGCGGGTTTGCGGGCTACAGACTCGTGCCTTAATATTTTAAGCTCCTGTACAATGAGAACAAACACATTATGTACTGTATTGTACCCTGTTCTTTCGTTGTCTAGAGAAAATACACGACTAAGTTACAGAGCTTTGTACAGTTCTCATTGTCCGTGCTTCTTATACGGCTAATGTTTATAAAACATTACTCGTTATACGGTCCGAGTAGGAAACAATATTGATAAGCAATTTCTTCATTTCCTAGTAGCGCCATTTGTTATTGCTTTTGCCCTTCATTCTGTAGCAACCCGATAGTGTGCTGTTATACCATGCCTACTGCTTTGCATAGAGGCTTGTCACAAAAGACAATGAGGATGAAGATGTATCTTTGTGTGCACATTTAGAACAAAACCTTCGTCCCTAGTTTTTTGTTTGGGACATTAAAAGCTTTACATTTTTTCGTACAGCCTATGCTATTTCCCCAGAGAATCGAATGACGAGCGTTTCTTCATAAAGTTATGTTTAAAATACTCGCATATTTTTTATCTAACTAATTTAGTCTGTGTATTCAGCCAGCAATAAAATAACAAACGGAGGATCCCGCGCCGGGAGCCATATTTTTGTCTGAAACAGACGTGATTTTCAGTTTTTATACGAATCGTCCGTGTCGACTCGTTTAACAATCTGATGAAAAATCAATAGCTATTTACTTTGCTCCATTTAAATCGCTGTATGGATATTTTTTAATACAAAAACACACCTTAATTTACCTTTCAAATTTTCAGCGAACGAATTTTTTCTTTGAATAATGGTATTCAGCAGATGTATCTTCGTAATTTCTTCATTGCTCCTTGCATTCGTCTCGCGGTCATGTGCCCGAGTGAGCAATATAATAAAGTACAAGATATTGAGTTAATTATTATGTTACGTCACTACTCACTAGCCACAAGCGTACTAAGTTTATGCTCGTATGTAACGATCCATTTGCTCGAAGAAATTACTTTGAACTACTTTCCAATCTACAATATTATTATGTGTATGTTTCAGACCTAATCCATCATACTTATAATATGTTTATAGTTTGTGTAAAGTCTGTATAGTACAAATCCGTTAATAGCCACCTAGTTAAGGAAAAATCGGCTTTCAAATCAAATCAAATTTGTGCCAAATCCGTGATCAATTCAAATCACAAGTCATTTATTCAAATTAGATTGATCATTAGCACGTTTTGAACCTCAAAAATATCATCAAAACGGCCGTCTGTAACCACTTCCTCGTGTTTTAATCTAGGAATAAGCCTTGGGCCAACATACTCTCCAGAAAGCGTCTTTTCGGATGCTTGGTGTGTTCAATGAACGCCCTGGTAGGTATAGTACCTAGTATCATAATGTTTAAAAGGATTATTTCCGATAATTGGCATATATGACCTTATAGGTATCAATGTTCGCCTCAGGTGTCGTATCAAGGTGTCTCAAGCAATCATGTGCAAATGGCACCCAGAGGCGGAACTTGAGCGCTATTGACCGATGTAGTTGTAGCCAGAATCGACCAGGTGCGATCCAATTTGTGGTTAAACGATGAAACGATCCCTCTGACGGCTGACGGCTGTTGGAACAACGTAATGGGATCCCACTGTTTACTTGCTGTTCTTGGGTTTGAAGAATTGGTTCAACACTAATGTATTGTACAAGGTGACTTTTTATTTATTGGATAATACGTATTTCTGGGGGTGAAAGTACTCATGAATATAAACTGAACCCTCTGAAATATTTCTTAGGAAGTAAAAGTCACCCTTTATCTTGAGCTATTCCGATTAGTTGTTTTTTTGTAACGGTTTGGTTTTCATTTGAAAAGGTTGAACAAATCTGGATGAAATTGGGCATATTACTACACTAGCTGTCCCACGCAGCTTCGCTCCCGTCAACTGTCTACCTACCTACCCATCTACCCTACCTACCCTACATACATTATTGTTGCGTAACTTAAACCGTTTACGCAGCGCACGCAACGGTAGCTCTCAAAAGGGTTTTTTTCCCGTTTTTGCAACATTTTTCATGAATGCTCCGCTCCTATTTGTTGTAGCGTGATGTTATATAACCTATAACCTTCCTCGATAAATGAACTATAAAACACAAAAATATTTTTTCAATTCCAACCAGTAGTTCCTGAGATTAGCGCGTTCAAACAAACAAACAAACTCTTCAGCTTTATAATATTAAGTAGGTATAGATATTACAAAATAAATAATTCCCCCGCGTCTGTAAGCGGTAAACTCAAAAAGTACTGAACGGATTTTTATGCGGTTTTCACCAATAGAAAGAATGAGACACGAGGAAGGTTTTTGTGTATAATTTATCACGGGCGAAGCCGGGACAGGTCGCTAGTGTAAAATATGTCTTATTTTAGCATTAGTTTAGCATCATTTTTAGTCTGGAAGTTTCTCGACACAGGAGTTTGGTTCATAAAACTTGTGTCAATGAACTTCAATGCTAAGAGAAAAGTTTCAAGAAAGAAACCTTTTTGCAATTTCCTTTCACTTGTTGAAGTATTCTTCCTTTGTAAAGCTTCACAAGTTCACACATCTTAAAGTTCGGGTTATATTTTAACTTTAGTACTCAAAGTACAAGCGTGGGAGTTTCTATAGAGTTTCAAGTGGCTGAAACCTAATAAATTCTTGAAGTACCTACAAGTTTTAGTGAGTGGCTCTGCTTAGCATTCGTATCGAGTTTAGCAAGGACGATTAGTTAAAGTATTTAATTGTAATCAATTTACAGTAAAAAAAACAATTCTATTTTCTTAATAAAGACTGAGTCCCATGTGGTACTGAAAATCAGCGCTGGGTGTCTGACACCCAGCAAATGCTGAGTTGGTAACCCTTTCGGTAGGGGCACGCTCGGCGCTATCACTGATAAAACTTGTTTGTACGTGTTACTTTGTGATTGTTGTTGTTGTGTTGTTTCTATGTCGAATAAATGTTTTCTATTCTTATTCTATTCTATTCTTGGTAGGGCAGGCCTATTGCCTTAAACGGACATCATTCTAGGCTTGGGGTTTTCACAAAGAAAACCCTGACGGGAAACTCCACAGCAATTTTTTCTGACCACAAAATTCAACCACACTCTCATTCTCAGTCGACATTAGGCCGTACCCTGACCAAAACACCGCCGTGAGCATTCCTAGTGCCCTAGCGGCACACTGGTGGCGCATGAATTACGCCCAGATTTTAGAATAAAATCTTTATAAAGACGAGATTTGGTCTTTTGAAAAAAAAAATTACAGTATGTTCGTTATTTAATTGTCTATCCATTAGTGTTAGTACCAACATTAATTATTGAACACTACGAGGAGATGCATGCTATCAGTCATTATTTCTCATTTTTATGGTTTTATTGGAAGGCGATTAGTTAAACATATATTTCATAAAAAAAAACTACCATTTTGGAATCAATATTATGTAGAAATTTTATGTATTTTATAAGTTGATATTTCTTTTTAAATAACGAGTACATAACTCCTTAAAACTGCACAAAAACGGCTATCGCGGCGTTTTGCTCTGGGAGGCCCCTTAAACAATCGGCCAGGGAGGCCGAGAGATCAATAAAAAAACACCGTTCTTTTTTTAAAGATTCATATAGAACAAAGTCTACACCTCAAACACGCGTAGCCTATAATTTATGAACCCTTGACATTGGAGCCGAGATTTGCACACCCTAACCGGTTGTATATTCTTTCAATGAGATCGTTTCCGCGTAATATACCGGTCAACCACAGATGAAACAACAAACCAGAAGGCGCAAACAAACATACCTTATTATTATTATATTACATGCAATATGCACTAAATCGAAACAAACAACTAGGTAACTGTCTCTGCCGTATGGATAGATTGGGAAATATTGCCTTTTTTAGGAAAACTCTTTTCTATCTCACGAAGAAATGAACAAAAAAACAGAGCCAAACAAATGTTAAATTACACTTTGGGCTTATTTTTCCAACGTGACCTACCTACCTCTTATTTTCAATATTTTATCCGTAGAATTAAATTGACGACTGATAGTTTTTGTACCGTGGCGTCGGTACCTAAATTATCTTTCGAAACTGGTGCTTGGGAAAATCAGTCCTCGGACTGACTGTTGCGACAGTTATTCGCGTTTGAGGCTTCTGGTTTTTCTGCATTCCGAGTGGTCATCGTGGATACAGTCATTCTCGTGTATTGTCCGGTCACTACGCGAAGCGCACGCTGCCATTGTTCTGCCAATGGCTTTTGATGAACATTGTTACTTTGTTGATTTTATTAATGGCGGTGAACTGATTGTACTCGTACTCGCTAGCCTGTATTCTTTGGCATTTTATTGGATGAAAAGGATTGTAGGTTATTGACGTCTTCTTTGAGTGGCTAATGTGGCTATGTTTGATCGAATACACTATTGATATGAACCCAACATTATGTAACGGGTTCTCGGGATCGAACTTTGGACCTATTGGATATGTTTCCTTGATCTGATGCAGTTTCTTAGCAGCGTGTTTAGCTTTTTTTATTCATATATATATATATATAACAGCATATTAGTTTACCTTAAAGGATTAGGCAGAAACTTATCTATTGATTTCAGCAGTAATGTGTACCTAAGTCCCGAGTTAAGGGTGGGGATAAGCATATTTCCAAAAACCGGGAACAAATCCAGATGAAAAATCCTTTGAAAACGGGTTTTCTCCGTCATTTAGTTGCAATTGCAGCCAATTCACTACAGAAATCAATACTGCTTCACATTTCTGAGACATCACTCGAATAACATCGTCAGTTACATTTTCATGCGGCATTTGTTTCTTCGATTCGTACTTTGTTTTATTGTCGGCATGTCGGCGAACGACACTATGATACAATACACGAACCTACGCTCAATATAACATCGATTGACTGATATATTATTTTATATTTAAGACTTTTGTATGCCTTTATATTTGCCATTTATTAGCAGACCCGTTGGTCTCTCTAGCGTTTGCAAGCGAGATTGTAGGAGCAAAAGGTCTTGACTTTGATCCTGCAGTTGGGTAAAAGGGTATTTCGGGTCTTGGCTTTGATCCTGCAGTCGGGCAAAGGGTTGTTTTGTTCTGCAAAGTCACGATTTTCTAAGCATCATCGCCGGGAGTCAGGCTATGTACCCAAATTCCGACATTATTACTTGGGACATGTCTGAAACTCTGCGAACTCCTTCATGAAATATAGGCGTGTGTTAAGATTGAAATACACAAAACAGAACCGTATAACTTTGAAGCTGTATCATTGAATTTTATCGAGAGAAGTGGGTTATACGGTGAGAACGGATAAATTACGGAGGCCCAAGGTCATCGGTTTGATCTTTACCGTCAGCAGAGGTTGGCTGACCGTTCAATGAATTAATGAGGTTGATCTTTATTGAACCGTGTAGAAGAAGACTGAGACATCATTTCAAGCTTGTATGCCGAATAGTATAGAAAGCGAGGTGTTAAGAGGAAATCCGGGCAGAGAACTCCGACTTAATTTCCTTAGTAAAATTTCATAATTTGGGGTTTGGATCTCGCCTATTGCCTCCTTCAATATTAAGATATTTCATAAATTGAATAAAAAAACCGGCCAATTGCGAGTCGGACTCGCGCACGAAGGGTTCCGTACAATTGTCGCAAAAAAACGGCAAAGAAATAACGTTTGTTGTATGGGAGCCCCCTTAAATATTAATTTCATTCTGTTTTTAGTATTTGTTGTTGTAGCGGCAACAGAAATACATCATCTGTGAAAATTTCAACTGTCTAGCTATCACGGTTCATGAGATACAGCCTGGTGACAGACAGACAGACAGACAGACAGACAGACGGACCGCGGAGTCTTAGTAATAGGGTCCCGTTCTTTGGGTACGGAACCCTAAAAAAGATATATTTTATTCTGCTATGTTTTTCTTCTTTCGTTAATAGTTGTCAAATTTGTATTCTAGACCTCTGTTGACAGCGCAATTCAGAGCAGCGCTAAGTTGTACAAAAAAAGGTTGCAGACTAAACTAGAGAAATCCCTAGCTAGCATCTTTTGAGGGTTTTAGTGCTTCTAAAGATTATGTATCATCAAAAAGGAAAACATAGCAGTTTTCAGTTGTGCTACGTAGCCTATGTGTTGTGCCAGACTATAATCTATCTCTGTGCAAAATTTCATCCAGATCCGTTCAGCCGTTCTGGCGTGATTGAGTAACAAACATACATCCACACATCCGTCCAAACTTTCACATTTATAATATTATAGTAAGATGTATAAATTTTTAATCACGAAGAAACAAATCACTAGTCTCTATGAATTCGAAATCAAGTATCGAATCGCTCAAACGAATGACGGTATCTAATCGAGACAGCAACACGGCCGGAAGCTTTCCGATGTCGGATGGACAACACCGTCCGATAAACGACTAACATTGGATTTCACTAGACAGAACCCAACGACTTACAATACCTATCACATCTAATCGTTTAGAAAGCATAGGTATCACCTTTCACTTAACTACAGAATATGTCAATGTCATTTTTTATTTATCATTTTTAAGAACGCGTCATGTCAATGCACTCGCGAAAAAAAAATCGGTATACTTTTTATTTTTTATCTGTAGCACAAAACTGAGCAGAAAAATATTGCTGGCATAAAATACAGTGGCATAGATATTGAAATGTTTACTAATTGCATGAATGATTAATGCTTATCACGTGGAGTCAATACAGATTGTATTTATGCATGATAATGTAATGAATTTTTAATCTACATAGTTTCAATATGTTGTGCTAACATTCTATGATAAACTTTGACAGGAAAATATTTTTTAAACTGTGTTATACAAAAGTCTGTAATCTATAAGTTCTATTTTTAGTCAGTCAAAAATACTTAAGATAAACTTATTTGTACTAATTACGATATATCAGCGTATCTTACGTCTGCTTTACAGCATAATTACAAAAGAATATATATATATATATATAAAACAGTCTTCAAACAAGTATTGCCCAATAGTCGTAGTTAAATTCTATTTGCCAGAAGCTCGTTAACGGATTTAATTGCGAAGTTTCCCTAGCATAGTTAACAAGCTTTTCTCCTTTATAAGCATTTGCGATGGCGCCCTAATTACTAGTCCGAATTAGGCCCACCCACAATGCGGCCTTTGTGAGTCCAGCTCTCGCAACATTAAATTTTAAGTTCGTGCTATATTTAATACTTAAGGCGATACCCGTCAGTAGCTGATTTTAAAATGAGAATCACGTCTAAACGGCCAGTTGTTATTTAGAAAATGTTATGTTCTATCTACTAAAATTGTGAGTATTATTTGTAGTACCTGGGCGATCGAGCTGTGCTCGGGTGTAAATAGAGAAAACGACGTTTTCTAAAAATAAAACCTAGGTGGATCGATTTATCGCCCTCGAAAGCCCTTGCATACTAAATTTCATTCAATCAAAAAAATAAAAACATTCATTCATTTTTTTTTTTCATGAAAATCGTTGGAGCCGTTTCCGAAATTCAGATTATATACATCTACACAACAACTGCTTGTTTAAATGTATTAGATCGATAACATAGTGTAATTAATTGGAAAGTTATGTTTAACACGGACAAAAAAACCAAAACAATCGCACCAAAACCGCCGGGTGTATTTTAAATAAATTTTCACTATCTCAAAGACAAATGATTTATCTACATTTTTATTGATGTTTTTTTTAATGTCATTTAATAATAAGGCAAGTACAAAAACAACCGAATTTTGGGACGCGCGGGTGTGAAACGAGTGTGCGTTTTGTTCCTTGAAGATCATTGGCGACTGTCATCGTCTTAAATTAAAACTTATTGCCTACAATAAGCAGGTTGACAGCTCAAATAGCTTCATTATGTGTATTTTATTGTTCGGATCAATATCATGCAATTTAATGTGTTTAAAAGGTTTAAACGATGATTGGCAAAGCAGCTGGCTGGGTGTTTATTTCTGACGAACGTGTTTTTTACTATATTTGGGTTTTAGCAGTGGAAAAACAGATAAGGGAACGTACCCAAACTACATGAACCATTATTGAACTCTCGTTGACCACCTGTGGTTTATACCCCTCCCTCTCCCTCTAGTTTATACGTAGTAAATCAATCAATAAAGTACATAATAATAATATTTTTCTTTTTTTTTTCTTTTTTGTATGTGTTTTGTAAAATATTTAAAAATGTATAAAATAAGAAATTTAATTAAATAAAGGACATAATAATAAATCATAAATATAGTTTTTTTTTTTCAAAAAGAAAGTAAAAGAGATGCCTCATATTTTTCTAATTTGGAATTTAGCTTATTTATTTCAGAAAAGAATAGAATAGAATTTCTCTTAATTCGAGTTTCCATGACTCAAAAAAAATGGTCAGTAAAACTTACAACGATGTTAGTAACCCAGATATTAACAAACTGACAGTAGAAAAACAAAACAACAAATAACAGTGCATCACCGTTGCGACAAACACATGTGAGATGGCACAACGAAAACGACGACGAGTCTAGGCAACAAAAAAACAAAAAAAACGTAGCTCGAAATTACGCGAGATATCCTTAGAGGATATTGACTGACGACTGACGTGACGAAAACCTAAGCCCCGCCCCTGTGACCAAGCGTGGTATTACGATGACTTACTCCCCCCCCCCTCCCCCTCCTAAACGGGTCACGCACTATGGGTACGTTCCCTAAGCTTTCTAGGTAAATGATGCTACTGCAGTCGTGTTTTCCTATAGTTTATGCATTTTCTTACTACAATGCACATATCTTTTAAAAATATTGTCAAATGAAATCGACTGTCCTGATCTCCTCAATAAACTGAATTTCAATGTTCCACAAAGATCAGTAAGATTTAATCCACCTATCTCTATTCCCTGCTCTTCATCTAACTACAGGCGTAATTCATACTTAGTGCGAGCGAGTAAGGATCTTAATTTATTGTGTAAGGAGTTTTCGTTTGATGTGTTTACCACTAAAAGCTTGTCAGTGCGTAAGCAGCTTAACCTTGACTTTTTCAAAAGTGCATAGTGTGCAATTGTCCTTTAGCGTTAGTGATTTATTTTTTCTGATTGTTGTGCTTGCTGCTAGTGATCCCTAAGATCTCTTTAAAATTATTATATGTCTAGCCGTGAGAACCTGTAATTGGCTTAATGTAACATACTCAACTTGTGTATTCATTTAATGTATAGCTGTTGGTTTTCCATCTAATAAATAAATAAATAAATAAATTGCAACATCTAGTACCTACTTACCTATACAATACTACATAGGGGATTCCCTTTAGTTTCTGTGGTCACAAATATATGTACAAGGTTTTGATGCACTTAGATACTACGATATATTTCATAGTACCTAGACCTACTTATTGCGTCGTGTTTTTATTTAGTGACTAGCGGACGCCTAGCGGTTTTACCTACGTAGCTCCCGTTCCCGTGGGAATACAGGAATAAAAATGCCAATGTCACCCGGGAATGGTGTAGCTTCCAAACAGTGAAAGAATTTTTGAAATCGGTCCAGTAGTTTCTAAGTGTATTCGTTACATACAAAAATACAAATCTATCCTCTTTATAAAGTTTGTATAGAAGTACGTATATATACATATAGATTCCTATTCATAGTCATATCGTTTAAAGAGATCTGTTTGTGCATTTTATTAATGCAGTGATAGCAATCTACTCAATAATGCTCTATGAATAGTTACGGTAAAAACTGAATGACTTATGTATTTACTCAATGTCACATGTATTATTGTACATAAACACCTTTATCTACGGGGAAAATATGCAAAGACGCGGAATACAATCAACAAATTAAAAAAAAAAACATAGTAAATACAAGTGTGTTATTGGTATACACTATACAGTAAGAGAAAAAACAAAAAACCCCGACTGCTTATAAAGCGAGCTAAAAAGACGTAAACAAGAAGAAAATCATGCTGTGCAGTCGGAGGATACTAATTCGCGGGCTGGCTGACCAAAATCTGGTGTATACTCCGCCTGCACAGCGTGATTTTCTTCTTGTTTACGTCTTTTTAGTTCGCTTTTTAAGGAGACGGGTTATTTGATTTTTGATTTAACTTTTTTTATTCATAACTTTTTTTGTTATTTTTTTTCGAATAAGGTACATTTAAACATATAAGTATCATATATTTTTGAAATCACCTCTTAAAGCCCTTTATTTTGATACTCCACACGACGACGTAGGAAAAAAAAATTGGGACTCCACAATATGTCCCCAAAATCCAAAATTTTTCTATTTTCCAATTTTAATGTAGCCAGTGACACTCGCAGGGTTAAAACAAATCGATTGACGTTAGAACCATCAAAATCGGCCAACGCGTTTGATCTCTAGAACGCCATATAGGAACATACATACATACATACATAGACTGATAAACACATTACCCTCTTTCGGCAGTCAGGTAAAAAGAACAAATACTAAATACAAAATAAAATTAAAAAATTCTAAATGCTTTCTCTCTCCTACTATTGCAGTGCCCGACAGGGTCCACAATGTTCTAAATTTGTAACCTACCATCTAAGTTCACATGTGGAAGCAATAAATATAATGAGTATTGTGATTCATTCAAAAGTAATTACGTACCCACCTACTTTTTAGGGTTCCGTAGCCAAATGGCAAAATACGGAACCCTTATAGATTCGTCATGTCTGTCTGTCTGTCTGTCTGTCCGTCCGTATGTCACAGCCACTTTTCTCCGAAACTATAAGAACTAAGCTGTTGAAACATGGTATTCTGTGAACCGCAATAAGATTTTCACACAAAAATAGACAAAAAACAATAAATTTTGGGGGCTCCCATACTTGAAACTGAAACTAAAAAAAAAAAATTCCTCGAACCCATAAGTGTGGGGTATCTATGAATAGGTCTTCAAAAATGATATTGAGGTTTCTAATATCATTCTTTTCACAGACACTTCCAAAGTGGTAAAATGTGTGTCCCCCCCCCCCCTGTAACTTCTAAAATAAATGAATGATAAAACTAAAAAAAATATATTATGTAGATTATCATGTAAACTTCCAACGAAAATTGGTTTGAACGAGATCTAGTAAGCAGTGTTTTTTTAATACGTCATAAATCGTATACCACAATTTACTAAGTACGGAACCCTTCGTGCGCGAGTCAGACTCGCACTTGGCCGGTTTTTTAAAACGAATTTTGATCTCTCTCAGTCTCTCACATCAACTGTAAATGGTAACAAAAACAGATGTGAGTGAGTCACAAAAATCTAGTTGCTATGAAAATATTAGCTCAGTTTAGTGTAACGGATTGCCAAACCACACAGTCAAGGTCAGTCAGGCGGGGTCGGCGCAACAACCTATGGAACTATGGAAATTACTTCCTATATCAGCTGTGATATTATTAGGTAGTTTTTTTTATGTGTGGTCTATTTACTTGCATCATAGGTAATAATGTTATTTAGCTGAATTTTTGTTGACATTAGTTTTCATTTTCCCGGTTACCAACTTGTATTTCATGTATTGTTAGTCAGTGTAGTTTTAGTCATAATAATATTAGGCATTTTTTTTATTTCTAGGTGGATTTTTCAAAATATTGACAGACGAGTAGAAAAGCTTATTTTGTATTTTTTTAAGGTTTTCTATATAATAAACGGTCCAAAAATTGGCACCTAATAATGTTCTTAAGAGTAAGTAAAGTAACATCGCACCAATATTATAAAGGCGAACATATGTGAGTGTGTGTATGTTTGTTACTTCATAACGCTTAATCAGCTCGACGGATCTGGATGAAATTTGGCACAGAGATAGTTTATAGTCAGAAATAGCACATGGGATTTTTTATCCCGGGAATATGTTACCTCGGGAAAATTTTCGACTTTCAAGCCGGCGATGCCGCTGGCAGAAGTTAGTAAAATTATAAATTGCTCTGTAAAACAATAACTTAATTATTTACTTTTTCTGTTTTAAGGCAAAAGCGAATAATTTATTATTAATCTTCATACCTATCTTGCTCGTGTAATTATTGCCACAAATAAAATTATGAACCTTATGTAATTTTCCCGGAAAAAGAATACAAAAACCGTAGGTAAGCGTAGGAGGAACTTAATACTGTTTTTGACAGCAAAGTAATTGCTGGGAATAAAAAGACCATCAGACTATGTTAATCATAATAATTTTCTTTACTTAGGCTTAATTAAAAATGCCATAAATCTTTACAAAACGAACGTGAATGTTGATTTCATTTTCATTGGTTTTCTGTAGATGCCAGCACCCTAATTGCGTAACACACTAAATCACAGTTTGGATCACAACCGAATAAAAATGCCAATCGATTGCATCATATGTTTAATAATGCGTTTTTCGAAAACGTAAAAAACGAAATGAATAATTATAAATGGACAAAATTAATGAGATTGAAAGAAAGAAAGAAAAAATATTTATTTTTGACCCGCACAGGAGACACGAGATAAGCAAAAGACAAACAAAAACAATAATAAGAAATAAAAAATCGGCCAAGTGCGAGTCGGACTCGCGCACGAAGGGTTCCGTACCATTATCGCAAAACAACGGCAAAAATATCACGTTTGTTGTTTGGGGCTCCCCTTAAATATTAATTTTATTCTGTTTTTAGTATTTGTTGTTATAGCGGCAACAGAAATACATCATCTGTGAAAATTTCAACTGTCTAGCTATCACGGTTCATGAGATACAGCCTGGTGACAGACAGACAGACAGACAGACAGACAGACAGACAGACGGACCGCGGAGTCTTAGTAATAGGGTCCCGTTTTTACCCTTTGGGTACGGAACCCTAAAAACAACCCGCGCGAGACCAAAAAGGCTCCTATCTCAGCATGTGCAATGAGATTTAAAAAAATGAATGCGATCAATTGCGTGAATGTGTAGGTTAATTACCCCACCTATTTCAATTTTTTTTTTATTGTTTTTTCTACATATCCCATATTCCTGTCCCTCACAATTAAACGCCCATAATCCATACTCAGTACAGTTCCGTAGGTCAACAGACAATGAGCAAACAGCTCTATATAATTACTAACTCAACACCACTGCTTAACGGTCCGCTGAACAAAATGATCGGTAAATGACAAAGTGCTACGTTTACCTGTAAAATAACCTAGAGGCTTTTGTGATAGACTTCTATGATCGGCTGTACTCTCGAGTGTTAATTGTGACTTTGAAAAATTGTCATACATGGTTAAATTAAATCAGTTGGCGAAAATCTGCAGACGTGAAATCATCATCATCATATCAGCCGATATACGTCCACTGCTGGACATAGGCCTCCCCCAAGCGTCCACCACACCGATCGGTCCTGTGCGCCTCACGTCCACCGGACTCCCACTCTTAAGACGATGACAATTGCCAACGACAACAACCAAAATTGAGGCAACAAAATGCGCACACGTTTTACACCCGCGCGGCCCAAAATTCAGTAGTTTTGTATACTTTCCATATTATTCTAAAACTTTAAACAAAACTTTAGGTCAAAATGTAGATAGTTAAATTGACTTTGAGATGGTGGCAATATCATTAAAATAAGCGCGGCGGTTTTGGTGTGATTGTGGTTTTTAGTCCGTGTTAGACGTATCTTTACAAATTAATTACACTATGTAATACGAATTGAACTCATAATTTTCTTAGACCAAATTATTAAGAAAATGGTCTAATATATTATATATTTTTCCAAAAAATTACAACCAGCCGTTTAGACGTGATTCTCATTATAAAACCAGCTACTCAGGGGTATCTGCGCCTTAACCAGACCTAATATCGATAAAAAATTAAAACTTGTAATTTTACTGACCCCGTAGTCAGCAGCAGTTTTTTTGATAATACGTATACATATTTTATCAATCGGATTTCCTGTGTAGAACTGGAATTATATGATGATAAGAAATATAAATGATACACGTTCGCCACATTTTCTCATTCATAATTTACGTTTTAATACTCTTAGATTATGTTTTTGTAATTTCTATCAATAAAAAAAAAAAAGTAACAGTGGTTGGCTAAAATGTAAAACTCTCACTATGTGAACTAAATAGAATAGATGATATGTATTTATGGAAATACAAGTTATATAAAAAACACATTAGTAATTCTATGTTGTAGAAGTTAGTTTTTTTTTCTAATTTATTTTTATTTGTTTTCTTGCAATGACAAGAATATTTACTTTTTAAAGTATTATATTATTTTATTTTAATTATTGTGAATGAGAATACTATGTGGATCATTATTTTGTTTTTAATTTATCTTAGTTTTTAATCATGGTCTGGCGGTTTGAGAAGTTTATTCGGCCTACCCGAATGTCCTTTCTTTGTTATTGTTCGTCGAATTGTTGAGCTCCTTAAATTCTGAGTTGAGCTGCTCGGTTATTGACAAATGCGTGCACTGACTGGACGGGTCCACTCAATCTGGCTGGTTCTTTCCTCAAAAGACCATTTCAGACATCAGTCTACATGGTCTTCACATGATCGAACCAAGTTTTTGTCAGGACTTTAAAAGAGACTGTGACCTCTGAGTTTGTTTCGGCCTTTCTTCTCAGAGTAGTCAGATAGAAAACGCCGACCTCATCTAGTTTTAAAAATATGTTAGACATGTAAAAGCGTTTGTACAAACCAACTTACAGAAATAAAATCATTTATCATTAGAACTTTACATTCAAATTGGGCATTCTCCTCTCTAATTGGATTTATATCAGAACTATAGATACCTAATCTTGTTTAAAAATAATTGCACTTGTTGTATTGGGTAACTAAGTCTTATAATATGCCTCAATTTACAAGAATTCAAGCTAGAAAGTTTAATAATAATAACAGTCGCACTGGTCGATCATCAAGGTTAAGCAACGCTTGACGAGGTCGGTCCGTGGATAGGTGACCATTTCAACATACCGAGTTTCCTCAGTGCCTCGGAAAGCACGTTAAGCCGTTGGTCCCAGCCGTCATTTGAAGATCTTTGACAGTCGTTACGGGTAGTCAGAAGTTTGAGACCTGACACCAGTCTTGCCAAAGGGTACCGTGTTACCCAGTTACTGGGTTGTGGAGGTCAGATAGGCAGTCGCTCCATGTAAAACACTGGTACCAAGCTGAATCAGGTAAGGCTGGAAGCCGACCACAATATAGTTGGGAAAAGGCTAGGCAGATTGCCTTTCAAAAACAAACAATTTCAGTAGGTACTGTCTGTGTAAACACAGACAAACGTACACAAAATTATTAAAACATAAACCAAAGCGCATCAAGCTAAAAAAATAATTTCTTCATTATCAAACAAAACGTATCCTTGAATGAATACTTGACATTGAACGAAACGAACGAACAAAACGCACATGCCTGAGTTTACGTCAGAATTACGATCTCATCAAAGATGGCGGGAGTAAAACCGTTAAACTATAGTTAAACTTACCAATGCTAAACTAGTGTAAACAATAAACCGAGCGTTATTAGTAAATCGCTCGTTAATACGTATTATATGAAGAGCTTTGCTCGCGAACGGATATTAATTACAATATTGAAGTATCTCAGTGACGGTTTTTAATGCAAAAGTAATTAATTGACAAAAGTGGACCTTATTATACGGATTTAAAGTATGGTCTATCGGAAACTCTTTAACGCTGTCGTTACGTATTGATTAATTGTTAATTTATTATAATTAACAAGGCTGATTATGATACTTAATTATTTTTAATGCCGAATAATGTTGACCTAGATTACTAATTTCGCCTAAAACACATCTGAAATATAGGATATCAAAACCTATTTTAATGATGATACAGTTTATCATGATGAGTCGTCGAATGAACTCATTGTATCCATTAAATTATCTAATTCACTAAGTATATGGAACACAACGTAAAAATTCCGTATTTAAGTTACGCGCCTCGACAACATACCTACGTACTTGTACAAAAATTCAAAAACAATAGCCACTCACCTGAAACTACTGCACGGATGTATGACCCAGTGGCCGGCAGCCTTCTGCCTGATGCGCTCCTTCATCAGCGCCTTCTTCGACCCGAACAGTTTCATGGCTAGTTTGTTGTCGGTGGGCTGGAAGAGTGCCTGCAGCTGGTTTCGCAGGAAGCCTTGCTTGGCGTCCGTGGCCGGGGGCGCAGGTTCCACTGGCGTGCCATACAAGGACACATCGTCCAAACCACCGAAGTGGACTTTGCCGGTGCCGCTGCCCTGCTTCAGCGACATATCGGCGTCGCCTGTGGACAAAAACTTGCGTTAAAAATTGCAGCCATAAAATGTTTGTGACGCCTGGATTTGAGTCGGAAAGAGTGTGAGAGAAAAGTGTGGCCTGCCTGAATATAGCGAAAACAAAGTTTTTGTGACCCCTGGATTTGAATCGGAGAGCCAGTGTGAAGGAAATGTGTGGCTCGAATCATCTTATTTACATTCAGATTTTAGCGCTCTCAAACAAATCATAACTTCTTTTTCCAGCCAGCTCAATAACTTATATGATTTCCTTCTTCCCCAAAACCCTGACATATCCTACCACGTAATTCAAGCACATAAATCCCATTTGCAGTTTCCTGTCTGTACCAGAAACGTGACAATAATAAATGAAGAACTTCGATGCGAATCTGTTCCGGCTTTCCGGCACAGAAACAGATGTTGTTGGAGCGTTAACATGTGCATTCTTATGTGCATCCCGAGCTGATTCATGTTTATGTGGTACAGGATGAACATATGAACATATTATAGGTACTTGTCAACAAAACAAATCATTTCGCAATATTGCAGTGTGTGGAATGTAATTACACCTTTCTTATCAAGAAATGGTGACTCACATTATGACTGCATTTGCCACAATTAATTAATCATAGAAAAACATTTTCGCAACATTTTTCTCAACTATACTCGTAAACATTTGAGTAAGCACACTAGAAACTCAACACGTGCGTTCAATAAAGCTATAAGGAGCATACATATAATAACCAATTCTATTCAAATTCAACATTTATGATCGAAACTGCTAGACGTAACGGCAACCCCGAAATGGTGCAATAGTTCACGATTCACATGGTCCAACAATACGCCAGGGTCAGTGACGTTTGTGCACAATTGTTCCAAAATCAATAGAGATGTAGCGAGCGATGTGGCGTGTGGCCCACAGAAGCGACGCCCCTGGCGCGCCAATCAAGCCAATGTTATTGTTCTTTTAATGCATTCGCGTCCAGTTCCACTGAACTGTTGAACATAAAATATTTGGACAAAGGTGAATGGGAGGAATGATCTTGGCTTTGGGAAGCATGACTTGTGGGACCTTATCACATTCTTAAAACAATGGGCCTGAGTTTCCAATCGTAACTCAATTGAACCACAAAGTTCTTTATAAAAATAACATTGACTTTTTCAGAGGTCGCACACAAACATCCCATCTGGTGGTCATATCATGTAGTAGGTATGTTTTCAACCGAATTACGCATGATATTGCGGAGACAGGTGGCAGGGTAGCTAAAATAAAAGCAATCTCAAAAGGAGAAGCCATTACGAAATCAGAAAAGCTAAAACTGAATCCAGTCCACAGGAATTTAATTAGCAAAACAGTTGCGTTAGTTCAGACATCAAAAACAAACATATTCTTGGAAATGGGCGTAAAAAATCGCACGTTTGCAGCGCTACAAACAATACGTAGCGTTGGCACGATGAATGTCGATGGTCCATGATTGGGTGCCTTAACGAGCCGCATGCACGGACATCTCGGCTACGTTCATTACAACTGATAAAACAGACGATTAAACAATGAACCAATGGCACTTCATTGATACAAGTGGCGTCAACATGAAACGGGAGACGGCCAATCAAGCGGTGCGTGAGACACAGCCCTAATAGCAAAATCGTTTCACTTATCAAATATTTTGTCGTCTGTAACAAGCCTAGCTGCTTAGTCCATGAAACCATCCTGTTCCTCTTCAAATTATCTATTATGAGGTAAACTTGGTTATTCCTCTAACTTGTTTTGTGAGGAAGAATATGATCACCGTATATATCTCAAGATTTTTAGTTTCATGAGCTCACCGCTGCATTATTTTCTGTTGCTACATTTCTCAGCTTTCCAGATGGGAAAATAAAACTACTGGAAAATTTAGTTTTCCGGATGAATCTTTTTCTCTCTGCAGTCTGTCCACTGACATCTTCGATCAACAATACTGATCGTAGACTGACATGTACTATACATACAATGCACTAGGTATTAATATAAACACATACGTACATAGAAACGATTACCTACTTCATCTTATATATGATAAGCACAGGTGGAATAAAAACATAATAATCTTACGTGACCTCAAAGTATCAAACTGAGAGATGAAAATGCGAAGCAGATATTGCTAAGACTATAAACAATAGTGATTCATTATGGCTGAAACAATAAGCAGTAGTCAGATTTATGTCTTCAGGAAATATTGTTACTGCGCTACTTTATTTGTTTGAGAGCTCAAAAACTTTAATTAAATGTAAAGTTTTATGCGAAACGAACGTTTCAAGAAGCAGGTGGGAAGGTGCAGATTGATGCACCAATAGTTTCTGTAGAAGAACTCAAACAATTACAGAACTTGTGAATTGATTGCTTATTGCACGAAGCGAGGCAACATCGATATGTGATTGATTAGTTCTTTTATTATTGATTTTATTAGATTACTTGTATTTGTTGATTATTATTGCTAGCCTTGAAATCAGCAGTTGACGATCCAGTTTAGTGGCGATGATGTCACGAGACGTGGACACGTGAGCCACAACCAGGGAATTATAAACAATCTAAAGAAGCTAGCTAAGTTTCCTTAAAATCTATGTTAACTAATTAATAATACAATTATGAAATCATAGCATTTCCTTCATTTATTAACATAATTTCAAAATGTTAATGAATACAAGTCTCAACTTCTTGGTACAACGAGAAACTTAAGGAAAATACTTCGATGGATGTGAGTCATATAATGATTAATGAATCTGCGATATTAGTGAACGTTGCTGTGTAAAGGCTTTCAAAGACAGGCGCGACGGGACATTGCGACATCGATGCGCCTGTCTGTGGGAGCCTTAAAGCGACACTTACCTTTAGGCATCTTTACAGTTTTTAGTTTCCAGTAAACGTGACGATTTGTGGTTAGCGGTTAGTTATAAATATAATCCACGTGGCACTCGCGCACCATGTAGTTCTCAAGCACATCACATATAATACACATCGGAAACAGCACAATCAGCACAGATACACTTTATATTAGTTGTAATTACACTATTCATCCACTAAGCTTTACTTAATCTCCCAATGACTATGTATAATTGACTAATTTTGTTTTGGCTTTATATTTTGGCTGAAATAAAAAATAAATTTTTGTATGTAGGTTTAATTCGCTGTTCGACGTTATCGCATCCGAACTATATATTACAATATCTACAAATGCTATGAATGGTGAGTCGTTTATCCGTTAGTTCGGTGAATCGCGACCAGTTTTTTTCATTCAGTTTGTCCCGTCGTGGATTAATAAGTTTTAACGCGGAGCAAACAGTTAAGGTGCAATTTGACAGAACAGTAAGTGCAAATTGTATCTGAGAATAGAACAGAAGACGTCCCCAGCAATTACGGACCAATTGAGACAAAAGGATAATGTTTGGCCGCCTGGTCAAGGTCAGCGCGCTTTATTCGTTCAATTGGAAATAAAAATTGACACGCTAGATTTATTCATTACATTTTATTTTTGTATTATAAATAAATTTTATTTATGTGAACTTCTGTGAAGGAATACATCGTGAGGAAACCTGAATATAACCTTGAAATCGCTAAATCGTATTGAGCAAGTGTGGTGATTAGCTCCTTGAGTGCCCGAAACGTAGATCAACGCGATACACAATGGCTTTTTAATTATTTCGATAATAACGGCATCCAACCGATTGATTCTCTTGCATTCTCTGTTTGAGAAGAGGTCTCTGTCCTGTAGTGGGACAGTTACAGGCTGGCATTATCATATATTATTATTATTTTGTATATATTTAGACACACTTGAGTCTTTCGTTATTAAGGCTAATTCATTTTCCATGTTACTTTGTTTTTGATGAGTTTACCAATGACACTCATCATACCTTATACCTATTTGGTATTTTTTATTTACCCAGAGACCTAACCTTTTATTAATAACAAAAGTAATACCTAATATTAATAAAGTTTTCCTTATTACTAGTTCCGGAACATAACCGTTGAATTTAATTCATCTATACTATATATTAATATTATAAAGAGAAAATATTTGTATTTTTGTAAGTAACGAATAAAATTGAAAACTACTCAACGAATTTCAAAAATTCTTTCACCGTTGGGAAGCTAATCTATCCTCGGGTGACAAAGGCTACTTTTTATCCTTGTATTCCCACGGGAACAGGAACTACGCGGGTGAAACCGCGAGGCGTCCGCTAGTTATATATAAAACTAGCTGTTCCCCGCGGCTTCGCTCCCGTGGGCCACCCCACAGGACCCGTTTTCGGGATTAAAAAATAGCCTATGTCACTCAGGAATAATGTAGCTTTCTATTGGTGAAAGAATTTTTAAAATCGGTCTAGTAGTTTCGGAGCCTATTCGGTACAAACAAACAAACAAAAAAATCTTACCTCTTTATAATATTGGTATAGATAAAGCGCATATATAGCTACCATCTTACTTCAGTACGAAGTTACCATATTTCCTGAGCATTTCGCTTATGGAATAATTACAGGTAATGAGACAGTAATTAGCAAGTTGCACTATAAATACAAAAAAGTAATCAGTAAGTATATACCTATTGAAGTAGGTAAATGTCGACATGCTGTTGAATAGAATTATCAACTGTATGATCCGGTTATTCGAGAGAGTGTATTTAATCTGAATATGGAACTAATCGTTAAGCAGAAATTTCTTTACTGTCTCTAATATGGTACTGATTATCACTATTAGGATCCGGTTATTCAAGAGTGTGCATTTGATCTGCATAAAATATGTAATCATTAATGAGAAGTTTTTCTTAAGTCTCAATGTCTCATTTACTACTTAGTTTCTTTCCGTTAAAGGTAAATTGCATCTTTCAATTACACGGTTAATTCATTTACGATTTTGACGAGGTAACAAAGAAATAAATTGGATTCTTAAACATCACCGTAAAATATTGTACAATTATTTGCTGTTTTGCTACGGAACCATTCCGTGCACTTACTTGAAATTGCTATTGTATAGAAACTTTCATTATAATGCGGCATGCAATAAATAATAAATAACATATTGGACCTTGACTCCTGAACTATTATCGCGAGCGACATTGCCGTATGATTTTACTTTACTTATTATGAACCAATTTACTGTTCGTATATCAATAATAATACTTATGAGGTCATTATTGTGGGCAATATTGTTGTCCTAACTGCGTGTTTGATTTTAAGCATGGCAATTGCCAGCCAATGTAAACATTAACTTATTTACACAGTTTTATTTTAGCAGAGCGCATTTTACAATACTTCGGTGCGTCAATCATTTCACGTGACTACACACAGCAGTTTGATTAATACCTATTCGTTTCATTTTTACGATGCACCCACTCACGGCTTCCGAATGTCACCGGTGCATGTTTCAGCTTCAAATACCAGCGGTTTGTTATGAGCCGGCTTCAGCTTACACAATGTCACCGTGCACAGACTGTGCTTACACCCACAAGTAAATTCTCAGAAACATTCTAGAAAGTTGCTTGAGGACGTGTGGAGATTGTGCATTAAACTTGACTGTCCGCACCGCACTAGGACGCAAGCAAAAACGATTTGCACCTCGAAAAATCTTTATTGTTTCGTAATTTGACGAGAGACGTCAATAAAAACAAGCATTAAACTAACATATACACAACACAATGTTGTAAAGTTTATGAGCCATCGCCGTTGATAAGTTACAATGAATTTTGCTGTCACATATAATTATAATGTACCTACAGAACATTATCGGGTTTAATTTTAGCGTCGGGAACACTGCAGATTGAGCGTCTCGTGTGAGCCGACGTTTGGCGCAAATCTACTTACTTTCGCGGCTGGCTAGTCCACATGTGTACTTCACTACACTTCGGAACAGGTAGTTGGTGAACCTGGCACAACACATGTTCAATGTTTTTAATTTAACGTCAATGTATTGAGAATGTCATTTTGATGAGCGGTGAGCGCGGGCGGCGCGGGCGGCGGCGACGGGCGGATAGGCGACCGCGACTGAGCGACGCACATAGCACTATACGATTAACGGCAGTGGTGGCAGGGCTCTTTCGATGAGATACACGGCGCCCCCCGAATATTCACTCTGAGCTTATAATACCATGTATTGTAAACGAACCGACGAACCGACGAGCTGACGAACAGAACGCCCGCCCGAGCACGCAACCCACCATGCACTGATATTTTTTTCAATACTGAGACCAATTAATGCCAATGACTGACGAAACCAGAAGCAGATCAGTGGTATTTCTCAGCTAATAGGTCTAATGTTTACAACAGTTTTATGGGCTGATAGCTTACGGTTCATTTTATCCTCTGTGTGAGTTGGTATATAATTTATGGCATTTTTTCCGCGAGTGAGTGACGATCGAGTGGCATTAATAACTTGTAGGAGACTCGTTTAACAGTAATCGTGGTTTTAAGTGTTGGTGGAACATAACTAGTGATAGTACACGAAAGTGACGACGACTTTCGAAACGGCTCGCCGGTTCTAGATAATCTCTTAAAGACTAATGTTAGTTTCAAATGTCAAAAGTCATTCTCAGCCCGAAGATAAATAAAGTTTGAATTATTTTTTAGCTTTTGAACTTTGAGGGTATAATTCATGTTAATCTGATGAAGTTAATTAGAATACTTGCGGCAATTGTTTCTTGGGTTCTTTAGAAGTAACGAGAAAGTTTAGGGAAAATATATTTTTTGTTACGGAATGTAGGGAATGCCTAGCTTGTGTTCGTCATCTAGCGATTACAACATTGTACTAGAATGTATTTTACTAGCACTTATGTACCCTCTTCTAATTGAAGTACCTATTCTAATTAAGAAGGTAGGTACCACTTATAACGAAGTACATTAGTAGAATGTATCTCACTAACATTTAAGTAGGTAAGTACTCTTTTGTTAATTGAGTATCTACTTAAGTATCTACTCAAGACAAAAGTACACGTTTTGAATCATACTTATAATTATTTTTTTAATTATTATAATAACGTATAATTGAACTTTTGTGATAGGTAAATATATATAAATTTCGGTAGATTCTCTAAAAATGTTTTAACTCTCTAGTTAATCTAAATTAGAAAGTGTTGACCAACCTTTATTTAGTATGCAAATATAAGCAACGCAGAAGCGACCCTTCTGTGGACTTGTTTGAAATCGTCCACTGTTTTAAATAATATAATTTAAACTGTTTTTATAGCAATTTGTAGGACTTATACCTACGATTCACAAATTAGTAACTTCGGCAAATAGATTACAACAATTCTTAGAAACTGAAATTCTTAATTATAGCTCAGTGATTGTGTCGCAAGTTTAAGTAGGTAAACCAATTTGGTAAGTTTAATGTAAATACGGTGGGTTCTTTATTTATTTTTTAAAACTACCGACAGAAAATAGAGGAGTTATAAGTTTGTTGCGTGTATCTGTATGCCTGTCTGTGGCATCATAGCTCCTAAACTGATAGACCGTTTTTGATTTAATTGTTCTGTACTTCATACTCAAAAGTTATGCGTATTTTTCTTACTCTTTGAATCGGGGCAGTAAAAATCGGAATAAAAATGTCTCGGAGGTTTTTAATTTATTTTTCTTTTTTAGTCTACGACGGAAGAATAAACATTTTGGCCAAAGAAGATACAACATGGGCACGTCTCTTCTTTAGACTATGGAAAAATATAAACCACTATAAATGTGCTTAGGTACTTTATAAATTATTCAAGTAGGTATTTCTATGTCGCATATTTCTTGAATCATGCAAAAAGTAGATTGAGGAAAATGGATTATTGCGGTTCCGTAGCAACTTCAATCTTTTTAAGCTGTTTGTACCTAAGTAACGAAATGGCAGGTCTAAATGCTTGCTAAGCTTAAAGCAACTGGGTATACTTTTAAATGGTATATTAATTTTGCTTGGGTACATTGAAAACATTTAATAAGTTTTCTTATTTATTATGCATAATTACATATCTTAGTAATTTAACTCCATAACTAAGTCAATTTTGGGTTGATTTGCGATCTTTACGTTATCCTATGCAACTGTATAACCAAAAAGGAACCATCTTCTGAGAAAATACAATGTTTAAATATCCTGCTTATCCTACAAGCGTGAACATAGTTTCTGAATCCATTGTTAAGAAGACGAACAATCATGTACCTACGGTGTGCTATAAAAACATAAGTCATAACAGTCAGTGGACATTTACACAATTTGAATCTGTTAGTGGGAAGCACTTTGTTTTCTTAACTGAAACTTAAATTGTTTATGAAACTTTGTTCTGTACCATTGTCTTAAGGAGTATAAAGTATTGTTACTCGTTTGTTTCGGATTGGATGGATAACTACAGTTCAGTCGTTTTATCGTCGACCACATCATCGCTTACCATCAGGTGAGATACTGGCCAAACGCGAGTCTAACAATAGAAAGGAAAAAGAAAACAGAGATAACTGCTATAGAGTGAGTTCTAATTTTAAAATATTTTTCTTCTTTTAAGCCTGTCTTTTTCCTTTTTGATAAGTGACGTTCGATGTTTAAAATACGGGTCAGAAAAGACCCGTATTTTAAAAAGTGGACAGTGTGCGATATTAAATGATGATGTATATATAGGTCATAATTGACGTTAATATTGTGCAATAGGAAAATGTTTAGAAATCGGGGATATACGACTAAAAATAATCTGTTTAATTGTTTAAGCGAAAATCTCTGGCTCAATACAAACAGCACTTCATCTATTTCAGAAAGTTGCAAGATTTCTGCAAAAATCTCAAGGTAGTGCATTACGTTCTGTATTAGCTAGTTTCACGCGACTGGGTGATTTTGCGACGTCTCAAGTCATAATAATTATTAATAATGGAGTAAGCAGTAATAAAGTTCATTTTGTTGTATTTCGTAGTTGGGAAACTCCCACGTTTTTGTTTTATGAGGACGTATTATGTTTGTCTAGGAGATTATAAATAATTATGTTTCAGTGATTCGAGCGGTACCTATAAACCTGCCTGTGTTTTCAAATACTTAAGAACACTAAATTTTTATTCTACAGATGCGTTTGGGAAAGGGAGAATGAGCAATAGGCTTATTATTTGGCTTTTAATGGTCATGAATGTTGCCATAAAATAAACTCTAAAACCTCCAGCCGGTTAAGTTGAGTTAAGAACCCTGAATTAAATATAAATAATTTATAAATACTTCTACTACTACTTTTATCTATACTAATATTATAAAGAGGAAAGATTTGTATTTTTGTATGTAACGAATAAATTTAAAACTACCGGACCGATTTCAAAAGTTATTTCACCGTTGGGAAGCCACACTATCCCTGGGTGACAGCATAGGCTACTTTTATACCCTGTATTCCCACGGGAACGGGAACTACGCGAGTGAAACCGCGAGGCGTCCGCTAGTTACTCCTAACCCAATCGGACTGAACATCTTCTCCCTAGCTTAAAACTTAATTACCTCGCTGGTAATTAAGTTTTAAGCTAGATTTTTTATTGACAATAGGCTCGTGCTTGAGCACTATCTCACCTGATGGTAAGCGACGATGTGGTCGACGGGGAAGCACGCTTGCCTAGGAGAAACCTCTTCACTCTTCGAATACTCCTACCCTCTTACTAATAAACGCGGAATAAAGTTATACCAGGTATAACTAAGGTATACCCATACATTTTCATAGGTTTATACCTGGTATAACTTTATTCTGCGTTTATTTGTAAGAGGGCTAGACTGTAGCTATCGGGCAACACAGACTACGGCAGGGAATTCCACTCCTTAGCTGCTTAGCTACGCATAATAAAAGTGTTCCCAAAACGTTTTGCGCGAATGGGTGGGTGGGATGTCCACCATGTACCGATGGCGCATCGCTGTACGTATAGTAGTTTCTGAAGTAAACCTTTCGTACTGAAATCCAGAGACGTAAATGTTATCGCTAAGGTCACATATGAGCTCGTATACTATAATGTTTGTATGGATAAAACGAATCCCTTTTTTTAAATTGAGATAAATCCCTTAGAATAAACAACATTAACAAAAAAAATTACAGATTTAATATATTTATTGATAAACCTTTATTTAACGTATTTTCAAATACTCCTAGCTTCTTTGTCTTGTTTTCTATTGAAGTTGTTTTCAATAGAAACCCAGACAAAGTAGATCTATTGAATTACCATTGGTAATTGTTTCCAGAACAAGTAAGAATTTGTTCAAACAAATTTGTCAAACATCAATACATTCTGTAACTTGAAAAAGGCGTCAATTTATTACAATCGAGGTAATCGCATAGTTTCTTAGAGAAATAAATTCTAGACCTTTCCAGACATTCGAATGCCGAAATTTTTTTTTGTACATGTTTAACAAACGAACCACGACGAACTTTCATATCATGCTGCTTTAGGCAGGGGTCACCAAATGGCGGACCGTGGTCCGGACCTGAACCGCCGACCTATTTTGTGTGGGCCTACATTATAATTAACTTGTGTTACTTGAGTACGTAATTTAATCATTTATCCCGGGCTTTGTCTTTATTGCCGTCAAGTCAACATCGGACGAATCATCTCATCAAACTCTTCATTGATATATTCCAATTTAAATAAAATAAAAACACGCGACGATGTACCTAAAGGTGAGAGGGAGGAGATATTTTTAAACTTTACGGATCGTGACAGTCATATTGTTTAAAAAAAACGGACCCAATTGAAAATTATTGGTGACCCCTGGACTAGAGAATAGACAAGTAGATAACATTCTATCAACGAGGGCGACTTTCGAAATGCCAGGATGTAAGGTATAGATCTCGTGACGTTTCGATAGTGATTGGCAATCCCATACATTTTTGACATTTTACCGATCGCAGTGGCGATGCTTTAGTTGTTATAATGACACTGGTCTAGTACCATAGTATAGTTATAGGGCCTAACTTGCCCGTACTAACACAATACACAAATTAGCTGATTCACTTGTTTATTGACCGAGCGAGCGCGAAGCGTCAGCGTTTCAGTCAGGTTGGGCAAAAAAAATATTTCCGGATGTCCGGATGCCCAGCTCTTCTCTTAGACAGGTCGCATTTTCTCAACCGCGTCACGTGAAATTTTGTGAGCAGGTGAGTTAGTGGTCAAGCGCGAGCCCAAGTATAATTAAAGAAAAACTGGCCATGTGTGAGTCGGACTCGCGCACGAAGGGTTCCGTACCATTATCGCAAAAAACTGCAAAATATCACGTTTGTTGTATGAGAGCCCCACTTAAATATTTATTTTATTTTGTTTTTAGTATTTGTTGCTATAGCGGTAACAGAAATACATCATCTGTAAAAATTTCAACTGCCTGGCTATCACGGTTCATGAGGTTTCCTTAGGGTAGTGAACCCTAAAAAGATAGGTTCGATAATTATATAGAATATTTTTGTCCGACAAAAAATCAAAAAGACTCGCGAGGTATACAGCTAACAGAGCCACTAGTTTACTTACTTTCATTGCCAAGTTACTTTGTAAACAAAAGCATATTGTATTACCATTTGAATGACAATTCTCAAATGCATGCACAATGAGAGTTCATTGACTGTTTACCTAATGGCAACTGTGAAAGAAAATTACTTAAGTATCTACGGCAAACAAATCATAGATAATGAGATGAGTAGTGGTGTGACCTTGTGAATGAAGAACGAGTAAAATTAGACATGGTATAAGCTATAATTATCGATTTGGAATCGAATGCGTAATGGTAAATGTTCACTATCAATTTCGGAAACTAGTTAAATATATTCATCCCAAAAAAAAGTAGTGCCGGGAAAAAGTATCGATGCTCACTTATTATTGTGAATCGGTTTTAAAATTAAATGCTCGCAAAATACAGTTTTTAATGAAAAGGAAAAAGATAATATGAAACGTGTAGATTTTTAGAATTACCAATGACGTCGTTTCGTACAATAAAACGACTAAACTGATAAATAAAACATGTTGGAAATCTTTACAGACAAGCAGAATATATAACCGAGGCACCTTGACATTGCTACAGATAATACAAACTTTACTGTTAATATTTTACAATCATATTTATTTAGATAAAAATCATCATGGTGGATATTCCACCCATACGCACAAAACGTTTTGAAAATACTTTCATTGTGCGTACAGCTAAGGAGTGGTATTCCCTGCCGGCATCTTTGTTTCCTGATAGCTACAACCTAGGGGTCTTCAAGTCAAGAGTGAATAGGTTACTTCTAGGCAAGCGTGCTTCACCTTCGACCACATCATTACTTAACATCAGGCGAGATAGTGGTCAAACGCAAGCCTATAAAAAATAAATCTCCGATATTATACAATACCTATACGGGGTGGGCAGGAAATCGTGGATCAAACGAAACAAGATGATAGCTTATTTGTAGCAGGTCCTAAAGAAACAAAAAAAAATTGTTTCGCCAATTTCCCAACTATCGCACTCTGTAATGCTAAATCAAAAAGTTTATATATTATACTATACAAATCAAATATACTCTCTGCGCCGTAGCATGGTGCAGGTGACAGTTTCAATAACATTTTTTTACGCATATACGTATACGCATTGTTTGTAGTTTAACGTCATACAGGTAACTATGGTATAACTATGGTATGACGTTAAACTACAAAAAAATGCGTATAAGTATATGCGTATTTTTTTTTTATTGAAACTGTCACCCGCACCATGCTACAGCGCAAAGAGTGTAGTATTTTAAAAAAATACGGAAGGTGGTAATGTGACCAAAGCATTTATATTCGTAAATTCTTAAAGAGACTCTGTTTTCCCCATCTTACTAATTCAGCAAAATTTGCAGAAATGCTTTTTAAAAGCTAATGTTACGCTGGGGACCTTACCCTCATTAAAGGATGTTGGTATCCCCGTCTAGAGAAGCACAGGACCGGTGGTCGATATAAGGACGCTTGCGGACGCTTGTCCAGCAGAGGACTTTTCATTTAAAACGATGAATGTGTTCCACCAAATTTTCTGCCCTCTGTAATCCAGAACCAGCAGCCGAAGAGACCTATGTGCTTTCTTCATCGATGCCGTGGAAGTGGCGTATTATAGGACCAGTCAAATTTAGATGTTTATAACATCTAAATATACAAAAATAATAAGAATGAAATGATGAATACAGTAATATTAGGACCTAGTAATTTAGTTCTATGTTTATAGTTTTACGTAAATTAAAAATAATTTTCAAAATTAAACAATCTTGCCCCTATTTTTAGACTTCTCATGTTAAATATTGTATAAATTCTGTTGTCCTACGTTAGGCATGTTTTTGAGCTCCTACAGCCTGTGATACAAGATTACCTAGTACAGGCATCTTACATTATTATACCTACATTAGTTATCTAAGATTGAAACTATATTTTGCCTTTTTGTAATTTCTGAATAAAGATTTATTATTAATATTATTTATTACTCATCTGTTTACCTGATGACCGGGCAGTTTGTGTCTTAGTATTAGATTTAGTTTATTTCCTGTTTAGTTCAGAAAAGTCGCTAATTACCGGTTAAGATGAAAACAAATGACATCTTTGTTGTGTATGGTCAGCATCAAAAGTCAATAAAAATTTTGACTTTCAAAATAAATAACATAAAAGTAAAATGTCTTCCAAAATCGACTTGTATACTTACTGAAATATTATCAAGTAGGTAAAATTGCAAGTTCGTTTATATTATGTTTGGTAAAAAAATGTTTATAAAAAATATTTACATATCGCTGAGTGTTGTAGATTACTTTTTATCCCGATAAAATGAATGATTCCTGTGGGCAAGACCAGAGCAGCAAAGTCGCGGGATAAAGCTATCATTTAACACAATTGTTTTGAAATTGAAACATTACGACGTTTAACAAATTAGTAACCGTTTACGTTGACGGTACAAGATTGTAAAAGATAATTGATAGCCTTTCGTTTGTTGTGAGGTGGAAATAATAATTGTTGACTAAACGATCGATGGAACAAATAATGATTAATTATTACACTTTGTTTTCTTAAATGTCTTAATAACAATGGTAATATCAACCAATATTGTTCGATATTTGGTTACAAAAAAACCGTTTGATAAAGGTTCAGATCGATTCGCAACAGCTATGGACAGACAAATTTGAAATATTGAGTGAGACCTATGCTTATTAAATGAGAATACTTACAGGTAATTAAAAGAGAAAATAAAATGTTATAAATATCTAAAAAGAAAAGGAATCACGTTATAAACCGGAAAGAAGAAATGAAAGAAGAAGCCTTATGAAAGACGGAAAACCAAAGAGTAAAATTACAGCGAAAATATATTTCAGAACTTTGATTTCAAAATAACTCCAATCTATAATAAGAAATGACGCAGTGTCTTATTACAGTTATTACCAAAATAGCTAAATTACTGACTTAAATAAACTTTAACTTTATTAGTTTTCGAGTCAATTTCACTGAGTTACCGACAGATTTCGGTCACGCCAGTGTTCTTAGGCCAAAGTAATTCAGAAAACTAGCGTACAAAGGAGTATACAATTTTGACAAGTCATTAATAGCATGGAGTGTATGTACATATTATTAAATGAGGCGTGGAAAACGTTGTCTGCCTTTTGAAATTGTCGAAACACGCAAGTGACGTGCGGAACCGATCCTACTGTATACAATCACTTCAAATGAGTTTCTTCGTGTTCCAATGTTTTAAGTATCTACTCCCTTCTCTCATTAGAGGTTACGTCAAATAACTATGTGATTTTTTTGAATATTTTGAGGGTTTATCTAGAGGAGCTCGTGGCTAAATAATAATAGCCGCACTGGTCGATCATCAAGGTTAAGTAATGCTTGACGAGGTCGGTCCGTGGATGGGTGACCATTTCAACATACCGAGTTTCCTCCGTGCCTCGGAAAGCACGTTAAGCCATTGGTCCCGGCTGTCATTTGAAGATCTTTGACAGTCGTTACGGTAGTCAGAAGCTTGAAATCTGACACTAGTCTTGCCAAGGGGTACCGTGTTACCCAGTTACTGGGTTGTGGAGGTCAGATAGGCAGTCGATCCATGTAAAACACTGGTACTCAGCTGAATCCGGTAAGACTGGAAGCCGACCCCAATATAGCTGGGAAAAGGCTAGGCAGATTGATCTAGATCAGGGGTCACCAAATGGCGGACCGGATCCGTAACACCGACCTATTTTGAGTGAGCCTGTTAACAGTACAATAAAAATTACTTCTGTTACTGGACATACGTAATTTAATAATTAATTCCGTGCTTTATCTTTAATACCGTCGATTCGACAACGCACGAATCTTTTCATCAAAATCTCTTCATTGATATTGTATCTATATCAACATAATATTAAATATTTAAGTTTATTATGTCAATTTTAACAAAGTAAATACAATTCATGACATGACGATGTTTTTTTCATCGTTTTAGAGTCTCAATTGCATGAAATAAGACAAGACGATGTCTATGGTCTAATTAGGTCTCATTTTCGGAACAACGTGGCGGTACCAAAAACGTCAAACTAAAATTACTGTTTTTACGTTAGTATATCTGTTGTAAAAACTGTCTAGATTGTAATGAACAACTATTTAATTTATTTTGATAGAATAGACCTGATCTATCCACAACATTGATCTATTTACTGTGAGCCTATTCAGGTAATCCGCATTGTGTCCTGTACATACACAGATATGATTTAAACCAGTACATGGCGGGCCAATACTGGCCAGCATTGTGTGATGGTGATATCATACACCGTCGTAAACACATCCCATACAAAAGCCATCAAAGAGTCTTATTCTGTTGAGACTACTATTGATAAATGGGATGCGCCTACGCAATGTTGATCATTTTTCAAAGATTTCTAAATAGGTACTGATTACGAGTTGTTAAGGTCGTTAGGAACAATGTTAAATTACGTTGTGAATAAAGCGTCTTTGTGAGTGCCCATAGAAAAAAATATTCGTATAGAATCGAAATCCCTGTTCCAAAATCAAATTCAAATTCTGTATTATATAAACCATTGGCATTTATGAATCTTCAGAAGCTAGGTTGGAGATTCCAATTGGTCATTTATTATAGAAGGAACTGTTAAAATTCGTGTTTTATTTTTGTTTTCTTTCAAAGTCTATCTTCAGTTTCGCGGACTAAAATCGTAATAGCTATATGGAAATCCCAGTTACGATTCTATTCGAAGTATAATTTCATTTTCTATGACATTGTGTTGTAAGCTTGTTAAATGGCAAAGCACGTTAAGTTCTAGTTAGTACTAAATTTTATTGTTTCGTTTTTTTTCATATGATCGCAAGAAAATTATTTCTCATTATTTATCTTTATATTTTTAATATGTTATCGAGAGCTGTGTATACTCGGTAATGTGTAAGATGTGGTTGCCTATAATTGGGTGAACATTGCAGGGAAATTATATTTTGTATGATTTTTTTGTAAGATGATATTGTATTGTGGCACACGTTGGTGATCGTTAAATTAAATAAATAAGTAATATTGGTCACAAAGTAAGGTCACATAGGTACAGTTTTAAGCAAAGTTTGTATCAATATCTACTTCGTTGCTTTTATTATAGAGAACACAAGAAATTTTCATACTCCGGTTTGTGGTAGCGAGTATCTGCATATTTATATAATTCACTCGCTGTACAAAATAATACTTTTGGGGAAAACGTCCTTAACTAAGTCTGAATATGCAACGGAAAAACGAAATAGGACATTTGCGCTCACGAATTATTATTTTAGGAACAAAATTGTCAGTACAATATTTGACTGTACCTACCTACAGCGTAGTTTTAAAATAATATTCATCTCAGTGTAATATTTTAAATTAGCAGCTGTAGTTTTAGTAGTAAACGAAGAATTAACTGTTTTAAGTTTGCTACTTAAGTGAGAAGCGAGTTGTATTGTAACTAATGTTTTCTCTTAGGTAATGAAAACAAACAAAACTAATGCAGTAATGTAAATCTTGTTTTCTTTGTTTTTTTTTGTTTTATTTTGAACACATTGCATGTTAAATAATCCTAATAATATTTTAAATGTATATTTTTTAAGCAATCACGCACATGTTTAAACCCGGCCATGATATTGTTTTACCGCCGTGTTATAATTTAGTGATAAATATTTTACTTTTTATCACATTATTTCAGAGCTTCAAAAACTCTCTTGCTTTACTTAAAGATTTCGCTCTAAGATTACCCAAGAGAACTAAAGCTAGGACGAATGTCAGTCTTCGTCTCAAATACGTGTTTTTAAAAGGACGTCTCGTTTCATAAAATTGTTTCAAGGTGTAAGCAAAGTTACGTTGAACTTAAAAACATGTTCAGTAAGCAACTGACACGGACATAATTATTGTCTGCTCCGTCACGCCAAAATATTGTTTTTAATCTTCGCAAGGTAAAATTAAAATAACTGAATTATTATGTGTGTAAGGATGACGTATTGGTAAAGTTTACTTCTCTTCAGAGTCCTGAATGTCTTTAACTTGGATCATGGATTAGGAAAACTGCTAGAGGTTTCGCCCGCGTGTATTTTATCCCAAGGGATTATACTAAGGGGATAAAAGTCCCGTAGATATGGTCTTCTCGTGAGACAAGTTTTTCCTAAATCCGATCAGCTGTTAAAACGTCGAGGGTATCAGACAGACAAATTTACTTTCGCAATTATAGTAGCATGGATAGGAGCAAAACTGGGTTATATTCCAATAGCGCAATCGGAATCTGGCTTATGTTCAATGCAATTTATATAGCTCTTCTTCGTGAAAACGATTGGGTACTAACTTATTTTTTGCATGCCGGTATATTTAAATAAATGAACGATGTTCGCAACAAATTATTTGCAGTGTATATGTCCTGCACGAATCCTTCGTTCTTGAAACTCTTCCGCAAGTGTGCAACATACAGGTGTCATATGTATAGTAACGCCTCATTTGCATTATGACTTTAAGCGGTCGTTAGCCTGCATGCAAATATCTATGAATACGACACTGGCTAAATGTTTGCCTGTAATATGCAATTACCATTACGTGTGACTTATTTTTATGCTCTGTTTTATGGAGCAGATGACCTACCTTTAAGTACAACCTGGGAGCGAAATAATTAAGTATCTTTGGGTCTGTTTTACTCGATCAACATTTCCTATGAAAATAAGTTCAAAAAGGTAACAAATACTCCATTATGAGAAAGTATCATTCCTTTTGAAAACGGTGAATTTTTTCGCCATTCTACTGTTTATCCCGTTGCAATAATTTAATTAATATATCGCCCACGTGGAGATATATTCGTGGATATAGTCGTGGCAATCGCTCGCTTTGCTCGCTCACTACAGCGCCCGTCATCCCTTCGAACCTAACCTGTCCGTGTCGGGGTACCCTAAGCTATCGAGCTCGCTTTGCTTGCACTTTGACTAATTCTATGAAAATAGCAGCACCGCTTTCAAATATGATTTAATGCTAACCGATTCTATAATCTTGCTGACCAAATAATAATATTTCTTGCTGCCTGAATATTTAAAATAAAAACCATGCTAATAGTACCTGCCATAATCATCGATTTGCCCAATAGTTAAATGAATTAGTATTCATTACATTACCCGATTTGACTTGATTCATATCACCCGGGCATTATACATAGTGCTTATATTAATCACTTGATCCATGACATATACGTGTCATTAGAACCCGAAAGGTCCGTCCGTATAGAAAATGTATCGTTAATGTAATGTTTATTTAACCCACGACTTACATGTAAATGATCAACAGATGTGTTATTTATGACCGGACGTTTCTAAACTCGATGTAAGGATGTTGTATAGAATTACTCGCTGAGCCTGTAAACTTAGGTTCTACAGTATGTAGGTTCTACGAATGTATCTTATGGGTATAGTGCTCGCGAAAATTCTTGGCCGCCCTGAAGTTGGCTTTCCGATGCGCAAGGCACGAAACGGTGCTGTTTTTGTATGAGATTTGCTACTGCGCAGCCATTGTAGCCAACTTCAGGGCGGCCACGAAGTTTGGCGAGAACTATATCGCCCGGGTTCGCTAATCATGGTCCATTTCCAATATCACAATGTTTTTAATTCATAACTTAGGACCTCGTTCACCATCTCCAAGTAAAATTTAAAACAACACTTAGGTATGTTTACCTGTTTTTCAAAAGTTCGATAGATTTGATAGGTCATTAGTAAAACCACTTGAAAAATGAAAAAGATACCAAAACTCTTGCGATTTAGAGATTATTTTATGTTTTGACGTTTTTTTGACGTGAAAGGAAACGCCGGGAGGGGACGCCCTAGAAAGACATATTTAGACCTTATAGGTGATGTTCTTCAGAAAGGCCAAGTGCGCAGTACCCATAACCGGCGTGTGTGTATGTATGAATGTGTGTGAAGCAAAAGAAGTATGTAGGGATCATAGCAGGTGGCGTTCTGTAGTTTCTGCCTACCCCCATGGGAAAAAGGCGTGAGTTTATGTATGTATGTTTATGTTTTATAAGGTTAAGCACTAGGTTTACTACATACTTCGCTAGACGAAATCTAGCAAAAAAATCTGTGTCATCCAGGTCCGTTATAAATATCAAGGCATTTAGATACACGAATCCTAGGTACTCGTTGCGTCGTAGAATGTTCTAATTCATCCAATTGATAATCAATCAAGTCAAATACATCCATTTTTATTCATCATCATCATCATCATCAGCCTATTAATGTTCCCACTGCTGGGACACAGACCTCCACCACGCGGGCCCAGTGGGGTTTGGTGGATGTCACATGTCTTCGAATTTTTGGTTCTAGGACATGCCGGTTTCCTCACGATGTTTTCCTTCACCGTTTTGAGAGCAGTGGTGAAGAAATAATTTACACAAAGTAAAGCGCCTGCCTGGGCTCGAACACACGACCTACAACTTGTAAGTCGCGGCCGATACCACTGGGCCACCACTGCTTTAATATATTTTTTTTTAATTTGCCATTTTTATTAATATATTTTAAAATAATCGTTGGTGTTATCTAATGAGTACCAACACAACATGACAACAGATACATTTTAACAGTAAAGTTAACATGTCGTGGCAAGTAAGTTACGCGTCAGTTATCTTATAGTTAGTACTACTCGTCGGTCGTGAAATTCGTACGTCAAGTTACAGGTGAATTTAACGGGCGGTTAGCTACTCGACACTTTACTTGAGGGTGGTTAAGGCGGTACCCCGAGCAAAACGCCGCGCAAGCCGTTTTTTGTGCTGTTTTTAGGAGCTATCTACTCGTTATTTAAAAAAAATATCAATTAATAAAAATACATTAAATTTCTACGGAATATTGATTCTAAAATGGTATATTTAGTTTTTTTTTAAATGTTGTATATATTTCACTAATCTCCTTCTAAAAAAACATAAAAATGAGAAATAATTATTGATATTATGCATCTCCTCGTAAAGTGTTCATTAATTATTTTTTGTGTACTAACACTTATGGATAGCAATTTAATAACGAACATTTTTGTAGTTTTTTTTTTCAAAAGGCCAAAATTCGATTTATAACGATTTTATTCTAAAATCTGGGCGTATTCACTACTGTAATACATGCGCCACCAGTGCCGCTAGGCTATTGGCCTAGCGGCACTAGCCTAGGAATGCTCATAGCCACGGAATGCTCATATCTCATGCTGATTTTTTGGTCAGGGTACCGTCTTAAAGAGGCCCTAAGTTCCCGGTATAACCCTCTCTTTTCCCGTGTTGGAGGGTTTTCAAGAGTACCTCCCCACAAAAAAAATAATGTACCCAATGTCTTTCTATCAAATTTGTTGTTCCCTCGTCTTGAAAAGAGAACCTTCAAACAGACAAGCAGACTGACTCGCTAAATTTAGAAAATAAATGTGTATAATATTATCAATGTGTGTTTATGCCAATTTAAAGTATCTATCATTCGTAATGTATTCAAATTACTGTGGGAACTAATTGCTTGTGTAATAAATACGATTTGGAAGTACTTCCGATCTATATATTACATGTTACGAAACTTATTATCGCAAAACTTGACTTATTTTTATTAAAAAGGTCATTCTTACATGTAGATTATTAGGTAGTGTACCTACGTTCATCTTAACAACAAGTTTCAAGACCAGGGTTATCAACATTTGTAATTAACTTATCTTAGTACTTAGATAGGTAGGATGTTAGCGATTATTTTTGAGAATGGCAAATGGCAGAAATTTATTTGCATAATCAATACATATGACTATGCGTCTGTTTTTCCGAATGCATTCAAGCCGAATCTCTTCAAAGTTAGAGTGAACAGGCTTCTTCTGGGTAAGCTCACTCCATCGTAGACTCTGTCTCTGTCACCTCTGACCTAGACTAGAGTCAAGAGCAAACCCATCATAAATAAAAAAAAAATATGAATAAATCAGTAGAAAAGTTTTTGTACATCAAAAATATTTCCAAAAATAATTGCCAGTTTAATAAGGGACAACCAACAGAACACTTCTTTTTTTGATTTTTGTCTGTTTATCTGTTTAGTTGTTGCACGCTTCCCTTAAAATGTAAGAAACCTTTAAAGATACCTTTTATATAAAAAAAATGTGCGTAACTTGAAGTATTACTAAACTGTCATGTTGTCTGGTATTTATTTGTAAAAACAAAGGTGTAAATATGTACATACTTAAACACTAAACAAAAGTAAACTATCCAAAAAAAAAACTAAACCTAACTACTTACACTATATACAAAAGAAAAGTACACTTAGGCGTCGAAGTACTCCTCCACATCGCTGTCATCCGGGAACGTGCCCAGAAGACTGGCAGCATTGCCACGTTGAATGGCAATGCTGATTCTTTGCGCAAAGAAAGAGCCAGCCCTCTGGTCACGCACAGTGTCGATCAGTCGGCGAGAGATCTCCTTAAAAAAGAGACGTGCACTCGGGCCCCATGACCCAAGCGTTTCGACCCCAAACGGCTCAAAACTGTAATTACCAATTCGGTTACGGTATTTGCGCCATTACAGTATTATATTATTATTATTATTTACAGTATTTTTCAGTATTACTTACTTTTGTTCATCGCAATCGGTTCACTTTAGATATATAAATTTAAAGTGTTGAAGAAGTAAAATATCACAACACACGTAATACAGATACTGGGACAGTTGAACTCCATATTCGATAGATGGCGAATAATATATAAGTTAAGTCACCGATAATCTCTTAGGGAACTATTTAAAATGATTAATATTATGACAGTCGATAACCGTATTGTGCATTTGACGTCATTTTCTGTATGGCGGTGTTAAGATTCACCGCGGCAAAATTACCCTAGAAATAGGTAGGTATGTAGGTAGATAGCTTAGGTAAGTAAGGTAGGGTTGGGGGGACAGTAAAAATGTCAGGACCGAAGACGCGGGCACATCTAGTATATACTATATTTTGAGAATACCATCTTTTGCGCCGGGGCTGGGTAAATTGTATATGGGCCGTGACGAGTCGTCTTTCGCCAATTATATTTCAGTCCAGTGTAATGGTAGATGTCAGACAGCAGAAATGGCAGAAGGCTATGCTCGGAGTTTCCTTCCGTGATCGAATCAGAAATGTAGAGATCCGCAAGAGAACCAGGGTTACCGACATAGTCCGAATAATTGCGAAATTTAAGTGGCAGTGGGCAGGGCACATTGCTCACAGAACAGATGTCCTATTGGGCAGAAAAGTTCTGGAGTGCCGACCGCGAACCGACAGACGTTGCGTTGGAAGGCCTCCCACCAGGTGGACCGATGACCTGGTGAATTTTGCGGGGATTCGCTGGATGCGAGTTGCACGGGACCGGTCAATGTAGCGACGCTTGGGGGAGGCCTATGTCCAGCAGTGGACGTCTTTCGGCTGATATGATGATCATGATGATGAATGGCAGAAGTCCAGACTCTAGAGGCTGGTACTGAGAAAATCCAGATTGAAAAGCCCATTAACATTTCACCGGACTGGGAATCGAACTCAGGACCTCATGCTTAGCAGTAGCGTTTGCGACCACTAAGCCAAGAGGCAGTTAGAGCCACGTGATTATGATAAGTGGCTACTTAATTAGTTATGCTTGTAGCTTGACATAATATTTAATGTATATTCATTTATAGAAAACCTGTTATAATGTTATTTAACTACTTTGTATGGTAATTTTAGCAAAAATTCCGACTAACTGTTACCTAATATAGACCTAATATACTCGTAATCCATTTTAAAAGATTACCCAAATGAGTATTTTTTTGACCGAAATACACAAGATGTTATAAATAAGAATACTTTTTAGGGTGCCGTACCCGAAGGGTCCAAAGATTTTTTTAACTTCCCATTGACCTATGAACATGAAATTTGGTGATAATGTTTATTATTACGTATATTTTCCAAAAAAATATCAATATATTGATAAATCTGATTTTCAGTACAGGACCATAATGTGAGAAGTCGGACACACACTTGGCCGGTTATCTATACCAATATTATAAAGAGGAAAGAATGTTTTGTTTGTTTGTTTGTACCGAATAGGTTTCTAAAATACTGAACCGATTTAAAAAATAATTTCACCAATAGAAAGCTACATTATTCTTGAGTGGCATAGGTTATTTTTTAATCCCGAAAACGGGTCCTGTGGGGTGGTCCACGGGAGCGAAGCCACGGGGAACAGCTAGTTTAATAATAAAGTTTGTTCTTTTGCTTAACTTTATCACTATGCGAAGTCGATACTACGAATAAATGGATGGATGGATGTTTGTTATTCAATCACGCTAGAACGGCTGAACGAATCTGGATGAAATGTGGCACAGATTATAGTCTGGAATAAAACATACTAATTTTTATCGCGGTATAGTGATCCCTAGAAGTTATATAACACTTCTGACGATGGCGAAGCCGGGAGCAAAAACTTGTTTCCATATATTTACAACTAGGTAGGTATCATAAATAATATGCACAACCTCTTAACACACTCTCATATCTACTTACGCGTATTTCGATAAAGTTCGTATGCCACAGAGCAGGAAGGAAGGAACCTTGCGCACGCGCGGCCCTGGCCTTTAGCAATCTTGTCTGTAGTCGTGGGAATGACCGCTCTCTGAACCGTTTGTCCAATGTTTTGGCGTAACTCATTATATCTACGGTCAACGGTCATATCTGTAGTAGGTAACACTAGAGCTAGAAACAAGTAATTTTTTATTAAAAAAGGTTTTATATAAAAAATATGCATCGTCACGAGTAAAAAAGATACAAACGTGTGTGCAATATTTCATCTCAATCAAACATCGGTAAGTTGATCAAAATTAACTTGCAAGTTTTGATAACAGACACAGGACAGGTAAATCTAAAATAAAAGTTTGTAAAAAGCTGTAAACGATTTGAAAAAAAACTCACTGCTAGAGTCAAAATGCTTTTATCTGTGCGGTTGACTGTACTTGATTTTTGATTTATTGTAAGTCTATTTGCTTGTTTGTAAATTAATTTTAGCAATATTTTTGTTTAAAGGCTTGTGTTTGACTACTAACTCACCAGATGAATAAAATAAATAAGGTATTTTAATGATAATGTTGCTTACTCTTTGTTTAATGAAAATGGGTTGTGTTAGATGACCTTATTTCAAACTAATTGTTTTTTTAATTAAACACTAACCAAGGTACCTAATTTCCTACCTATCTAAAAGTACAAACATAAAGTTAACTCTCAGTACCTATATAAATGTGCAGTAACAGACAGACGAAAGAAGTTACTTCAACATAAGGATGATGTAGTGATATCATAAAAAGGACCATTCTGAAACCAGAAGTTTTTATCCAATTTATGTGACGAGCATGCAGACTACCGTGTTTATGAGCGCTGCTCGGAAGTTATATCCTGCAATGGAGCAGTCAGTTGATCGTCTTGCAAACTTTATGTTTAAGAGTTGCAAGGTGAAGTGAAATCGATAGTCTGCATTCCACTTTAAGCATACTTCCACTATTCCAAAGTCATCAAAATTGACTTTGGTAAACTTCAAAGGAGCGGGCAGAAGTGTGATTCTAACTAGTTACTAACTAGTTAACTGAAATATTATATATGTCTACTACAGGGTAACCAAATAGCGGATCTATCCAAGATAGATGCCATCATCATAATCGTCATTTCTGCCGAAAGACGTCCACTGCTGAATATAGGCCTCCCCAAGTGTCGCCACATTTATCGGTACCCTTCGTGGCGCATCCAGATAGTTTCCAAGATGAACTTTCTAATGAACATCTCCAAGATTTAATGACAATAGCTGGCACCAACTTTAGTCTAAACTTCGGACTGATAGTTCAAGGCAAAACATTTGTTACGTTAACATACTGTTATTGATTAAATTTTTGTTTATTATTTAATAAAATATTTATAAGACGGGGGAGGGGGTTTTACAGACCGCGACGGGCATATTATTTTATGAAACGGACAACGGACACCAAGGGAAATCTGTCCATCCATCTTTTATCAAACTGAAATCAATCAATATTAATTTGATTTCATTTTCATAGCATAGCCTTTTCCAAACTCTGTTGGGGTCAGCCTTTTATCGACTCGAAGAAGCCTTTTATCTCAACGGATGGAGCTGAATATCATCTGGCCTCCACAACCCAGAAACTGGGTAACACTGGCCAGGTTTTTTAACTTCAAGAAATGCTCATGCATACTGCGCTACCACGGCGAGATAGTGCAGTTCTGTGGGGCTCCAACCCACTAAAACTCCACGGTATCCTCCTATGCAGCTTATGGCGGGAACACGGGCACGCGTTAGCCTCACCGCAAACCCGCCGCAATACTGGCAAGGTCTGTGTTAAAATTTCTGGGTTCCGAAGTTCTGACTATCCTTAACGACATATGTTTGGGACAATCCCACCGCACTATTCCCAAACCACTGCAACTCCTCATAGCCAGAATCAACAGTGGCGACCACCAGAAAAGCGCCGAAGCAATGAAGCTAGACGAAGTCCCGGTGAATGAATTTAACTGTCTTGGATCCCGCAAGGAAATTAATCAGAAAGGAATAACCGAAGAGTAGGAAAATATCAATTTCCATTTCCCTCCATACCAAGCAGGAGACAGAACAAACACGACCAATAGACACAGAGGGTCGTTTACAACTGGTATAAGGCCAGTAGCACCACGGATAAAAATATAATTAATATTAATAAATCATGTAACACGTGAACTAAGTGTTTTTAACGTATCAGACTCTAAGAAAGTGCTACCGAACTGTATAAAAGTGCAAATTGACACTATTCTTAGTCATAACATTTTACATTATAATAATAAGTTAGAGTTAAATTGCTTATTAGTCTATTAAGGCTAGATTGTAATTTGTTATTAAGAACATTAGTTTTTATTAATATAGAAAAAAAAAAAAAAAAAAAAAAAAAAAAAATTAATGGCTCCTAACATCGTGAGCCAATAAAACTGACTGTCAAAGGTCTAAAAATGACAGGCAGGATCAACAGCTTACGTGCTTTCCGATGCACGGAGGAGTTTCGGTATGCAATGGATGTCCGTACTCACCAAGCGTCACTTATCCTTGAATATCGAGCCACGCGGCTGTATTATTTTGCCAAGAGCTTCTCAAAGCTTTTGTCAAACTGCAAATGGCCATTGAATACCGCTGTTAATTTCTTTATTTCAGAAAGTTTACGTAAGTTATTAGACTATTCATGGGAAAAGTTTAATTAGAGTTTGATCTCCGGATTTGAGACAGAGGTATAGTACAATGTTTATCTAACAATAGTTTGAGGACAAGACGGTGATTTGTCTCCTTAAAAAGGAATCTGTTACAGTTACAAGATGAATCTTACTAATATTAAAACCGGCCAAGTGCGAGTCGGACTCGCTCATGAAGGGTTCCGTACTTGGTAAATTGCGGTTTACGATTTATGACGTATTAAAAAAAAACTACTTACTAGATCTCGTTCAAACCAATTTTCGCTGGTAGTTTACATAGTAATGTACATCACATTTTTTTTTATCATTATCTTATTTTAGAAGTTACAGGGGGGGGGACACATTTTACCACTTTGGCAGAGTCTCTCGCGCAAACTATTCAGTTTAGAAAAAAAATATATCATAAACCTCAATATCATTTTTGAAGACCCATCCATAGATACCCCACACGTATGGGTTTGATGAAAAAAAATATTTTTAGTTTTAGTTTCAAGTATGGGAACCCCCAAAATTTATTGTTTTATTTTTATTTTTGTGTAAAAATCGTAATGCGGTTACCAGAATACATCTACTTACCAAGTTTCAACGGCATAGTTCTTATAGTTTCGGAATAAAGTGGCTGTGATATACGGACGGACAGACAGACAGACAGACAGACAGACGGACATGACGAATCTATAAGGGTTCCGTTTTTTGCCATTTGGCTACGGAACCCTAACAATGCGAAATTTTTGATGGATGTATGTTTGTTACTCTATCACGGCAGAACGGCTGAACGGATCTGGGTGAAATTTGGCACAGATATAGATTATAGTCTGGAATAGGACATAGGATCATTTTTATCCCAAGAGTCCCTTAGGAACATAATCCCCTTTCAAATTTTTAGCGGGCGAAGTCGCTGGCAGAGGCTAGTAATACATATTTGAGAAGTATGTTGTGTCAAAATTTAAACGTAATAATTATGAAAAAATGCAACAAAAAGACTTTGGTTGGACGAAATAATTGTCTAGCTCACGCCACACATAGTACAATTAAATTGTTTTTCGGCATAATTTATACTAACTTTAATTCAAGTACAAGGCACTGAGTCACCAAATATATTACGTCTAATCTTTGAAATGTAACCCTGCGGCTATGTATGTACTACATTGACAAAAACATGGCGGCAAACATTATCTCATTCTATTAAAGGTGTTGTTTGACCCAATTAGACCTCATTGTTCTTGAAAACCCAATATCTACACTACATTTAACTTTTAAAGACGCCTTCTTCGTCCTTACTTAAATATCTACGTAGGCATATTATTATTTATTCGTGAGGTACAGATCTCGACGTTACTCTGCGCGAACAATACGCTTTAATTATTCAAGGATTGAAGAAGTGGGGAATGGTTATGCAGAGTCGGGTCAGGTGTACCTTAAGCTACGGTGCTACGGAGCTACGAGGCTACGGGCTACGAAGCTACGGATAATCATGGACATGTTTAAGAGCGAACTCTAGTCAACAGGAATTTTAAAAATAGGTATTTGAAGAAACTATTGCCGTCGCGTCACCTCCAACCTCACCCTGTAAAGTGCGAAAGGGACAACTGCAGCTCAGGCTGATTTTACCTACAAAAACTTTGACTAAAAGACGTTTCGTATTCTGCTGTTTTCTTCATGAAAACTGGTCTGATCTAAAAAATTCTTATATCAAAATTTAGAGGAAAAGAATATCTATGCTCCTATTATTTCCTTTTTTGTTAAGAACTTATAAATTTTGTCTGAAAGTCTTCTGAACATGGCGGTAAAAACGGGCATTTTTTTCGGATTTTTGGATTGTCATATTTCTTTTTGTGATTATGTTTTGGAAAAAAAGAAATGATACAGGCACGTATTAATTAGACCTAGATTTTATGGAAAAATATCATTGCTCTAAAGGCATTATCCACGAAGAAAACAGCAGAATGTGTTTGTATGGGGAAAGTCTCACTAGAGTCCCCTCTTAAGGTAATTTTGAGGGAGACTTCTTCAGGCAGAGTCTACTACGGCTATACCTAACTGTCAATTTTATTTAGGAAGGCTGAGTCGAGGTTGTGTCGAAAGAGGAAATGACTAAGAATATAGGTTTCTTTGACGTCAACACTTGGTAGTTTACGATCTATTGGGGTAAAGGAGTCGACGACAGCCATTAGCTACGGTTAATAAATAATGTATGTTAATTCATACGCCACACTCAATTTCGGTGTCTATGCGGTAGCGTGGTACTGGAAATTCGGTTATGTGCGTTTGTTTAGATTTTAGAAGAAATCATCATTTATATAAAAATAAATACAAGGAGGTCTTGCTACTGCTTTTATTTTATTTCTATGTGTTTACTGTCTTCTCAAAAAGAGTTTTCCTCATAATAATTTGCTAAAACTGTATGAACTAATATGAATGGATATATTAATTGTACACCCTTCGCTAGTTAAGTATGTTTTTATCACATCTATTCAAAAAGTGCCAGTTAATCTTCGTAAACAGGGACTAAAATAGCACATTAATCCCTAGGGACTAAAAGTGATTAGAATTTGGAATGCGGATATTGTTCGTAAATGTTCCAATCAGCAAAGAGATGAATCACAAACCATGAGGTCCAAAATAGGATTAGATCAGTTAAATTGAACAAGTGACTGGCTGCAAGACCGCGCGCGAGAAAATTAAAAAATAAATCTACAAATGTAACGGATAGTACTAATAAAATTGTTACGATGCACTTCCATAATTGTTTAAATATAAAAATAAGCCTCTAATTATTTCTATGTTATGTCTATGGTTCCTAATTGTATGTAAATAAATAAACGTAACGCTCTTGTTCATACGTTGAACTTCCTTATTTTCTCATAAAAGGTGAATAAAAGAAAAGTGTCCACCTCGGGAGCAACACTATTTTAACTCTCGCCTTTAAAATAGTTGTTTGCTCCCTAGGTAAACAATCTACTATTAAGTCCCATTTAATACGGGGCGAGCTTTTTGCCATCAACCGGGCACAAATGTAGACTCCAGGCTGCTGCAGAGAAATTTCAGATGGAAAACCCAAGAACATTTTGTCCGACCCGTAGCCTAATAGCGCAAATGGACTAAAACGGAAATCCACATCGCGTCTTTCACCTCGCATGTGATTGGTCAAACCCTGTGCCTTGCCGAATTCACTTGCGCAATTAGGCTGCCGGGAATCGAATCCAGGACCTCATGTTCAGCATTGCTTGCAATAACAAGACCAAAGAGGCACTATAAATTGTGTATTCGCTACTTCAGTCTATTTGTACCAAAATATAGCACGAATTGTGCGGACTTTTAAAAGAAGACAATATTTTCTAAAATTTCTTCTTTGAAACAAATTTTATGATTATACGTAGCGTATGCTGAAGATTTACGGGGTAACATTTGAAACAAGTATATTTGCAGAAGCTATTTTATTTTATGAACTGAGCTTGTAGGTATACCAATAGAACAACTTCAGTAGGTAAGTAACTGTTACTTGTCTTTTTAAGGCCCGACGGAAAAATAACGATGTTATAAGTTTGACATGTATACCTGTGTGTTTGTGTATCTGTCTGTGGCTCCTAAACGGATGGATCGATTTTAATTTAGTTGTTTTGTTTGAAAGGTGGCTTTAGCGAACGTGTTCTTAGCTATGTTTAATTAAAATCGAACAATGTTAACCAACTGCCACTTAAGTTTGGCCATTCTTCAAGCATAGCTCTCTCCATTGCCCTTTGGGTGACTTTAAGCCTTCTGATAAGGCCCACTGTAAGCGACGACGTTTCTTTCTCGTAAGTAATCACTGGCAACACACACTAGTCAAAGACTTTCGTCACTGTAGTAAGTTGGACGAGAAGATACCGCGCAACTTCCCGAACGCTGCCCAGCCGAGTCGGATTCGACGGTTCTCGAAGTTGGAACTACCTAACTGGACCGTTTGTCCCAGGCAGACAGTAGTTTCACCCAGGATTCACCACCTAGCACTGTATTTAGAAAGACAAGAGGGATTTTTTCTCTTTCCTGCGTAGTAGCCGTGCCCCAAAACTCGTCATAATCGTCCACAACTTCGAGTTTAGGTAGTGTAGGTAGTATAATCTCTGATTTTGACAGAAGTGGGTGCAACATGAAACTTGTCTACTACTAGATAAATTATGTAGTTTAAAAAGTATGAAATAAAAATGTGACGGGGTTTTTTAAATTTAGAAATTTTACTTGTTGTTAATAGTAGGCAATTTCAACTGACTATTTCAATATTTAATTTCAAAATCTATTTTATGAAAGCCATATGTAGCCCCAATATTATAGTAAAATATTTAATATAGTTCTACAGCATCGTTCTCAAAATAAGAGAGTGTAAAACATTGCACACAAAATTGGCAACCCAAAAATTCGTACGACACAGTTTGCCAAATTGAAGTAAAATATACAATTACAAAAGTTCAAGGTGCCCGTCGGTTTGTTTATATTATTTATCACTTGCCATTTAATTCAACGATCCTATTTTCAATTAAAAAGCCTATCTTAACTATATAGCTGGTAATATTAAAAATAAAATTGTTGTTTCTGAGATGAGATATTTGATTATTTATTTGAAGAGGAATCCTGAAGAGGTAATGTCTGTACTGATCCGATTATAATCATTATTTCACTGATGTAAGGATAACTATCACTGAGTATGGGTTGTTAGTAGCTAATCCCTTTTTTACTGTTACTCTACAGTGTTCTGTTTATTCCTACAACCTCCTCTTATCTCTTATACTCTTGAGATCATCGACGAATTTGAGACTTTTGATGCCCGCTCATTCTACTAAGTTCTATAATAAATCGTTCACGGTTCAGGCTCTACTGTGTCAGTAAGACAAGCCCAGTCTTCAAATCTCTTAAAAATCATGTTAAGAACCATTTCCTTTCTCTTTAATGCTTTTATGTTTCTATCTAATTTCTTCTATCCTTGATTAACCCTTCTTTAAAATTCTGTAACATGTAATATTATATATGTAATAATATTTTTTAAGTAGCAATACACCGTAGGCTAGCTAGTCCTCCGTTCTTTAAGTCCATCCAAAGGTTGTCTGATAGATATCACTGTCAGCGATAAGACCGCCTTTGTACCCATAGTATTAAGTTGTTGCAAAATATATGTGTAATTTCTTTTTTTTGGTGTCTATAAAGTATATTCTATTCTATTCTAGGTTGGATACCCAACGGTTATTTTCGAATGGTACGTCGCAAGAGCGATGTCGCGGAAAAATAGATAAGTTTGAAGTTCAACAGGATTGTGAACTTAAAATACTCGAAACTTGACTGTTGACCAACGTCCAATTTAAGATCCGCATGACCATCCAATTCAAAGTTTGTGGCTTGGGAACGTCCGTCAACCACAATAATGCCAATAATAAATGTGAAACTGACTTGATAATCTTCGTTTGACATTGACTAGTTAATCAGGCGCGTGAATTCTAGTTGGATCAACTAAGGGCTTCTGTAGACAACCGATTGTATGGTCAACTAAACTGTTGGTCTTTTAATTGATTCGATTGGTCTGGCTCTAATTCTTCTTCTGCCGTATAGTCGGTTAGACAATCCCATATGACATTCCAAGTTATTTGCGTTGTAGGTAATTTAAAGTTCAGTCCAACAAGTAAATAACACAGTGGCTAATCTTTCTACTGTATACAGTACTAACAAGTACTGAGCTGAGAAATACACTTCTTCATTACGATAAAGAAGCTGAATCGATTTTAGGTAGTTACTACAATTATTGCTAGGCACTTGCGATCGGTATAATTGTAAAATCTGTCAAAGTCTTACGCAAATTTGGTTTGTTTCCAGTCAGTTGTCTGCAAGCGTCCTAAATCGCCACGACCTTCGAGCTCGTTTGACGTCTTCTCTTCTCGAAGGGAATTACTGTCGCCGCCGGTTATTTGATAAGTTTCATCAGAACAATACATAAATAGGCATACGATGTAACTGGACCGAGTAGTGACTCAGTATACTTGTAGATACTTAAGTATACCTACATATCGAGGATGCCTTTAGTATGTGTTAATTTAAGGAAAATTTTAATGTTAGCAAAGTTTTGAGTCACAATTTTCGATATCGGATTTTTGACAGTGTAACAGCTTTATCCTCAAACAAGAATTATAACCTATTCTATCTTAATATAATAAGTTACTCATGACGAAGCCGTGACGCTAATGAGAACTTCTTACGAAAGAGAATGCGGTTTTTGATTCTCGAAATATGAAACGGATTTCTAAAGGTATTCCCGCCGCCACTCGTGATTCGAACGAGCAACTTTAAAAGAAGAAAAATAACGTTTGAAATTCGAAATTCAAAAATGCACGGAAACAGAATGTGCAGCGCATTCGTGAATACATGAAAAATAAAAGCTTTTGTATTATAATTCGCGACAGAGTGCTTCGGTCTCGAGCGAGAATCAAGATCGATACTTTCTTGTAGCCAAACTTATAGCCTGCTTCCGACCTTCGCTACTACATATAACTACCTACCTACATATTATGTTTACGTATATTACTATATAGTTTTGTTTATCTACCATAGTTTATAAAGGAAACACCGGATTAAGAAGCTTTATGTGTGTTCCGTTCAAAATATATTTCGGCGAAATGTATTTTTAGTGTAAATTTGTTTTGTTTTGATATACCTAGTTCAAAGAGTTGCATATACTTAGAAGTAGATGACGTGTAAATACGTACCTTTGTACAAACAATATAATACTTTATATTTATAATTAAACTTTTGTACTCATATTGAAAGGCAAGTGCATTAGTCTGGCGGGTTGAGCAAAAAATTAAGCTGAGGACAAAATTTAACACAAAAAAAAGTTAACTGACACATTGTTCTTAGTTTAAACTCTAACAAAAACTTGGCTCTTCTAGTGAATAAACATTCATTCATTTACTCATTTATAAATGACACTTTGAAAGGGACTTACCACGTGTAGTCGTGCCCTAAAATAACAAGACTTTAAGTACAAGAGAAAAGAAGCACATGTTTGAAAACTTAATATGTATCTTTCCAATTTTTTTTTGTTTCAAAACGGCCCTACAATAACAATGCTTGTCTTGAGATGGACGTTCTCGTATATATTGTTTAGAAGCATAAAAACGATAGATATAATCATCATCATCATCATTTCAGCCGAAAGACGTCCACTGCTGGACATAGGCCTCCCAGGCGTCGCCACATTGACCGATTCCGTGCGTCTCGCATCCAGCACCTTCCCGCAACCTTAACCAGGTCATCGGTCCACCTAGTGGGAGGCCTTCCAATGTATCGTCTTCCAGTTCGCGGTCGCCATTCCAAAACTTTTCGGCACCATCGGCCATCCGTTCTGCGAGCGATGTGCCCTGCCCACTGCCACTAACGTTTGGCAATTCTTCGGGATATGTTGGTAACTTTGATAGATATAATTATTAACAAGATTTTTAATATCAAATTATAAACACAACACCCAATAAATTCAATAATTGATCGGTCATTGATCTTTGATATTGAACCTAGTGACTTTAGACCTCTTGTATCATTGGACAATGATCTACTTAACCACCGGTTAAAATCGGTTTCATCCATGTTGCTATGATTGGTGGACGGAAAAAAAAACATTTGGTAAAAATAATGATTCTAGAATCCAGGGGTAAAGTACCTTTTTTCACTTCAGTGTGGGCAAAACAATATAGGAAGGAAATGTTACACGGTCTGCTCCCAAAAGGTCGTGACTTAAATGATGGAGTGTTAAGCCTTTCCGTTGAGGGTTAAAACAAATTGTACACACTTTGAAAAGGTGTTGACCCGCTTGAAAAAAATATGATTCATTTTATAATAAATATTTACGATGAGGCAGGAGTGTGATGTTTAAATGTCCGCATTGGAGTATTTGTGTATTAGGCATCTATGTACTTACTCAGTTGAGTATTTGTAGAGTTATGTCCATGTTTGACCGCAATGTTTGGTTATAACAATCTTGATCTATATGAAATACGTTGCTCGATGTTACCTAACTGCCTTTCTAAGAACAGTTACTTTGTAATTCACAAACAATAATTTAATATTATCATCATCACGGATCTTATTGGTAAGGTTCTTCAGAAGGGTCAGATGCGCAGTACTCATTATCGGCGTGTGTGTATGTCTAGATGTATGAACGTAAGTGAAGTAAAAGGATGTAAGGATCGCAGCAGGCGGCGTTCTGTAGTTTCTTGGAAAAAGAGGTGAGTTTATGTGTACATCATCATCATCTAACATATCATCTCTTTAAATATTCCTAAAGATTCTAAAATATATAGGTCTTTCAAAAGCTCGGACATTGTCATAATATATTACAGTTTCCACTCAAACGTCCACCGCACAAGGTAGCACCGTGAAATGTCTAAAACCTGGTATAATGGATTGAGGATATACCAACCAATCCCATTTAGCAAAACTGGACTCTGGCAATATGCCAGGTTTAACAAAAGGTATAATAATACCTGTCTCGAAAAGCGCCACCATCAGGTATACCTAAGTATAACAATAGCATTAACGGAGGTACAACGAAAAAAACTGAAATAGAAGAGAAATAATTGCAATGATTCATTAACTATTAACACGACGTTCGATTGGAATACGTAAAAATGTTTCACAACCCTGTAAACAGAGGGTTGAACACAGAGTATTGAATACACCTTACTCGTTTTATCATCAGACTACAAGACGTACGGCGAAGCGCCATCAGCATGCATCATACAGCTAAGAAGTGGAATTCCCTGCCGGAGTCTGTGTTTCCCGATAGCCACAAGTTGGGGTTTTTTAAGTCAAAAGTGAATAGGTTACTTCTAAAGCAGCGTGCTTCACCGTTGACCACATCATCTTTCCATCAGGTGAGATAGTGTTCAAACGCGAGCCTATCATCAATAAAAAAATACCGGCTACAGTTGCCGCCGAGGCGTCTCGATTTACCGCTTAAATTGACATTCACTTTTCATACTTAATCATTTCATTGACTCATCTGAATGACGCGAACGTGTGACGTCTCAAAAATTCATAATCTTTAACTTATTCGACAGGTTTTGGCCAACATTCTATTATAACAAGGAAAGCTTCTAAAATATATTATTTTTTACTGGATTATTCACGTATTCTTATTATGAATTTGGGCCATAGAGTTCACAATTTTTTAAAAATATCACTCTGCATAAGTCATTTAAGGTAACTAGAAGATTATGACGTATAGACTAGAGGAAAAGCTTAAAAGTTTTCCTGTCTTCAAATAATTCCAATCATTCTAATGACAGTTTGGAAATCCTTTCTTTGAACAGATACAAATTTATTATTCATATTGTTGGTGGGGTTCCCTTTACAAAATAACCAAACTAAAAATTATTATTCATTATGGTATCTGTTTCCTTTTGCTTTCAATCTTGGCCAATTTTAAATAGATTTGGTATACAAAAAAATTATACACTTACTGTAAGTTAAACTTTGTTAAAATGTATAATAATAAACAATGTCACGTATATCGATTAATTATTAAATTATCAAGCTATTCGTTATCTCTGACGGTAGTGTCTGGGGTCACCGAGGTGCGATGTGGGGGTCATCTGTGCACACACTATCACTTACATGTTTGTTTTACTCCCTCAAAACTATCCTTACCTACTCATACTACTACACATTGATCATGAATTTATTTTTGAAGTTAATCCTATCGTACATTCCTTCTTTCACTAAATTCCAAGGACCACAGTGATTCAACTTTGTCAACAGTTTTAAAATAACTCAGTTTTTTTTAAAAATTATAAACAAATAAGACACGATAGTGAGTAATGACTTTACTATTTGTGATTCGAGTTTTACCTTCTTTTTTATCTGTAATGGTGAGTCCATACTACACTGATTTTGCATAGACTTGACATACATTGACACCGACATTTGTCTGTACTGCTGTGTTGCACAGACAAAAGTCTATAGAAATGCACGTCAAGTCTGTGCAAATTCTATGTAGTGTGGACCCATCATAAGTTTAAGAGCATGAGCAAGAGCACATTCACATTGATCAAACAAAACATTATATGTTGCTTAGTTTTTTGGCAGTTTTATCGCATTTGTGACTTTAATAGAGCAAGCCATCATCTTCCACTGTCTGCGTGCATTCGTATTTTTTCCGGAAACTGTCAAACAATGTTAAGAAAACGTCAGTTGTTTCAGATTTGGTAACTCTGCAGGGTCATCCGTTTCGGAGACGGCCTTGAAAAACAGACGAACATAAAACAGCTGTTTATACTGCCATGTAATATTTGTATGCTGTGATTTATTTAGAGCGAAATCACCAGCAAATTACGTCAATTACAAGATTGTGAAAGTTTAAAGATTTATTCTGAAGTGACTCGCAAGTACTCGCAGTCACAACGCAAACGATTTCGTTTATTTTGAACGTTTGCATTTTGTTAAATGAGTTCAATTTATTGTTTACTAGCTGTTGCTTTACTTTCTTTTTCCCGTACGCAAAATACGGGCTTGGTCATGGAGTTGCGGAAACCAGCCCGTTTTAACCTAACCTAACCTAGCTGTTCCCCGCGGCTTCGCTCCCGTAGGCCACCCCACAGGACCCGTTTTCGGGATTAAAAAATAGCCTATGTCACTCAGGAATAATGTAGCTTTCTATTGGTGCAGGAATTGTTTTAAATCGGTCCAGTAGTTTCGGAGCCTATTCGGTACAAACAAACAAACAAAAAATTCTTTCCTCTTTATAATATTGGTATAGATTTGAGATAGAGAAAAACTGTTGAAAGTAAAATCCAAAATTACGAATTATGTCAACATTAAAATTTGATGGACTACTAATTACAAATAATAAAGTTTAAATCCAGCAATCACAAGGAAGACAGTCACAATAACAAAAAAATCCGAACCATTCCAAAACGTCAAACACAATCTTGACAGACATCGTACAATCAAATTACGTCCGTCGGTGCTAAGATCAAGGCTCGACAAATACGTCCGAGCATTGTCGAGCATTGCCAAGCGTGTGATGCGCGGACAATGTAGGCGGACGGTAGTGGCGTTAACGCTGTCACACGGAACGAAAGCTATCAGTCAAATTCTTCATGACTGTCAAACAATTTGCAACATAATAAAAACTTTGCACTGAAAGTGTTCGGAAATTGTCGAGCGTTACGGCCTGGGACCATGGGTAAAACTTCTAGGAAACAGACTAACAAATGACATACAAGATGAGCGATGCGGTCCTCCAAGAAGCTATGAGTTAAAAAAAGTGTCTCCGGTATACTACGTGACCTGCTTATCCATAAAATTTCTAGAACAAAACAATGCCATATCATTCAATGCATTTTAATAGTTCTGATTCCTCGAAATGCGACGACAATGTTATGTCAGAAGCTGAACCAGACATAACGTGCACGAATGCCGTCAAGGGCGTAGAAAGATATCGTCCTTTTCAATGTCACTCAAACTAGTTCTATAAATTGCCGTACACGATTAATTTTGTAGACATGCGCGACAATGCTCGTAATGCATAATATTGATACACTTTCACATATTCAGATATAAATTATACTATGGCAGATATTAGTTAGAAACTTCGAAATAGTTCTCGAACATAAATCTCAATAATATATGTAGATAAAAATTGATCACAAACTGTAGTCGGTGAAGGCAAGCAAGCTCTTTCCATGTCACTTGTAATGACCGGCGGCAGTAATAATAACGAGTTAACCGTTCCAAAAGAACTGCACGATGTAGATCACAATTGGATAAGAGGCGCGTAAAGTGAATATGAGATGTTAAAAGTGCTTGAACTGCAGAATAATATCAACGTTTAAGTAGACGTGACCAGTGTGGCGATAGAAATTAGATAAGTGAATGAAAGCGTGGCAGGAACGGATTAGGATCGCAAGTAATGTGTTATTGATAATTTAGGAGAACAAATGAAATCATTCACCGGTTTCGATCATAAAAAGGTTTTCAATTAAATGCATGGCGAGAAATGTAAGAGATGTATGCTCGCAATGAAATTATTAGGTATTTCTGCTTCTAATAACATTGTGAAGTGTGAGAAATCATTGTTGAAATATGTTTGGAATACCAGGCTGTAAGAACCTACGTGATTACGTTTCAAGACGTAACGCCTAAGCCTAAGTAAGCATTTAACTCACATGAAGGCACACGTGTTCCAGTAACGTAGCCATTGATTGTGGATTAGCAAACTGTGACTAAAGATCCAACTTGAGCTGAAAGGTCGTCAGCGATAAGACGTTTGAAATCAATTCTGTGAACATTGTATACACAATGGTTAACTATGACCCGCTTGCGTTTATTCGCAACTCTATTCGTTTGTTCCTTTCGACTTCTAGGCATGAACCATCGCGTATAGTTTTCAACCTAATGTCCAACGAATCAATTAATTGTTGGTGAATTCGAATGGGTCTGTGTGGCGACGATTGGCACGGAAATCGCTTGTTTCTACAATAAATGTTGTAGCCATTGCCCGCAATTTATCTGGCTGTACATTTGTTTTATCTAGCAAATGTTTATTTTTTCAGCCAAACGGCAAAAGGTTGGAGTTATGGAATAAAGTGAAAAGCTAGAGATAATTGCTATATTTAGAGTCAGTCTCGTGGGTGAAATAATTATTTTAAAATGGCTATATAAAATTCCCAGACGCTATTTTATGATTCCATAGATGTAATAAAATCTGAAGTAGATACATATTTCAACAGCAACGCTCAAATAACATTGAAAAACTTAGTTATATTGGATGGAGCAAATTCTACAACAGACCTATTTGTCAAAATAATATTTGAGAAATAGAGCGGTCCTCAGCCTCTAGCTGTAGTTTTTATAGTGGAAATAATGAAAACAGTTAGATTGAGTGTGAAAACATACCAGTTTTTTGGCGTCATGCAACACATGTGGCTCTCTATACGTTTTGGTTTTTGCTGCTGGCTGGTTATACAGAATTTAGAGAAAGGAACTGATTTTTTTGCTATTCTGAAATTGAAAAATTCAGTTCTCTGTCATGTTATGGGTCAATGAACGTATTGTAACTGCAAAATTTCGTATTTATATTTAGATAAAAATAAATTCGTTACTGAAATACAAGTCAAATGCGGAAGCAATGTGTGTTTAACTGTATTATTAAATGATGACAATGTATTTATTGGCCTTCCTTATTTCACGCGTTCCTCAAATATGGAAATATTTATTTTAATTTGGAAACAAAAGAGACGAATTGAATGAGGAATACGAACGAGAACGGTGAAGCGTGTTTTTATTTTGTTTTATTGTAATGACGTAATTTTTCAGTGTTTTGTTTCACGTTTTTTCCTATGTATGTTTAGTCAGACATTTTTTGTTCGTGTTAATGTATGAGGCGAATTAATTCTGTTAGGTTTTGGTCTTATGAGTAGAAGACACGTTTATGAGTATTCAATAGCCTTGTTCCATTTAAAACACAGATCTGTGATGTTATTTTTTTGGATTTTCTCTTTCTGGTCATTATTCTTAATTTCTAACAAAAGTTGGAACAGAGACTTATGTGCGGAATATATTTAACAACACAGTAACCGTGTTAACTTTAACCGTTAGTTTCTTTTTAACACAACGTTTTACTTCAAATAATGAAATGAAATCACTTTGAAAAAAACTTACATCTACGGCTGTAAACTATTTCACTGTTATCGATTTAGATAACAATCATTGTGAATATAATCGATAATGTTATGCATTCCTATGAAATAACGCAGTTGGTACACTTATGTAGAACGAATTGTAGCGCACCAGATGAAAACTGATATCATTCAAAACAAACACTATTATAATGCAACTGTATTTAATTAAAAGAATGTCAGACAATCACCCTTTCAATTATAATTTTGTATGAAACATGTTCCAACCTAAGTAGTGTATAGTACAAAAAATTATTCATAATATATAAATGGAAATAAAAGAAAATTTGAAAAGAAATCTTACTTATCGTATATCCGCCACAGTCACTTCGCGGAAAGCGCGGCAAATAAATAGCCTCCCTAATCGCTACACGAAGAGACGAACCAATTCGCTTCAAGAGGTCCATATTTGTCAACTTTTGCGCGAAAATAATATAAAACACCAAACGAATACGCGATCAAATGTAACGTCACAGAAACACAACATACTTGCTGCGAGGATAAAAGAAAACTGACATATTAACAGAAGTGACTTAATTTTATTAGTTTGTTTCATAAACAATGAATATATTAAAAGAGCAAGAAACCGGTCGTGGAGTTGCGGCACGTGGTTCGACAGTTCACGACGATTCTTACTCATGTCTTGATAACGACCAATCACATTAAAATAATTAGTTGACAATTAGTGACGTCACGACCTCTTTTAACATTAAATCAAGTCATTAACGCAATACTAATAAAACGAATAATCGTGTTCGAATTCGAACTACTGTCTGATGAGTTCCATTGTTTACGTATGTAAATTAAGAAGTGGATTACAGAATTCTTTACACATTAACGAGTACTAATGAAGTAAAGCATCAAGGTATGCGAGACGCAGCTAAGCAAATAAGGGCTCAAATTGACATATGCTTTTTGAACCTTTAGAAAGGACCATGTTAACAAACAGCAGATGACAGCTGAAAACATGTCTTAAAAGGTAAACTATAAAAAACCTATACAAATGCCACAAAAAAGAACTGTTGAGTAATAAATTTTAGTTTTGTCTGTTACTGCATGCGTTCAATAAATAACAACGAATAAAGCCGTCACCTGTCAAAATATGAAATCCGATGCTGCAATAAAAACTAAACTGGATGGCGCTAAGTCTACGAATCATATCTAGCTAATGATAGTAATCAATTTTGATATCAATAAAGAAGCTTAATGTGTGAATTAAATTAATTGAATTTGATATAAAAATGTTAGGCGCCGGTCTGTCTATTCAATTGTCGCCGAAAATATAACAAACATTTTTTCAACCTTTTTGGCTGAGGTTGATTGAGCTTTGGATATTATTTGAAATATTGAATAGTATAAAGTCAAAACAAAAAAAAACTAGTCCATGAGTTCAGACAAGAATTTGTTTCACTAAGGGCCGATTTTTCAATAGTTGATAAATTTTACCTGAGAAATAAAAATGTCGATTTGTTAGCGTTTGTATAGAAAATATGTCAAACTGTAATTTTTATGCCTCAGTTAAAAGATATCAGACCATTGAAAAATCAGCCCTTAAGCAAATAGAAGCCATTATTTAAGAAAAAATAGACTTTCCATTGTGGATAATTGAAATTATCATCAGATTCAAACTGCCTTTCACAACCTTCTTGAGTGATATGCTCATCGTTCTACTCATCCACCACAATTTTCATTTTAAATAGTTAAGACAATACCGTGATGATCAGAAATATAATCAGAATTGACAAAATAAAGAGAACTGATGATGATAAAACAGTCAAAGAACATAATAGATTCATATTGAAACTATAGGTCCATTCATAAATGATTCTAACTCACGAGAAAATTCAATGTAACATGACCCCAAACTCGATGGTTTTAACACGAAATTAACTAGCCCATGCTTTTATAGTGCACGCCCTTTGCACAAATGAACTGATTCAGACACAATTGCCATTGTCCCTATGAATGGATGCAGTGAATGACGCGACTACAAACTATTCGTATGGAGCTGTTTTGTGATGTCTATCTGATAAGAGGACGTTTGTCATTTCAAAATTATTGGTTGGTTCCACTAAGCTTCTATTTACAGAATTCGGTCGAGCCTCACTCTACGTCATTTACTAAATGCGGTTTCTGACTGACATTATTCATCGTTTATTGGCATACAAAATAGTTTGATGCCGAATCAACTTAACATGACACCACTGGAATATTTTTTCTTCAATTTTTATTTTATTTTACCTGGGCACTTGGGCAGTTATAATGGAAAAATTTATATCCTACAAAAAAATATTGGATAAAGATAAACAAAAGTATGTTTTATATTAAGACATGATTTTTTATTAGAAGCTAGAGGCAGTAACGGAAGCTTTGAATACAATGCTCTATAATATGTGAGAAAAATCAACAATGCTCAGAGTTGGTTTGATGACGAAAAATTTGTCATTGGCGAATGTTACATGTGTTTGTATAGTCAGCAATCAGAGGGAAAGACTCCGTTATTTAGTGTAGGCGTTCAATTAGATGTGTAGGCGGTCTTCTTACAGAAGCACTACACCAACTTTATAGGAAATCAATTGAATCTATTTATTGTTAACAACAATGTTGTTTTTCATTCATATTACAAAACCTGAAGATTTGGCAATTTAACTGGTTTATCAAAGTTTTTATAAGCGGTAAGTGTTACGTTGGAGGCGACAATTGATCCGCGTCACTGAATGTAAACTATTCCCAATTCCAACCTGAATGACAGAAATTACGTTTTTATGATCGCAGCGTCACAATCATTCCGGCTTCGCGGCGATACCGTTCCGGTTTCATGGCTTCAACCTTTCGCAATATAGTCTATGAAGTTTTCTCATCGTCACTTCAGTGTTCTCGGCAATTAGTCGTCGCGTATCTAATGCCACACTAGTATCGTTAATTTGTTTAATAAACATGAATTAATCGTCATCGTGCGACGTTCTCGCCACGTGACTTCGAATGGTAAATTATATAGTTGCAATGTCAAGACTCAAGTGGTTGTAAGCAATAGTGTGCCAGCTGCTCCGGGCCACTCTTGAGGGTAATCACGATGGGATTGCGATCGTCTTCCACACAGGTTACATTGTGCCCACAAATATTGCGGGTTGTTATTGCACGTTATTTTGATTCTCTACGCAGCTAATTTAACATCTGTGATATTTCTAGGATTCGAGAACTGTTGTGGTTGAATCGATTTATTGTTTGCAGTTTTAATCGGTTATACTTTAGAGAAGTTGTTACATTTCGTTTATTTTTTAAGTCAGTCCGCAATACGGTGTGGCATATTGATATAGGTTACCTGTATTATATTGTAAATATTGTTTTAGTATGCGAGTTGGTGTCGGTATCTTTTAAACTACTAACTGTTTTCACTGATTATCTGCGTTTTCAATAAACCTAAAAAGTTGAACTTTTTTAGCTTATTTTCGATTTTAAAATTAATAACTAGGTTAGTAGTTCACATTGGCAAAGTTAATGGTGCTTTATTAATATAAGCTATATATTGGAGGATCTCTTCTATTCTCAGTGACGCAGTAATCGGCGCGCGATGCAGTGATCACGATGGTGTGGCAATCTTTTTGGCTCTAAGCACGAATTATTTGTTAACCCACTTTTACATTTATTTCTGTTAGTTATGCACCTTTTCTATGGTTTCAGTGATGAGTGATGTTTTTTTCAATGTTGATAAATGTGACATTTAGGTTTGTTACACAAGCTTAGGACATGCGATAACGTCGTTAGAAAAATTGCTTTGAAGCTTTATTTTATTACACTGGTTTAATTTGTTTATTTTGCTGAGGCAGCATATCCTATTTTGAACTCAAATTATTTGCCAATTAAATATTTTTTTCAGTTTTTTTTTTGAGGCCAAAATAGGATAGCTTAGATTAATAAGTTTTATCATCTTGATTAATACTTGGTTGAATTGTCGAGTCTTTATTTACACTGCAATATTTGTGTCAGAGAATTGAACAATATTACCTAATTGTTCCCCTTGAATTCATAATTTCTAACATTCAATTTCATTGTTAGTCCCTTAGTTAGACCCCAGCTGACGAGACAAAACAAACCCGAACATTTAAACATTTACAACATTTATAAGCTTTGACACTGAAATTCAAATTATCTACGAACGTGACAAAATCCCCTTCGCGACATTTTTCTTGAATAATTTCGTTCACGTTGAAACAAATCCTTTGATATTGGAATTAATCACTGCACACGCGATACACGGTTTGTTTTATGGTATGGTTGGCGAGCTTGTTTCGCGTGTGTATGGAGCTTTAGTTGTGGGGGTGAGCGCGGCATGTCATCGCGCTCGACTGGGCGGCGGAGGACTGCTAGTGCGAACGCTCGGAGCGTGTCGGCCGCGGAAGCGAGCGCCATGCGCCGCGCCGCCTCCTGTGCGGTGAGCCCGCCTGCCCGCGTTGTCCACTCATCTCACATGCCCAGCATTCATGGTCAATGCTAACTACTTGATAGCCACGATATCAGCGATTACCGCGATGGTCTGGTCCCCAAATCGCCGCCGAATTTCAATACGATGCCAAACATCAAATTGCACCAATTACACGCGCGTTAAATGCGGATAATTAAAGCTGAACTATTGCTAATTGGAAAATTGCACTTGTTTACTACCTAAATTGGGCTTTTAAAATTTACAAGAATGACAAGATTCTATGGCGGACTCAATTAGTTGATAACATACACATTGTAAATGTCATGCGTGACACACGGCTGTTTTCCTGGATGCCCACTCAGTGATGTGCTCGCGTTTCAGTGATTGGTTGAGCTCGATCTAATTCTTGCGATTTTCCCTAGAGCTTCCTGTAACTATGGGTTGAGTTTATTAGCTGGTCCAAATTCCTATATTTCCTGCCTTTTTCGACCGTTTGGACAGAAGAGAGCCAGCGGTATCGCTGAATGTTTAACCGTTTCGGACGAAGAGCGGCGGCGTCAACTTTGCAATATTAATGTTGGTGCTCCTTAATTGTTTCAGGAAATGTGCTTTATATCCGAGCGTGCTACTACCATCGCGGGCCCAATCTTCGCTTTGCACTTGTTTTCACCAGAGAGCTTCCGGTGTATGTGTGAGTTGGAAAAAATTAAAATGTGATTGGTGACCGAGTTCCGGGGCGTTATGATGTTTCGCCGGTATTTCTGTGATTCACCCGCGCCGGCAAAAACTCTAACTGTAGACGGAAGTGTAAACGGTGACCTTTTACTGAGTTTCAGCAAACATTTTAGTAACCTTTACCTTACCTTATGTAATCGATTCATGCAGCCTTTGTTTGGTTGCGATGGAGTATTTTGGTAAATCAATCCGGTAATTATTTCAAGAAATAGCTGAGTAACTGAACGAAGAAGGTACTTCCCATAGTGACGAATTTGAGTTACTTTTACCTGTTTAGTTATAGATAAATTGAACATTACGAATTACTGGATACTTTTAAGTAATATTCGTCATTGCTCAAGTTCAATGGCCCAGGCATTACGTTACAATGTCTTGATAACTCGATTCAAAAGAATCGGTATCTGCCATCTTAAGTATAAACGATCGTCTTTCATTTTGTCTTGGAAAGAACAAATATTAAAGCAGTAGGCCCTTGATTGAGTGGTGCTAGCAGCCAGTGGCGAAATATGAAAAATAGATCAAGACGAATTGTGGTTGTTATAGAAACGTGACCAGGGGAGATAAAATACCGACTTACAAAATAATCTATCCATACTAATGTTATCATACATACATAAAGTCATAACTTTTTCCCATGGGGGTAGACAGAAACACCAGAACACCAACTGCTACGATCCTTACATCCTTTTTTTGCTTCACTCACATTCAAACATCTAGTCATACACATACGCCGGTTATGAGTACTGCGCACCTGGCCTTTTTATGTTATCCATGTTTAGTTTTAATATTCTCATGTAAGGAAGTTATTGTATTCTTATGGGAGAGGTATGTCAAACTTAATTATAAATACGAAATTAACTCTATCTGTCTGGTCTCTAACGGTTGTATAGACTTGGATTAAACATTGCCACACAGTTAGAACATGTTCTGGAATAGAACATAAGATGTGATATCCTAGGAGTACGTTCGCATGAGGTAATTTCTAACTATCACGCGGGCGATGCCGCTGGCAGAAGGGAGTGTTCTATAGATGCCTTTGATTTTGACACCATCTCTCGATATTATTTCACACATAGCGTCATAAAATTGTCTTTTACCATGAAATATGTTCAAATTGGCAAGGTGATGATGATACTACCTAGCCGATTTCAGCCACAGTGATAGCATTTTACGTTTCCCGGTCATATTGGTTTATTTGACTAACATATATTCATCCATTTTTAGCTGAAATCTCCGGCCACATAGTGGCAAGGTAATTTACCGACAAAAAGATCGGTAAGGCAGGCTAAGAGCAGAGAGCGGAGCTAAGGCAATCGGGTTCATACTCGTTTAGATTTAACTAGATTCTGTTTGTAGAGGATACGCAATTTGGTATCGATTTTACTGCTAGTGACCGACAGTAATCTATTGATATTAATGTGGGTTCTGCAGTTACGTTATTGTCAAAGCTGTTGTGTTGTGCTATCATTACAACGTCATTGGACACTATTTTGCTGATCCAACAAGCCGTACACACCTCAGATTCAATCAGATAGCAAAGCGGGTACCTTAATTTTCCATATATACTGGTAAATTAGCAGTATTCGTAATATTAATAATATCATCATATTTTAATAAAATCGGTTACTTGACGCCATCAACGGTCAAGTTAACGTCCCAATGTGTTTTATTCGGTAGTGTACTATTAGATCGCGTCCCCTTCAAATTGGTCCTTCGAGCCGGATTTACAGAAAACCACACTAGTTAGAAGCTTTGCTTGGTCAGTTTCATGGCTCGAACAACGGCACAAGTGACAAATTGGACTAGTAGCAAGGTACCATATCTTTTGCAACCAACGTTGTTTCGCAAAAAAAATGGAAGCTAATTTATCTGAAAGCAGCGTAGCATAATAAGCGAATCACTTACCAAAGTCGCTTCGAACTTATGAAGTTCCCTAAAAATCTGAGGTTTCCTTTCCACATATTCTTGCTTAATCACTTCTGTCATTGACCCTGACGCAGATGGTTTTGATCAGTGAGTCAGCGGTTTCAGTTCCGATTTAAGAATTCCAATGTGTTTTTTGCTATTGATTCGACCGAAATAACGTAGTAACTGGAACGGAAAACGTTATTTTTGAAACTTTTTTATGAGTTACTGGCATTCCGGAAACGCCCTAAACACATTAATCAAGACCTAATTTTATTTTGAGATGAAATATAACCGTTTATTGGACTCTAGACATAGTAGATATTCTATCAGCGATAGCGAATATTGAAATACTAAAATGTAAGGGATTGAAAACGTGATATTTTGGTAGTACATGTCAATCCTCATGTAGAGTAGTAGTGGCCCAGTGGTGTCGGCCGCGACTTACAAGTTGTGGGTCGAGGGTAAGAACCCAGGCAGGTGCTTTACTTTGTGTTAATTATTTCATCACCACTGCATAAAACAGTGAAGGAAAACATCGTGAGGAAACCGAAATGTCCTAGAATCAAAAATTCGAAGACATGTGACACCCACCAACCCACACTGGGCCCGCGTGGTGAATTATGGCCCATTCCTTCTCTCACAGAGAGGAAGCCTGTGTCCCAGCAGTGCGATCATTAAAGGCTGAATATGATGAAGGTGATAATATGTCAATCGCATACATTTTGAACTTGTTGACATTGGTCATCGCTGACAGGATTTTGCTTTGTTTACACCCTCTTATTGGTTTAGTGAGTTCAAGCAAAAAACAGAAAGGACGTGGCGCCGCTTACGTACTTTTGTGGTACACGTATAGCTTTTGGCGTGACGTCTTGGGTTTGAGGCTTGTCATCTTGTGTCGGGTAAAGCGCTTTTGGGTTTTATTTTAAGTTAAGTAATTTCCAGATCGTGGTTTTGAGTTTTATACGTCAACCAAGAATTTAACACCGTCATAAAAGTTGCGGTGGACTGTGTGCGATATGAGTCTATGAGAATCGATTTGTTTAGGGTCTTGAGTTTGGACTGACTTGACATAGGCATGTTCTCGCGGCCCACCCATCAAGGTGAAAGTAGGTTCACAAGCGGAGTTTTTAGTGGGTGCAAGCTCCACATAATCACGTCGTCTCCTCGGACTGCGTGGTATGCGTTAGATATATTCTTCGCTTAATTAAATGAATGGCCATTAAAAAAGTTCCAGATAAAAAAAAAAGAAAAGTTGCGGTGACTGCAGTGATGGTCATTATTTGGTAGCAGCACCTATAAAACGCTTAACGGCACGAAAGCGTGATTGCATTGTTTTTTACATTTTCACAAATAAATTGTTATTGTTATTTATAGCGTACGTGTCAGAGTGTTTAATGAGTGAAATGTAAAATACCCAAAAATTAATTTCTCTAATAAAGGTTTGTTATTGTTTTACACACTTACACAGGTTCAAACTGTTTAGTGTTGAGATTTTATTTTGCGGTAAACACACCATCACAGTTTTTACAGAGCAATAATAGTTAGACTGGCAATCTTGACTAGAGAAGCTCTAGAAAAAGCGAAATTCAATCAGGGACCCATGTAACATTCGGATGCGCATATCAATCCCATACATCTAGAAAATGCCAACACTCGTTATTGGTGGAACGATGTCACTCCTTAAGACCCTAAGGCTTGCTGACGACCTACAGAGTATCGTCTAGTTAGAAAAAAATCTAACAAAAAACAAACAAATCAACCTTCAGATTCTTCACTGATCGAATCTGAATACCATAATTTCAAACCATCTCATGACATCACAAATATAAGAACTACTAGGTCAAGACAATTACGTACGGGTTTGCACTGCATACGTCAGTTGTAGTATTGTGCAAGGAACCACGTGCCAACGTATCCGACCTTACATACTTCGAGAGGTCGCAGGCGCTGGCACTTGATTTAAAACTGCCTCTGCCTTCCCTTCTAGCCAATAAAGAGGGTGAATACCGTCACGACTGTATTAGCTAGTGACAAAAGGCATCTGCATGAGTCATAGATTTCAGAGCAATACTTTACTAGTAGTAAAGTGTAATTTAGGAAGAGTTTCTTTAGCCATAGAAAAATTCTAACACACTTGAGGCTCTAGAGAAAATGTCATTGCATAAGCGATAGCGATAGTTGTTTTTTTTTTGTTTTCTATATTTCTTAATAAAAACTCATCATCTTCCTGCCCTTGTCCCAATGTCCTTGCTTGGGGTCGGCGCACTCTTTCAAATCTCACACAGTCTATCCATCTTATCTTTTGCCGTCCCCTCTCCATCCATCCACATATATATTAATAACTCTTTTAGTAGCATGCGTTTCATCCCTCCTCATCACATGACCATAAAAAGAAAAACGGTTTTCTTTCAAATTTTCTGTCACTGGCGCCATTTTCGAACTTCCTCTAATATACTCATTTCTCACTTTATCCATTCTCGTCAATCCGCACACCCATCTCAACATTCTCATATCTGCTACATGCAATCTCTTTTCATCTATCTTTTATGAAAAAATTCTGATCTATACAGTACGACAGGTCTAATCACGGAGTTGAAAATTTTCCTTTTTAACTTGAGGGGCATCCGTGGGTCGCAAGTAATAATAACTTAAGTTCTTAGTAATACATTACAATCTAGCCTAAACAGACTAATGAACAGTTTAACTTTAACTTATTATTATATTGTATAATGTTATAATTAAGAATAGTTTCAATTTGCACTTTTATACAGTTCGATAACACTTTCTTGGAGTCTGATATGTTAACAACACTCAGTGCACGAGTAACATGTATTGTTGCTATTATTTATTCACTATTTATATTTATACACTACACTAACTCAAATGGTTTAGTTCTCTTTAGCCTACGCACTATGTCCGTGTTATCTAGCAGCTGGATTGCCTCCACATTCACATGTCGATGAAGTCTGTGTTCGTTAAAAAGTTATTTTTTCCCTTTGTAGTTTTCTTATTTGGAAGACGGTAGTAATTTTTTTTGTAAAAAAGTTTTTTTGCGAGAAAAAGATGAGTTTCATTAGACTTGGGTGCAGTAAAGTTTAGTTATATTTAGGTACCACAAAATAAAACAGAGTTATCACCATTGACGCTGAATTTTAGGCGTACGAGAGCAATGCCAATATCAGCAAACCACTTCCGCAGCCTGTTAATATACGCATCATTCAACAAGCAGGGGCCTTGCACTGACCAAGATGGCGAGATATTCTAATTAACACCTGAAATGTGGGCTTGTGACGTTCCTAACTGAAAAGCGTATCTACTTAGAATATGCAACAATGCTTCTTGTGGTATAAAGAATGTGCCAAACTGTCATCTATCAGAACTAGAAGAAGAGAGAGTCAAGCAGATAAAGATCATAATGCATCGTAATTACGTTTGCTTAGAAACTTGCGTTTGTTAAGAGCCAATAGAAAAAGAAGATAATACTTCAGTCAGTACTGAATTTTGGGGACTCTATCTAAATCTAAATAACAAGAGTCACACTTTTAACTTTTCCGAAGAAAAAAATGAAGATGCTTGCATGAAGCAACAAAGGTCGTATTTTTAATTCTATTTTCCTTTTAGTTCTCCTTTGATATTAAATGTGAAAGTTTGGATGGATATGAGTGTGGATGTATGTTTGTTACTTAATCACGCCAGAATGGTTGAACTGATCTGGATGAAATTTGGCATTATGATTATAGTCTGGAATAGCAACTACTTTTCATCCCGGTATAATGTTCCCTTAGGATGATAAAACATTTTTCACGCGGACGCAGCCGCTGGCAGAAGTTATTCATTCTTGACACTAATATTATAAAGGAGAGTGTGTTTGTTACTCTTGCACGCAAAAACTGCTGAACGGATCTGAATAAAATTTGGCACAGAGATAGATTGTAATCTGTATTAGCACATATACCGGGTATAATGTCCCCTTGGGATAATTTTTGACATTCACGCTGGTGAAGCCACTGGCAGAAGCTAGTTGCTTCATAATATTCAAAAATTCGTCTACGTGACAGCGTAAAACACGCAATGAACTCGCGCTGTTGAGTTGTCAAAATTAAAAGGAGCGTGCTTGTTTCGAGCTGTCAAAGCTGTTACGAAATTAGGGTGCTGGACTGGCCTGAGTCCCAGCAGTGGCCACATTACACGCTGAGTATGTGTATGCTCATGCACTCATCACACTCTATAAGCTCTATTTAGGATGAAAGATTGAAGTTCCTTACCTAACAGCAGTGTCTCGTCGTCGAGGGCGGTGACGAGCGAGTCGGTGCAGCAGGTGTTGGTGTTGTCCATGGAGATGCGCACGGACGCGCAGTCGGCTGGCGAGTGCGGCAGCTGCTCCGCCGACTGCGCCGCCACGCGCCCGTTGGCGAGCCGCAGCGACGCTGCGCGCCCGCCCGTGCCTGTCGCCGCGCCGCCTCCACCATCCTCGCATCTGGAGACAAAGGATTAAAGACTTGAGAAAACACAAAAAAATAAAAACAGAATATTCAGCCTGCAGCCCTTGGATAGCCCAGGGATATCTATGTCACCACATACGAACTAAAGACTAATAACCTGTCGTCACAGAAATCTTGCATCGCGCAAGCAATGTTTTCGGCGCGATTTGAACACGTAGAACAGTCCGACAATAACTGTCGAGCAGTTGTCCGGACCAGACACAACCCCCGTCTGGTCGGAGGATCTCCCTTTCCAATGGAGGCTTGTGCGAATTTACACCCTGTGCCGCATACCTCCAAAGATTTAAGAAAACAATAAAAAAAAACGAATTCTCAGCCTGCAGGAATAAAGGCAGGGTCTGTCCCCGCTGTATGGTTTTGTTTCAACCTGGTGTTGTTTTAAGCATTTGGGTATGTCCCCATTGTTTTGTCTTGTTAAGAAAAAACGGGTGGGAATCGGTTGACCGCATATGGCGGTTAACAATCCAGAGCTTTATTTATAAAAACTTTTTAAACATATGGTATTGATTATTTCAAATAGCGAATAGCGGATTTTATCTATGGAGAATTTGAATTTAGAATCTGCTAATAATAGTATTTAAAAACTAATCATAATTATGAATGGTTAGAATCTCTATTTTTCTAAGTATTTAAGTCACAATAAGTAATTAGTTCAACGTCGCCTTTGACGACAACACCAGCTTCTAGTTGTAGTAACTCGCTGAAGACAGTAGTAACCATGATGCTAACAAGGTATATTGGTTTAAACTCTGATTTGACTGAAGACTTGCTCATTCTATATCTGTAACCTTTTACACCAACGCGACGTGTTATTTGATCATCAACTATAGACTATAGTAGTGAGGTTCTGTTGAATGATTATTGTTAAATGGATCTGACTGGTAAGTCGATGGACAGGTTTAACAAATTAGCAAAGAAAATGATACATAAATACAGAAAGCAAATCTTACAAAGGAACCGCAGAGTACCCAAAACTACTCAAACTAAGAAATAGCATGAATATTTGTGTAATTTGTAGCCAGATTTGCGGTAAACTAGTTGTGTGTTTTGTATAGGTACCAAGTACAACGGTTTGCAAACATCTACGTTAATGCATTATCGAACCATTTCACTCTATAGAAAGTAGATTCTTTCGCGATTCGGTACTCGTAACTATTCAGTTATTTCATGTTTACTTTTCAAATTAATTTCAACACATGCTTTTCTTCAAATATCTAGCATAGCAATAACATCACCGATTCTCTCAAACTGTCCGGAATGTGGGTCGGATATAAAACCACATCTGTGTCTTTCTTTGATCATTATGCCCATTTTATTACTGAAGTGATCTCACGTGTGATTTTCATGAGCTTATAAAAATATGAGAATGATGGGAACCACACACACAGCGTAGACACAGCGCGGGGAATAATTATATTTTATTTTTGCATAATTATGAGATTCCTGTTCACTGATTTGATGATGTTAATCCCATCGTACTATTAAACAATGATGATGATGGTTATATATAGACATGATGATGATGAAGATAAAAAGATGGATGAAAAGAGATTGCATGTAGCAGTGATGAGAATGTTGAAATGGATGTGCGGAGTGACGACAATGGATAAATTGAGAAATTAGTATTTTAGAAGAAGTTTAAACGAGGCGCCAGTGACAGAAAAGTTGAAAGGAAACCGTTTGTCCTGGTATGGTCATGTGATGAGGAGGGATGAAATGCATGTTACTAAAAGAGTTATGAATATAAATGTGGATGGATGGAGAGGCAGGGGACGGCCAAAGAAAAGATGGATAGACTGTGTGAGGAGTGATATGAAAGAAAAGGGAGTCAGTGATGGCGCGACGGGTGACAAGACGGTATGGGAGTAGGTAAGTAATATGGGACAAGGGCAGGAAGATAATAATGATGATGAAGATAAATATGTATACTTCCAATTGTAAGAAAAAAAACATATTTTATTTGTGAGGCTCTCACACCTAATCCTAGCCCCTGATTGAGTCTTACAATGAACCGTCGTGACAGCCACATAACTTATAATGATCAAATTTGTCAAGCAATTTAGTGATTTCTTTATATTCCTATTAACAAATAGGAGAATGGTGTTGCGCATCGCCTTGGTATGGAACATAATGCCCTCGTAACCTTGTACGACATTAAGTTTAAGAGCGAACCGTACGACACAAGGGAAGTGTAAATGATCTACTATTACGCTTATTGGTATAGATTAAGGTAAGGTAAAATTGAATGCGGATACATTTTAAAGAAATCTGGTACAAAAGGATTTGGCGATATGCAGTTAAAATATGTATCACATGCATTGAAACTAATGTTGCTTGGCAGAAATCGGAATTAAAGATGACATACGGAACGTTTCTCGTACAAGTCCATAAAAACGGAATAACCAACTAATGTTATATTGTGGTTCTTTTGTAATTGTCTTTCAAGTCAAGGGATATTTTACAACCGTAAACAATATACATATTTAATTTTTATATCGCATATCAGAACCACGTTTTCCAAAAATGCTTTAGGAGCTTTGCCATTTAGAACGTAGGAATCTGGATTGTTCCCCGGGGTTTTGTAAAATATACTGGGTGAAGTGGCCACTATTGGGTTGTATAGCAGATTTGTAAAGCGTAACAAGTAATGTGTGGGACAAACGTGCTAAATTTTATTGTGACTTTCTGTGAATGATACTGGTTTTTTTTCTAGCAAATATCTAATGCAATCCGAAAGCATTAGACAACTCGAATCCATTAGGATTCGAGTTGTCATAACAATAGCACAGTGATGATATACTTGTATTTTAGAGCCCACGCAAATAAAGACTTTTTATCGGCCGGCTGATAGTTTGAGGAAGTTGGCCCTTTAATCAGTATGAGGAAGTATGCAAATGCGCACTTTACAACGATTCGGTAATTATTGTAATATAAAATAATAACCAAACTATCAGCCGATTAAAAGTCTGTGGTTGGCTGGGGTCCTATTAAGACTGTCGATGGTGAAGGCACGTGAATTATAAAGCATAAGTCACAAATATTTATTGAATGGGTGACTTCATGTGTTGCCCTGTTATGAAAATATAAACTGCTGCTGCTTTTTCTATCCTGTAAATTCTGAATACGAATAAACGATTTTTGAACATTCATTTGTATTGGCGGTTTTCCGTGAAGTCTTCATAGAGTTGTTTATATTCATAAGAGTTTATTACAGGGGCTTGCTGTTCAGCTACAATGGCCTTTTGCTCACCAACCGCTCCTTGCGTATTTTAGTAAGGAAGTGCTCTTCAATCTTTAAACCTAATTGCGCTTCAATTGTTACTCATAAAAACCTAAAGTTTAATGTGGCAGCGAAAAGAGCTTTGGACTTCCTGGTATTATTATAGTAGGTATCGAATTAGTTCAAAACCATACTAATTATAAATACGACTGTACAGTCTAAAACTGTACATATTTTGCTGACGCGGTGCCGTGCACCATACGTGCGTCATTCCAATAATATTATAAATACACATGAAACACTTTAAATCAATGAGTACGATAACTGCTACGCGGTGACTAACATTAGAGAAAGGAATCGTCAACAGTATTACTTGTAAACACAAAAATACGTAATAAATCTAACGAAAACTGAGTGATCTTTTCTCTTCGTGCTTCAACCTCAACAACAATAACTCTGCAAGTGTACGAACCGTACATTTTTTGGTCCTTCGAGCCGGATATTGGTGCCACTGTGTCTCTTTACGGTAGCGAATCGGTTTAGCTGGTCTCCCAGAAGCGGGTCGCCCCAGCTAGATTGAGAAGTCGCATAATATCGTGACAGAGGTGCAAGGGTGCTGAGTTCCACTGACCATTTCAAATCAAGTAAGTCAACGATTTCAAGATTTGAAACGGAGAAGACTACAAGCAACGCAGTAGCCTTCGCAATACAACGCAACGCTCTCCTGCCACAGTCAACGACGTGTCAGCAAGCATCAACATGGATATGCTAGAATTGCAGTCAACGTGCTTCGATAACATCAAAGCATTATGTGTCAACTATCGCAAGGATTCATCATCACGAAAATCTGTGGAATACCTGAAGAAACGCTTGTCGTCGCTAGAAAACCAATGGCAAGACTTCGAAGGCAGGCATGCCCAACTGTTGCTCGAACTAGAAGATAAGAACATAGCATATTTCAAGGACGACGTCTACGAAAAAACTAAAGAAATGTTCTTATCAACTAAAACAGACATAACTAGCAAACTGACGACTTTGAGCAAACAAAACGTGAAGTTCGACCTAGGTGGGACTTCAGAAGATGACGACAGCAACATACAACTCTTGCTTAACAAGCAAGAATGCAATTTCAACGCGATTCACCGTGTCATCTCCAAGATTGACTTAATCACTATATCGGAAAGATGGGAACTGGAAGACCACTTCGCAACCTTGAAATCGAAATGGGAACCCATCGATAAACTTCATTGGGAAATAGACTTTCAACTGAAAGGATCCAACGAACATTACTACAAAATGTTCACGGACATTGAACAACAATATGATGAGCTAAAGAGGAAAATCCATGCCAAAATCTGGTCCACCGTCCACTACCAGAAATCGACACCTAAGATCGAAATCCCTGAGTTCTCCGGCAACTACAGTCAGTGGATCTCCTTCAAAGACCTATTTCTGGAAGCTATTCACAAAAACCCTATGATCAACAACGCGCAGAAAATGCAACACTTAAAGACCAAGCTGCGAGGAGAAGCTGAACGCTTAGTGCAGCATCTGACCATTAGCACTGAAAACTATAACTCATGCTGGGATATATTAATTCAGCGCTACGACAATCGTCGCCTCCAGTTTACTTCATTTATGAACAACATGCTAAATCTGCCGATCATACAACATGCAGACTCATACAATTTGAAGAAGATGCATGACGTCATTACCGAATGCCTGAACGGCATCTCTAACATCGGTATTGATACTTCAACTTGGGACCCGATCATTGTGCACATCATGTCACAAAAACTGGACTCCAGTACTTTGAGTGACTACATGAAAGAACTTCAAGATCACAGAGAACTACAGAACCTCCACGACTTCCTGTATTTCCTCGAAACACAGTTCATGGCATACGAAACGATGAAATCAGCTAAAAGGGCGAACCCTACAGCCACAGAAAAATCATCCAACTGGAAAACATTCAACAAGCAAACCCAGATGAAGAAACATAACTATAACTTCAATCAAAATAAAACAAACAACTATCATGCTATTTACGGTAAATGCCCATTCTGCAACGGAAGTCACGTTCTGCGCCAATGTGACAAATTCCTACAAATGGACTTTGGCAAGCGAAATGACACCGTGTCGAAACTGCAGCTGTGCAAAAACTGTTTATTCAGCCACGGAAATGACGAGTGCAAATCCACGAAAATGTGCAAAGAATGTAACTTGAAACACAACACACTATTGCACAATCCGGACAACCAAACCATAACGTCAGCGACTAGAAAAAACAATGTTGAACAACGCCCTTCATCTCAACAACCAACATCTAACCATTTGTCTAAAGACAACATGGAGGTTCTACTGACTACGGTCCAGCTGAGAATAAAATCTGCAGATGGGATTTATGTAACACTACGTGCGTTGCTCGATCAAGGCTCACAGGTGAACTTGATAACAGAAAACGCTGCACAAATATTACGTCTTCCTCGGCGCGGGATCAACGCATCAGTATCGGGAATCGGCTCTGTTTCCAGAGAATGCAGGGGAAAACTGAAACTTACCTGTCAATCGATTCACTCCGATTATAACTTTGAAACTCAAGCACTTATTATGACGAAGCTAACAAACAACCTGCCTATGAAAACGTTCGAGAAAGGTGCATGGAGTCACTTGAAAAACTTGAAACTTGCAGATCCTGACTTCAACGTATCTCGGCAAATCGACCTATTACTAGGAGCCGACGTATACTCCGAAATTATCCTAGGAGGTGTATTGAAAGGCAATAACAGCTCCCCAGTTGCACAACAAACGCAAATTGGGTGGATTTTATGCGGAAAGATGAAACAAACGTTTAACTGCCACGTTACTGTAGTCAACTTAGAGGATTTAACAAAATTTTGGGAGAATGAAGAAATTCAAAAAACTAAAGATATCCCCAAAGATGACCAGTGTGAACAATTTTATAACGAAACTGTAAGAAGATCATTTGACGGAAAGTACATCGTCAAAATGCCTCTAGTTCCAGACTACAAAGAGAAACTAGGCAAGTCTAGAACAATTGCGGTTTCGCAGTTTCTACAGTTGGAAAAACGGCTAGAGAAGAACGAAAAGCTTTCCTCCATGTACAAAAAATTCATGGAAGAGTACGCGGATCTGGGTCACATGAAATTAGCACCTCAGATACCTACTGACGTCTACTTCTTACCGCACCACGGGGTCTTGAGAGAAAACTCGACAACAACAAAGTTGAGGGTCGTATTTAACGCCTCTCAAAAAACTACGACTGGCGTCAGCCTGAACAACGTCATGGAAAAAGGCGCCAACTTACAAAAGGACATTCAGGCCCTTATACTGAAATGGCGAACGTATAAATACGCATTTACGGCTGACATTGAAAAGATGTACCGCTGCATTTGGATTTCAAAAGAACAACAACATCTACAGAGAATTGTATGGCGGGACTCACGAGATCAACATCTTCGCGATTACCAGCTCTGCACAGTAACCTACGGGACCAAATGCGCACCATGGCTAGCTATGCGAACATTGAAGCAACTAGCCATTGACGACGGTCACAAACATCCGGCAGCTGCCAAGACACTCATAGAAGAATGCTACGTAGATGACGTCATTAGCGGCCATAACAACCTCACAGAAGCGAAAAAACTGCAAAACTCCTTGATCCAACTGTTAAAAGGAGGAGGTATGAATTTACGGAAGTGGACAGCCAATGACCGCGCTATACTGGAAGACTTACGCAAGGATCAAATTTCAACTCAAACCATGTTTGATTTTAAAGGGGAAGAATCAAGCAAAACGTTAGGCCTCGGTTGGAATCCAAACAGCGACAACTTCCACTTTAACTGGCCTGTGGAAAACTCCAAACAACTAACAAAGAGATCTTTACTCTCAGCCATATCAAGATTTTACGACCCATTGGGTTGGCTCTCCCCAGTAACGGTCAAGGCCAAACTACTATTCCAGAAAGTCTGGATGAGTAAACTTAGCTGGGATGACATAGTGCCCAGCAACATTGAATCTGAGTGGCTGAACCTAAAAACAGAACTGCCGTTCATTAATAAAATAACGATAAATAGATGGATTGGCGACACACAACAATGTGTCGAATTGCTAGGCTTCTGCGACGCAAGTGTAAAGGCGTACGCTTGCGTTATTTACAGCAAGGCGTTCAACGAACATGGCCAACCCATCGTAACTCTACTTGCTGCTCGAACAAGGGTGGCTCCACTGACTCAGAAAACAACACTACCAAGACTGGAACTGTGTGGTGCTCAGCTACTAGCTGACTTGATGGAGAAAACCAAGGAAACATTCTGTGGATATAACATATCAACACGGGCTTGGTCGGATTCTCAAGTGGTCCTCGCGTGGATTCAAGGCGAAACATCAAGATGGGAAACTTACGTAGCCAACAGAGTTACAAAGATCAAAAACGTCATTCCTGCAGCTCAGTGGCATTATGTCAAATCAGAGCAAAATCCAGCAGACTGCGCCTCAAGAGGTCTTTTGCCAAGCAAACTAGTAAACTTCAACCTGTGGTGGCAAGGCCCAGAGTTCTTAACAAAACAAGATCCGCCGGCAGATATGCCTTGCACTTTCCAAACGAATTTTGGCGGCTTAAACCACGCTAAAATCACGCAAGAAAATATCGATCATAATATAATTATCAATTTACTGAGCAAATGCAGCTCATTGACACAAGCAAACAGGGTCATCGCATGGATATTACGCTTCATTACAAATGTGCGCAATAGGACGAAATCGGAAACTACGTACCTAACAACAAGTGAACTAAGCGCAGCGCGCATTAGTATCATAATTCAAGCGCAGCGATTGCAGTTCAATTCTGAATACAAACAAATCGTTAACAACGAAACAGTATCAAAGAAAAGCGCAATTTGCAAATTGAATCCTTATGTAAACAAAGCGGGCATCATCTGTGTCGGAGGTCGTCTTAAACACTCAAGATTAACTGGGGATATGAAGAATCCAATAATCGTACCACATAAAGGAAGATTTACACAACTTCTTATAGAACAAGCACATTCAGCCACATTACATGGAGGAGCTCGGCTAACGCTGACTTATATTAGACAGCGTTACTGGATCGTTGGCGGCAACCGGGCTGTCAAGAACCAACTTCGAAGATGTGTACGCTGCCATCGCTTCAACAAGACAGATAGCTATCAACTGATGGGTGACCTACCACCGCAAAGGATCACTCCGTGCCGCCCTTTCACGCACACAGGAGTAGACTTTACCGGTCATGTGGATGTTAAACACAACAAGGGTAGAGGCGTAAAAACTTCAAAGGGATACATAGCCATATTTATATGTATGGCGACGAAAGCTGTTCATATTGAACTCGTATCAGACCTTAGCACAGAAACGTTTATGGCGGCCTTCCAAAGACTATGTGCGAGACGCGGCACCCCGAAAAACATGTACTCTGACTGTGGTACAAACTTTATCGGCGCTGCAAAGGTGCTTCGTCAGGAATTCGAAGAGTTCAAACAACTACTGAAACCAGATGTTTTCAACGAACTGGCCAAATTGGAGGTGGAGTGGCATTTCAACGCCCCCGCCTGGCCAACTGCTGGCGGTCTGTGGGAAGCTGCCGTCAAGTCTATGAAGCACCATCTGCGACGAGTACTGGGGGACCAAAAACTAACGTACGAGGAGTTCATAACGATTTTAGCAAAAATAGAAGCCTGCATGAATTCAAGACCTCTGTGCCCGCTAACTGAAGATCCAGAAGAGTTCTACAACTGCCTAACGCCTGGACATTTCCTTACAGGAAGCCCAATATTGTCCATGCCACTCTCGGATTACAGTGACGTAAAAAACATTGATTTACGCCGTAGATGGCAGCTTACCGAGCATATGTTTCAACAATATTGGAAAAGCTGGTCAAACGATTACCTTACCACTCTACAAACACGTAGTAAGTGGAACAAGCCTTCTAGAAACGTTAAAGAAGGCGATGTAGTACTGGTGAAAGAAAACAATCTACCGCCGGGAAAATGGGCCCTAGGTCGGATTCTGGAAACACATCCAGGATCTGATGGATATGTTCGAGTAACTACTGTTAAAACTCAAGCAGGAATCATAAAGCGCCCAATAACAAAACTGTCGCCATTACCATTGAACTCTGAAACTGAGGAAACCAAAGAAAACGAAATGAAAAATAAGCCTCCACAGAAATCGAAAAACGAACGGCGGAAGAAGTCAAAGAATCTTATCTCAACGTTACTAATAACAATGTTATCATTGTTTACATTTGTAACGGGATCTTATACCGCCACCGATGGCACGCGCAGAGCGCCGGCGGCGACCACTCAGATTACAAGTCTGGAACGCGAGCGGCCCATATACTATGACACCGTCGGCAAAATGCAAGTAGTGCACGATGAATGGATACTAATGATGTACTACAACCTAACAAACTATTGGGATGGGACTCGTCGTACTCAAACTTACTTCGAGAATATTCACAACTTATGCCAAAAAACGAATCTACAACACTGCAGATCAACCATGGAACAATTAAATCATGAACTAGAACTTCTAAACTACTACAACTCTATACTTATAAATCCCCACAAACACCTGAGCAACAGGAAGAAACGGGGTCTAGTCGACGGAGTCGGCTACATAGCTAACAGTCTGTTTGGGATATTGGACCAACAATTCGCTAAGAAATATCAAAACGATATTCAATCTCTGCAAACCAATGAGAACTACTTACTTGAGTTATTAAAAAATCAAACAACGATTGTGGAGCTTGAGAATCAAGTATTGAAACAAACTGAAGACAATATTCAGCGTCAATTCAACTCCATTGATAACTTTATCAATCAGACCAATAAAAATATAGCATCCATCGAAACGGAAATGGAAATACTTTCGGCTACTACCTACCTCAACTCTGCTTCGTTAACGACGTACCTATTGATCAACAGCTTGAGGACGTTCCAGGAGATGCTGTTTAATACTCTAACTAACGTCTACCAAGGTCATGTAGATGTCCATCTGATAAGTCCGGTGCGTCTGATTCAAAAATTAACGGAAATATCCGGAAGCCTTCCGAAATCTTTATCGCTACCAGTTGAGAACTACAAAGAAAACATTAAAGATATCTACAAGCTGATCAATGTGAAAGCACGAGTTACTGAAAATTACTTTCTTTTCGAAGCACATATTCCACTTGTAGCTAACGAAGATTTCGTAATATACCAAGCGATACCTTTACCGGTTAACAATGCTAAGGAAACTACATATGTGCAGTTATCAAACGAGTACATCGCTGTCAACTTCAAGAAGAACATTTACGTGTCTATGTCCAAAGATGACTTGAAACACTGCATGCAACAAAAATCGCAGAATTTCTTATGCAAGAAAAACCTGCCATCATTTGACCTACACAGCAAAAACGCTCCTTGTGAGGCAAAACTGCTATCGCATCAAAACAATGAACCTTGTGACGTCGAACGCGCGTCATGCAAAGACACTTGGATAGAGTTACAAACTCAAAACAGCTGGCTGGCGATTTGCTGCGAAACGTGTGCATTACGAATCATATGTAGCAACGACGTCACATCACAAACCATTGCATTATCGAGCATAGTGACATTATCTCAGGGATGCGTACTGCAATCCAACGACTTAACCATCTACGCTCAACGCCGATACAGCAGTCATATGAAGATGGATTATGAGTTTACAGCTCCAACATTTGATACATCTATTAACAAGATAGTGAACTTAACATATCGTTATGCTCCAAATATCCTTCAGTCAAAGGCTACGGATCAGGAAATTGTAACAATTGATCAGAAAATTGCAACTCAACGGAAAAATGAAGCTTCACTACCAACACTAACAAGTCACGACATTCATCAATATGCCATAAGTTACTCTTTGCTGGCGATCGCCATCATAGTCGTACTTGTCGTGGTTGGGAGAAATCGTTGTCCACACTATTGCACACACAACGCTAAGAACAAAACTTCGAGTCAACCTGAAGATATTGAACTTCAAGTTTTCCGCAAAACAGAGTGCCAGCAGCATGAAACCGTCGCAGCACAAACAACAAAGGACTTGCGGCGGGAGCCTCAACCTGGGAACAGGAACATCGCCTTTCTATTTGATTGATTAATTACTTAACTAACTTTGTGATGACTTTTCCTTTCTCTTCTCGTTGGTTTCTTCTTTTTGGGTTGCCAAGATGTACAGTCTAAAACTGTACATATTTCGCTGACGCGGTGCCGTGCACCATACGTGCGTCATTCCAATAATATTATAAATACACATGAAACACTTTAAATCAGTGAGTACGATAACTGCTACGCGGTGACTAACATTAGAGAAAGGAATCGTCAACAGTATTACTTGTAAACACAAAAATACGTAATAAATCTAACGAAAACTGAGTGATCTTTTCTCTTCGTGCTTCAACCTCAACAACAACAACTCTGCAAGTGTACGAACCGTACACGGTGTTTTTTTTTTGTTTTAATATGTAATTCATTATGAAATAACTCAGATATTATTTATTCAGGCATTCTTACAAAAAAGGCTAATTTAAATAGATTGCCCGTTTTCCTCTCGCTTCCGTCTTGTCCCCTCGTCTCCTTGCATACTAAGAATACTTACGTGAAAAGTCCTTCCTTAACGTGGATAGTTATACACCTACACAAAAATATTTCTGGCTCGTATTCCACAAGTCAAGTCCACTTAGTGACATCGAGCG